>OX326969.1:52254904-53454904 GCA_946800305.1 Medicago arabica
TGGAAGACGATTTTGATCGATACTTACAAATTCAAGAGAAACTTCATAACTCACTAGAATAATAAACGAAACTAAAACAACACAATTTCAATAACTACTATCCCGAAGAAAAAGAGTAGCCATCGATTGTACTCTCGCAGTGTCTGTCTCTCTGCGCCATTTCTCTTTCCAATGGCAACTCCTTCCGCCACCGTCGCAACCACCACAAACGGCAACCCAGCAGAGGAAAACCCTCTCGAAACCCTAGACCCCACCTCACCCAAACCCCACTCAGAGTCAGATCCAATTCCCGCCGACAAAGACGCCGACGACAACCAATCCAAAGAAACAACTCCGGCTGAACCCGAAACCGACGCTCCACTTTCCGATGTTCAGAAGAAGATGCGCCGCGCCGAACGATTCGGTATTACCGTTAAGTTATCTGAGAAAGAAAAGCGCAATTCACGAGCCGAAAGGTATTATCTTAATCTCAATTTAGGGTTCCAGTGATTTTTTTTTGTTTTGAATGAAGTTATTGAAATTAGGGTTTGTTTTGATTTTAGGTTTGGCACTGCGTCTGTATTACAAGGACCTGAGGGATCAAAAGCAGAGGATCTAAAGAGGAAGGCTAGGGCAGAGAGGTATTCAATTTTCCCCCCTTTTAATTCGTAACCCTAAATTGAGAATTGAAATGAGCACAGTTACTGATTATGATTTTTTGCAGGTTTGGAATGCCTACTCCTACTTCAGCTGCTGATGATGATGCAAAGAAGAAAGCTCGTCTTGCTAGGTTTGCTGCACCGGGTTCCAAGACCGATCCTGCTGAAGAAGATAAAAAGAAAGCAAGAGCACTTAGGTGTGTGTTTTTGTTAATATTTGTTTCTCTCATTTCATATGAATTGTGTATGATTGGCATCTTATTAGGTTATTGTGTTCTTTTCTCCAGGTTTTCAAATGCTTCGTCAAAACCTTTGTCTCAAGTCAATTCTGAGGCTAGCATTGAGCCTGTAAGGCCCTTTTGCCACCTCCAATACTTTTCGTTATTCATAAGATTATATTTTTTGTTTGTATGTTTGATTGTTATGTTTTTTTTTCTGTGTTTTGAATGATAAGGCGGCCATTGCTGGCAATGCTGGAGGAGGGACCTGATTTTGCAGCATGTTTCTCTTGTTGTAGGATTTTTTTTTCTTCTTCTTGTAAGTCAATGCTCTTCTGGTCTTGTCTGCCACCCTTTTGCTTTCGTAAATTACATATGCCTTTAATTTTTAAATGATTTATGATATTGTTTTTTCTAAAGCCTTTCTATTTTTCATGATTTTTTCTGCAGTTTTAGTTTTTAGCACTTCAATTTCGCAGAGTGGCTTCCACACCGTATCTACTTTTGAACTGTTAATCCCCAGAAGCATCTATCTTTCATTGTTTACTGATACCTTCCTCCAAGCTGTGGATCGATGCAAGTGATCAGAAGTAGCCTGCTTTTGTTGTCTCAGTATTGGCTCACTAGGCGACACCTTTGGGTAATTATTGGTAGTCTTCATAGTGTTACTTATCTTTAAATCAGCAAGTTTTTGAATTTTAGAAGCTACAGCCTAAATTTTTTAGATGAATGCAAGTTTTTTTTTTTTTGGGAAAGGAAGCTTGGTTGTTTATAATTATCTACTGCTAGTGAAATGTCATTATCATTGTGCCAAAAGGTAGTGCCTGATTGGTTTTACTGATCCAACGTCATGCTGATCCAGAATCTGGTAATGTTAGCTTAGGAATAGGCCCTTATTACAGATTAGCTTGCATATAAGATGAACTTTTTCTGGTTAATGCATGCCATATTTTTTGGGTAAAGTTAGATCACATTGTCTTCTAAGAGTAATAATGTTCTCTCAGGTTTGTTTCTTTTAATGGTTCTAGGTCTAACTGATCACTACCGATAATGGCGGTCTAAGCCTTTTTACTTGCATCTGAAATTGTTTTCCTCAAATCCTTTGCTGTTCTGAGTTTTTCCTTGTTGTCTGTTTATCCCTACTATTACATAACTTCTATGGTTGCAACGTTTTTGGATAATATGGAAAGAAGTTATTAAGGCACATTACATGAATCTGAAGCATGTTTGTTTTTAAGGGATCAATGTACTATGTATCAGTGCTGGTAGACATGCATCATCTTTAGAGTAAAACTATTGCTGTTCTTTCTAAGTGGATCAATATGAACGTTGGACCTAAACTTCTGGCACTAGCTCGTGAATAGATAACGGTAAGCTGAATGTTTCAGATGAAAACTATGGCTGAATTATGTTGCTTTTTTACGTAGGGGCTTAAACTTTGTTTTGATAAAAGGCTGTAGCTTCTAATTTTTAATACCTTCTGCTGATACTTTAAGATAAGTGAACGCCTTGAGGTTTTATTTATTTAGTTGCCAGAACATAGAATTGTATATCTGTAATGCTGGATGTGGAGAACTCTTTGAAATAGTACCTTGTAATCTATTTTTAAGTTTTTTTGTGGACCAAAGTTTGGTGAATATAGTATTCTGTTTCTGGGGTCAACATTTTTGCTTCTCGGTTCAAATGAATGGAAGGCCCGTTGTTTCATGCAATACTTGTTTGGAAATTTGCCACTCACAATTAATTTAAACATTTGCCCCGATTTTTCAAGTTAATATTGTCTTATAAGTGTAAAACTAGCATCACTTATCCCCACATACTCCTGAACATTTTTTTGACAATTGCTGCTGCTGTTCTTTGAATTATTTCATCATACTAGATTAGTTCTCTTAATAGATTCTTAAATTTTCCTACTCAGTATTTTTTTTTTATGTATAATTCTATTAAAAAAAAAGCTTTTGTGGCCATTATGCATACATGGCCGTCATTATTTTTAACTGTTTTTTTAATAAAGATAAGAAACATAAAATGACATTGAGTCTTCTCTTTCACATCGATTAAGGTTCTTCAAGAAATCTATGAATCATGCATTGTTGAAGTTGAAAACGCGTCTGTTGTATTTTTATTTTATTTCTGTTTAATTGCTACCAGTAAAGAAACACTTTTTGCTAGTTTAAAAAAAAATCCTAAATAAACACTCCAAAATGACAAAAGTGTTTTTGTTTTAATGTTTTTTTTTTTGGTTTGAATAAATCTGAAACAAATGGACCCTTTGTCACACACACACACACACACTCATTCCCCTTTTCAAAAACACTATTTCTAATAAAGAGAGGCTTAAATTCTTAAGTTTTTGGTCCAAAAATGACATTTGATGAGGATGGATTCTGTGTGGTTTCGAGGGGTGCTAATGAAGATCCTCGGTTAAGGGCTATTTAGATTAATTGTGGTGATGGAGGAGGAGGTGGTTGGTGTTCTGACAGTGTACTTTCGAGTGAGTCATTTTCAGATTTGAGGTTTGGAAATAACAGATGGCCAAAAAATGTCATAACAGTAAAAAATTCATTGGGACACAAGTTTGGTCTAGGGTAATGCAAATGGAGTTTTAAAAAGGTCAATAACGTGTAAAAGTTGCAACAGTTTTTTTTTTTTTTTAAGGAAAAATTACAACAGTTTTATGAATTACTTGGAAAAAATATATTAAAGGTATGAATTACTTTTGGATAATTCAAGTATTCTTTTTCAGCTCACAGGCTAGGAATAACTTTTAACGGTCAGATCTTAAAATTCTATGATTGTTAACATACACCAACAACACCGGATACTTTATAATTCTCACTTTGTTCTCTCTTCTCCATCTTCAACCTTCTTTCTCTGTTTCTCACCCAAAAATTCAGATTGACAGCAACATGAGTTCAAACAAAGTTGACATATAAGCTTGGTCGAACGCGTCTTCCGTTGATCTGAAGCTCTTCCATCGAAACTAAAATATTTTTCTTTGAAATACCAACACGCTTCCATGAAAAAGTAATGAGATAATTTTTTTTTTAAAAAACTTAATGGATTTATTTAACCAATTTAAGTGTGAAAGATTCAAGTTTTAATAGTTTAAGAAAAAAAATGAAATTTAGTGACAAAATTTTGATTTTTCGAAAACTTTACACATCTTTCAAACCTCTCAACCACCTTTTGGGGCTTTTAGGAACCGCAAACAAACACCATTTTTCTTTTTTTGCAGAAGATGCAAGCAAATTATTGAACAAGTAGAAAACCCATTGTTTGGATATTAATAAAGGAACACAAGTTAATTAGCTAGCTTATTTATTTTTACTTTTACAAATTCCTTTGAATATTAATCTTGAACCGGGACAAATCCCCTTTCTTTGTTTTCCAATTCCTTGTCAATTTTCACAACCGAATATGGATTGGTTATCGCAAGGAGAGAGAAAGAGTTGTTCTGAAAAACTAAAGTAGTTGAAGAAGGAGAAGAATGAGAATGGAAATTGATAAGTGTTGGCAGTGCATCATAACAATCTTAAAAGCTTGCAATCTAACGGTTAATAATACTCTATCACCGTGAGAGACCTATCAAGATCTCTCACCCTAGAAGAAGACGCCTTCTTTTTCCCGTTTTTCTTGTTAAAACGTTGATATCTTGGAAATAGCTATAGTTTGTTTTGAGAATCCGCTATAGTTTGTTACATACTACACATGTTTGGTGTATTACTGTAGACTACATGTGAAACTAGTGGAAAATGAAATAAGGGGTAAAAATTGTGTTGCTGAAATTAAAGTTTTCCAGCGGCATTGCCTTTAAAGAGGACTAAATTAGCGTTATGTGTGGGAAAGATGAATCTTACAAAGCTCAAGCATAAATGGGAATTGGAAGAAAGGAGCCTCCCAGATAGTTGGACGTGTTAAACAATGGGAATGGTCATGTTAAAATTTCACATGGTGGCCTACTATAGTTGACAAATTGGTGTGAAGTTAAGGGTATCCGTTAAATGAACTATGACATGTTACCTGACAAAGAAAGCTTGGAAGTTTATCACTTGTCCAATCACATTCGTTACAATAGTCTTTAAAGCCAAACACTTTTCTGTTATTGATTTCTTTAATGCCTATCTCAGTCACAGGTCGTCCTACTCTTGGCAAAGTCTTTGGTTTAAACTTTTCAACTGTGACATAAATTGTGACTAGTCTTGCTCGATCTGAGAGCAAGATGTTGATCATTCCTAGCACAATTTTATGACTTGTTTTGAGGGCACCACCCCGGAGTCATTTTCCAACTGGTGCTTTGCGGTTCTACCCAACTCAGCCTTGAATCCGTAGGTGACCTTTTACAGATTCATTGAATTATTGATTAATCTGGTTTGTAATAAAGAGCAGAAGCATCAGTTATTCAATGAACTTGAACAACAAATATTTGCTTATATTTGAAATTGAAGTGAGTATTTTAGAATGTTCTAGGCTACTCTCTTTTTCGACAAGCCAACAAAGTTGCACCTAGTAAAGACGGCCTAGTCTATGTCCACCTTCGTGGTCTTCAATTTAATCAAGTAACAAAGTGTATTGCAGCTATTATATTTAATGAAATGAATTAGTCTTGTTTCCGTCAAAAATAAAAATCACAGAGGTTCATCGCTGTGCGTTGTGCTCCCTTGCTCGAGCTTTAGCTAATAAGCTACAACATGAGGCCAATAGTGGTAGAAAATACAAGATTACACAATAAAAAAGCAATAACATTGATAATCAGATCACAAACAGAATCATGTGCATTTAAAATTTGCTTGGTTACTGTTCTCTTAATTTTTGCTATCAACATAAATTTGTGATTGTGGGATTTAAAGAGAAACTGTTTCCATTGAGAATCTTCAAGTTTCAATTCAACCATAACCATAAACTACTATGGGAGACTGTGGTGTCAAGTTATCTACCTATCTTCTTTATACAACAAGAATGCTAAAACCAAGTATTGAATGGATGCTTAGAGAGGTTTCTTTCATTCTTTCTAGGAATTGACATGCCTGCCATCTCTGATTGAAAGAGGAGAACTCCATAGAGAGCTATTATCAATCAGTTTTGAATTTAGATATACAACAATCACTGTAATATCATCATGGAAGTGTCTCCTCACTCCTTGTTCGATCTTTTGGAGGTCTGATAATCTTATTTCTCTCTTCTTAGCTGCTTCTTTAAGTGCTGCTTTCACAAGCCTCCTAGCTATTCCCTGTTACATGAATTAATAGTTGTCACAAAAGAGCTTTTAAATAAGAAAAAGAAAACATCCTTTATTCCTTCAAGTTTGACAGAAACGAAGCTTACATTGCGTGGATTGTTGCTAACGATATTCACAGCTACTTGGTTGCTAAGATGCTCCCATAAACCATCAGAAGCAAAGATGAGAAATTGATCTTCATGTTGGATTTTATGAATTGATATTGATGGCTCACTACTGAGAATTGGCTTGAAAAAGGTTTCAGGTAGTCTAAACTTTTGTGGCAGCGGCTCCCTGTTAAATTCTGCTTTCTTCAGATATGCATCCCCTAGGGATCTTGAAACCTGCAAAAACAAGTTCTGTTAACACAGAATTGGAGTAACATATGGTTCTAGTTTTCTACACAGGAACTTAAAAAATAAGATTTCTAGGTAATATTGGCAGCAAGTTATAAAATGCCAGAGACTGTGCAACATGAAATACTACGTCAGAGTTTTCTTTCGTATGTTTCTGCGACCGTAATTATAAGGCCACCAACTGCATTTGACTACGATTCTCTACAATATTAACTATCGCAATTGCAACCACAATTTAAACCTTGGAGAGCAATTCAATAGGTATGTTCAAGGTTCGGTCCTTGACCGTTGCATATGAAAACACATAAGTTGGGAAATGTCAATCTGTTAAATAGATCTCAGTTAGATTAGTCTCCGCAGCTGTGTGCGGGGGAATGCCTTGGTTTAGCCAATTTCCTACTCTATAATTTCAATCATAACAAATCATACAGTGGAGAGCATAAATTTGTCTATGTCTAACAAGTAAATTGGTTGTGTTACTAGAGTCCAAAATCATACATAATAATAAAAAAAGCAATATGAATCTCTCAAGTATGTACCTGTATGATGCCTTTCACACGCCAAACTGAGTGTTTCATAACCACAATCTCTGAATCATAGGGGTGCTTTGACCGAACATCATCTCTCTCAGTTTCTATATTAACATTGTGTTCTGTAGATAACTGAACAGCTAATGTTTCTCTTGTTCCCTTCCTCACTCTTCCTAGCACAGCCCTTGAGTCTCCTGCATTTGCAATATACAGCATACCGTTGCAAATTATCCCCGCCAAACAACATGTACCAGCAGATGCTATCTGTGGTTTGGTTTGCCATTGCTTCTTCACAAGAGATAGAAAACCATCATCTGTTGCAGAAAATGCCCTTTTGATAACCTTTTCTGAAATCCCTTGATCTTCAGCTGTAAAACCTGGATTCACCCACAAAAAAAATTCATCAAATAAGGATACCGATGTTTTATATACCAATAAATACAGCGGTACTAAGTACTAACGACCATTTTACAACTATTTTAAGATAGAATTTGAACCCCGTCCCTTGAGTTTATAAGGTCAAACTCTTGCAACTCTAGGTAACACATCATAAACAGGAAATGTTTCAGTGTATGTTTGGAATCGCGATGATTTTGACAAAATCACAATTAAAGCTTCATATGTAGCTTTTGTCAAAATCACGGTGGCTCTTGTGATTATGGAAAAAGGACTAAGATTCCAAACATGCACTTAATAGTTGGATATAAGTTACTTAGTTTTTCTAGGATTCAATTCATTTGAAAAACATGATATAGCAAAACCATATTTCCAAATATTTGTAATAAAGTTGAGAGCATACTCTTGAAATTGGAGAATAGATTGTGATTAACAAACTGAGAAGCTGCAGTTCCACCATGACCATCATAAACACCTATAAAGGTTCCTTGAGGACCCAAATAATCAGAAGTCATAGGTCCTGATTCAAGTTGGCTACGATCCTCCAATGAACTATTTGCTTGAATTACAGCCATTGAAAATTCACCATAAAGATGGTTTCCCAAATCCTTGTACCATAGCAATCCATCAACTTTCCCTTTCACATCTCCATCACCACCCTCCACAGATGGTTTCCAGCATGATATAGTCATAGATATATTTTTTGGCTAATGAAATATTATAAATTTGTTCCTATTGCCTTCTTGGTTATGATATTTCACATGAACTCATTAACCAAATCTATATATATATATATACCTATAGAAATAGACATGATTAGATATGAAGAAATTTTAGCTAAAAAACAAGTTGGTATGGGGTGGAGTAACAGAAAAAGTTACCTTGGGATGAGAAACTAGTAGCTTTCATGCAATAGTTCAGAGAAAACGAAAGCGTGTTGGTTCTTTGTACCTTGAACATTAGTTAGTTTGTATCTTGCATGTGGATTTAAATCCTCAGAGGTGTGTCATATTAAAGGAACACACTTAGCTGTAAAAGCACATATGGACTCAATATGGCAGAGTTGGTCTAAGATTTTAGTTATGTTATTGTTTATGAAACAATAGATAAGAGAAGGATTTTGGCTCTTTTTGACAGAGGATCTTTAGGGTAGTGTCAGACTAGATCTAAGATCATGAAATGAAAATGAGACTTAAAACTACAAACTCTGACATTGTCATTTAACTTGTCCTTTCTCATTTAAATAAACCGTTCACTCTATGTGCTAATTGCGGCTCACACAAACTTTTAGATTTTTCGCACACACTAGCTGTGACTTAGATTCGAACGAGAAAATCTACTATTGATAAGTTATACGTTAATTTTATTAGTCATTTTCTTGATCTTGTGTGGAGTGTGTCTCCTCTAACTATTAGTCACTAAAGCATATATAAATTTAGTCTGTTATTTTAAGATTCCGGAGACTAAATTGAGCGAATTTCATTAGTTTATGAACTAAATTGAAGATTTTCAAATAATTAAATAACTAATTATTATTTTTTATATATTTTTGGGATTAAATAACTAATTATTATTTTTTATATATTTTTGGGACTAACTTTGAGTGATATTCATACTTTAAATACTAAATTGATGGTTTATTCCTTTTATTTTAATGTCTTTAGCCATGTGGGTTTCAAAAGTTTTTTATGGATGAGATTTAAGCTCAATCTCCTTTAAAAGAAATATTCTTTAGCACTATTAGGTAACTTGGCTTGTCTACAACTTCCACCTTCCATCCTTTCCTTGGTTTAATTTTCGTGATAATTCAAAACTTTACTGGATCTATAGTTAATGACTCACATGTTTCCTTACCCTCTTACCATAATTGGTTTAATGCATGCACTTGATCATTCAAATGTTATAATCATTTTCAACATTTCTGTTAAATATCACTTTTGCTTCACTTGATTAGAAAATATTCTTATACGAGGTAATTATTTATATATATATATATATATATATATATATATATTAAAAAATATATAAAATATAGATTAGTGTAAATATCTGCTAACAAAACTACCAAGTGAATCATGTTTGAGAGTCCTTATTCAACACAATTAACCTAATTGATTTTGTGGCTAAAATGTTTAG
This sequence comes from Medicago arabica, assembly GCA_946800305.1. NCBI lineage: Eukaryota > Viridiplantae > Streptophyta > Magnoliopsida > Fabales > Fabaceae > Medicago > Medicago arabica. Next base: position 52,264,397 of record OX326969.1, read on the forward strand.
TATATGTGCAAACAGGTTTTTTGAGTCAAAATGTGTCAAATAATCTTATGCTGAGAATGCAATTTAAAATAAACTCACAAGTTTAAATTAACCTAGAAAAGGAAACATATTATAAGTCCTATATTATGTATGTCACTAGGACCAAATATATTTAATCCATCTATCCTGTGGTCTCATTTCTAGAATGATATATCTGCTGGCATTTGTCCACTAGTTCACTGCATCTTGAATATGCAATTTTTTAAAAAAATTATTGCTCAAATTTAGATTGTATTACATTAAGAGTGAGCCCACTTTGATTTGATGAACTTCACCTACCTGTATGCTTTGGTCCAATAATAAGCTTTGAAAGTTATGATAGTGAGAGATCATAATTAGAAGATTATACAGACTTTGATCGTTGCCATATATAAAAAACATATCGTACGTAGATGAAGACACCTTGGAATTTGAAATCATGCACGCATTATTTGGATATAAATGCCAAACATATACCAACTTGGTTTTCTAATTCCTTTGCCGAGTAGTAGTAGTATAAACTTGTGGTCTTGATTATTTGCGGATCATGTATAATTGTGTATTTGGATAAAAATTAATTTGGTATGAATTAATCTTGTAAAATTGATTTACATCTGAAGTGATATATGTTTGAATTTATGTAAAAACGAATTGAAAAGTAAATTCAAAGATAAAAATCTATTGTAACTAGAGATAAAGTTGCAAACTATGTTCATATGCTCATGTATGGTTCACAATGAATTTACTAAAATTAAAATAAGGTAATTATTGTGATATAAAACATGCACTCTAATTTTAAGTTAGAATCAATTTTAAAGATAAATCCACTTAATAATCTAAACATATCAAAATCTAATCTACACATCAACATCAATTTTAGTCTTATCAAGAGTGGAATTAAATTATATTTATTCTATTAGCGATACTTGATGGGAAATAAATAATAGTCGACATTTCTCTTGTCAAAATAAAAATTATTGATTTGTGGCTTTAGGTATAGGTTAATTGGATGATGTTTTGGGTTCCACCATAATAAATTTTGATGTGATCTCTTTTATGGATAGTGAGAATTAAACAATGGTCCTTATGATAAATTATTTTCAGCTCTAGAAGATTTTCAATAAATAGTAAGGCTAGATGGTGGGCCTTTGTGACTCTGCCTCACTAAATATAGGAAAAGAGTAAACTCTCTATATCTAAAAGAAATTAATAATGATAGTTACATGTACTTACCTTCCTTTCAACCAAAATAAAAAGGCCATGAATTTCAAGCATACTATCGTGCAATTATTATATCAATTAAATGATTCAGATGAGTTACTTTAATCTCACGATGATTGTTAATATTAATGAAAATGAACCAATTTTAAGTTACTTTATTCTCACGATGATTGTTAATATTAATGAAAATGAACCAATTTTAGAATTAAAAAAATAGTTTGGTGCACGATTTTTCTAAATTACTTTTGGGAATTGAATTTGACGCACAGTGCGACATAGTTGCTAATTGTAGCCGTTTGATCTAAAATCAATGTCTGAGATCGTTTTTAGTTGTTTTTGATAATGATTAATTTGAATTGTCATATCTACATCCATAATTATGATCTAAAATTGTGGGCTATTTTTGCAACACACAATCCAGATCATTACTTTGGGGTTTGCTTGTGCTCATCGTATTCTCTAACTTGTTACAAAAATGGTAAATTCATTGTTTATCTGTTTCAAATTGTAAGTTGTTTTGAAATAGAAAAAATCTGTTTCAATTCTTTTAATCGCTTTATACCCTCCATATTTGTAAAATAAATCATGATATTTCTTTTCTATACAAAATTAATTGCATTATTTTGATTTAAATGACTAAAACGACTGACTTATAATTTAATACCGATGGAATATTAAATTAACCATAAGCATCGGAGATGAACCAATTTTTTATTAACGGAAGCAATGACATAAACCATAATTATTTATGTTGGAAATTCATTAAAAAAAGTGAGAAAATAATATTATGACTATAGCAAATATTTAGAACTATCCTTGTGAGATTAACTTAGTTGGTAGGACATTGCATAATATACGTTGAGATCAGAGTTTGAACATTGGACACCCCACGTATTCACCGTACAAAGATAAATTGTAATTATAATAATATAAATAAAATATATAATTGAAAATATAAAGTCAACTCAAAATCAAATCTCCTCTTTTTATGCTGTTATAGTTATAGATGTATAGATATATCAACATCAGGCTGAAAACTAAGCGAGACAAATCTAAGACAAAAAAATTTGTAGCACTATTATTTTTCTTTTGTTGATCTAATTCTTTCCTACTAGAAAGAGATTTATTTTAAAGAAGTCAACGAAAAGAAATTTCATCTTAAAAATTCAAGTCAAACACATGTAAAATCATAACTACATAATTTCTCATGTGAAAATTACTATTTTATATGTTTAAACAATGCATGGTATTTGTCAGCGTTTCTCATTTTTATTTTATTTTTTAACAAAAGAAAATGACTTGTTTATTGAGGTACTTTTAAAATTAGTGCATGGAAAGCAACTAATCATGATTCCTTCACACTCCATATTAACCGCACAAATCAAAGTGTTTACGTTGTATTATTTTTCTCCGTTAACCTAACTAGTTTCTTTTTTTCGAAAGCTAGTGTGTGTGAATAAACACATTATAGAGGGACTGATCTTCCATGTACATAGTACATTGGCGAGAATTCAATCCTCTTATTATAGGTACTTCAGAAATCCATTATCTAACTGAGTCATAGCGTCATAGGGTGTAATATACTTAAAGTCTATGTAGTATATTATGCCCCCCAATAATTGACAATGTACAGTCTAGTACCATGTCTTCTACTAATAATTTATCATTGAGTTTTTTGCATTAAATATCATCAGTTATCAGCAAAAAAAATATTATTTTGGAATTAAGATTTCCTCCTTATGAATTTGGATCAGATTTCGTTGATCCTATTCCTTGCCATCATAAAGCCCTTAGTTAAAGTACCCTTGGTCTGAACTCTGAACTAGGCCTTAATTTGTCCAAGCTTATGAATGGAAAGTGACTTCCTCTTGCAGGAGTCAAGTAATGACCGGATTCAGTGTAACTCATCAAAACTATCCAAAGGTGTACGAATTAGAAAAGCACGTGAATGCAGTACAAACTAAATAATCGTACCCCAAAGTTAAAAGCTTAGACCCCCCACCTCACATGCTTTTTTCGAGTTAAATGAACAATGAAAATATGAAACCAGTTGAATATAACTTTACCCTTATACTACTATAGTATTAGTGGGACACACGGTCTACATATGTTGTTCCCGCCTATTTGAACTCTAAATAATTTCACCTTAAACTCTAAACAAATCTAATCAAGATTTACATTTTAAAGCTTTGTTCCAATATTTGCATTTGCATGTGTACCTGCTGTGTACTGCATGAGAATGTTGCAGTGATTTTCAATTTCCTAAATATAATAAGTGCATGATTGAATAATTTGAAATATATTTTGTTAGGTTTTTGTTGTTTTTGGATTTCCAACATGTTGTATTTGGATTTCCAAATTCTATTTTCTACGAGAATATCTACCGAAGTTGTTACTAGGTTGAGTCATGACCAGGTCGCTTTCTTTAAGACGTTTCGACGTTTCGTGGCACTACCCAAATTGCACAAGGCAGACTATCAACCACGCCACCTCTAGGATAAAACAAGCCCATCTATAATTGTTCGATTAACTACTGCACTGTAGAAAACCGTTCGAGAATTACATCTTCAATATAGTACTAAGACCACTCTTTTAAATACTGAAACTAATATGGTACTGTGACCACTCTATTATGGTGTTGAGACCACTTAAGTATGGTGTTACCACCATTCTAATTCTTAACTTCTCTAAATATCAATATGGTATTTCAACCACTCAAATATGATATTATGACCATTCGAACATCTAACTTCTTCATGAATTGAAGAAGAATATATATATGTTTAAGATCATTCTTATTATACTGAAAGGGACTATGATCTTAAAATATTATTTATTCTAAATAGACATAAATAATTGAAGGGACTATGCTCTTAAGACCATTATTGATTCCGAAGGGACAACATACCAAAAAGGGACTATATGGTCTTAAGAACACTCTTAATTCCGAAGGGGTATAAAGGAGTAGAAAAAGGAGAAGGACTTGTCAACACAAGTCGAAGGAGGGAGAAGAGAGGAAAAGCATAGGAAGCATCAACTATGAATTTTGGTGTGTTTTTTGAACTGAGTAGAGTCCTCTATTTATATAGAGATTTTGTAACTGTTTTAGCAAAAATTGTGGCAGCAATTACTCTAATGGATAAGATCAAAATGGAATTTATCCATTAATCAGTTCAACAACAAATCAACAACAATTATGGATAATATAAAAAGAAACAAATCCACAAAAGTGGAGGAAACAAACTCATTGGATTTGAATGAAGGATATTCACGAATAAAAATAATAATTACTATTATTTTTATCATTATCAAGTATTTAATTAAATATCATAATTTAAACACTACTAATGTGTGTGTTCTATTTTATGTGGGACCCCCACAGTCTATTTTTTCAATTCACACAACATTAGATCAAAGTAAAAAAACTTGGTGTTTAATCTTTCAATTTTTCTTCCAACATCATACCAATGTTCCAACAATTTTCGATTTTGGATCAATTTACGTTTTAATTTAAATTGATAGATTTGGATATAACACTCTTTCTTATCCTAAAGGCTAAAATATGGTTTTGGTCCTTGCAAATATGCTTAGTTTTGGTTTTAGTCCCTGTAAAAAAAAATTGTTTTTGGTCCCTGCAAAATATGCCTAGTTTTGGTTTTGGTCCCTGGAGGGACTATTTTCAAAAGTAAAATATTTTGCAGGGACCTTTTTTAAAATCAAAAGATTTTGCAGGAACTATTTATCTAATAAATGAGTTCAATCATCATGTGTCACGTGTGGAAATCATCACAAAAGTGGGGCCAGAGACCAAAACCAAAACGAGACATATTTGCAGGGACCAAAAACATTTTTTTTTTTACAGGAACTAAAACTAAAACTAGGCATATTTGCAGGGACCAAAACCATATTTTAGCCTATCCTAAATTAAGATGTACCATTAAAGTTTGATATATATTAGGCTTGGCTTATCCGCTAAGCATTATGTTATAGAGCAGATTATGAATGTTTCTACGGATACTTGTTTTTACTAAAGGTGGTGAAGATGTGAACTCTCAACTATTTATGCATTGTATAGATTGTTTCTTATTTTGTGAAGAAATAGTTCAATCAAATAAATAAGTTAAACCAAAGGACATTAGTTGAATAAATGTGGGTGTTTTTTTATTATAAAAATAAAAATAAAAATAAGTAAAAGGTGAAAATTGGAAGAAAATATAAAAAGCTATAAGCTAAAAGCTCAAAAGCTACTTGAAATAGCTTTTCAAAAAACGCTATAAGCTAGTGGAAAAAGCCTTTTACCAAACACATCTTATTCTATCAAAACAAGCTTATAAGCTAGTCCAACAAAGTATAAACTAGCTTATTTGTGTTACTTGCGACACATGTGAAAAAATGATAAAGAAAAGCTATGCTTGACAGAGAATTGAGAGTTTCTATCCTAATGCATTCACTGCAAATACTAGCTAGCTTGACATTATTGTCGATAAAAGTGGTCTCCACCTTCATATCCAATCCATCCTGTAGTGCACGTAGTTATCAATGAACAAAAAATTATGTTATGCACTTTCATCTATTAGCTAAAGTGTACGGTTGTCTAGTGGATATCTTATAAAGGTTGTTATTTTGACATTAAATTTTGACAATAAACCTAATAGTTAATGCAGTTTAATGTGTATTGACGCATTTTTATATGAGTCATGGTAAAAAAAATATGAATTTAACTATTTAAAAATAAAAAAATTGTTGATTCAAATACAAAATTATCATTTTTAGTTTCCTTAATTATAAGCAAAAAAAAAATCATTTTCTTTGTCCCAAATTATAAGAAAAAAGACAAACTTTTATCATATTTAATTATATTGTTTCAAAAAATTATCTTTTCCAAAGTAAAATTAAATGCAAGGTGCATTCAATTTGCTCTCTCTTTCATTTTTTCAATAACCAATAACCAATTAAAATTGTTTTTACATCTTCCTAAAAAACTTATTTCAAAGATAACACAAGAAACTACTCCATCCGTTTCAAAATACATGTCCAAGTCAATCACTTCACTTATGCCAATGCACAATTTTGACTGCTAATATCTTTAATTATCTAAAGTAAAAAATTATAAAAATTTAATATTTTGAAAATATTTGTCGAGACAAATCAAACAACATCTTACATGCTAATATTTGTATTTATACATTAGTTATAAAATATGGTCAAAATAAGTCAAGTGAATAGTGCATATTGCAAAAATTAGACATGTGTTTTGAAACGAAGGGAGTATGTTACAAACTACTATGTTTTAGTTTTCTTAATAAGTGTAATTTTTTCTTCTTCTTATAATTAAGGAAACTAAAAATGATAATTTTGTATTTGAATCAACAATTTTTTTATTTTTAAATAGTTAAACTCATATTTTTTACCATTCTCCAACACAATTTTTTTTTAATTTTCTTCACCAATGTCCTATAGACACTATTTATAATTTTCCTTATATTTATTGAATCATATGCTAACCACATATTTAAATTGTATTTAGCATATAATTAGTTGTTAAATTTGATGTCGAACTTTTGATCTCAAAATATCATTTCTCATCTTATAAAATTGAAGGAGACAGTGGGATTAGTTTTGATTTAAACAAGGAGGTGAAAATATTTATTTAAGTGAAGATCCATTTTAATCTCTCACATATCAATTTAGTATCTGAGTAGTTTATGATATTTTCATATTCAAAACAAATTAGTACCCAATATAAAAATGTTAGAGATTATTTTAAAAAAATTCTTTATCCGTAATTAAAGTGAACCACAAAAAATTATGAACAATTAAAACGAGTCGTCTCTCTTTGCTTTACTTGGACTGTATTTCTTTTTTATCGTTCCCTATTGCATATAGCAGGTATGACAACAAAATTCGTACTCACGGATACCCGGTTGAGTCAAACTCAATTTGACAAGTTTCCCCTATTTTTATTGGGTTTTGATATGAGTTTAGGTTTTTTCCGATTTTAAAATATGGGTATGAGACGAGTAATAAGGATATAGGTACCCATCCTAGACACATATCCAAATCCACATGAATGTAGAAAATCAATTTATTACCCATTTTATATACATAGAAACTCAAAACCTAAATAATTTCACTTATACAGTAACAGTCTTAGTCTGTCAGCCGACAATTGCTTTGACTTCTTTCTCTTCTCCTTCCACATCTCACACCCTATTGACTCTCTCTTATCCATCACAATAGTCATCGATCACTATCATCTCTTTGTTGGATAATGTATTACAACATTGCGCTTGGAGCTAAAAAATAATTTTTTTATTAAAAAGTTATGCACTGCAGGAATGGGACGGGACGTGGATGAAATCCGATTTTTCATTTTCATTGAACACAAGTAGAGTAACAAGTAAGTATACGAAAATAGGATATGAAGACGGGAATGTCCGCATCCCATTCCATTGCCATACTCACTTGGCCACCTATGAGGATGAGGTATTCGCGTTTGGCATAAGTCCAATTTGGCAGAGATCTTATTGGGACGGTCTATTAAGCAATTTGGTGAAGCAACCTTAAGACACTCTTGTCCCTGGGAAAATGTACCATATGAAGAAACTTTAAAGCTTCCTATATTTTGTTTAGGATAATAGTGCTATTTGTACACCTAATACTAACGGTTTTTAGCTTTAGTCTACAAATTAATTTTGTGACATGGCAAATGGAGAGTCATAATGGAGTATTAGTATATCACGTGATATTTTGTGACATGTGTTATTGAGTTGTCCTACTGTCATCTGCCAGTGACTAAAAAAACAGTAAAAATTAGAGGCCAAAAAGTGAAAAGATGAAAAATAATTTATTTTTAGTTTATAATTAAATTACGACAAGTATATCAATAATTCAATATCATCATTCTAATAACGAAGTTTGTATCTATTTTTGTTCTTTCTAGAGTAAAGCTTGTCTCTAAGTTGTTTTCATCATGCTAATTGCCAACATTTTTTATAAAATATCTCCTCACTATAAACCTCGCATGGGTGTTTGCCGTGCAATTTGAATTGATCTTGAGGTGAAAATTACAAGCAGTTTGGTTTAAATAACTTGATTAAAGAATGTCTGATTTGATCCCATTAAGTATGGTTTATATAGAATCAATTTTCGGTTGATCCCATGTACAGTTGTAAAACTTTAATGCTAAGAAAAACTTCAAAGGAAAAATTACAAACTCAAAGACACCCTCCCCATAGCATCAGTTAGGATGAAGGTAGAAATAGTTGCAGGGCAATCTTGAATAATGGAAAGAAAAAAGAAAAAAAAAACAAAGACTGCTTCCAAAAAAAATGTAGTTTGGGAAATACTCTCGGAAAAAAAAATTAATTAGAGGATGATAGAATATCTTTTTTTTCTTCAAAAAGAAAAATTGTTTATTTTTCAATGTGTACATATAAAAAAATACACACACACATATATATATATATTTGGGTGTGTGGAAACTTATTCTCATAATACAATTCACTAAACTGTCCGATAAGTCCAAGTCATAATTATCAAACCAATGCAAGTAGAATATTGTTGTTCCCACATCAAAGAAGTCTAGGAAACACCATGAAAATAGCAAAATAACTTCATCAGCAGCTAACTGCGGGTGAATTTCAACTGACGGTAGTTAACTGCCGATGAAAATTGAGGTTAAAATTGTCATTTTATGGTGTAAACAACAATCAACATGCAAGTAATCTCAAAAGAAAACAACTCACCAAACTGTCCGATAAACTCAAGTCGTAATTATCAAACCAATGCAAGGAATCCCAAGAAATAGCCGAAATTTACAATAGAAAAAACTAGTACTAACACTTCATAGATTTCCATTCTTTCTTTCTCTCTTTAAAAATAAAAATAAAAATATTTCCATTGAAAGCAACCTTGAACCATAAGTTTCATTATGAAGTTTTCGTACGAGGCTTGCATTGTACTCAACATGTCGATGAAATAACCAAAAAAGAGCTGTGGCAGCTTTTTTACTTGACTACGCCTCACACTCTTGTTGTCGAATGCTATGTATCAACAAATTAATGCAAGAAAGAGCTTTAGACATTTTCCTTGGAGCACTTCATTTTAATCTAAGGGGCATAATCTTTCGAGCAGGTTCAAATAACCAAAATATGAAAATGAACATCACTCCAGTCTGTCTCCATATGCGAAAAATTTATATTTTATTCGGTATGAACAGCTTTCAAATTTGAAAATATCAAAATATACCATCTCCGGTTTTAAAGTCTAAAGTTTCAAGTCAACTATTCTCGAAAATTCTATTTAGATTGATTTGATGAAATTGTCACAAGATTTTGAAGTGTGTTTAATTTAATATCTCATATTCGATTATACTCCGTGTCAATTTCTGTGAACTAAGTCAATACAAAACTTTGCTCTGATTTTAAATAAAACCTCACAAATGGACGGTAGGATTGAACCACATAAGTTCAGTTAATTCTTAGACCGAATACAAAATTTTGTTAGAAAAAACTATTTACAAAGTCTCATACCATACCATGTGTCTTAAAAAGTTATCGCATTTCAAAAATAACTGATTAAGTGTTCTAAATTGCAATTACATTTCTTAAATAAACTATATTTATTAATAGGAGCTAATGAATTTTGGTAAAAAGGTTAGTGTAGATGGTCGGCTGATATTCGAATATTTCGAGACAAATAAATTAATATTATAAAACACTTAACATTAGATAAGGAAAATATATTTAATCACATTCTTTACGGCTGCAAAGTAAGACTCTCAGAAGTAGTTCAAAATAAAGTAGAACAATTGTTCATTAGACACTTAGGCTATGTTTGGATTGATGGGGTGTAGTGGAATAGAATGGAATGAGATGGTATATAATAAAATTTTATTGTTTGGATTGATGAGATGTAAATGGAATGGAATGGAACACAATGAAACCAATTCCATTCTATACCACTCAATCTTTCAATTTCACATTCCCTCTAATTTGGGAGGTATCCAATGGAATGAAACTTGTGTCTTGAAATTTTACTATTCTACCCTCATTTTATTTACCGCTTCCTCTACTCAATCACAATTTTCTACATGTTTTTTCTCTATTTCTATTGACTTCTTACTTCACTTTCATCTTCTTTGTACTGTTGAATGATCTTCTTCTCATGTCTTCTCATTTGATTACGATTTTTCTTCACAAGGTACCTCATTGTTACCCCATTTATTTTTTCACTGTATCCTTATTTGCATGTTTAGTTATGTGTATCAAATTTTATTTGTCACTGTGATCTTTTCATTTTTATTATGTGTATCATAACATCAATCCTTTGTGAGCCATTTGTTTAGTGAACTAGTGCCAATTTTTTTATTAATTTTAGGTGATCGTGAGAAATTTATACATGGTTATGTTTGGGTATCCTATGATTTTGTCATTTTTGGTAGTGTGGAATATATCTATATAGATAGTTGATGAATGTGTAATATAAAGGGTGTGTTCTTTTTATTTGTTTATACTAGTTTGTTGTATATGGCATATTCATGTTATTTGCTTTTTTTCCTGGAACTGAGATTAGTTGTATATGCTAGTTTTTGTCTAGATATGAATTATTTTGCTTCGTTATTTATGGTACTGAGTTTTTGTCTATATATGATTTTTTTTGCTTAGTTATTTGTGGTACTGAGTTTTTGTTTATATGGATTTTCTTTTCTTTCTTTTGCTTTGTTATAGATGACTAATGAAGACATGAGAACAAAACATTTGAAATTGCTTCAAATGATGATTGTTCAAGTATCCATCATTATAGTTCTAATATTTCGCTTAAAAAACAAGTCTAGATCTCAAATACCCTCTAGAATCACATAGCATAGTGAGAAAGTTAGGACCGAACTAATGAAACATATAATAGGTAGTGACCGATGTTATGATATAATTCGTATGAGTCCCAAAGCTTTCGTAAACTTGTGCACCTTATTACGAGATCACGGTGAGCTTACACATACACGAAGAGCATCTATCGAGGAACAAGTAGCTAAATTTCTTCACACAGTCGGACATAATGTCAGAAATCATGTGTTGTCCTTCTTCTTTAGACGCTCAGGTGAAACAATTAGTCGTCATTTTCATAGAGTATTAGATGTTTTGATAGAATTGGAAGACAAATTTTTGAAACAACCTGATGGAACACAAGTGCCTCCAGAAATACGTAACAACAATAGGTTCTACCCATATTCCAAGGTAAGAATAAGTTTGTCTTACACTTCGATAAGTTATGTTATACACTTTTAATGAGATAATTGAATGTCAGGACTGTATCGGAGCAATTGATTGTACACATGTACGTGTCAAAGTTCCAACAGAACTTGCACCTAGATATCGTGGTAGAAAAGATTACCCTACACAAAATGTACTCGTTGCGTGCACATTTAACTTGAAATTTACATATGTCTTGGTTGGATGGGAAGGAACAGCATCAGACTCAAGAATAGTAAAATGTGCTTTGACACGTCGGTATCCTCTTAGAGTCCCGCAAGGTAACGAAAAAAATACAAAAGCTTTTTATAAATGTAGCTTATCCAAACTAATAGACTCATTATTTTCTATAGGAAAATATTATCTTGCTGATGCGGGATTTCCTTTAAAGGCATGTCTCATCACACCTTATAGAGGAGAACGTTACCACTTACAAGAATATTCTAGAAATCCACCTCGAAACCCTCGTGAGTTGTTCAACAATCGACATTCATCGTTAAGAATGTCTGTTGAATGTGCATTTGGAGTGTTGAAGAAGAGATTTCCAATTCTACAAACTTCAACTGAACCCACATTTGGAATTAAAACTCAAAATAAATTCATTGTTGCTTGTTGCATCTTACACAATTATTTGATGACTGAAGACCCTAATCAGAATCTAATAGATGAGGTGTGTCATGAGCTCACAAATGAAAGCGGTTTGCAAGAGGGACATCAAGCTCAAAGAGAAAACAATGATGATACAGCTAGAGGAGAGCCAGTTAGAGTTGATGTTACTGGTTCAATGTGGATAGCTTACTAAAAAAGTGTTTGAAGGCCTCTCTTTCAAATATGGCGTGTTCTTAGGGTAGTTTATTGGTGTTTGTTGATGTTTTGAAGCTTAATGTGTTTCATTTGTTTTAGTATGAAAATTGAAACTTTGTTGATGTTAATGTGAACTTGGGGAATCTGTTTGTAATCTGAATTAATTTTTAGTGCTTGAAATTTTCATATTTCAACTTGTACTTGAGTTTGTAATTTGTGCTTGAATTATTATATATGTCGTTTTATTTTTTTAATATTAGATATGGAAGAAAATTCAAAGAGGCCAAGGAAATCCAAAGGTCCTGATACTTGTAATTGGACTTTAGCTATGGATGAAGTATTGATTGATGCATATTTGCATCAACATACTTTGGGAAATAAAAATGGTAACAACCTAACATCATTTGCAATGGAAAGTATTTTTCAAGAGCTGAAAACTCAGCAGACAAGCCAATTACTAAAGACAAGATTAAAGATCACATGAAAAATATTAAAGCAAAGTTCAATCATTGTTATGATGTTTTCAAGAATGGTCTGAGTGGGTTTGCATGGAATGCAGAGACAAATATGTGGATTGCTGAAGATGAAGTATGGGAAAGTCTAATTAAGGTATTATTTACTTTAACTGAAGTATTTTTTTTATCAAGGGTACATGATAAGTTACGTTTTTTTTTTATGTAACACTTTGTTTAATTTACGAAATTGTAGACAAAACTCGTAGCTGCTAAATGGAAAGATAAGCCTATTATGTTTTATAATAAACTAGAAACTCTTTTTGGGAAAGATCGAGCAACGAGAGATGATGAAGATACAAGATTTGAAATGAGAGAAAAAAAACTGCTAATGCTAAAAAAAATTACGGTCCAACCATTGAGGATATAGACCATTTGGTTGAAACCAATGAAGTTACTTTGGAGGGATTTGAAGTTGATGAGGAATTTGATCCCAATGGTTCTCCTAAAAGACCTTCTATTAGGAAGCCTCAAGATGTACCATCATCTAGGAATAAGAAACGTACAAGAAAGGTGGATGAAGATGAGACAACCATGAGCGAAATTGCTAAGACTTTTAAGAAAATGGCTGAGATGTTTGAACTGAACACTGCAGAGTTGGTCAAACAGAATAAGAGTTCTAGTGCTGAAGATGTTTGGGCTAACTTGGTCAAGATTGGTGTTGAAGAAGTTTCCTTGCCTTGTGGCTACATGCACCTTGTTCAACATCCAGAAGCATTGAAAGCTTTTAATGGAATTCCAGCTGATAAGCGTAAGGAAATGTTACCTTACATTGTGCCGAACTATCCTTGAAGAAGAGTATTATGATCTGCAGTGAACCCATGCTCTACTTATTTTGTTATTAAGAGCTAATGTTGGTTGAAAAGAAACTCTTTTGTTTGTTTTAGCTTTTTGAGAGGTTTAAAATGCCATTTTTGTAGAAGAAAGAAAAGCTTGCTTTGGTGGAAAAGAAAAAGACAAGCACTGTTATTTTGTTATGTTTGGGTTCTAACATTACTCATGCAAGTACATCATGCAAGTCATGTTATTTATCAACTATTGCATTTTGAGAGGATAATGTTTTTTTAGTCTATGATGTTTTCTTTATAGTCTATGATGTTTCATTAGTCTATGATTTTTCTCGTTACATTCGATCAGTGATATTGATAAAACACAAGTAGAGTTTGTCTTTATACACACTTGCCAAAATTATCTATCATTCATTTATTCATATATTCTATATACAACTTGATGGTATGCATAGCATATAAATTCACCTCAAATATCTTGCTGGAATTTAAGCCTCATTGATTAGTTACACATCGTTAAGAATGAGTATAAATTATCATGTGGGAGTGGGATCAGATCACTATTAGCAGCCATTGTTTGATACATATACGAATAAATAGTCATAACTTATTTTATAAGGGTAAAAATTGTAACTTATTTTATTCCATCCACTATCCAAACAATGGAGTGGGAACTTGTTCTATTACATTGTAAAATATCCAAACAATGGAATGGATATTCCATTCCGTTCCATTCCATTCCGTTCATTTAAATTCCGCTCCGTTCCACTCTCTTCCATCAATCCAAACAGAGCCTTAAGAAAAAGCGAACAGTATCACACTTTTTAAACCGATGAACCAATTAGAAAAGTGTCTCAACCATTCTAAAAAATGCCGAATGTTAGTTAACTAACTACCGTTTAGTGGATGTCCGAAAGCAATCACTAAGTGTTTAAAAAGCAATCGTCAAAAAAGTAAGGCTCTAAGATTTATTTTTTGGGTCATTTCTAGTATTATATACAATCCACGGACTTGTTTGATGCAGTTGAAAAACATAACTACAAAATGAGAGTTTCTTATCTCACTCTCCAAACTTCTTGTGCGCCCTTTATTTTTTCATTTTGCTCTTGTTCAAATTCTATAATTTGAAACATAAAAACATGCTTCATATTATAGAATACAAACCATACTAATGTAAAGACGTCTTCCCTCATTTCTTCAGTTGTGTGTATTTTGTCCTAAAATACTTAAACCCCTCAAAATCCAAATATTGCTACGTTGTGTCATTTTTTATTTGGATATTTTGTATAATTTAGATATTTTTGGATACTTTGTATTTCTTGATGTGTGTTGCAAATATGCATTTTGATGTGTTAATAATATTTCGTATGCTCTCTCTGTTGATAGATTTCGAATTATATAAACCAAACACTTATTTTAAACATTCACTTTATACTCCCTCCGACCTTATATCTAAGTCCCTTTTGCATTTTTCAAATTACTTAAAGAAAAGTTGTTAATGTAATTAATGTGTCTATTTTGTGTGTTAATATTACCAAATTGTCATTTGTATGTATATGTATTAAATTTGATTTTTCATATTTCAAAACAAATTAATTATGGGTATGTTTATGAAAAAAATAATAAATGCATCTAGTAATTAGAAAGAAGATTTACATTTAGGGACAAAAATAAAATCAAATGATTGCTTAGATATAGAAATAGAGGGACTATATAATTCGAGATATGTCAATCCAATGAATTCCCGTCTTTTCAAAAACTAGTGTTAGAGTTTTGACATAGTTCATCATACAATATAACTAAGTATATAACCCGTGCGTTGCGCGGGTTTTATTAGAATGCGCTTATATAATTTAAATACATGTTAAAAAAAGTTATGTTTAGAACTTTCTCTTCCCCTTGTAACCCTAAACAATGTTGGTTTCTTGTTCAATATTTGTTTTTCACCATTATACCAACACTAAGACCATATTAAAACGACAATAGTTTGTTCTCAACGTCTTATGATAGTCTAAAGTTCTACCAAGAGATAAATAAAGTTTGTACAATAATTGTTCCTTTCAGAAATCGAAATGAGTACTCTACGTTTCATCCCTTATTGGATCCAATCACTGTCATACAAATTTTTATTTCTCATCTTTTAATTTGACTCCTCTTATTCTCACCTCTCAAATGCTATACTAGTCTTTGTGACATCTAATTAGTACTACCATTATATTTTGTTTTTTTTACACAATTATTAACATTTGTAACTTTAATTATCATTATTAAAATATTTTAAGAGCCGCACGTTTATTTTACGCATAAAAAGTCATGCATTGAAGTCCAAAATTTTATTCTATTACTTAGGTACATCATTAAAAATACACTATTACTTTTGTACAAAAACAACACTATTATTTGGACACATTTATTGACATCGAACACCATGATTGAGAATATGAATTGAACTCTTTGTGATGTGGCACTCTACAAAGAATTATTTTTCTCTCTTAAAATCTTATAAAACTCTCTACTATATCAATTAAATATCTAATCTCTCTTAAAACTTTGCAACTCTCCGCCATATCAATTTAATGCATCACACTCTCTCTTATCTAAACTTATAAAACACTCATCCAACTATTCATTTTCTTTGTATGCTTAAAGTTATACGTTTAGAAAATTGCATAGTCATTGATTAATTGTATAAGAATAATCAATTGTAAGTCAATGTCATGTTTGTTTAGTTAAGGACTATCATAAGTATAGTCAAACTCCATTGTTGTCACGATAAAATAAAATAAAAAAATTAGTTATGCTTAGTAGGTTATTAGTTATGCTTAGTTAAAACATTAATATTTTACTAAGCATAATTAATTAATTTTTTATTTTTGTCTTTCTATCTTACCCTCTATTCTAGTAAAAAGAGTGTCAAATGATATTAGGAAAAATGGAGTAGGAAGAAAGGGCTGGATGTGAAGTTTTAGATCATTGTCATATTTTCCAAACAATTGTTAGATGATACTCTTCATATTTGTATGATAGTTTTTTCTTTCCTACTCTTTACATATGTCTTAACTATTTATTGGTTTATGTGGCAAGCCTTATAGACTCAAGTTACTACATTATCTAAATTTGTCAAATATTTCATCTTTTATTTTTTTATTGATTTAATGTAAATAAAATATGTTAGATTAATATAAGTTGTCATCATTATTATTTAGGTACATCTTATGCTTGAATTTGAGTTATTTTAATACATCTTTACCAAATAAGAAAAAAATACAACAACATGTGATTCCTCGTGTAGAAGACACGACATATATAAATAAAGAAATTTGCATGTAACGATTTATGTTAGACTAATATAAGTTACCATCACTCAATTTAGTTTAAAACAAGTAGAAAATTATATTACATGACAAATCCACATGCAACGTACTATTTACGTTAAGGCTAAGATAAATTCTCGTCACTCAATTCCCTTCACAAGGTACAAATCTAAATGCATTATACTTTGATTTCCAATTTATTTCATTTGTGGCCTTCATGTGTATTGAGTTGGAATTCTTAGAGTCTTAGAGAAAAATATTAGAAACAAACGCTTGAAAGAATTAAGAAAATACATCATATCCATATAAGAGAATAAATTGAGTAATGCAAATGAAAGAGGATGAGCAATGCAAATGAAATAGGATAAGTAGAAAATTATATTACCTAACTGTTGGATTATTTTGGTTCATATCTAAATGTATTCTACTTTAATTTCCTTTTTATTAGAGTCATAGAATTCAAATTGGCCATAACAACATAACAATAAAAAAAATTGGAATAAGATTGAAAGCATGCAATTAAAAGAGTTAATAATAGTGTTTTCTTAGTCTAATGATGATATTCATCGTGACCTTTAACATGAATGACCAATACAAAAGAAAAACATGAGTAGTAGAAGAAACCTTAAAAATGAATATGAATACGGTAAAAAGAGTTACACAAATTAATAGGTAGTAGAAGTTTATGAATGTACGATGAATCTATAATAATATGTACAAAAAAGAAAAGGGAGAGCCTCATGGATGCTTAAGAAAATTATTTAAAAAGTGAATATGATAGTAGTGATAGTACCATGATGGAAACACTCTAAGATTTAACATAACTGTCAAAATATGCATAAAATAGTAGAAGATGAATGTGGGGTAAGTGGTGGTTATAAGTGAAAGGGAATGTGAAAAATTATGCACTAAATTTTTTCAATTTGTAGGTTATAAATGAAAAACTATGAGTAGTGGAAAGAGCTACGCAAATTAATTGGAAGTTACATAATAATTTTTACATTTTGTAGGTTATAAAAAAAATGATTAGTGGAAGGAGTCACACAAATTAATTGGAAGTTAGAAGTCAAAAACGAAGAAAAAAGAGAGTCACATGACATAACTATGAGAGATTCATTAGAAAAATGAAGTTTTGGTGAGATGACACATAAGCAGAGTGTAATTTAAAATACATGTATAATAATATATAGATAGAGATAAAGCAAGGTAAGTTCTTTGGTAAGTTTGCCATTTGGCAGCTTTTGAGAGCCCTTGCGATTTTAAGAGTTGCTATTAGTAGAATTACTTCTTTAATCTGTATTTTTAATTATTTAATTTTTTGATTATAATTATCGAAATCAATTTCACATTTTTGAATCAGAGCATTTAGAAACGGGTGTTCGACCATATTTTCCAAAGCCTTTCTTCATTCTTCCCTCACACACTTCTTCACTCCTTTTCAACTTCCCTTTCTCTCTTACCCCCTTCATATTTTTGATCAATCTTCTCTCCCCATTCACTTCATCTCTCCCTCCACGAGAATAAATTTCATAACCACAATCCCAAATTCTCTTCTTCCCTCATCTCTCAAAATTACTTCCATCTTCTCTTCTTTTTTGTGACGGAGATGAATTTTAGTAGGTTTAGGGTTTTGTGTATCAATGTTTTGTTTTGTTTTTACGTGATTAAATATTACTTTTCTTTTTTATGTAGATCAGTTCAAGTACTGCTTTCAAATTAATATTGAAGGTTCGGAAGATAGAAGATGGCCATTACTATATGCTTATAAAGCAAGTTTATTGAATTTGATTCTTATGTTTTTTTATATCACCACTTTTTTCCTTCTCTTATTTTTCATTTGAGATCCCTTGGTTTTCATATATCCTTTCCCGTCCCAGACTTTTCATTTCTGCACTTTGCAACAGTGATGACCTTCTACATTCTTTTCAAAATGAGACTAGGATTATGTTATTTTGGTTTCTTTATCTTCCCTCCATCTCACTTTTTCCTCCATAATTTTATTGTGGTTGTTTATGCATATGTAATTTGGTGTTCCTCTTTTTAATCTATCTTTGATAAAAGAAATTCTTCGGTTGCAACATTAAATTCTGTTGAAAACGGCAGTGTGGATCAAATGAATCAATAATATTTTCTATAAGTTTTTTTTGAACAACTATTTACTATATGTTTTAATTGGGGTTTTGCGCCATTTGTTCATACATTCTTTTAAATTTGAGAATTCTTCAACAATTTAAGGTCATACTTTCTTCATTTCTTAATATTTTATGAAACTTAAGGCCTTAGTCATTTCTTATGTTTTCTGTTGCTCGTGAAACTAATACTCTTCCTTTTTTCACTTCATTTAATTCTTTCTACTTTTTCCTCATATTCTTTTGCTCCTTTTTTGTTCTGTCGTTCTCTATTTTATTTTATTTTTTATTTTCAGATCTACTAAGTGACTTGCTTGGACATGATGGAAGGAGCATAAGGGCACACTCCCATGCATTTTTCATCTTTTACGCACATAGTTTTGAGGGAGATCTACATGCATTTTTGTAGATTATGAAGTTATATTTTCTATGAATACATGAACCTCGTTAGCTCGGAAGAAATGTTGATGCTCCTCAAGACTCAACGCTGCTTCCTTTTCTTTGTACACGGAGAGATGTATTTAGTGATACTAAATTTATTATTTGACTTAAATTTTTGGCTATTCAGTAAAGGTTTTTTGTTTTGTTTTTGTAATGAGTATAGTTTTGCTTATGAATTTAATGATTCAAACAAATTATAGTGTTGCAATTTTGAGAGCAAGTGCAAGTGCTTGCTAACGCTCACAGACGTTGTAGCGGAAATTGGAATAAGATTTTAGAGAAATTTAGAAGATGGTAATATTTATTCATCCTTAAGTAAGTTGTAATTTTACTCCAAAGGAATACTAGATATTATGAAAATTATAAATTATTGAATTTTTTGGTGTAGAAAATAAAATTTTAATACTCTTGCATGTATTATATGTTTGGTGTAGAAAATAAATTATTGAATACTTTTGGTGTATAAGAGGGTTGTATCTCAATCACTCTTAAACGACTCTTACATAATGGTTTTCAATGATCCACACATCTGGGTTTGTAGTATACTTCCAAAAACCTTATGTCAAATTAAAAAGTATTTTTGAGATATACATTATTATTATTTTTAATTTCATTCAAGAAAACATTTTTCCGTGCATCCCACGGGTATACACACTAGTATTTTATAAATTGAAATGTTAAGTTGTATTTGGTTACTATACGTTGAACTAATAAAAATACTCCACATTGATAAACAGTTTCCCGATTTGATTTAAAAATCTCATTATTACACATTTTCTAGATAGTCCACACAAGCAAACCAAATGGCAATAAGCATGACAGGAAATTCATAGAATTAATCTCTTGTTCTTGTAGTTGACTCAGCCACTTGTTTGATTAGACTTTGAAGCTTAATGTTTGTTTGCAATTGATATTTAAAGGTGTTGTTTGGGGCGCTCTCGTTTTTGCTGTTTGTAGTTTGAGGAGGTGATTTTGAATTTTTGTCTCTTGAGATTTGTAGCAAACTTCATCGTTGTGTTTCTAGAACTTACTGTTATTTTGAAAGTAGTTATAATGTTCATTTCTTTTAAGATCCACCTATGGACTTTATTTTGAGTAATTTTTCCAATTTTCCAATTTATATATATGTCTATCTATTATTGAACATTTATTTTTCGGGTATAGATATTTCGGATAATTTCAAAACTGATTACCCCGAAGTTCTATATTTATTTTGGACTTTTATTGATGAAGTGCTAATTAGTTATGATTGGAGTGTTAACTGTATGCTCAATATAAACTTCAATGACATCATACCCTTTTACATCTTCAAAAAGTTATAGTACATCTGCATCATTATTAAGTAATCTCAGTCCACAAGCAGATGAATACTTTCGAGGAAGGTTCTACAAGCTTTTGAAGTTCACATAACTCAAAGATTTAACCATTTTCAATATGTTTGTAAAGCATGACCAGACTACATCAACACAGTCACTATGACAACAAAATGTGCTTCAAATAGAAGAATGTGAGTCCAATTTTGAAGAATACCTAGAACATATGCAGAACAATCGCAAAGGGAATTAAGGAAAAACTTAGGTTATTTGAGGTTAGCTTAGTTAGTCATATTGGTAGACAAGGAAATCAAGTGGCTCATAACTTAACCCATTATTCCTTGTTTAAGCATAACAAGGTTTGGATGGAGGAAATACCTCAAATCCTTGTTTGACATTAGAAATCTTTAAAACTCTAATTTGGTATCAAATGAATCCTCAAAAACAAAACAGAATATATTTTAGGAAATAATATATTTCTTTTCTTGGCTTTTAAAAAGAAATATTGCAATTTTGTTTAGGGGAATAGAGCAAATATTTATAAACTAATCTTTTTGTTGAAGGATTGTTACAAGGTGGCATTTCACATAGGAAAGCCTAAAACTTTTCCACCATGGAAAAATTTATTTTGACCTTTAGATCAAATTAAGAACACATTCTTATAATACTCTCTCCATACTAAATTTTTTTGAGTTTTTTCTAACATGTGCAAATTTGCACATGTTAAGAAGTTTAAAGTAGTAAGCGTATATTGGAACTTGTGTATTTTATATTAAATATATAATTTTTTTTAAACAGTTGTAATTTTCAATAAAAAGTTGTTTCTTTTAGTATTTTAACATATGCGATATTGCACAGTATAGCCAAACCCAATTTTTTTACACACTTCCACACCATTGTTCTCTCTCTTCCCTCCTTGATGTTATTCTTTCCTATATTTTTTTCCCCAATCTGCAACTCACCTACCACCACCATGATACTTTTCAATTCTGTAAAATAAGTTGTGTATTGAGAAAACCCATAATAGGAATAACTCAGTAATCAATGTCTATGCAGAAGAGATGAATGGAAAACCTTAAATTTTGATGGAAAGAGTTCATTCAGTTTAATCATTCCTTTTTAATAAATTTCAAACAAGAGGTTATGTGTATCTTTGAAAGTGAAACTACAAGAAACAAAGATGTTTCAACAAGTAAGTTTTTGCACTGATTTTGTTTTGATTCATGGGTCACATGAATTGAATGTTGATTTTTCCTTTGATTTTTATTATGATTTATGGAGGCAGGCACGGATGCACGTTAGTGCTATTGTGGGCAGCTGACCCCAGGCACGGATGCACGTTAGTCCTATTGTGGGCAGCTGACCCCACTTCATCAATATTTTTTTAACCAATTACCAAATAATTTTGTATGATGACCCCAATTCAAATTTCAAATTGACCCCACATCACCTCATTCTATACAAATAAAGAAGATGGGTGTACTATGTAAAAATAACAAGTTTGGCTTGCATAATCTTAAACTAAAGCTATTTTTTTCAATAAAAAAATATCGTTGTTCTATGTTTTATCAAATAAAAAAAAAATAAAAAAGTAAAATTGTGGTGTTGTCGTGTTAACCTTAATAGGTACATTAATTTTTCTTTTTCAACTTCTACCTTTCACACCTGCCACATACGGTACATGATACACGGTATAAAGAACAAAAATGATAAATAGACATCATTTATTTTTAGGTTAAGTAAGTTTTTCGTCCTTAAAAATAATAACAAATTTTGATTTTAGTACCCTATAAAATAAAATAGAATGTTTTCATCCTCGCAAAGTTTTTTATTTTTCTTTTGGTCCTTAATGACCAACTTATGTTCATATGAATGTCATGATTATAATTTTTTTATGATCAAGATATGTACATGTTATGTCCGTTTATTATGTTCAACCTTTATAAATGTCAAAATTATATCCATTAGGGACCAAAACTAAAACAATTTTTTTTGTGAGGATGAAAACATATCATTTTATTTTTTAGGGACTAAAATCAAAATTTTCTATATTTATAGGGACGAATATCAAATTCGCTAATTTTTGTAACCTTTATTTATTTGCTTGATGATGATGGCCTCATTCTTTATTTTTTTTGAAATAGATGATGCCCTCATTTTATTTTTATTGATTATGCATTTATATATTTTTATATAATATTTATGATAAACAATCTTGACCCCGCTTATTGAAATTTTTGGATCCGTGACTGTATGGAGGAAGCCAAAATATTAAATTTAGGTAAACCCATGAGTTATTCTTTAAGATACTAAAGGAACATATGAACACTAAGATTTTTTATTTGACTTTTATTTAAGAATGAAGTTTTTTTTGAGTAATGGTTGAAAAGTTTTTTTGTTCTTCTATGAGTTGAAAATGAAGACCAGATGGAGAGATGAAGGAATACGGTGGTGGTGGTGGTGGTGAGTGAATTGTGGTGAATTATATAGTGTGAGCAGCCCATCATAAAATTTATGCTCCTCTTTAATCTAACCACAAAAATAAACGTTCCTATGGTGGGAAAGTTTTAGGCTTTCCCATGTGAAATGTCACCTTGTTACAAAACCTTTATAAAGTCTAAATTAACATCAAATGAATTTATTTTTGGAGTACATTTATCTTTCTATTTAAAGTTTGGTGGCATTTAACATGGAAAAAGGTAAAATCATCCCACCATGGGTCACATAAGATAAACGGTTAGATTGTGCATTTCTATTAAAGCTTATCATATTCTTCCGCATATGATCTCAATAGCTTCACTTTCCAAACTTTTCTCATCTTGCTCCCACCTTTGTGGCCCCGTCTCCCTCTAGACTCCACCTCCCACAACCAGCAACAACCACCTTCACAGTACACCACCAATAATTGAAACTCTTTAAGTGTGTGAACCAAAGCATGGTTTACCTTCATTTCTCTTCCACTGCAATTCAAAATCACACCTCTCACAAAAACACCCAACTTTCTTCTTCACCAAATCTACTCACAAGTAATAAAATTGAAGATTTACCCATTATATAAATCGAAACAAGTAATAAAATTAAGTTTTTGTTTTGGTTTATGGTGAAATTTAGAGAATTGTAATGGAGCACAGTCCCTCACAAAGTTTCAAATACTATTTGTTTTTCAATCAAACTGTGGGTGGCTAAATGATTGTAGACTTCAATTTTTTGAGTTTGTGTATGGCAGTGTGTTCCTCATAAAAGCAGCTGGAATATTAAATTGATTTTACAGGAGGAGAAGATCGCTTCACCATTTTAGTTTGATTTACTCTAATTTTCAAACCATAGTTAAATCATATGAAAAAATAATAAAAAATATAATGTTGGAAAAGATACTCGGGGAGTCAGGAATGAGAGCTGTTTGTGAAGATATGTGTGATTCAAGCTATTGCAAAGCTGGTGGTGGTGGGAGGAGAGTTGGTGGTGTGTTTGATGTTGTTGGTGGTGGGGAGGAGAGAGAAGGGTAGTTGGAGGTGTAGAAGAAATAATCCAGTACTGCAATTGTATGATAAAATTGTGTTTTTCAATTAATCTAGTGGCTAAATTGAACTTTCCCATGGTGGGAAAGTTTTACCCTTTCCCATGTTAAATGTCACCTTAAAGTTTATCAAAGTTTCATATTCAAATTCGAGTTTGGGCATACATCAATGTCAAACTCTTGGAAAGAATATGTCGTCTATTTTTGATTTCACAAAACTCGAGAGATTAATCTAAGTAGCATGCACGCGAATGAAACTCAATTAACAAGTACAAATAAGGCTTAATAGGTCATTCGTTTCCCTAATTAATTTCAAGTTTTCATTTTGGTCCCATAATTAATAAAACTCACGTTTTGATCCTTCAAGTTCATATATGTTTGTCAATAAAACCCACGTTTTGGTCCACCATAGACCTTATTATTTTTTTCCAATTTCAACTCTTTGATCTTTTTTTAAGGAAGAGGATAATAAGATCGTGAAGGTCCATTTTATCCTACAATGAACCAACAACACCTAATTTTTCTTCCCTTTCTTCATCTTCTTTCTTCCTTTTTTCATCATCCTCGTCAATTATATCCAGATTTTTTTTATCGCTCTTTAAGTTTAAAAATTAGAATAACAGACAAATTGTTATAATAGAAAGAGAAACCCACTTGTAGAATTTTAATTTGAAAAATAAACAACAAAGAAATGTTTGAATCGCTTTCTCTACTTGGTCCATATTCCATTTCCATTAAACAAGATGTACATGAAGAACTTCACCAATACACAAAGGCTTATATTCAAAACTCTCTTATAATTACAAAATGCATATCTAAGAGAGTAGTTTAGATTGCCATCCCTATTACCACTCTGTTTCACGTCTTTGCTCGCCATTTCAACTCGAACAATCATGCAAGATGAAACGAAGATGAAAGGATGAAGATGAGACCTAAATATTGATTGGAATAACTAAATCAAAGATGAATGGTGTATCCATGATGGAGGGTGAAACGATGATGTTAGACAAACAAGAATAGGGTTCATGACCTAGGGTTTCTTTTTTATTTTGACCCTTTTGAGTTTAACCATTAAGTTTTAATGTTTTATAATTTTCAATTTACTTAAGTTGTAATATTTGATGAATTATAACGGTTTGATGACATGAAAATTGAAGTTTAAAAAGAAATCTACTTGTCATCAACTTACCTGCCATGTCGTTAAAAAGTAACACATCACCATTTTTTGGGTGACCAAAATGAAAGTTTGGGCAAAAATTACGATAAAAGTAAAAATTGTGGATAGAAACGTATGATTTAGAAATAAAGGAACCATTTTTGGGAGAATGACAAAAATGAGGACAAAAAAAATGTAACTGTGTATTTTTTTTGTTGAAGAAAAAGGTAAATTAGCCCATAGAAATTAGTACGAGAGATAATCGAACATTAGATTTTAAGAGCAATTGAACTTTTTTTAATTATTATTTTTTATAAAACATGTATTGTTGATTGTATAAATACAGTGAACCATATGTCAAAAGCTAATCTACTTATAGTGTCGTGATCCTTTGGGCCCCATTTCTAAAAATGACATGTCTCAATTTTTCTTTTCTTTTTAGTATCTAAATAGCTTATCATATTAAGCTTTCTTTTTTAAAAAATTACGATCCTAAATACTTGTAGCAGAAGGATGAAATACTTCAAGTATTTTTTTATGAGAAGCTATATATTTGCTATATATTTAAACCAGTGTTAGTAATTATTAAAAAAAGACGAACCAATATAAAAAAGATTAAATTTACTTTTGACCACCTACTTGAGAAAAATGAATTTGTGGTCCCCAATTTTAAAAACGGGTTTTTACCCCCAATTTAACTTTCTTCTAGATAAAAATATATAGGTTAATATAAATTCCTGCAATATTAACGAATTTCAGTTTTTGTCATTGTAAAAAAAAAGATTAGATTTTATTCCTATAATTTCAGATTCTTCCACTTTTTGTCCCTCATTTAAATATGTCAGCAGAATTTGCCTACGTGGCATGCTGACTAAGATATTTTTTATTATTTCTTGAATTAATTAATTCTAAATGGCTTTTTTTGTAGTAAATACAATTAAATAAAAAAATAAATATATACAAAAAAATAAATATATGTTCATCATTTCTTCTTTCCTGTTCATTCAAATCCAGAAATTTATCAAAAACCTATATTTCCAAAATTTCATAAAACCCAAAAATTAAAGTTTGCTCCAATTTCCTTCTTCAATGGTGTTTCTACTATATGAACCCACAACAATGACGATGAGAACAAAGGGAATTAGAGGTTTTGTGGGGAGAGATTAGTGATTTTGTTTGAAGAATGATGAGAAAATGGAAGAGAGGAAGGTGAAGAGAGAAGAAACATGTTTTTTTTCTTTTAATTTGTTGTTTTTATTCTTTTTTTGTTTTTAAAAATAAAAGTCAATAATAAAAATTCCATGTGATAATAATTAAATGAGAAAAAAAAAGTCCTAGTCAGCATGTCACGTAGGCAAATTCGGCTGACATGTTTAAATGAGAGACCAAAAGTGGAAGAATCTGAAATGACTGAGACATAATCTAAACTTTTTTTTACAAGGACCAAAACCAGAATTCGCTAACATTGCAGGGACCAAAAATGGTATTAATCCAAAATATATCTCATAACCCAAAACCAAAATTTTGATTTTTAAAATAAGGGAGCAATTTTGTTAGTCACTCCGTTTCATAATACTTGTGCCTTTTGAGTAATTTAAACATATTAAGAAACCAAATAAATTTTGTTAATTTTGATAAAATTATTTGCGTTTTTATCTATAAAACCGATAACCATTTATTATTTCATTTTATTATTATTTTTTCTAGAATAAATAGATAAAATTATTATTGACAAACCAACAATTGATGTTGCATTGATTTTTTTGTTAAAGAATGTTGCATTGAAACTTGAAAGTGACAAGTAAAATGAAACAAATTTTTTTTAAAAAAATGATAAGTATTGTGAAACGGAAGGAGTATTCTTTATTATTGTATAGGAACAAATTATTTATAGTATTATGTATTAATTATAGGGATGGCAATACGGGCCAGCCCTCTATTAGCTCGAAAAAAACGGGGTGGGCGCAGGGCTGACCAACTTGAGGGGGTGAGCTTAAACTCACACTCAGCCCTGTCTAAAGACGGACTAGCGGGTTGGCGGGCTGGTTCGTCTATTTTTTAAATATTGTTTTGTCAATTGTCATTAGCAAATACGTTGCTATTATAAAAACAATACATTCAATATAAAGACTCTAACATTAAACAAATCTTAAAATAAATCCACCATATATCCAAAATAAAACAAATTACAAAATAGATCCAACAACATAAAATAAGTCTCAATATAATGCAATGGTGAATCAGTTTTTTCTAGAGTTAGTGGATTAGTGGTGAATCAGTTATCACTTATCACTTTCAGAGAGTGAGACAATTTGCGGTTGAGTTGGTATCATTAGGCACAATTGTTTATGAGATGTGTAAATTAAAAATCCGATCACTAATAGTAAAGAAAGGAAAGTTTAATAATCCCGCGGTCAGCCCACCCCACCCCCGCTCCGACCCGCTTTTTCAGCGGAGGACGGACCAACTAGAGAGATAAGCTCAAAATCTCACCCAACCCGCTTAAAATGGCGGGTTAAACGGGCTGGCCCGACGGACCGAGCCGTTATGCCACCCCTAATTAATCCAAATAAAGAACAAATTTATTATCGTAATTAAGGAACAATTTTGAATTGAGGCTATAAATGGAAAAGACTACACAAATGAACGATGCGTTTAACCGGAGCGGGCTCTGTCATCGTCGCCTCCTTCTACAACCGTTTTAGGGTTTTCACAGTCACACCCTTCTTTCTTCTCGCTCACTGGAGATAAAGCTTCCGATAACCAATTAACAGTGCTTTTTGAAATTCCCACATTTTGATAGGTAAAACGATACAGTACAAACTGCAATTTCTTCTCAAGCTTCGTCTCGGGTACACCGCCGCAGCAAAATATTTCAACATTACGGTAAGATATTGCATTACTCTCTCATTGATTTGTTTCAATATGATTACTGTCAAATTTTTTTTTACTACATGTAACTTTATTCTAAACTTTATTATAATTAAATCAAGATATCTCAGGTTAATTTTTGATTGATTTGTTTCAGATCTTGATTGATTTTGTCAAACTGTAGTTAAAATATTGCTGTAGGCGTTGAATTTAGGTATAAGAATATGATTTCATAGTTAATTGATTGGTTCTTTTTTTGCTTTAGGTTTCTGTTTGAAATGAAAGAGGGCAAAGAAGAAAATAAGGAGGCATCTAATTCTTCTGCGGCAAGGGTTTATGATTTTCCTGGAGAGCCTGCGATTGTAATTGACGGAGTGCCTGGAATAGTCTCCGGTAGCAGCAGCAGCGCTGTTCCTTCCAGCAGCAATGCTTTGAGTATCGTCGAACCACATAGGAATTTGGGTTTAGGCCAATGGTTCGTGGGGAGGGATGTTCAAAAGTTGTTTATGGGACGTTATTACTCGGGTAAAGTTACCGAGTATGACAAAGAATCTGGGTGGTACCATGTTGAGTATGAAGACGGTGATTCTGAAGATCTTGATTGGCCGGAGTTGAAGGAAGTTCTCAGTCCTTTAGATGCTGGAATTTCACTTAGGACATTGGCGCAGAGGGTTGTTCGGAATAGTAAGAAATCTATTCCTAAATCTGGGAAGAATGGTGCTCGTTCGCAAAATCCTCAAATCAAAACAAAGAGAACAAAAGGAAATTAGATTGACTGTATTTCATTAGCAAGGAGATTTAATTGAAAATTTAGGGTTTTGTAGATAGATATGTCAATTATAAAGCAAGGAATTGTTAGATTTGAAAATGATCAGCTGAATGAGTCTATAAAAATATTGTTGTATTTGTAGCAATAGCAATAGGATTATTGTGGTTTTGTAGATCGGGACAATTTGTTCCCTAGGAAAATTTGTTGCTATAGTGATTGATATTATGTTGTAACGAGGAATTAAATTGGTATAATGGCATCAACAATATTTGATATGGTGATCATCTATCAAGAGTTGAATCCGCAAATATAATTGTTTAAGTTATGAAACAAATCTTGTCAAAACAAAAAATATATGAAACAAATGCTGATCTATTAGCAGAACTATCATACTGATATCTTTTTATATATGCAGGATGGATCTTATATTTTAAAAAAGAGGGTTGATGTTTGTAGCGAATAACACTATTACGAATTTGCGAATTGATCTCGAATTTAGGGTACCAGTTGGATATTTTCTTTGATGGAATACACTAGTCGTTAGGTAGAAATAAGAGGCTTTATTGCAGTTCACTTGCACACTTGCGATATTATCGTGAGCTACCTTCGGCTTGCTTCGTCTCCTAGTGGTGGTTTCCCGTGGAGCGACCGTGAGTCAGGTGGAGTAGCCCTGTAGTTAGTAGACTTCCCCTCATCCTCTTTATTTTTCACTCTAAGTAGCATTTTCGTTTATAACATTTATCAAAATAAAATAAAATAAAATTATGTTTGGTACAAAATTTCTAGTTCAATTAACAATACTTTCTAGTCCAAAATATATGTTATGTCAGACACTGTAATTGTAGTTTGAATTTAAGCTCCTCTATATATGTATATATGTAGGAGTTTCCAATAGTTATTGTTATTTCGTCTATCTAACCAAAAAAATATATGTTTTATTTCATTCTAAAGTGTTTTATTAAATGGTGAAAAGTAGAGCAACGTGTCCAATGTTTTTTTTTTCTCTTGCTAACAATAGGTTCAATTTAAAGTGGTAGGATTTCTTCAAAAAACTTAAAGTGGTAGGACATGCAATGATTTTATTCAATAATTAACTGTTAGAAAAAATGTTGAAAAGAGAACGTTCCTAACATTCTTCGCGAGACTAATTACATGACAAGTAAGATTGTTTGTAGTATATACACATTTATAGTACAATACAAGAAAAAATGAAGTTACTATCCTTTTGGTGATTTAAAGTTAATTCTTTAGTTTTCATTATAGCTTTCATAATTGGTATCAAAACCCATTCTTATGTGTGGGTATTGGCTAATCCATGTTTTTTGTTGTTGAACTATTGTTGTAAATTTTAGCCTTCTTCTCTGATACACCTGTGCCGGGAGGATAGTCTTTAAAAAAAACTATATACACATTTATTTTTTAAGTATTAAATCAAGTAGGTTCATAGTATCTCATTTGATTCAATGATAAGATTTATTAATCCAAAATATAAAATTGTGCATAAACAACACTTCCATCACTTGTGTTGTGTACCATTTAAAATAGCCACTACCAGTAGCCACAATATCAATGTATTTTAGATAAGTCGTGAAAGCAGCGTGATCACTGTGAAGAAAATGGCTGCAAGCAATTTGGCCATCTATGTGAAGGGAGACCTTCAGTTCATTGCAAAGGTAGAAATGAATACGAAGAAGGTGTACTTGCAAGTTGCAAGTCTCACACGTGATTTTTGTTCGAGAACACAGACGCATGATATTTTTGGGTGTGGTTGCATGAAACGGGAAACTAGATTCCACAATAATGTCAAATACTAAAAAATGAAGAAAATAAAAACCAAAAAAAGAGACATATATTAACATCAAAATTCTCTGTTATGAGTAATAAAAATTCAGAAAAATAAAATTTTGTTTTTCGACATTTATAGTAAATAATATTTAGTTATTATAATTATAAAGGAGTTAAGTTGACCTTGATTGACAAATCTTATCCCGACAATCATATCTCTTAGTACGAACGGGAGTAACCCTCTGCCCTGGTGAGTTGCCCTAGGCTTGGGTAGGCATGGACAACTCTCAGACCTCATGTGTAACCCTCTACCTTAGGGACGAACTCAGACATTTGATATCAGTATAACTAAAATAAACTATGAAGCAAATTCTATCACTATATATATTAATAAAATGAAATTTTGACATGCTATTCATTCAAGGAGAATTAACTGGTAGGTTGTGTAAACGAACATGATATACTAACGACATATATTATATATAATGAATGACTTAATTTTATTATATAAAACAAAGGTAATAATCTGGTGTGGTTGTAGCCACACTCAACTATACAGTGGATTTACCCCTGCTCGGCCCTTACCGTAATCTGATGAATTTTAGGACGTGTTCATCATATGATATCAATTGCTTAATAGACTCAATCGGACCCGAACAGAGCTGGATTGGGCTTCTGAAGAAACAAATCTTGTCAAAAAGAAAAATTTAAATAAATGCTGGTCTAATTAGAAGAAACTTTTCCTAGATACTCCCTCCAATCCTTTTTAGAAGAAACAAAAGTATCAATTTTTTTGGTCCTTTTAATAAGAAATTTTGACCAATTTTCAAATATATTAGATGTTAAATTTTATTTGTGTCCTTATTATCATGAAAGAGAATATTAAAAGTAATTAAGTTGATGTAATCAAGATAATTAATACAAAGCATCAATGGAATAAATTCAAATTTATAAGAGTATCAAATACAAATAACTATTTTCAAAGCGTTTCCCTATTCTATGTGATTTATGTGTTTTGTTTCTTATATATAGGACGGGAGAAAGTATATTATAAAGTTTAAGATCATGCTAATCGGTGCCTTCAGGGCAGAGCACTGGTTAAAGAAACAAAAAAAGAAAATTTGACAGACACTTTTTTGACTTTATATGAATTGATTACACATTTGACAGACACTATTTTGACTTTATATGAATTGATTACACAATTATCAACGTAATACTTACAGTGTTTGCTTCCTTAACTAGTGCTCCGGAGACACTTGTGAACGTTGCTAAATTTTTTAATCAAAAGCCGATGAATAAGGCAGAGTTTGAAGTGCCAATGGTATATACAATATTTTATATTATTCAACCTGATTCTTATAAATTCAGGAAATCTAAATTTTCTGTTTTAATTTACTTTTCAAAATCTATCATTTATATTGAATAAATTTTATGTTTGATTTCATTCTAAAATGTCCATTATAAAACGAACATTAAGAAAGATAGAACAACACATCCGACATAATTTTTTGTTGTTGTTAATAAGTTAAAATCAATTTTCTAAAAACATCTGACCAACAGCGAGGGTTAGATGCATAAGTCGTGAAAGCACCGTGACCCTTGGACTTGGCTGGAAGAAAATCATATCATACCAATTACACAAGACTGTGTTGTACTATGTACAAATTTCATTTTTTGAAGTATTGGATCATAAATCTTTGGTATGTTTGTTAGATAAGCCGTGAAAGCACCAACAACACTTCTATCACTTTTGTACTATAAATCAGTGTAATTTTAAAAGGTTTTAACTGTATAAGTTCAGTGTATGTTTGTTAGATGAGCCATGAAAGCACAGTGGTGATTGTGATAACTTCGGCTGCAAGCAATTTAGCCATCTATGTGAAGGGAGGCCTTCAGTTCAATGCAAGGTAGAAAAGACGAGATAAAGTGAATTGTTAGGTGTGTCTACAACTCTACATCAAATGTGAAACTAGATTCTACAATAATAATGTTAATATGAAATAACTTGAGTTTAAATAGTGATACTGATAGATCACACTTTATCCTCTTATGTTTAAACTAAACATGGGAGAATCCATAATATAAATCAATGACATAAAAATCCTAAGAAAAAGGAAACGTATCATTAATGTTATCTGAAACAGCAGTTCTATATCCAGCTAAGATGTTTTCCCGAATACTCAGTGAAACAGCAATGCACCAATGAGAAAGCAGACCTAGCGGAAGGAATTCATGGGAGAGTTATTATGTACTCATTGCTCATATTTATAAGCAAAAAATTACTTTTTAAGTTCATTGAATATCTTATGTATTTGGTATATAATCTAGACCAAATACATTATGTATTCAGTGAACCTAAAATGTTGTGTTTTGCTTATAAATGTGACCGGAGAGAGCAAATATGGTTGGTGGATAACACATGTCAGGATAAATCATGAAATTTTAAATTCGCGATAACTAGCATTATTATATCTGAAATCGTTGAGCTTCAACAACTTCATTTTCGCCTCTCAATTGATTAGTTTTGTATATTGGAGAACATAGGTTGAAATCATTATAGCAGGTAAATATTGTAAAATAATTTCCTCCATTTAATATTTTGTGCATATAAGTTGCAACTTTTCTCGTTGATTTATGCTCTTCTCCCAGCAAGTTTCGCCCCCTCCCAGCCAAACTGACCAAAATACATATGCGCTAGTTAACTAACGCATGTGTAAATCAAACGTAACTTAATTTTACACATGCGTAACTTAAATCACGCAACATGAGTTAATTCACGTAGGTGTTACACAGTGCGTGAGTTAACTCACGCTTCAGGACTCGAAGAAGCACTTTCTAGTATATCAAATCATAATAACTTTGACGTGGATGTCATCTCAAGGGAATTAGTTGAATCCATTAAGTACATTCATGAGTTTGATGAGCATGCACTTCAGAGCTATGTCATCTCGGGAGAAGAAACCTTGTGCCAATTGTCAGCCTTGCCTGCTGGTTGCATACCAGGTATTTGTTCAATAAGCTTAGCTGTCTTTGAAACCCCATTGATATAATATGTCTTGAAAGTTTTCTTTTTAAGAGGGCACTTGACTTTGGAAACAAATAAATTAGCGTGAGTTAACTCACGTGGGATGTAACACCTGCGTGAGTTAATTTATATCGCATGACTTAAGTCACGTATGTGTAAAATTAAGTTACGTTTGATTTACATATGCATTAGTTAACTGGTGCATGAATATTTTAGTTAGTTTGGTTGGGTGGGAGCGAAACTTACTGGGAGAAGAACATAAATCTTTTTTGTTTGGGATAAAAAGAGGGCCGAAGCCCGGGGAAGAAGGAACTACATCAAAATCAAACGAGGAGTAGTCACTCCCATACAATTTGCTAGCAATAAATTAAAAGTCTATATTGAGCTGGACAAAACTCATGAATAATCAAAGATAAGCCACTATTACATCCTTCATCTCTGAAAGCATCAACACAAGAGTTTGCTTCATGGTATGAATGATAAACTCTAACCTCCCAATCCAATTTCAAAAGCTTGATGATACACTTTACCAATCTTTACCCTGCAACACTACAGCTTTACCTAATGTTTAATGCAGTAACCATCACCTGTGAATCCGCATGAAGTTCAAACTTTGAACATGTTCTGATTTTGGGGCATTTAAAATTATTTACGATCTATTTCATGATCGCCAAAACTATACTCCTTGGTAAGTGCCTTAACATGGCCCAATTATCAAATTCTTCTTTGACTCTATAGCATTCTCAAATACGTCATTGGAATTATAAATATTTTAAATAGATCTATGATATTGTCAAACATTACTCACTTTCATCTTTCTATACTAGTGTCTGTTGATTAATGTAGTTTAAGTAGATGATGTGTCCTTTAAACGGTTTCTATATTTTGTTCCTCTATACTGCAATTTACTATCAATATCATCCTAATTACCATGAAATGTGCAAACTTATGCAAAGTCTATAGATGCCAAAACTAGTATGATACAAAAAAATCCATATGCAAGCTAATTAAACACCAAAAGCAAATATACATCTCCTAATACACCAACAAAAATGCATTTATATATATCAAATGATTAACCAAAAAAGAATACATAAACTGCTTCTATGGTACATATATACTCGTTATTATTTAATAATAACACACTACAAGCTTCTTTCAGGAAGCTATGTGCTCACTCCATTATCATATTTGTCATAATCGTTCCATATGACTCTAAGCAGCTCCAACATTTGTTTCATATATTGTCCAACAGAATTAACACATCCACTATATACGTTGATTCTGCTATACTGACTGCATCAAATAATCTTGATTCTTCTTTCAAATAGAACTCGCAACCAGTTGTAATTTATTATTATTTGGTACTGTGATTAGCTTCAAAGTATTGTGTCGAATCAGCTTGTGGAAGATGTGAATCAATGGTTCATATTGGATATGGTTTTACTTTCATGTTGCATCTGACGTTTTACTATACTAGAACTTTTATCCATGCTACCGTTCGGGTCATAAATAATGGAGAAGTTAATATGTTGCAATATGATGGCCGTTTGTTTTGAATTTTTTTTAACTAAAGAATCACTTTTTTTATTTTTGTATGTTTGTTTTTTATTTTTAAAAAATCATTCTTCCTAAAAAAGTCATTTTTAGCCTCAAAATGAAAAGCTAATTAAAGTAGCTTTTTCTAAATCTATTTATTTTATAAATGCAATGAACTCAAGTGTAAGAATTTCTAAACAAACTAAAAATGATTTTTATGATAGTAAGCAAACAGAAACAGCTGTAGATTATTTTAACTCAAAATATATTTTATTTAAAGCTGAAACAAACGCATCCATGATCGATTACATAGATTAAAAAAAAAAAAACTTAAACCCACTATTCACCGTCTAAGTTTGCAAAAGTAGCAACTTTGACCCCCTTTTAAAAAAATGGCAAAAGTGACCCTCTATGTTTATCCCATTTTACAAAACATCAATGCTGACTTGATCAAGCCTATGTATCATTCCACCTTATATAATTTTTATTTTAAAAAAAACAATTTGCCATGCGTATAATTGTTAAATTAAAAAAATAAAAAAGGAAAGAAACCCAGGAAGAAGCACGTGAGTAGGTTTCATCTTCATCATTTTAACAGGATCTTCACAAAATTACGCATGGCAACATTAACAATTCAAAAACTCTTCATATTTCTTCTAAACTCTCTTATTCTACAATTTATCATTCCAATAACCTCCTAATTCTCTTTTCCTTGTTTCAATTTCATATTTATGAATGTTTATTGTAACACCCCGTTTTTCCAATATATAAATAATATAAAATAAATCAGAGTTTATTATAAATAGGATGTCACATTTCGTTCGTTCTTCAAAATATCATTTATCAAAAATAGAGTTAAATTCCACTATTTATTTAAAACAACTGCTTTCAATAATTAAAAAAATGTCGCAGCGGAAAATATTCAATGTTTAAACAATACTTGGCACTAAGGCCTCAGCATCATCACATTATAAAAATTCCAAATTTAAACGTGACAACATCAACTTATAAAAAGATATGTAACAAAGGAAAACAAAACACATAAATATCCTCATCACGTTACGTATCAGAGCATGACTCCTAAGACGACACGAGAACTCAACTCACATCAGCGGCTACTTCTGGATGTCTGCACATTACCCACGTAGAGGCAACATTCAAACAGAAGGGGTGAGATTTCACATTCAGTAATAATAAGCAACATTTCATATAAAAGAATTAATCAACATAAAACGGCAACAATTCATCATCAACAATTAATTCATATAAAGGAAATCAATCAACATGAAACAACAAAAATTAATTCATATAAATGAATCAATCAACATAAAACAGCAACAATTAATCATCAACAATTAATTCATATAAAGGAATCAATCAACATAAAACAGCAACAATTAATCATCAACAATTAATTCATATAAAGGAATCAATCAACATAAAACAACAACAATTAATCATCAATTAACTTCGTTCGACAATGCAACGACAACGACTCAACAAATGCAACCACAACGACTCAATGTGGTACCAACAGAGCGTCAAGCTCCTAACGTTAATGTCGTAATTCGACGTGACAAGCATCGAGCCCCCTCCGCTACAAATTGACAGGCATCAAGCCCCCTACGTTTGACAAATGCTTATGCAATGATACAACTCAAAATGCAACAACAATAACATCATTTAATCATAGATTCAACCATAAATCGACAACAACGTATCAATATGATTCACCAATTCATTATCAAAAGAAAACTAAGTTTGATTCATCAAGACATAGATTAAATACTCTTAAACATTCTAATTAAACTCACATCCTGGGCCAGAGACTATTATTATAAGGTAGCTCATTTCGTTATCTTTCCATCGCTTCGAACGGCATAGAAATCAGACTCCCGAAACTCAAGTTACGAATTTTTGAAGTTTCCAAAATTCAGCACTAACATAACTACGGGTTTGATCACTTTTTGCCCAAAAATCCCAATTTTCGACAACCTAAATCTCAAAATTGATAGGGAACATTACCTAGGGTTACTCTACAACCTAAACATCAACTTCTTCACATTAATTCATGAGATTATCTATACTTTCAACAATCTAATTGAATTCAAAACCTAATTTCTATAACAACAAAAATTCAACAACAAGATTAAACCTTTTTTCAGAATTATATACTTATGATTAAAGAAGGTTAGTCTCACTCTTACCTTAGATTGGTTGAATTTCAGAACTCTACAAGCTTCCTCTTTTTCTCCCAAAAAATGTTTCTACGTGCTCTTCTTTGTATATAACCAGCTAGAGTTTGTTTCTCACTTAATCTTTTTTAACCTAACAAATCCCCCTTATTCCTAACCTCTCATATTCTTAACCTAACAAACTTCCCTTATTCCAAAACTACCTTTATGCATCATTAATCTAATTTAATTATATTCTACACTATTAAAGTCATAACAAACTACTAATAATTATTAACTAATAATTACCAAAAATCACACATCGAAATTATTCAAATAAAATATACAAAAAATGGGGCGTTATATTTATCATGTTTAAAGATCTATTCTCCAGACCTACACATTCTATAATCCTTAGGGGTGTAAAAAAAAACTAAACTCGATAGAATAAATAAATAATAAAAATGGGGCATTATATTTATCATGTTTAAAGATCTATTCTCCAGACCTACACATTCTATAATCCTTAGGGGTGTGAAAAAAACTAGATACTTGAATTGATTTAGAACCAAGTTAGATTAAACATAAGCGATTAAACAATTAAACTAGCTTCTGAAACGCGTTGTTCCTTAAAAGTCATTATAAAACTCGATTCTGCATCCTAAAACGAGCCTCTCTCTCCTCGGTCTTTCAATTCCCACCTGCGCTGATTTCTGCGCCGTGGAAGGCCACGTCGTCGACTTCTACAAAGACAATGTTACCAAGCTAAGAAATCCAGATGATCTCCTTCAAAATTGAGAAATCACCAAATTCTTTCTTCATAATAGTCATAACACTATGTACGAAATTACTCTCCATCTGTGTGGTGGTGGAATCAGAGACTATGAGTGTCAAATTCAAGAAACAGTGAGGATGGAAAGTTAGATTGATGTTGTGGTGGAAGAAATGAGTGTTGTTGTTGTTACTGAGAAACAAAAAAAGGGTTGTTGTTGTTATTGTTTGAGAGATCAAGTAAAGAAAATGAGAAATGTTGAAGATGGAGATTAGTTTTGATTTTTGGTTTTAATTGAATGATTTGATGAAGAAAAAAGAAAAAAAAAACGTTGAATATGAAGATTCAAGTGCCCCTCCTTTTTTTTCTTTTTCTTTTTTTCCCTTTTTGATTTATTTAATTTAATTTATATATATATGGCTTTTTTATTTGAAAAAAACACATGTGGCGTGCCATGTAGGCTTGACCAAGTCAAAATTGATGTTTTGCAAAAATAGCTATATATAGAGGGTCACTTTTGCCATTTTTGTAACGGGGGCCAAAATCGCCACTTTTGCAAACTTATGGGGGTAAATAGTGCGTTTAAACCATAAAAAAACAACTCAACATAAACAATAATTTTGGACATACAACAGTTGTTCACACATTTTGAAATACTTATTTATACACTACATTTGAAGTCATTGTTGACATCAATCGATCACGCTCATTTCTTAGAATATTTCGGTCATATCTCAGCTCATCATATATAAGGAAAAGTGGAAATACAATCAAGAGTGCATTAAGTGTCATAAAGGCATGTGGAAATGAGTATTTTGAATTCATTGATGTTATAAAAAGCCAATTAACAGCGCATTAAGTGTCATAAACGCATGGGTGAAAAATTCAACATCGCATTAAGTATCATAAACACATGGGTGAAAAATTCAACAGTGCATTAAGTGTCATAAACGCATGGGGAAAATGAGTATTTGAATTCCTTGATGTTATATGTACAAGCTAGATTAAAGATTAGATCAATGGATGATTATACATCCACGCCAAATGATAAAGATCCACAGTTATCACAGTTATCCAAATGTTAAAGATTAGGTTTAGGGTTTGATTAAGTCATTGCAATGTTAATTAGAAAGACGGGTTCTGATCCAGCGGTGCTATAACATGATTGATGAAACATTAATAAACAATAAACAAATATGTCACAAACATCTAACAAAAGAAATAGAATATATATATATATATATACATATATATATATATAGCAACATCAAAGAAAAATAAATCATTTAGTTGCTCTCAATTTCACAAAGAATGATCTTATATCATATGATAAGCACACCTAACAATTACTTCAACGACGAAACCAAATCGTCACCAAACTGCTTCATGAGGGGTAGAAGAATCAAGAGGCTTTGTAATTACCACATTTATTGAAAAAGAATAACCATGCATGTCGTATTAGGTATCTTTGTGACTATCGCAATCCAGAGCAATGGATCGATTGCCGAGATCATCATTACAGATTTGAAAAGGGAGGAAGCGCAAGAAGAGTAGGATTATGTCATTAATTTTCTGACGGTGAAGGACAAATTGGAGGAGTGAGGAGTGGCAGATTTCTAGTGATGATGTGTAGAAATGAGAAGTAGATGATAAGGGTTAGAGAGGATCCAGAAGGTGGGGGATGGGGAGGGAATCAGAGAGAATTTTTGTAGAAAATGTGAGAAAACTATATCATGTTTGATTGTTTTTGTAAAGGAATGGAAATCTTGGGATAAGAGTGGGAGAAGAAGAAAAAATTAGCTAGAAAGAAAATGGAGAAGAAAAACATGGAGAGAAAGGAGAAAAAAAGAACATGTAATGAATTAGAAGAGAGAGACCGAAATTATTGTAAAAGAGAAGGTGAGAGTTGGAAGAGAGAGGGACCGAATTAAATGTCATGTTTATTGGAAAAGAATTTATTGATACCATAAGAAACTGAAAGAAGACAATTTTATTGGAAATCAATGACATTAACTAACAATATTTATTGTCAAGTAATTGCATCAAATATGACCAGCGTTGAAAACAAAGTTATGGTTGGGAAAATTCAAATTCAAATTTGCACGGTAAAGGAGGGATTGGTTTAGGGGTAAATAAGTCATTAGAGATTGTAAAAGAGTTTAAGGAGGAAAAATTTAGGTTTGTTATCAAGGGTTGAGATTAAGTTTTGATCCATCTGACGACCAGAATGAATTGGCGCTCAAATTATTAGATTTAGGGTTTGGAGTGGTTGTTGCAATGTTAATTAAGATGATATAGTAAAACCACAAGAAGATTCTAATGCCCATGCCCAAGGTTCTAAATGAAAAACATGGCTTTGGATCATGAGAAATATAACTTTTATTGAAACAAACCTTCATTATTCGAGGAAAATTAAACAATGGAAATACAATATTTGGTCTTTCTTTTTATCTCATGACTTTGACTTTGAAGTTAATATATGTTTAACCCCTCTTAAAAAAAATATATGTAGATTTGACTGAATGGATGTATCCGCTCTTTGATGTAGATTTGGGTGAGGCTTTAGGCTTATTATCAGCCATGTATTGAATTCGTGATCTGCAGTTAGGTATTGTGGACTTTGAGCTTGATTTCAAAATTGTGGTAGATAGTCTTTATGGCAGTAAAAGCAGCGTCTCTAATTTTAGCGCAATAATCAATGATTGTAGGCGCTTGTTAGCTTCTGATTTAGTAACCTCTGATGTTAGGTTTATTCGGAGACAAGCCAACGAAGTCGCTCATAGCTTTGCTAGAGGGATTTTGTCTCATGCTAGTTTCCATATACATATTAGGATTCCATCTTGTATCTCTACTATTATTATGAATGAAATGCAATAAGTTTCTTCATGTCAAAAAAAATAAATATATATGTTTATCCTTTTGAACTAAATTGACCAACAAAAATTAAAAATGAGTTTTTTTTAATAATTTTACTTAATCCAAGAACTTGTTTGCATGTGGTTGACACTTTTAGAGACAAAAATGATTGTTTACTCCAATACAATCCATATCTTGAGCAAACTATAATATTATAAAATATCTCTCAAAATTTATTTTTTTAACAAAACAAGAATTAAATACGAGCTTTTATATTTTTTGCGGTTAAAAATTCATATAATTCATGTTTTTTTTTTTGAAAAATTCAAATTTTTTTTTGGAGATTTTGAAAATAGTCTACACAATTTCTTTAAAAAATACAAATGTTATACATGATCAATTGAATTAAAAATAAGGATCAAAAGCTGTGATTGAAAATTTTATGGGGACTAAAAATCGAAAGAAATAGTGATTTATTTTGTCAAATAGCCTAGTGTATAGAAACTCACTTTTTTAGGGTGAATAAGTGGAGTGTTTGGAGTTTGAACCTCGACTTTTGCATATATAATACAATGTCTTTACAAACTAAGATAAAATCACGGAAACTAAAATAGTCAAAATTTTATTTATTTATTTAAATAAGAAATCATGCACCTGGTCAAAGTTATTTAATATAAATAAATAAGAAATTAAAACGTATAATATATTTAAATAAAAAAGGTTTTTATTCTATTTTTAAACAAATTTTGTTAGTTTTCAATAAAAATTATAAAATTCTTTCAAAAAAGCAACAATTATAAAATATTAAATTAATTTTTTTAAATATTTAAAGTGAAAAATTAAAAAATAAGGTTTTTTCTAGATTATCTTTAAAGATTGGTTGGTAATTTACCCACGAACCAATGAAAATGAGCAATTTATTGGTGGAATCAAGATAGTTCATGGATACCGCTTAAAAATACTCCCTCCGTCCCTATATGTTACCACCTATTTGATTTTATTTTTGTCCCTAAATGTAAACTCCTTTTCAAATTACTAGATGTATTTATTATTTTTTCCTAAACATACCCTTAATTAATACTACTAACTTATCTTGAAAATTGAAAAGTCAAATTTAATACACATACAAACAAAGGATAATTTGGTAATATTAACACACAAAACAAACACATAAAATGTAAAAGGAGTTTACATTAAGGGACGGAGGGGGTATGTTTATGTGACTGTGACTGATATTTATTGGT
The DNA here is from genome assembly GCA_946800305.1 of Medicago arabica. Taxonomy (NCBI): domain Eukaryota; kingdom Viridiplantae; phylum Streptophyta; class Magnoliopsida; order Fabales; family Fabaceae; genus Medicago; species Medicago arabica. The sequence continues at coordinate 52,306,901 of OX326969.1, forward strand.
TAAGGCAAATTACCCACTATTCTTCCATGGATATCCTGGTTGTCATCTTAAAATAATAATACTTTATAATTATCACAAAGATTTTGTTGTTAAAAGAAAATATTTCTTGAAACGAAACAACGCCTGCATCCACCGATTTACCAAATTGATAATTGGAAAGAAAATAGCTTTTATTTTATTTTTTAGAATGAAGGAATGAAAATAGCTTAAAAGGAAAAATTAATATAAAACTATTATTCCAGTCAAAGAAAAATTATGATATTATTTCTGTAATGAATAAAGAACGTTGTTGATTTAGCTATAAAAGTAACACACTTTGGTAGGGGAAAATAGGTAAACAGACAGCAGAACACTGCAATTACATCGCAAGGTGTGTCTTGGATACTCTCTCTCTCATAAAATTTATTTTGATCATTCTTTAACATGTTATGGTGTTTAAATGTGTTTTTGATTTGAATTACTAGCACTACTAATAAAATTCGACTACGACATGTCACCTTATTTCAAACTCAATTTTAATTAAATCAAGATCTCTCATGTTTATTTTGTAGGCACTCAAAATTTCTTTTGTGATTTGTTCGGTTCTTTGATTGATTTTGTTTAAATCTCGCTTAGACATAAGATCGTTTCTTTTCATAATAAATTGATTGTTTTATGTTTTGTTTTAGGTTTTTGTTCAAAATGGAATCGGACGAAGGAAATAAGCAGGAACCAAATGCTTTTGCAACAGGGATATATGAGATACCTGGTGAGACTGCTGTTGTAATTAACGGGGTGGCTGCAATAGTACCCGATGGTAGCGGTGCTGTCCCGTCCCGTGATGCTTCAAGCGTGGTTGAAACTCAAGAGAATTTGGGCTTAGGTGATTGGTTTGTAGGGAGGGAAGTTCAAAAATTGTTTGCGGAAAGGTATTACTCGGGTAAAGTAGTTGATTATGACAAAAAATCTGGGTGGTATAAGGTTCAATACGAAGATGGTGACTTAGAAGATCTTGATTGGTCGGAGTTGAATGAAGTTCTTCAGCCTTTGGATGTTACAATTTCTCTCAAGACATTGACACAAAGGGTAATTCGAAAAAATAAGAAATCTATTGGTAAGTCTGGAAAGAAAAGTGTTGGATCACAAAACCCCAAAATCAAAACAAAGAAAACAAATGAAAACTAGATTGACTACAGTTGGTTAGCAAGAGACTTTAATTAAAAAATTTGTGTACTGCAGACATAGATATAAAAAATAATATAAGGAATTGACGGATTTGAAAATGTTCATTTGAAATTGAAATTAAAAGTGTTTGATTGTTTACGAATCTTGAATGTCATTTGTGCACTATAAATATTTGAAACATGTTTTGAAATCCTTTTTTACAAGACTTTTGTTTAGTCCTAGAGAATTGATAAGCTTCAAATTTACGACACTTATTAACTTGGATTGATGGAAAATCCATTAAATTTTCTCTAATGGGTGTAAATACTTGGTCATTAGGGTAAGATACACGAGAATGATGATATTTGTGTCCAGAGCCGGTTCTAAGATTTTTGGTGTTCTGGACGAAACAATAAAATTTTACTCTTTTAATTATATTAATATTTTTCTTCTTGCATTTTTTGTTGATAAAGATTAATTTATAATCAAAGTTATTTAAAAATATATTTTCAAAAGAATTAAACAAAGATAATTAAAAATAATAATATATCTATATAATACTAACTACTAAGTAAAAATAATAATTTTGATGCCCTTAAAAAAATGGTACCTTGGGTTGCCGTCCCTCCCGTCCACCCCTGTTTGTGCCCATATCATTGTTTTTATAGATTAATGAAAGTGATAATAGTCATTTTAATCCATGCACGTGCAACGAATAGACACAATAATTCTTTAATATATCAAAATTTTAAAATAGTTTATGATTGTACACTTCACTAGTCAAAATAGTCTCTAATATCACACTTATTAAAAAGTAAGAAACAAACCATCTTGTCTAATTTGATGATAAACAATACTTAAACCAAAATGAGAAAGTTTCAAATTACAATTATCATCAAGCAAAACAAAATTCATAATTAACTAGTTCATTCAGAAAAATCCAAACTTTAGTAGTCCACCGACCAAAAATCAAATCCAAATTCCAACATTTCCAATCTTTTCACCGCAAAGCCGAAATCAACATGTTTCTACTGCAATTTAAAATCCACAATGTTCAAATTTAATATGTATTATGCAGAACTTCTATTGCAATTCAAAGAGTTTTCACAAAGAAGAAAACTTTAAATGAGATAGTAGCACACTTTGATCATGTATTTTCACAAACTAGACCAAAAACTCGTCATTTCTAATCTAATTCATTCAACGACTGAAGAGAAGGAAAAAAGTATTAGAGTAGTATTGAGTATACACGAAAATATTACATGATGACCGATATATATATATATATATATATATATATATATATATATATATATATATATATATATAGAGAGAGAGAGAGAGAGAGAGAGAGAGATGTTGGTAATGCTTGTCGAGGAGGATGAAGGAATCGACGACAACACTGGTGGTGGGGGACACATTGCAAGGGGAGAGAAGAGAGGTGAGATAGTGTTTGGATTTTCACATTTCTGAGTATTGGTAGTTTAAGAAAGGAACCGAAGAGTTTAATAGCAAAAGTCATTGGTGAGTATAAAAAAGGAATGAAACATGCGTGCTTGGTAGTTGCATTGGTAATTTGTGAGTGAACCGAAGAGTTTATATCAACAAAGGGTAGTGGACCGGTCTAGAGTAGTAGAAGAGTATGATTACCTTATAATAAGTACTTATAGGGACTGGTCTGTTCTTACTCTAGATAGCCCAATCACATCCAAAAAATATCGCTATTTTTATCGATTTACGGTTTTTTATAGGTTCAGTTCCGAACACCCCTACCATCAAGTAAGTACTTATAGGGACTGATAGGATAATAAATAAGTATATAGAAGGACTAATACAACGATAGTAACGAAGCGTTTTAACATAAATGACTATTTTGACTAACATAGTGCGCAATCAGAGACTATTTTTAAATTTCAGTGCATTAAAAGACTATTGCAACTACTCGTTACACATTCAGGGACCAAAATGATTATTACCATATTAATGAAAAGACCAAAGAGGAAAGACAACAATGGTTAGTTGAGAAAAGGTTGAAAAAACAAAGGGAAGCCAGTCATTTTCGTCTTTGAATGTGTAACGAGTAGACACAATAGTCACTGATTGCTCCCCTTGTTAGTTAAAATAGTCCCTGACATTAAAATGTTTCTTTTAACTCCATGACGTTAGAGCTCTTGGAGGGTTGAATCATGGTCGGTTAACGCGCGAAGGGTCAAGACATGGAGTAGACATTGTAAGCATTTATGGACTATTTATGTAGACATGAGGCAATTTTTGTACTCTTGATCTTCCTTTTTGGTTGCATGACTCGGTGCTAATGGCATGCATCGTGCATGAGGCAATAGTTATTCATTCATATATTATCCATCTCTTATCTTATTTCTCCTTACGAAAATGTTCGTGATGACTATACTCCAAGAAAGCACTTTGATATTCTTGTTAAAAGCTTAACATGATCATAAGGTTGTCTAGTTTGGGTGGTTTAATATGGTTCAAGGCCTTGTGCTTAGAATTACTCTTTCATGTTCATCCATCAATTTATTTACAAAAACTTCACCAAAACCAAGGAAAATTTGCTAGAATGACTCTAAATTGACTCCTAAACAATGCCAAAAACACTATATGAGTGATTGTCATCACGTCTGGAAAATGTCAGCTCAAAATTTAATTTCTAGGAGGGGGTTTCCATTGTTTTGGTTTTTTATGGTTTAAAATATTAAAATTAATCTATCTCATGTTGGAAAAATCTAATGTTACGTGTAAGGCCTAATTTTAACGTCTTAAACTCATGTCTACAAAAAAATCATGTAAACATACAACTTATAGATCACTTTTATGAACTTTATTTCTACAAGAAAAAATATTGTATGTTTTTTCTTGATTTTAGCCCCTCAATTAACTTTAGAAAAAAAGTTGTGAGGAAAAAAAATTGAGCCAAAAAATGCCACATCAAAAAGAATAAGTCACAAGGTAGCAGCGGCAAGATTTCCTGCCATGTTAGCGCCTCCAATGTGATTGAGCTTCTAGAGAACTAAAATAGAAAGAATAACAAATTACATAGAATCTATATTTTATTTTTTATAATGATTTTTGTTAGACTTCGTAAATATTACATGAATTTCAACGATTAACTGTATATACCTCTGGTCAATGTTTTTCAAAAAATTAAATTAATATAAAAGAAATAGAAAATGAAACGTATATTATAATTTAGTCAAAAGCTATTTATTTATCATAATTTAGTCAAAAGCTATTTATTTTGTTTAAGGTTTTTTTTTTTAGTTTTCAATAAAAATTATAAATACCATACGTTCTTTTTATTGTACTAACGTTTGAAAATTATGAACGGTGTTTTTTTTATGAAATTTTGATTTTGATTAAAATATAAATATAAACGTTTGTTGTTTTTGTTAAATGACACCAACAAAAATCTTTATTATAGAAAAAATAGTTTAAGGGTATAATTGGGATAATGAAAAAGTAAGTATAAATATACTCATCAGTTTATTATACTTTTTAAATGATAAAGAAAAAACAGATATATATATATATATATATATATATAATGTTTGTTATATTTTTTAATATTTTATTTTGTTACATGTGTTATTTGAATTAAAAATTGAGGGTAGTTTTAGAAAGAGAAAAAATCAGCCCAAAGGAGTTGAAACTTGGAAAGGGTTGTTTTATTTATATATAGTACTAGCGAAAAACGGGCACTTTGTGCCCGTATTTCCGCTCTTTTTATTCGGTAATGTTTGAAAATTATGAACAGTACTTTTTTTATGAAATTTTAGTTTTGATTAAAGTAAAAATATAAATGTTTGTTGCTTTTTTTAATAACATAAACAATAGTCTTTATTATAGAAAAAATTGTTTAAGGGTATAATTAGGATAATGAAAAAGTAAGTATAAATATACTCATCTAGTTTGTTATATTTTTTAAATGATAAAGGAAAAAAACAGATATACATGTATTCATATTGTGTTTGTTACATTTGTTATAATATTTAAATATATTTTTATCTATTTGTTACATGTGTTACTTGTATTTAAAATTAAGGGTATTTTTGGAAAGAAAATTCCAACCCAAAAATGCGTTGAAAGGGGTAGTTTCCTTTATATATAGTATATATATAATAGATATATTTATTTCATTTAAATATTTAAAGTAAATACTTGTATATTATGAATTATATTTTATGTGAATCATTATTTTTAAATACCGCCAACAATATAATTTTTTACAAATCATTGGCGAAAAAACGGACACTCACGTGTCTATCTTTCCGCTCTTTTTATTGCATTAACGTTTGAAAATTATGAATGATGTTTTAGTTATGAAATTTTGATTTTGATTAAAATTAAAAATATAAATGTTTGTTGCTTTCAAATTATAACAAACAAAATTAATCATGATTATCTATTTTAATGATACCAACAATATAACAAAAAAATATAATCTAAATTCTTTTTTATAATAACCCCAACAACAATCTTTATTATATAAAAGTTGTTTAAGAGTGTAATTGGGATAATAAAAAAGTAAGTATAAATATATTCATCTAGTTTGTTAAACTTTTTAAATGATACAGGGGAGAAAAATCAGACATATATATTCATATCGTGTTTGTTACGTTTTTTATTTAATATTTTTTTTAAGCAAAATAAAAAATAAGATTAAAATAAAGAGGAAGTACAGGACTGGGGGGGCATGGATCTGACCCGTAAATCTCAAAGAAACAACCCTGAAGGTTAAAAGGCAAAACTCAAAACATCAGCAACCACGGACAATCCAGCACACCCACGTATGGATGCGAAACCAAATTGCAAAAAAACATAGAGCTAATGTTTAGAGCATCTAATAGGCGTATGAATCCAACACAGAAACGATTCAAGTTCCAACAACTCCCTAAATAGAAAGTCACAAACGCCCTTTCGGGCGGAACCAATCCGAACATTGTTCATATCGAGGGATGAACAAACGGCGGAGCACAGTCCACCGACAGCGCGCGAAGCCACTACAGCAGATACAATACAATTCCTAAGGTACGACAACTACCGTCAACACGGAGCATCTGCGCACCTATCCCTTTCGGCCATTGAAAACTTTAGAAACAGATCCTAAATCCAGTAAAAACCAGATAAAAGATTTACAAACAAATTTACATAATCTGGAACAAAACCACACTCATCCTCAACTTCCTAAAACAAAACAGAAAATGAAAGAAAACAAAATAAAAACAACGGTGACCAAGACAACCTCCGCCGCTACAAGACCACACCGCCAGCAGCAAAGCAATCCCACGACCACAACCACCGTGAACAGAGAACGCGATATGAAAAGAAGAGCTTCACGTTTGTGCTTAGAGAAAACGACGGCGGATAACCAAAACACCACAAAAAAGAGAATTTCGTCGAAGCCCCAAAATTTGTCCCATAAACCAAACTCAACCCCTCCCCTTCACCGGAACAAGGCGACAGATCTAGCAAGGTTCGGATATGCAAAAGCGGCACTATCAGGAAAAGGGGTGGTGCGGCCGCTAGAACAGCTAGCACCACTAAAATAACCATCTACATCTTGTGAAAGTTGATTTGGATTTGGGAGGAAAGACAAGAAAAAGTTTAGGGTAGCTGAGTTTATAGTGAGAGGCGAAAAGATACGTTTCCAGAGAGAAGAAGTCGATTAAAGAATAATTATTTTTGTTTAATATTTAAATTTATTCTTATCTATTTGTTTCATGTATTATTTGTATTGAAAATTGAGGGCATTTTTGGAAAGAAAAATCTAACCCAAAAAAGCTGAAATGGGTAGTTTTCATTATATATAGTATAGATAATATATATTATACCCTTAAACAAATTTTCCAATAATAATGTTATATTGTTGGTGTTATTAAAAAAGATAAGAATTTTTGTTATATTATTGTTGTCATCAGGGCCGGTCTAACATGTCAAGAGGCCTAAAGAAAATTTTATAATGAGGCCTTTTGGAAGTAAAAGCATAATAAATAAAGTTTTGTTGAATCCAAGATTTGAACTTAGAACGAAAATGATTTGAGGCCTTAAAATTGAACAATCAAGCTAGATAATTATTAATTCTTAGTATGTCATATTACATATTTATAGCTAAATTGACTTATTTTGAGGTTTTTTTAATCCAAAATCTTGAGGCCTAAAGTCCTTGCTTGGGTGACTTGACCCTTAAGCCGGTCTTGGTTGTCATTGAAAAAGATAAATATAGTTTGTTACATTTGTTATATGGTGAATTATAGGGTGAGGGTTCAATCAAGTCCCTCACCGGTGCACCACTAAATTTGACCATTAGATTAAATAATCTCATCAGTCACTACCACACTTAATCTAATCTCTCCTCTTTACATTCACTTTCTTTCTCTCCCCTCTCAACTTTCGCATTTAGGTGAAACTCTCTCCATCCCCACAAGGCCACACTCTTGTCGAAGTTTAATTGCGTTGGGATTTTTTTGAATTTTTTTTATTTTAAATTAAAAACAAGATTTAGATATTGAGAACTTTTGGGAAGAATGAAACAAGTTTTGAGAATGAAAACGTGTTTCTCATTACAATCCTTTTTTTTTCTTTCTTTAAAGCAGCTTCTTTCTTCATCTTTTTTCTTGGTAGTTATTGTGTCATTCTGGTGCAGGATTACACAGAGATCATGTGTATATCATTTCGGTTTAAGATTGTTAATTGAAAAAACAATTTAAAGTTTTCACATCACTTCACACCAAAAGATTCAAATTTTAATCTATTATTTTTTATTAGCAATTAAAAACAGCAAAATTGAATGAGAATTTATTTTAAAAAGGTTATTTCTGGAGTGGTTTGAATAATCAGAACCACCATCTAGGGGCGGAAGAACTGAGAAAAAAAGAAGTGAAATATAGTGTATAAAGTCTATGGTAAGATATAAGAACTTAGATTAATTTGACGACTCTTGATACTATTCATAATGGTCCAAAAGTGAATGACTTAATTGAATCTCCACCCTATAATTCACCTTGTTATATTGTTGTTATTGAAAAATATAAATATGATTTGTTGAGTTTGTTACGTTTGAAAGTCACAAATGTCTATAAAAAGTATTGTTTGTAATTTATACGTAATATTTTTTATAAAATATCGTTGATAATCTACACGCGTTAGCGCAATAAAAATAACGGAAAGACGAACACGTGGAAAAACAAATCTTTTGAAACCAAAGAACCCCAATTCCATGATTCACCAAATTCATATTAGGAAAGTAAAATTATATTAATTTTTTAAAAAAATAAATATTTGTGATTAGAAATAAATATTTTGAGTTCCTCTGAGCATAACTCAGTTGATAGGAACATTACATATTTTATGTAGGGGCCGGGGTTCGAACCTCGGACAAACCTATTTCTTCACATTTAATTGTATGAGCTCTAGTCACTAGGCTATTATAAAACAAAAAGAAATTAGATTGACTATTGTTGTACTTGTGACAATTGGATTGTTGTTGTTTTTGTATTAGTAAGTGAATTAATTATTAAAGATGTATGGCATCATCAATATTTGCTATGATAATATGTGTATTGTAGAATCCGCAGATATAATTAAAAGATATGAAACAAATGCTGATCTTTTTAGCCGAAGCTTCTCCTAGATATCATTGTTTGCAGGGTGGAATTTATAAATAGATAAAAAAACTGAAGATCATATAATATAGTTACATTAAAAGCTAATGAACAAGGCGAGTTTGACGTGCCAGTTGAACAAAATATTTTATTCCATTCTCCTTGATTCTTAAAATTCAGGAATTTTTTTTTTTGTTTTGATTTATTTTGCAAGATGCATCAGATGTAGAATAAAATTTATGTATTATTTCATTCTAAAATGTGTATTAAAAACTACAAAAGGTAGAAAAACATGTCTGATAGATACGACGGTACGTAGGGACAATGGGCACCGTGGCCCTGTGAACTTTAAAATAAAATAAAAAAACTATACCAGTGTAATTTCGGAATTCGCAAGGCATACGCGTAAATACAGTGATATTTATAGATATATTGTAAAAGTTCGAGTTTAGTTCAGTTGATAAGACAATGCATAATATGTGTAAAGTTCGGGGTTCAAACTCCGACCACCATCAAAATAAATAGATATGTTGCGAAAGGATAATAATAATTGCGATGGCATTCGATCCAAGCCTTCCATGTGAAGGGAATGATATGGTTAGTTATGTTAAGGGAGGGTTGATAGAGAGTGAGCCTTCGGTTCAATTTAAGGTAGAAAGGAATACGAAGATGTATTTGCAAGTCACACTCACACATGCTATTTTTGGGGTGCTTGTATTACATGTGATGTGAAACTATATTCCATAAAATGTCAAATATTGATAAAATGGAGACAAAATCTCCACACACAAAAATATGAGTGAATAGGTTATTTCATTCTTGAATTTTTATGCACCAGTCAATTTTATTCTCAATTTTTTTTTTATTTTGAAATAGCTAATAAGTTCCTGAATTCAACAAACGACGATCAAATTAATCCCCCTGTCTAATATAGTCGTTAGGGAGAATGACATGTGATGTTGGCTATTAAGTTGTACTGTCCATGTGTGTTTCAGATGTACAAGGGCCGAATTGAAATAAAACGTTTCACTTTTCAGTTTTGTTTTTCCCCTTTTACCCTTCTCACCATTTTCTCATTTAATTCATATCAAAACAGTCTTTGTCTCTTCTTCTTTCCGCTAAAACTATCATCATTTTCATCTCTTCAAAGTTCTGATTTCATCACCATACTTCGTCGATTGAAGAGCTGATTTGAAGGAAGTTTTTCATTTATGTGAAGGTAAACGATTTCGTGTTCCTTTTTCCATTTATCACGTTCCATTTTCGTGAAGTTTTTCATTTCTAGTCAAGGACTTGTTTGATAGTTTTGGATATATTGTAGGGGTCAATTTGATGTTTTCCACAATAATCTGAAGACTAATTTGATTTCAATAATATCACAGAAGGATTACATTCGTCTTCAACCTATAGCCATTGAGGGTATTATGCACGCCTAGTATAATACAATAACATGTTAAAAAATTCAAACAAGCATGTTATTCCTATCAATTACTTCATCAATCTAAACTCACTTTCTAAACAATCAACTTTGTCCATCAACCTTGCCCTCCAAACCTCTTCATTACTACTTTTCTTAGTCTTAACCATAGGTTGGACCTTCTTTATCAATCTTACCTTTCTTCCCTGACCACCACCAGTTTCATCGTTTTTAAAGTATCCTAGTTCGACGACTTCTTCAACCTATACATGGACAATACAACTTAATAGCCAACATCACATGTCATTTAAAAAAAAGTCAGGTGTAGAAAGACCTTCCTGGGATCTTCAAAGTATTGACTTTTCTTAGAGAACATCTTCTAGTACACCAAAAATCAAGCATTTTGACCTCGGCATTAAACATGATGAAGCTCGAGTTTGAGAGCTATTTTTGACCATACGACCACCACCCATCATTTCAGATTCAATTTGAACAAATTTTATTGAAGAAATTTTAGAATTTTAAATTGAATTGTAAATGGGAGAAATTAGAGTTTCAAATATATAGAATTGGGGAAGAAAAAGTTGCTGCATAATTGTTCTCATGCAATATTTTTTTTCAATTTGGTCAATTTCGTCTTTTTTTTTTACTTTCGGTCAAATTAGTCTCTGAACATGTGGCATATGACTTAGCAAGCAACGTCACTAGTTAACGTTCCATGTCATCGCCGTTAACGATCCAACTTGATGGAGGGACTCAATTGATTGATATTTGTTAAATTTAGGGACCTTTTGGCTATTTCAAAAAAATCGAGGATGAAATTAACTGATGCATACAAATTTAGGGATGAAATAGCCTATTCACTCCAAAAATGGTGGTTGATAATCTTGAAATCTTTGAGTTTCAAGTTTCAACTACTTTCTTCGCATTCAAATAATGAGTTTGTATATGCTTCCTCTTTCTATTTTTATGAATATCTTTATTGCGTTGAAAAAAACTACTTGTAAAATAGTACGGAGGAGTATTAGAGAACATAGATTAACATCATTAACGTTGAAATATTCCCTTCGGTCAAAATCACTTTTTAGATTCATTGAATAACTGATGTATTTGGTTTATACTGTAGACCAAATACATCAATCATTCAATAAACTTAAAAAGTATTTTTTTTGCTTAAGCTTATTTTTACATTAGCTCATTGCAAATATGAGTCACTTGAGTTTTGGTCCCTATAATTACTAATCTTTTGAAATTTGTCATGTAATTACTAGTCATTTCATTTCTGGTCCCTAAGCTCATTTAAGTTGTGACGTGTCACGGTTTTGCTGACATGGTATTGATGAACATGCCTACCACATGTCACCATTTGGTTTGCACGTATGACAAAAATGACCAAGACTCTCTTAGACATACGTGAAATTACCAAATCACCCTCACTTCATCTTCTCATCCATATGGAAGTTGATTCGAGGATCAGGGTCCCTTAACATAAACAATCTCAAACAAACAAAAAATCACTTTTTCCTCGTTGCATATCATTCTTAAAACAACTGCAAAAATCAAACAAAAAATTCAATCTTTCTCACTTTCTCTACCAAATCGATAACGAAGAAAACTCAAACTTTCAATATTTTTAAGTGAATACACGAACAAAAAATAAAAATTAGGAAATACGAACAATGTTTTTTTTATTAATTTAAATAAGATATCCGGGGAATATACCTCTGGTCAATGTTTCCCCATTAAAAAAAACTCTCTGGTCAATGTTTTTAAAAAATTTAATGTAAAATAAATAAGAAATGAAAAAAATTCCATATATTTTATTCAAAGCTACTTATTTTGTTCAATGATTTTTTTGTAAATTATAAATCTTTAAAGTATTGAAATAAATTCTCTTAAAACAAATACTAAATTAGCTAATATAAAATTATTTTACCAGTCAAAAGAGTCAAAGAAAATATATTAAATTACTTTTGTAATTAAAAAGTTATTTTGATTCAAGGCTATAAGAAGAACACATTTTGATAGAGGAACACTGCAATTCCTTCGCAAGGTTCATCTCGAGTACTCGCCGCATCAAAGTATATATCAACATTCCGGTACCGTATTACGTTACACTCTCACTGATTTCATTTAAATTACTCTAGTTAAAATCTTGCTTAGAAATTAGATTATATCTCCATACTATTTAATTGATTTTTTTTTTATATAGGTTTCTGTTCCAAATGGCAAATGATGGGAATTTGGATTCGAGTTTTGGCGAATGGTTCCTTGGAAGGGAGATCCAAATAATGTGCATGGGAAGTTTGTTGTCACTGAGGGTAATTGGGAGATCCAATGATGTTGGTTGGTTCATAGTTCGATACGAAGATGGTGACACGGAAGAACTTTATTGGAAGGAATTGTTGGAAATTTTTTTGTCCTCTGGATGTTACGATTTCCCATAAGACATTGGTGTCGACATTTAGGGTTATTTAGAATAGTAAAAAATCTATTCGTAGATTTGAAAATAATGATGTCTGTATAAAAAATCTCAAAAATAAAACAAAGAAAACAAAAAGAAACTTGATTATTGTTGTGCTTGTAACGATATGATTATTGTTGTTTTTGTATTAATAAGAGAATTGGTTAATAAAGATGTATGACATCAACAATATTCGCTATAATGATATGTGCATCGTAGAATCCGCAGATTCAATTCAAAGAAATGAAACAAATGCTGATATGCCATTAAAAATATGCTGATCTCTTTAGCAGAAGCTTCTCCTGGATATCATTCTTTGCAAGGTGGACTTTATTAAATAAAATTAAATTAAATTGAAGATCTAATAATATAGTTACATTAAAAGCTAATGAATTTGTACCAAAAAACAAACAAACTAATGAACATGGCGAGTTTGACGTGCCAATTGAACAAAACATTTTATTCCATTCTATTTGATTCTTAAAATTTCAGGAAATCTATTTATTTATTTTTTTGAAAGAAGGAAATATAAATTTTTGTTTTGTTATATTTTGCAAAATGTATCAGATGTAGAATAAAATTTATGTATTATTTCATTCTAAACTGTATATTAAAAATTATGAAAGGTAGAGAAACATGTCAGGTATTTTTTTTTCTTCTAACAAGTAAAAATCAATATCGGTGTAATTTTGGAATTTGCAAGGGGTGTAAGTACAGTAGTATTTTATAGATAAGTGACTGTGATGCCATTCGATGCAAGCAATTTAACCATCTATGTGAAGGGGATGATATGGCTAGTTATGTCAAGGGAGAGTTGATCAGAGTGAGGCCTTCGAGGTAGAAAGGAATACGAAGATGTACCTGCAGGTCACACACATGATATTTGGGGGTGTTTGCATCACATATGATGTGAAACTAGGGTGAGTTTTAGCATGTGCAAATTGATAAATTTCTCCATCTTAGACCAATTTTGTCTTACTTATTATCAACCTTACTCCTGTTTATTTTATTCCAACTTATACCCCTAATTCAAAATCATAATTTCACCCTAATAATTTAAATTATTTCATTACGGTAGATACATCTTTTTTTCTTACATAAAATATCTATTCCCAGCCCGGTTCTTAATAATTGTTTTAACAAGAAAACAATCTCTTCCAAATTGAATTTTAAAATCATTTCCAAAAAATAAAAATTCAAAAAGTACTCTTTCGTATTTAAATAATATTAACTTTTCAGAAAAAATGAAGTAACATTCTTTTTTTTAATAAAACACGTTCTTTAAAAATAAGTAAAGTAATACCACTTGGTTCATCATCGAAATTCATGTTATTGGTAATATAGTTGTTAAAGTCATCATTATTGATTGACAAAAAAAAAAATCTTCATTATTAAAACTAAATTTCCCACTGCGGAAAAAATATATATAAGAAAAACTAGATGATTTGTTGTACAATCTTCTACATGTTTCAAATCCATAAATCTATCAAAACTAGGTGATTTGTACAATTTCAAAAAATAGTACACTGGTTTTTTAATATTAAATCTATCCAAGTTGTAAGTAAACATTTGAGATCAATCCTATCCATTGATATTTATTAATATTAAATCAAATGGTCATTGTTAAATTGACCTAAGATGGGGAAATATGCCAACTTCTCCATGCAAAACGTTGCCGTGAAACTAGATTGCATAAAATGTCAAATATTGATAAAATGAGAACAAAATCTCCACAAACGAAAATGATGGTCGACAATATTGAAATCTTTAAGTTTCAAGTATCAACTACTTTCTTCGCATCTCAAAATCAGTTTGTATATGCTTCCTCCGTCTATTTTCATAACATCTCTACTGCGGTGTAAAAAAAGTGCTTGTAAAATAGTAAGTCGGAGTACTAGAGAACATAGGTTAACATAATTAACGTTGAAATATTCCTTATGTAAATAATCATTTTTTAGATTCATTGAATAACTGATATATTTGATTTATATTATTGACTAGATACATCAATTATTCAATGAACAAAAATGGTTTTTTGCTTATAATATTAATAGTGATCAAAGTGAGTATATTTTAAAACCAGTTTAGTGTGTTTATGTCTAAGGCACCTAGGATAGTGTGTGAGGTGTCTGGTTCATGCGCGAGGCACCTGCCACAGATCAGGATTATAAAAAACATAACTCTTTTTTGGTAAATATGAGAGTTAGGTCAGCAACAAAAGAGGTAATTTTTAGGAAAACTTAAAGGGCTTAGAATTGAAAACTTTTAGGTGAAATTGTAGGGTTGAAAAACACATTATAAACACTTTGGATAGTGATGCTTCATTGGAGGAAGGAATAAAGCTTTCTCTAATGAGTTTTGAGTCGTTATCAAATGAGAGTTTTGGAAGAGAAAAATGTTGAAATTTGGGGCCTAACTCATCCTTACAAACCGGCTTGTAAGGTGAGGAGTGTCTCCTCTTTATAAACTCTTCTCAAGAGTCTCATCAATCCGATGTGGGACTTGGATTTTCCCAATACACCCCCCTCACGCCCAACACTCTTTGGGCTTGGTGCGTGAATAGGTAGGTGGCCCTTGAATTCGACAAGCTCTGATAGATGAGACTCTTGAGAAGAGTTTATAAAGAGGAGGCACTCCTCACCTTACAAGTCGATTTGTAAGGATGAGTTAGGCCTCAAATTTCAACATGGTATCAAAGCTTGACGAATTCATGGGTACCTACCGATTCACGCACCAAGCCCAAAAAAGTGTTGGGCGTGACGGGGGTGTATTGAGAAAAACTCAAGTTCCACATCAGATAGATAAGACTCTTGATAAGAGTTTATATAGAGGAGGCAATCCTCACCTTACAAGCTGGTTTGTAAGGATGAGTTAGGCTCCAAATTTCAACACGGTATCAGAGCTTGTCGAATTCAATGGTCACCTACCTATTCACACACCAAGCCCAAAGAGTGTTGGACGTGAGCGGGTGTATTGAGAAAAACTCAAGTCCCACATCGGATAGATGAGACTCTTGATGAGAGTTTATAAAGAGGAGGCACTCCTCACTTCACAAGCCGGGTTGTAAGGATAAGTTAGGCCCCAAATTTCAACAAAAAAAAAGGGAAATTAGGGATAACTCTCTTAAGAGAAAGGGAAATAGTGAAAATTCTTGTAACTCTTTTTTATCTCTTGTAAAGAATCAGAGGTCTCTCCCCTCCAGACATAGGTCAATTTGTACTTTTAGTTTTTGATTGTCATTACTAGTTGTTTCACTTTTTCGTTGAAACCCTCAATAGTTAAGATAATAAATATTAAAAGAATTAAATCAATTTAATATTTTGTGTGTAACTTTTAACATGTAAACCAACTTCCTTAAAAAAAAAAAACATGTAAACCAACTTCTTCATTTAGAGCATTAAAAATTATTTATAATTTATCTCATGATTGCCAAAACTAGTGATTTAAAGTTCGAATTGGTGATAAGTCGTTGATCAAGATATTTTGTAACATTTATGTATTATCAATCATATTTATAAAAAATTGTGCTAAGAAATTTTTATTTAAAAATTTAAAAGCAATCAAATTTGCCTCTTTAATTAGTCCATGTAGAATTCAGTTTTTCTTTATTATCAAAATAGATCTTATGACACGGTGGTGGTTTGGCGTCCACGAGGGATGTCACATACCCTCTAACATAAAAACATGAAAAGAGACTACAACCGATGTGTTATAAGTTTGGAGACGTATTCATCTATTTGTAAAAGAGCAATGATATATCTCAAGAAAAATAACATCAAGAATACTTCAAGAATAAAGAGTAACCAATCACAATGTACTATTTGTCACAATTCAAGGAGGTGTGGCTGAAAAATAAGAAGTGAACAAATAAATCATGCAATTAAAACTTGCCAACTGTGTCTTGAAAAATTCTTGATGCTATTTTTTTAAATAAATAGCATTTTTCTTTGTAAAATTCAAGAGTTAAAATGACTAACATTTAAGACTTTCATGGATCAAACTAATATCATGAAAATAAAGAAGACGTGGTAAAAATGAAAAGTTTTGTGTTGAAAATCTTGAAAAGTTTTACCATACCCTATCTACAATTTTACGCAGAGGTTATATCCAATGCAATTCCAAAAAAAATCGACAAGTTCCCTTTCCATCTTATCTTTTGATTAAACGTCAAAAAAAAAATCTTATCTTTTGATTAAGAAAACAAAACAATAGGCATTAACAACACTAATGATTAGATACGGGTGTTAAAGAAAACAGATTCTTCTCTCACTTTTTCTAATTATATTTAAATTTTAATCAATGGAGGAACACCACATGTAATAATACCTGTCACGAGAACATGGACAGTTAATACCTGTCACGAGAGATTGCTTCGAACCCATTCTAGTACATGAACAAAAAAGAATCAATCATACCTGCCAAAACTATACTAAAAAGCAGCAAGATATAGTCAAAGTTTTACTAACGTGCGCCGTAACAGAACATAACAAAACTACAACCTAATCGTTATACCGTCACCGTCCTTGGTCGTACGTACGTCCAGTTAGTGTTGTCAACTCTTTATTTATTTTCCTTAAAAAAAACTATATGAGTCTTATTAACCGGTGTCCTCGAAGCAATAAAAAAAATTAAATTAAAAATAATATTTTTTTAACTTTTGAAAATTTGATTACACAATTTTTCAATTCTAAAGCTGTTATATTTATTTCCTTAACTAATGTTTCGGAACATCGGTTAACATTTCCCATTATATATTATTATATATTATCAATTGTAATTAATCCTTGATAATGATAAGTAATCAAGAAAGAGACAAATAAATCTTGCTGAATCAGTTGCATTGTCTGACAAGGCAAAGGGTAGCAACTAATAATTTAAGAATCTGACGGGAGATGCAACACATATTCATTCCGGTCATGGTTGGATTGATTAGTTTTACATATGAATAAATAATAGATAAATATTTGAAAATAAAAAGTAAATAATTGTTTTAACTGCAGTTGGGTATGTTCAAAAAGACTGGTAAAATTGGAATCAAACCAACCAACAAACCTATTAATTTTCGGTTCAATCAAGTGCGTGTTTGGTTTTGCAACTATAAATATTGATTTTGAATGAATTAATTTTGTAAAATTTATTTTATTTAAAATTAAATAAATGTAAAATGGTTTATATTAATACATTTTCGTAAAAATGAGTTGAACAAAGTGTAAAAATCACGTTTAGACTTAAAAGTTAGAGATCACAACTTTAAGTTAAAATTAATTTTGATAAATTTAATTATACTCAAGAATCATCAAAAATGTCAAAATCAATTTAACACAAATGAATTATGGTTGCTCCAAATGTAGAACCAAAAATAATACACTTGAATCAACAACAATGATATGTGTATGCCTTTAATTTTCTTAACTCGTTTAACATGTATCTCTCATTTTCCATCACATTTTTTTTGCTACAATGATAAAGGATAGAAAAACAAACAAAAAAAAGAAATAAAAAAAACAAGCTAGCTACTCCCTAAGGAACAAAGTGTTAGCTGCATCGATACTTAGAAGCTTAACAAGACCAGGGGGAATAAGTTCAACATCAGAAGTAGCTCCAAGCTTTGTCGTGTAGTCTGCAAAATGGCTTCCCTCTCTAAAAGTGTGAGAAACTGTAACATTGGTTTGTTGAAGCATTTGTTTTATGTCTTGGATGAGAATAGCATATATATGATATTGATGCAAGTAAGATAATCATAGTAGCAAGCAAGTTCTGCATAACCCAAATCTTTAGCCATGATCAGCCTGTGATAGATAGCATATAAAGGTCACCTAGCATGATGTCATTTGAACCTGGAATAAAATCAGAAAAGCCCGCAAGGAGTAAACCGGTGTCATTACGCAAGACCCCACAAAATCCGGTTCAAACTGGAGTACCATGGCAGCTACCATCTACATGTAAAATTATTATTGTTCCATCTAATGTACCGGTCAGTCGTAACAACAGAAGAAGAATGAGAAAAGCTTATTACAATGCTCTCAATATAATTTTTTTATGTTACAAGTCAGGCGTTGTAAAGACCAAGTTTCACCACCCAAACATATAAGATTCCGATGCCGTCAAGACCACCAAACTCCAACAGAAAAAAAAAAGTTAGACTGGGAACCATTAGCTCCCCTTCTTAGCCATTCATAAGCATCCATAGAAGAGAAAAAAAATCAGAAATAGTGAAACCTAAGTGGTACCATAACAAAGTAGAGAAAATAGAGTCACGAATACACCGAAGAAAGATCTTGTTCTGAAGACCACAACGAGAACAAGTAGGAGAAGGAGCTAAATTCTTATGATTCAACATAGATACATTTGGTACAGCATTATGGCATCACATCTCTCAATATGTAAAATAGATGTTAGATCATAAAATATTTTCCCTAAATTAATTCATGGAGAGTGTATATTTAGTACGACGACAAAAACAAAGAAAAATTAGGATAGAAAAAAATCAATAACCCTTTGTTTTATACTATTGTGATTTTAGGTTGTTTTTGTCACCGTACTGAATAGTACCACTCATTTAAAAAAATATTGGTAGTGACTTCCACTAGGCTACTCACGTTCTAGGGAAGGTCGTTTCTGACTTTACCGTGCATATATACACGTTATCATCTAAGCAACTTTTTCAGCCTCATCATCATCACAATCATCACCACCATGGAAACAATTTTACTCAAAACCATGTTAGTCCAGAACCACACATTACAGCAGCAAGTTCCTTTTGTGGGCATGGATTTGTCATGGTTGACTGAGTTTCTGAAAGGCATGGTGAAACCTGTTTGCGCCACTGCAGTGGTGTTTCTTGCATTAGGCTTATCCTTCTCGCAGAAACTTGGTCTAGAAGTGGAGATGATTATTGCTGTTCTTAGAGCTTTTGTTCAACTCTCTATTATTGGCTTTGTCTTGCAGTTCATATTCAACCAGGATAACTCTGGATGGATCCTCCTAGCATACCTTTTCATGGTCTCTCTCTTCTTTCTCATTCATTTTTTAACGTTGTTCAAGTTTAACCGCAGCTTTTATTAGTTTTGGAAGTTCTTTACATTTTGTTTCAAGCTAGGAAATTGGTCAATCTCTTGTTCAATTAATGTTTTTGTCTATTAATGATTTCAAACAATAGAATCACTTACTAAATTGGTGTGGTACAAATAAGTAGGTCACTTGGATCTCTTAAGTTGTGAATCATGTGATCAGATTTTTTTACCTGACTTATGCATATGAAAATTCACCTGTTTTTTTTTTTAAAGCCAAAAACAAATTCATCGGTTTTGAAGAGATATCTATTTAAAACTTCGAAAAATTTAGTTTCGTGTGCAAAAAATGACATAGAATCCAAAATTTTATGGTCCCTTTCTCAAATATCTTCATATTTTGATAAGTGATGTAAAAAAAGAACAGTTGTAAATAGTAAAATTTGTTAGTTATTTTGGTTGACGGTTATTGAGTTAGTTAATCGAGCTCGAGCTCATGTAACTTGTTGTATATAATTAAGTTGCTCTGTTTGCAATTATGTTGAATTTAATAAGCAATTCAGTTAATCAAATTCTAGACTAATCTATATATGTGTTACTATGTTGTTTTTATTGTAGGTTTCTATTGCTGGTTATACTGCCGGTCAACGTGCGAAACAAGTGCCTCGTGGAAAATTGGTAGCAGGGGCTTCCATTCTAACAGGAACTGCCATAACTATGTTTGTTCTAGTGGCACTCAGCGTCTTCCCTTTTACTCCCAGATATATCATCCCTATTGCAGGCATGATGGTTGGAAATTCAATGACCGTAACCGGAGTTACCATGAAAAGACTCCGAGATGACATCAAAGCACAAATGAACTTGGTATGTCTTCTAACACGATCCTCCTTCAAAATACTCAACTCATCATGATTTCAACATTAGTATTTATTTGTTTGAAAAAATTTATGACAGGTTGAGACGGCATTGGCTCTTGGTGCAACCCCAAGACAAGCAACACATCAACAAGTGAAAAGGGCACTAATTATAGCACTTTCTCCAGTGGTGGATAACACAAAAACAGTGGGTCTAATATCCCTTCCAGGGGCCATGACTGGTCTCATTATGGGAGGGGCATCACCCTTGGAAGCCATTCAGCTACAAATTGTTGTGATGAATATGATGATTGGAGCTGCAACTATTAGTAGCATAATGGCTACATATCTATGTTGGCCAGCATTTTTTACCAAGGCCTACCAATTGGAAACCAAAGTCTTCTCAACTTGATTTGATTAATTATAAATTAATTTAATCCAACTTGACTTCCAAGGGATAAAGCCAAATTAAGTCCGTGTATATTTTAGTATAGCCGTAATTTTTTTTGTTTGATATGCCTATCAATGGATTGGGGTGTTGGGTTTGTGGCCACCCAAGAATTCCTCTCTTTTTGACAAAAGAAAAATTCAATTCATATGATAATTGTAAGAGGATATCAAAAAGGATTTCATCTTTCTTTTTTTTGGTTGCTTAAAGGATTGGATTACTTTAGAACGAGTATACGGTATAAAGTATGAAATAATTGTCATAAAAAAAATTATGGAATCATAATTTTAATACAAAATAAGTTTTAATAAGTTTTTACAATAAATTTAAGTTTTAATAAGTTTTTACAATAAATGTTTTAGTCTTATATCAAAAAAGAATATTTAGTCGGTACCCAGGAAAATTTGTTAATTTTGAGTTCAATAAAATTGAATTATAAATTGTTTTATCTCCAATTCTAAAATCAATTTAGACTCTTTTACAAATGAAACACTTAACTTTATTTTATTTAAGATGCGACAAATGCACAAAGGAAAGCTGAAAATTGATACCAGTATCTATATAGTGCAGAATGGAAGCATCTAATCCACAACGAACGATTAAAAGAAAAAGCTAACACTGTCTCAAATTGACAACAATTTGATCGAATATGTGAAGATTGAAGACGTCCCTATCTATGGTTAGACAGTATTGATTCTTGCTTGATTAGTGGATTGCTTCCTTGGTCCAGCATGGCGTATGAGTCTACCACTATTCTCAAGATTCTGATTTCCAGAAAGCAAAAAACGAAATTATAATTCTATGACAAAAAACATAATGCTTGGATTTAACATGCAATATTCTATTAAAAGCTTGTTTACGCATTAGAGATACTATTTGTGAAAACATTTTAAGTATAACAAAATAATATTATTTTGTGATTCATAGAAATATGTTTCCAAAAGAGTTTACACCATTGATTCATAGAAATTCATCTCTTAATACTTCGTTTTTTTTAACTACTTGCTTAAAAGGTTTGACAGAGTGTATAGACTATAACCATGGGTTATCTTTCTATCAACAAAAAAAACAATGGGTTATCTTAAAACGTTGGTTGTACTTAACTTTTTGTACAAGAAAAGATAGTTAGATCATTGACTTTGTTTTATTTTGTTGTTTTGGTAGGAAAAGAGGGACAAATGCCCTTATTAGCGTTATTATATTCATTAGTCTAGGAAGAACGCAATTTTTAAAAATAGAGTTAAAAAATAACTTCAATGATTCAATTTTGTGGTTAAAAGACATATTTTGAATGTGAAAAATTTAAATTTGCTTGGGACCCGTCAGAAGGTCAATTCTATGATAACACGTGGATCAAAAGTCCATTAGACCAAGGCACATTACCTGTAGGAGCATGTTAGTATCGATGCACACCATCTTATCGAAGTGCACCTTAGTGCATCTTACGCCGCACACGTGGCCTCCAACGACCTCCTGATGAGGCAACACATTTCACGGAACTAGTTAGCGCCTCCTTCCTCTATATAAGGGTGACTCCGGGTCCTCCTCAAGGTACGATTCATTATTCCCACACTTTTTACACAATCAACTTCATTTTCTACACTCACTTGAGCGTTGTTGTGCTAACGTGCACGCAAGCACTCTCCGTTCCACCGTGAAGACTTCGTCGCCACTGCACTAATATCGTTGCCTCTATCCTTCTTCATAAACATATCAAAATTTAAATTTATGGAATAACAAATGCATTTCTTCTATATTACACTTACCTATAAAATACTCAAATACATTAGTTATTCGATAAATTTAAAAATAAAATGTTTATAATTAAGATCGGCGGCGGGAGTAAGTTTTTTTCCCTTGAATTGAACACCTTTCCGGAAGAAAGAACCAAAAGAATAAAAATGTTCCATTAATTAAATTAAATAAAGCAGCTGCGACCCGGCCACCAACCTTTCCCGCGACATATTCTTCCTTGGCGATCACCTTCAAACGTCGTCGTTTAGACCTTCGAATCCGATCCAATTCCATTATTCACCAAATCCATATCCTCCAAATTTCAATTTTGCATGCTAATTCCTAATCAATCACCCAAATTTCCTTGCCATGTCCGTTCAACATCTGCAAAATTCTAGGGTTTCTCGCCTCTTCTTCATCTCCTTCATATTCTTCTTCATCTATTTTCCAGGTCCATAACAAAAACCTCATTTCATTCATATATCTCAACAAACTTTTTATGTAATTTGAAACATTCAAGTTTTTTTGTTTCGCAGGTTTGGTATTATCCGCGGTGGTGACGCTAAGTTCCATTGAGATTTTCACAACACACGAGTGGCTAAGACCCACTCCAACTGTCTATTTTCGATGTAGTGGCGATAACAAGACCATTTTACCTGATGTCAAGAAAAAACATGTTCTTTATGCTTTTAAGGGTGAAGAGTCTTGGCAGGTTGCTACCTATTTTGTTGTGTTTTACATGAATTGTTTATTCATTCACATTTAATTATTGCTAATTAATTGTGATTACATTAAGCGCATGTTTGGATTGGCTTATTTGAGCTTATCTATTGGTATAAGTATTTGTGAAACTGTTTATAAAAGCTTATGAAAACATGTGTATAAGTTGTTTTATGCTTATTTCCATCAGCTCTTCATGGTAGCTTATAACTTACATAAAACCAGTTTGACTTTATTTTATCTTTTGTTATTGACATAGCTAATACATAAACACTTATATGATTAGCGGTTATGCTATAAGTCTTTGATTAAGTTGTTTATCTGAATAGGGTCTATCTGTTTGTTATTTACTTATTTACAAGAAACATTTGTAGTTTCATTTTTCAACTCTTGCTGATTGCCTTAGGAAACTGAAACATAGTTGTATATAATTCAAGTGGGTTTGCATTTGTAGTTTCAATTAGCAACTACTGAGATTTTGCTTTGTGCTTTCAGCCTTTGACTGAATTTACAGCTAGAAAGTGCAAGCGATGTGGATTCTATGAGAAAGACAGTGTTCTTTCTGATGATGAATTTGATGAGTGGGAGCTGTGTCCTTCTGATTTTACTGCCCCTGATGGAAAATATGTCCACTTCAAGGAAAAAGAACTTAATGCTAGTTTTCTATGCCCTGAATGCTTATCTTTTTCTAATGGTGAGCGTCTTGCAACCTTTGAAATTTCTTTTACTGCTATTGTGATATTTGTCCATGCAGACTGCTTTGTTGATGCCACTGCAGCAATTATTAAGTTGATCAAAAGAAGTTAATTTCAAATTTGGTTATTGATTCTTCCCATTTCTAGTAATGCTGTATGATACTTACACTTTGGTGCATTTATTTCAAATTAGTGTAGATAATCATAATCATTTATTGTATAGGAGTTTCTCACCAAAGGACGCTTGTGTGAATTTATTTAGATTAATTTAGCAAAGAATCTAAGGGAAAAGATATATCCTGAAACTTTCCCCTGTAATCAACTGAAAGTTTTTTTATAGGAATTTATTGTTAGGAGTTTTTTAGCTAGATTTATTTTATCCCAAACTTCAAATTTGTGTGCTAAATATCTTTGATGCTATAACCTTCGGTAGTTACGTATCATTCCACCTTTTGGGATAAGGCTTGAATGCTTGATTGTTGTTGATATTATTACCATACATGATACATCTGAAAGTTTTTTCTTCTCAGTGATGATTTTTTATTTTGTCATTGTGGATCTGGAAATCACTGGTCATTCCTGTGTTTGTTTCTTTTATACATCTAAACAAATCTCTAAGTTATTTTTCTGGAGATATATGCTTACATCTATACCAATATACTGGGTAATCCCTGAAATTGTATGTTTTGCAAAGAAATTAATTGTGTTCATATGTACAGATACTATATCTGCACCTGACGGGAATCATATAGGAAAGGGAATGAATGTAGGAGTTATCATTTTGCTTACCATTTTGGTTTCAACTGTACTGATTGCGGGAGGCGTGGGTGCATACAAGTACTGGCAAAAGAGGAAGAGAGAACAGGATCAGGCTCGATTTTTGAAGTTATTTGATGAGGGTGATGACATTGAGGATGAGCTCGGCCTTGGCACAATCATATGATAGGTTAACGAATTTCCTTCTGTATAGTAGGCTTTTCTCTCAATTTTGTTGATAAAAATATATTTTGGTTTGCCATTCAAATTTCACCAGAAGAGATAGTTCTAGACTTATAGTTGTCAATGTGGACAGCAATTATGCTACTGTTTATAGTCACCTGTATAGACTACACATAATTTATATGGTACTTTATTTGACAAAACTGCCCACACATAAGTAAAAACATCCATTGATTCTTCCATTTTTCAAATAAGATTAAAGACTATATTAAGTGTACGGTAAACCTCTACTGTGGGGGTGAAGACACAGATGCTGTCAAGGGTTGTGTATGTTTGGCGGAAATGAATTTTTACTAGCCACTGCAGTAATAATCTTGACGGTTGATAAAAAATCCGACGACTGCTGGCAATCCTGGTCAGCACTTCGATAAATTCATAACACTTTCTTGAGACTTATTTGAATGTTACCTTTATTTAGCAGACTGAAATGTTACGTCTGTTTTTATTTAGCATAGACTAAAATCATTAGAAACTTCTACAATTTTTGTTTTCCATTATACACATCTCCTATTTGATCTCAATTCATATTTATATAGTTCCACTATCTAGTACTCTTATCGGATAATGTGTACTCTCTTTTTTTACTAAAGTTCTGTTTGGTTGGAGGTGAATGGAGGAGAAGGGTAGGTGTGGAGGATGGGATTATTTTAAACTTGGACAAAGTTGTTTTCATGAGTATTACCCAATTGATATGGATGATGCAAGTAACATGCAGGGGTCGAGTTTGAACAATGTATTCCCCGCTTATTCACCTTAGGTTAATTTCTGGTCAACAACTAGTTAACTAAAATAAACTTGGACAAAGTTGGAGATATTATTATTACGATGAATCAAAACCTAAGTCTTCAAGTAGTAGCAACAACCGCAAATTAGTAAGACTTGGATATACATATGCGTTCAAATTGAATCCAACCGACAAATAGAAACACATAAAGGAAAAAGAAGATAAAGGGTGGGAAAATGACCATAATGCAGCCGACAAATAGAAACACATAAAGGAAAAAGAAGATAAAGGGAGGGAAAATGACCACAATGCAGGTAGGGTTGAAGCTTCACAGGTGCAAGTTCTTTATTTTTTTCTTCAAAAGAAAACAATTTAAATAATTTCATTAATAATAATAATAATAGACAAAATACAAGGAAATAAAAGGTTAAGATTGGTAAGTGGTAACTGACCCACAATACATCGGTAAGGAATAAGCCATTGTATTTGCTTGTCTCCCAGCAAACTTAAAAGTTTGTATAATAGGATAGAAGATAGAAAAGAGTTGCATTGATCATTGGTGTCAAATTAAAGTCTGAAGCCTAATGATGCACGACTGTGGCTACTAACTTCAGAAAAATGTCATATGGATTTAACCAACAGGAGAAATGCCTCATCAAAATGTCTCCTCTCATTCCTAAGAAAAACAAGTTACATTTTCAGAAACCAACTGGGGTTTTGTCCAGTGATGGGGGACTTAGGAGACTTCCCAACACTGCGCACAAAATCTCCCATATATTGGAGCTGCATCCAACACACTTCTTCTACCCGACCAGTTATGCCTAAAAAAGATGCAGTATACCATATACCCCACGTCAACATGGCAAATATAAATTGCCTCTCTTGCTGTGGGTTTATAGATAGAATTTCGGATTAATGGATTTTTTTTTTTCTTCTAAAAGGTGCTTGTGCATAGGTACAATTACAAAGGGAGTTAAAAAAAAAATCATATTCGTACTTCTGAGCCAAAACAGTGAAAGCCTCTACTAACGTACAATTGTAGAAAGCTTCTATTCCCTACTATTTTTAATCTTTAAGTTATTCTCTAAGCGCTACTATATTTTGTAAAGCTTTTCTTTTCTACCTGTGCTTGGTTCGGATTCTCTCACAGCAGACATGCATCAACCATGCCTCTCATCGTGAATATTGCTTGCTATTTTGAGCTTCTAAAAAACACGACTCTGCAGAGGCCCCGCAGTAGTTATAGAGAGAAGACTGGCCAAAAACAAATAGAACCTATTTGGATTGGTTTATTTTTGATTTTCTGCAAATTCATAAGCTTGTCAATATGGTTTATGAAAAAAACAATTTATGAAGATATAATTTTCATTAATCAGAACATTAACACAAGCGCACAAAATCTTTTTCATAAGTTCAAAAACAAGCCAACCCAAACAGGACCAAGCAGAGATGACAAATGTGTCATTAATATTTCCAAGCTGAAATTAAGTCTGGCTAGATTGATCTTTTTTCATAATAATAGCAATATTTTTCATTGGCTAATGTAATAAGAAAAAGGAACTGTAACTCTAGGATTTGAAGATGCAGTTCTAAAATTTCTCACAAGCAAATATATTTAAAATTATGCAACGCTAGAAACTTATTTTCAAACACAAGTCACAATTGTTGCAACCAACAGAGGTTTAAAAATTTAAAATAGCATACACAACCATTGTTCATAACCATAAGCATCATTAAGCATTCAAAAAAGGATGGATATAGTGCATTTCATAAACAAAACATATGAATATCCTGGCCACGTCCTGAGCTCATTTATAAGGAAAAATACTTAAGGTGAAGGAGAGCGGCGGTTGTTGTCATCATCCTCCTCTATGGGGCTCCTATCCTCATCCCTGGGGCTGCGGCTTCTGCTGCGCCCATTAGCCTTCGGGCTATCATCATTGTCCCTTGAGGGGCTTCTGCTCTTCACTCTAGCACCATCACTGTAATCAGACCCATCTTGGGTTGCAACCGCCCTATCATTAGCAGGAGATGCACTCTTTTGTGGACTGCCTTCAGGAGATCGACTATACTTCCTTGACTTGGAGGGCGGAGGACTCCGTGATCTATCTGAAGGAACCGGGCTTCGATCTCTTCTGACAGGAGATCTTGATCGGCTGGAAAAAACAAGAGTACCCAATGTTCAGCTTATAAATAAAGAACAATTTTGTGCTTAAATAAACGCAAATAACTTTGAACTTTTTACAGCTTTCAAGTACTGACCTATAGCTGCGGGCCGGGCTGTAGCTTCTGTCACGGCTTCTGCCTCTCCTAGGAGAACGAGACCTGGCTGGAGAACGAGACCGAGCTGGAGAACGTGACCTGCCTGGAGAATGTGAAACACTTCGTGCATGTCTGCTGCTAGAACAAGTCAAATTGAAATCATCAGTTTAAGGCTCAGAAAATCCATTGGAAAGCATTGTTGCAATAAACGGATCAAGAATAAATTAACATCACAGCAACAGCTTGGAACCCCAACACCATGGCCTACCTCAATTTTTTTGGACTGTTCTTGCAGTTCTTTTCGATATGACCTCTCTCCCCACAGCGGTAACACTTGTTCTTCCAATCCCCAGCTTTGCAATCTCGAGCCCAGTGACCATCAATGCCACAGTTAAAGCAGCGTCCAGATCCAGGAGGTGGACCTCGACCCAAATATTCCCGAGAATCCCGAGAATCACGGGAACCCCGAGGAACCTGAATAATTTAAAGCCCAAAAGAAAAATAGCAACGTGATCAGAAATACCAGGGAACAAGTGCAAATGATTGTGTGAAGAATTTAAGCCAACAGTCAAAGTAAAGCATAAATGCAAGCTAATGTTGTCATAAAGTAATTACTTTTTATTATGCTGCTAATGTTGTCATTAACATAATTACTTTTTATTATGCTGCTATATAGCAATAGGAAGAGTTAGTTAACAATTCCAAAGCCATAATAAAGCTAGTAAACCCCCTTGAAAATTACAAAGTTAAATTGAAGGTCTTCTATTCATCTTCAAGGGATAATCCCAATTAGAAATTTAAAAGAACAGAATATGCCAAAAAGCAAGAATAGTGAACTACGAGACACTAAGGATATCAAAAAGCCTAAATATATATTATGGCAGTATCGGACAGACATACACATAAGCATCCCTTGCAAATTGCCAATACTATCTCCGGAATCAAATAAAAGCAAAAATTGGTCAAATAAAGGTGATGAATTTGTTCCTAATTTTGGAACAATTTGGACAAAATTCATAAACTATCTGACATTAAATTTGGACCAAATTTATAAACTTCCTTTGACCAATTTTTGCTTATATTTGAAATCAAAGGGAGTATGTAATTATATGCTACTATAAGATTAGACACTCGTCAAATATGTACATGGATGGAGCAAGCCCTTTCAAATAAAATATCTAAAGCATCAGCATTAGACAGGAACATCCATACTATTGAAAAAACAACTCCTTGAAAGCTAATCATAAAAGAGACATGTAACCAAAAAAAAGGTGATAGGTACATCAGGAAAGGAATTCATACCCCTTTTGCAAATTCCACAATAAGACGACTTCCATCAATATCGCGACCGTCCAAATTGTATCTTGCATCATCAGCATCTCGAGGATCTCTAAATTCCTGCTCAAAATATGTAAGGAACAAGCTAGGAAAATAACACAAAAATCTTACCGCAGAATCTATAATTCAAATCGCCCGAGTAGATAATAGAAGCCACCTTTGAGCAAAGCAATGAACAGAAATCAAAGTGAAAATAAAAAAGACACAAAACAGGGAAAGGGCGAGAACTTACAACAAAGGCGTAATCATGCTTCATATCCACATCTCGAACGCTGCGGAAATGGTTTCCATAAACAGTAAGGCCATCATTACTTAACTACTGGAACTGTATGATACTTCGCCCCTCAAAGACGAACTAAACACCAGTTTGTGATTGTTGCCAATTCCATAAAAACACGCAATAACATTACAGAAAGAATCGCCTTAGTCAACACTCAGGTAGGAATTTCCACCAATACCACCAAGGCCACCCTCCCACCACAGACCTCCGGGTTTAGTGAAAACCCAAAAACCTTCAACAAGATCATTTAAGTTAAAAATGACACCTGTGGGATACGGTTCCCACGCATAACATGAGGTATAACCAACATAAATCCAAGCCCAAAACAAAGCTTGGAAAGCACCTGTATATTGTCCCCTAACTTTAGATATAGGGCCTATTTGGATTGGCTTACTAAATAAGTTTTGTGAGAATGTTAGCAATAATTTATGAAAACAGCTTTTGACGATTTTAATAAACTTTGAGTTTATTTTCATAATTTCTCCAATATAGGCTATGAAAACAACTTGCAACGTATACAAAAAGAATTTAACTTTATTTTGTCTATTATTAATGAAATAGCTTATAGCTTACGGAAGCATATACATAAGCACTTATCATGATAAGTGCTTGTGCTATAAGCTGCAGATAAGTTGTTTATCCAAACAGGCCCACAGACAATGGCACCTCAGGCCAAACCTATCACTAATCTAACTCGGTTGCAAATCAACAAAGGAAAGTGACACAAGGAGACATGGTAATAATTTTCCCATTCATAAATTGGAAACCCTGAACAAATCCGACAAACACAACAAGGTTTGCGATCTCATCTAATAGTCTAAGAATTAGATACACAACCAGACATGGAACGTGATAGAACTAACAATTGCACACAATCATACAAAAGACAAAAATTGCATAGAGCAAAAACTAATTTAAACAATTGTGAATGCAATTAAAATGAAATCAGTGTAAAACTTGAAAATTACCTTCCATATCTGCTGAACACCCGCTCCAGATCGCGGGAACGAGTTCGAGAGGACAAACGACCCACATAGAGGCGAGTATTGCCATACTTATCATCGTAGCGAGGCATTGTCGATATCTTCAAGCTGTATGCAATCAATAATTGAAACTGGGTTATGAATCCACAAAGTGATTACAAAAACAAAATAAAAATAATCTTCAATTTTTCTCGTGATGGTAAAGTAGATAAAAAGTTGAAATTAAATACCAAAAAAATTACGAGCATAGATAGATAATATAATGTCTAGATCTAATTGAAACAAGCTACCAAATTTAAATCGAAAACCGGATAAATACAAACCGATCGATGAAATTGGGAATTGGGAATGATTAAAGGGTGAATCAATTGAAGGCGATATGCATGCAATTACAAGATCCGATGAAAAAAAATAAAATTAAAAGGGAATAGGAAAATGAAATTGAATTGAATTGGGGAAAAGAGAGAAGAGAATGAGGATTTGTACCTTGGAGGAGATTGCCGAAAACCTAACCCTTTGAAACTGGATCTGCTTCTTACCATCCGTTTCACAATTTATATCAAGTGCTCTGCCAATGTCTTGATTTTTGGAAAAAGCTGGGTACACGGGCCTAGTGGGCTTATCCAGGATACGATCTTGTGCTATTACTTTTTCCACCCTAAGTTTTAGTAGCGTGTAAATTTTCCAAAAATGTACGATGTAATTCGGATTTTAAAATTCGAACTGAGTTTTTTCTATGGGGTAATAATTGAGTCTTTTATAAATTTGAATTTTATTATCAGAAAACTTCAAAAAATAGGACGCGCTACTTGCTTTTTTCGGATTATAGAATCATAACAAATTAAGGCAAAAATAACATGGGTAAAAAATAGGATACGCTACTTGTTTTTTTCGAATTTTATAAACACCCTTTTTTAAGGCAAAAATAGTTCGGATTATATAATCTGAATTGTATCAGCATAAATTATGAATATTTTTCTAACATTGGTAATCATTTTAAGGACAATATTAAGATTTCAGACCCAATCTTTTTGTTTTTGGATTATTAGTCAAAAATTTGGTTTTCGGATTGCTCCGAAACTTTACCAGAAAATAAAAAAGAAATCAAGGATCAAGACTCCCTTAGAAGAAACGTTTTACGGGACTCTGTCCCTCAAAATCCAAATTTCCATCATTCAGACCCATTTTTCATTTTTTTTTTATTTTTCAATATTCTAAGAAAAATCCGAAAAAAAATTGCATTAGTTTTATTTGATTTTTATAATTTTTTTTTGGTATTTTCATATTTTTATGATTTTATTTGACAAGTTTTTAGCATTCTTTACTTTGTTTTTAAAAGCAAAATTCAAAATTGCTGAAATGGGAGAAATTCTGATTGCTAAATATACATAATCACATTTTGGATTTTAAAATCCGAATGAGTGAAAAATCATTTCGGACTTTAAAATCTGTATATCTCATGGACATTTTTATAAAATTTACAGAGTGTGCGAGAAATGGGTAGGGTGGGAAAAGTAATAGCTGGTCTTATTAGAAGGACCATTTAACTCACGTTGATCTATGCCAAACGTGACTTAAGTCACGTCGGTTATTTTCATAAGTTCACGTGGGCGTGAGGAATTTTGTTTTGTTTGGGAGAAGAGTAATTTTTCTGTTTCTTTTTCCACCTTACAAGGTTCTCACGCGTCTTATACAATTCGAATTTTAGAATTGAAAAGGGCGTACAAGAAACTTGTAGGATGGAAAAAGTAATGGCCTATAATAAGAGATCAACCAAAAGCAAAATAACTTAGGAATTTGTACTTGCACCATAAACATTTACTATTCTGACCCCATAGTCAATTTGTTCTCTGTGGTTTTGTGAAACAATTGTTGAGTGTTGGATCGATGTTGAGAGTACACTTGTAATGACTTTAGTTCGTAAATGAGTAATTTGATTGACTTTAGTGTACACTTTATAAATTCACCTAAATGAATAAGGAAAGGATCGTGTTCAGCAATTGCGGACCTAGGACCCACTTTCCAATATCCACCACACACCCTTTTTTTTGGTCGGACAATAGAAGTAATCTTAGGAAAAGCTTTTGTGGTTGGGTTTCTCCTAACCAAACATCATTTCAAAATTAGTCTCTTTTTCTTTCGTCTAATAAGTTCACCTTGCTCAAGTCTCTCCCCCATATCGAATATTTCTTATTTATACCAATTCTACTAGCCTCCGGAAGGTCCAATGCTTCTTTGACATACTTGCTTTCAATACCTCTTTTCAGAAGGAGAAAAAAATGCTTCTTAATCATGTGCAACTTCCATTTAGAAAAATGGGTTTGTTGAAAATCACCAAATCATTCACTCCTAACTCACCACAAAACCATAGCCTACATGTCTTACTCCATTTTACTCAACTTATTTTGTTTTCCACTGCCACCCTTCCCCACAAAAACTTCCTTTGCGTTGAGTTATGAGTGAAGGATTTGATCATGTTCAACAAACTCATTTTTCTAAATGGAAATGGCGCATGATAACATAGCAGATTTTTTTCTTCTAGAAAAAGGACAATTTCGAGGTCAACACAACCTGACATTCTAAAAGGTGGCATATAGAATGTTGGGATCAACCCCCGTACTAGATTAATAAGAACCACATTTTCTCCAAAATTGACATATCTATTCCTCCAAGAATGTAACCTTTTTTTATTGCCTCTACCATCAGGTTCCACAGTGAAACTCTTCTTGGATTCGCCCCACCAGGAGGCCAAGATAAATAAACAAAAAAGTTGTTTTTGGATTTTCATGAGTATCCTTTAAAGCATTTTGATGAGTTCTTTGAGCCTTCTTGGAATCCTTCAAAAGAGCTTCATGAGTTTCTTGCAATTTGTTCCATTTCTCACAAATTCGATCTATTTTGTTAAACTATTCCTCATCATGTAACCTTGAGAGTTTATCATCTTGAAGCTTCTATCGAAGGTGTTGAATCTGGTCTCTGAGTTCCAAATCCCTTGTCGTCAAAACACATTCAACTATTTCACAGGTTTCAGCACGACAAGCACCAAGCAGAACACGTTGAACAAGATCATGGATAGTCATTCGTTGCAAGTCATGAAGAAGAGTTGTTTCCTCCTCCACCGCCACCAGATCTAATCCAACTTCATCATCATCCTCTCTATCAAGAATTATAGTGTCGTTGGAAGGTGATTCAGGTTCGATTTTGGGTTCGACATTCATGGTAAGTAAGAAAGGTGGAAACTTTAGTTCGGTGAAGATGGGAAAAAAAAGAGTTTATGTGAAATGGGTTTTGGTAGGTTTTTTGTATGGGAATGTTGAAGCTAAGGTAGTTATGACCATGAGGATAGAGAAGACGAGAGGAAGATGAAGATTCTTTGTGAAGAGGAAGACAACAACGTTGTACTTGATTTTGAATTGAAACAAAATATTGTATCAGAAAAAGAGACAAGAGTGAGTGTAGTATGAAACAAACAACTACCAAGACTGAGAATGATTTTTGTTTTGAAGCCAAGTTATAAAAAATCATCCCTATCGATTCGTACTCTCTCTCTTTGGAGTCCCACTTGGCAGATGGTATCATAAATGTACCACCAACTGACACTTATCATAATTAATGTTAGTACATGAGAAAGATAATTGTGAATTATTATTGTAGTATAAAATTGTGATTCATTGAAAGTATGAAAAAAGATTAAATTAAGAAGCTTTTGTGGTTGAATCAGTCTACTTGATAGAATCAGTCTCTTTCCTTTTCGTCTAATAAGGTCACCTTGTTCAAGTCTCTCCACCATATCGAATATTTCTTATTCATTCCAATTCTACTATCCTCCGGAAGGTCCATTACCTCTCTGACATACTTGCTTTCTATACCTTTTTTCAGAAGAAAAAAAATACTACTTCGTAATCATGCGCCATTTTCATTTAGAAAAATGAGTTTGTTGAAAATCACCAAATCCTTCACTCCTAACTCACCGCAAAACCATGGCCTACACTCCTTACTCCATTTTACTAAACTTATTTTGTTTTCCTTTGCCACCCTTCCCCACAAAAACTCCCTTTGCGTTGAGTTATGAGTGAATGATTTGATCATGTTCAGCATACTCATTTTTCTAAATGGAAATAACGCATGATAACAAAGCAGATTTTTTTTCTTCTAAAAAAAGGACAATTTCGAGGTCAACACAACTTGACATTCTAAAAGGTGACATATAGAATGTTGTGATTGATCCCAATAGTAGATTACTAAGAACCACCCTTCCTCCAAAATTGACATATCTATTCCTTCAAAAATGTAACCTTTTTTTATTGTCTGTACCATCGGGTTCCGCAGTGAAGTTCTTCTTGGATTTGCCCCATCAGGAGGCCAAGATAAATAAACAAATAAAAAATTCCCGCTTTGCAATTTGTAAACTTCGTCACTTCCTCAAAAAAAATATTATCTTTTTCACCCGTAACACCCTACATTTTGCAAAATTAACATTTAATTCGGACATCGATTAAATCCACATAAGCATTGTCTTCATTGCCCAAAGATTATCAATACAAGTCTCAGCAATGATTAAAGTATCTTCGACATAATGTGGATGAGATACGACCATCCCCGAATCCTCCACTAAGAACCCTTTACAATATTTCAATCTTACCGTTTTTCTCATTAATGATCCTCAACCCCTCCGCCACCAAAAGAATAAGAACTACGCCATCGGATAAGCTTGTTTTAAACCTCTACTTATAGCAACTTCCTCCCTTTGGACTTCCATACACCAAAACTGGCAAACTGCGAGAGAAAACACAAGCCCATATCCAACCCTTCCACTTATCATCAAAGCCAACTCTCTTAAACATATACTCCAAAAAAATCCAACTAACTAAATTGTAGATTTCTTCAACAAACACTTCTTTTAACCTTTTCGCCCAAACCACGTTTGTTAACAACCAACCCTCCATGCACCAAATACCCCTTTTATAAATGGCGATTGATCCTTTGAAAGCAAGTCCTCCGTCGTTACCCTAGTCTCTTTGCCAATACCTTATAGGAATCAATACCTTAGGCCGGCGATTCCACTAGGGAAGATAAAACCAGCACATACTCGTCTCGTTTCATTGTGTGCTGTGAAGTTTTTGTCAACTAGGTACATAATGTGCCAAATAATCGAGTTGAACTAATTGAAAGAAATTGATAGAGCGACTTAATTAATCAATGTTTAGTAAAGTTAGCGATCAATTTGAAATTTCTCTAAAATAAAGGACGAGGTGATTCTTGTGTCAAAAGTCATTAACCTTTTTAAGTATGAGTGATGTCAGACATCTAAATTGCAGTGATATTTGATGTAAATGAAAACCACTAGAAAATTAAAAATCAAGCATGAAAATAAATTGAGGATGTATAAATTAATCCAACTCAAAAAGTAAAATCATATACTAGCAATACAATCATCATCATTTTTTTAAAAGAAAAGAAAAGCACAAGAAGCTGTTGGTAATTAAACTATGAACCTATTTGTATTGTTTTTATGCTGCAATACTCTCAATATGATTATTACAAGAATGTAGAGGAAGGGACAAATATAAATTATTGAGTCTATTTCCTCTTGTTCTTGCTTCCAAATAACAACGCCAAGTAAAAGAGAAAACGAAAGAAGAATCCCCAAGCAATAGTGACGAACAAGCAGTTCCATTTACTAAGCTGTGTGACCCCTTGCTGCTTCAATATATCAGCTCCAGTAACAACACAAGTAGAACTTGTTATGTTAATCCCTAATGTGCTGCTCATGCTCTTCAATAGCTCAACCTTCAAACTCCCTGGAACATCACCAAGTGGAGTGTTATCAAACATCTGAATCCCTCTCACGAAGCACCTTGGTGGCTTAATATCAAACTCATTCTGAAGCACACCTTCAAAAGGGTACTTCACCAGTGATAGGTAATGGAACCATATCCAGTAAGGTGGAATCCTGTCCCTACTAATGAAGAATCCACTGAAGAGAAGAAAGTAAGCTAAAATAGCAACCACCACGGTGAAACCAAGCATCACATGCGAAACAACGCCGGAGAGGAACGTGACAAAGGAGCTCCCAGCCCAGAAGGAAGCTAAAATGGTGAAAAAGTAGAAGAGAAAACCAGCTGTCCCACCAGCAAGTCCAACAGACCAAAAAGTGGTGACGGCAAAGGCAAAGGAGAGGAAGATGAGTGCAGGTAGGGAGATAATAGAGTGTGCAAGGACATAGGAAGAACGACGGTAAGCGTTGTAAGCAGTTTCTCTCATGAAGATGTAACGCTCTTGAAGGAAAACGGGGATAGCTTCAGCACAAGTGTAGAAGGTTGTTGACATGGCGAAGGCAAAGAAACCCAAACGCTCTTGAACACCTTTTGGTGAATCATCAAGATGGTAAAAGATGGTGGCTAAGATTCCTCCAGTGACCAGAACTGCACCAAGACGGATTCCGAATAATTCCGGCATCCGTCTTGAGTTTAGTAGAGACCGTTTTCCAATAACAGCCATTTCAATCCAAAACGGATTTGCAAAAGTGGCAACAGAGGACGCCGTTGAGTTTCCATTACCGCCGTTAGTTCCTGAGACTAATTTCCCTCTTGAGATACTTGCGCTAATAGCGTCTTTTAAAGACATTTTAGGTCCGTTAACATCGGTTACAGATGCAGGTTTATTCTTCAACTGCCATGATTTATTGAACTCCACAAGGCTTCTGGTTCCTCCTGGAGTTTCTTCAAGTTCACGTATTAGATCTAGCGCGAATTCTGTCTTGTTCTCGTTTTCCGGTATAGGATGGCCGAATTCAGAGAAAAAATTAGGGAGGTTCGTCGGAGAGCCGCTGTAGACGGTTTGACCGTGTGAAAGGAAGATCAAACGGTCTAGCAAACCGAGAATTCTGTAGCTTGGTTGATGAACGGTCATCATCACGATGCTACCGCTCTGAGCAATTCTCTGCAAAACCTTCACCACCATGTAAGCGCTGGTGGAGTCAAGTCCTGAGGTTGGTTCATCCAAGAACAAAATGATTGGATCGTGGATGATGTCTGTTCCGATGGAAACACGGCGGCGTTCTCCACCAGAAACACCACGGTGACCTTCATCTCCGATGACAGTTGATGCAGCGTTGCGGAGGCCGAGCTGGTCGATGAGAGCTTGGACACGAGCTTTTTTCTTTGACTTCGAGAGAGAGCGAGGGAGACGAAACTCGGCGGAGAACATGAGAGTTTCTTCCACCGTGAGCATGGGGAAGAGAAGATCGTCTTGCATGACATAAGCTGAGATAACCTTTTGAAGACTTGACTCCAAAACGTCACCGTTTAGAGCTACAGTGCCTTTGAGAGACTCTTTGGAAATTCTGTCGGCGAGGGCGTCGATTAGTGTTGACTTGCCGGAGCCACTTGCACCAAGAACTGCCATGATTTCTCCATCTCTCGCTTCGCCGGAGATATCGTTGAGAAGAATCTTGGTGCCGTTTGGTTTTGTAATTTCGGGTTCTTCATCTGTTGGAAGAGAGTTTTTCTTAGAGGAGAAGCAAGACATTTTTTTGTGGAGCTTGACACTGTAAGTTAAGTTGGTGAAAGAAAGAAAAAAAGGTGGAGGAATGGTGGTGGAAGGAGATGATGAAGAAAGGTCAAGAACATGGTGAGGTTGAGGATTTTTGTTGTCGTTTTGAGCATCTTCGACGCGTTTAAGGAGTTCACCAAGTGTTGGAGAAACATGAGTTCGTGTTCTATGAGGATTAGGAACAAGTTCCATAGATTGGTTGAAGAAAGGAAGCATGTCGTGGTGGGAGACTTGGTTTGGAGGCGTGGGAGCTAAGTGAGACATATTGCATGCATGCATGGGTGAGTCAATATTAATATTAATCAT
This sequence comes from Medicago arabica, assembly GCA_946800305.1. Classification (NCBI taxonomy): domain Eukaryota; kingdom Viridiplantae; phylum Streptophyta; class Magnoliopsida; order Fabales; family Fabaceae; genus Medicago; species Medicago arabica. Next base: position 52,345,451 of record OX326969.1, read on the forward strand.
GATATATGCATGATTAAACTTGGTTGAAGAGAATGGAATTAATGGACTTGTATATATAAAGGTAGATAAGATGAGTGGGTGTTTGGTAATTCAAAATAGTCTAACTCCAAACCCATACGTTGCTTGATTAATTTAACTAGGTTTGGATTAGTAGGTGCATGTGTAGTTAAGACCATAAGAGGAGTTGTGATATTTTTGCAAGCTACTACTATTAGCTAAGCTAGCTCTTTGACGCCATCTTACTACTTACCGACAATCCTTAATGAGACAGATAACTGATATATTTAGTACTACATTATTATTGCCTCAAACAACAGTTTAGGCACAGTCAAAATGAATAACCTTTGTTTGAATAGAAAGTCATTTAACTATTACTTTTTTCATGTGTTTAATTTGCTTTTTTACCACAAAATTTCTTATTATAAATTCTTTAAATCATACATTTAGACACTTGTTAGCTTGAAAAACAAAAATGAGATTATATATATGCACCTTACACTATTACCTTTATGGGTTTAGCTTTTAACACAGCTCAATCAAAATTATGTCTTCTTGTGGTCCTTTACATTTCGCTTGCACAGTTAGTCTTCAATTTAGAATCATTACTCTAAAAGAAATTAATGTGAAATTTCAGATACTGCAATTAAAGGTTTTTGGATGTAGAATATTTTAAGAAGAATTGAAGGGTGAAGAAATATGACATGTATGTGAGTTATCACGGTATAGAAATGTCACACATGCTTTTTTTTAACATAACTTGTTAAAGAGACTAACATAACAAATATAAAGGTTAAGCTTAAAATATCAATCCAAGAAATTGGTTAAACTTAAAAGGATCAGACATAGTTTTGCCTATATTACCAATTTTTCCAATTTATGTATACATTGTTTTAAAGGATGTGTACATCTTATAAATCATCCTTAAAGTTGAAAGTCTTAACAAAATAAACTTTGCGAATAATCCTAGAAGAAAGTAACATATAATTTAAGGTTAAATAAGTTTTAACCTCTATAAATATCATAAATTTCATTTTTAATCCATCAAAAAATTTGTTTAGTTTTTAACAAGGGGTGAATTAATAAAAATTCATATTTTATTAAAAATTTGTAAATTAATTTGTAAATTTTGTCAAAAATACTTCTCTGCACAAATTTATCCATAATAAAAAGTACATATGTGTTGACTTAACAACAAAAACCGAAAATCATGACTGAAAAATTAAAGGGACCCAAACTTACTAAAACAATTTGTAGATAAAAACTCTTTAATCGAAAAAAATAGTATGAGATTGAGTGATTTGCAACAATTAGTAATATACTTAGTTTAGCCCAACCCCACCTGCTTGTAAGAAGCTTGGTGAGGGGTCAACATCTGGGAAGAAAATCAACAATGTTCCCAATTTTTCTCTTTCTTCTTGTTGTTAACAAAATCGTTTATTGGATACTTGATAGTAGTTGTTGCACTTCGAAGTGTTTTTTAGTTTTATTTTAAAAGCGTGGAGTGATCAAAGTCTTAAGTCTAAACCAAAAAGTTAAATGAGTAGAAAAATTATAAACCATTTACATATTTATTTATTTTTTTGAAAAAACATATGTATATTTTTAAAAGCTCGTTCGGTACGTTAGTTAGAGCAAATTGTAGTCTCATTGTGAAATGCTGAAACATATATAATTCAATAATCATATTTAGGTGCAGTCAATTGCATAAATTAGTTTACTATTACTCCATTTTTGCACATCCTAATATCCTTCAACACGCATTCGTTTGGGTACGAAAGAGAAAATCTTACGGCGCTTATAGCCCTACGATTCCAAAAAGCTGATACGTGGCTTGCCCTTATTGGATAAGAATATTTTTTGATTGTTTCCTTCGAATAATTTAAGATAACTTATAGATTAGGTGTGTGAGTTAGATCTAATGTAGAGTAGGAGCGCTGTATCTACCATCTACTTAAGTAGAATTTGGAACTTAAAAGATAATGTAAACAGTTTCTTTCATTTTCAAATTTTAGTTGGCTTAGCCAACATTTTGTTTGGGGGCATATTAAATATAGTTTGGCCAAACCAAAAAGCAAACCTTTTTATATTTTAATTTTTGGGAGTATTATAAGCCATTATTTTAATATTCCTTCTTGTTTACCAAAATTTCACTTAATTTACAGATAAAAAAATCACTCAAATATTGTGAATTGCGAACATTTTTTCCAAAATTTTTAGCCACGTAAAGAGATTAAAAAAATGTTGAATTAAGTTTGAAGACCGATTTTTATAATTTCTTATAAAATTTTGTGTAAAATTACCCTCTCAATTAGTGAAACAGAAGACTGCTCCTCCCAAAACAGCTCGGTATTAGACCAAACTAAACAATACTATGTGTTATTTTAATCACTAATAATTAATCAATTGTCTTAAAGTTGAATCAACATATTTGTATCCGAAAAAAAGTTGAATCAACATGTCTCCAAATTCACTACCAAAAAAAAAAGATCATCAGATGATATTAATCCTAAGAATCAGGAAAACAAAAAAAAGCAGTTTTATATCTTTGATGATTGTCATAAATCTAATACGGGTAAACATAGAATGTGATGCGGATAAATCATCAACTAATTCTGACACATGAATCCAACTAACATGTTGATACTGGTAGATGAACTACCTCTAGTCTCTTACCCTCAAACAAGAGAGGCCAAATCATGGTAATTTCATTTTCAACGGGAACATTCCAGTCGTATTAATCCCTCTTTTACGTTGTAACAAAAAAAAACATCTTTAACGTTAAACTTCCTACTGATAACATTCCAGCTGGTATTACTGTACGGCTGTACCATTCTTGTTGAAATAAGTTAAAATAGTTGGTATAGTTTATAAACATATAAGCTCTAATAAACCATCGATTTGCGGACAGACAAAATTATTGTAGTACTACGTTTTTGCGTCCCTTTAAGGTTAATCATGCCAGGTCCAAAATGAGCAGAAGGGATCAACAATATAATAGGGATCAACAATATAATACTTAGAAGGAAACCTTGCTCAAGCAGGTTCACATAATACTCTGTATAAAATTTGAATAACATGCTGGCAGGTGCCGACTGCCCAGTGGCTAATGCTAGATGCATTAACAGGCATGAAGAATAATATGCAATAATAATATCAGAACGGGCTAAAAAGAGCATGCAGAGCAGGTTAAGTTACACTCTCAAATTTGCCTACTACCAAATTCCAACTTCACCTTAAAAAAGTTACATTAAATAAGCACATTGCATAAAGAATGACTAGTATTCTGTTAGGATTTAAGGAACGACTATTATTGCAGGGACTCAAACATGTTTCAACTTTCAATCAATCCATCTCTATCGGCGTGTTACGGCTTTCTAAACGAAGTTAAAACACACAATATAACAAAAAATTATTCATCCTACGATTTCTAGAGTTCACATGTACTTCTTATGCATCAGAAAATATAACAGAGAAAAAAATCAGCCAGAAGCTGATTTTGGTTTTTTAGGAAGACAAATGTGAAAAATAAATAAAAAGGTTTTTCCCTTCCTTTTGAAAATCTTCAAAGAACAAAGCAAAAAAAAAAGATGATAAAAAAAGATTAAAAGAAAATTATAGTGCACCCAATGCAAATCACCCCTCATTATAAAATGGGATGATGACTACAGAGAGGCCTAAAATAGTACTTATATAAAACTAATTGGTGTTGAGGCCACCTCTTCAGTCTAAGGATAACAACTTTCAACCTATTCAAGGACTGATCAATTTCTCTAAAGACTACTGTAAGTTGTCTAATCTGATTTTTGCTTTGATCTTCTTGCAGACCCACTTGTACATCTCCCAACAAATTTCAAAACCTCGTCAATTAGAATGACAGGCAATGCAACCGCCAAAACCAAAAGCCACTCATTGAAGCTCAGGGGCACTATGCCAAAAACTTTTGCTAAGAATGGCACATACAAAATCAAAAAGTGCAGCCCAAACGAAACGGACATTGCCAAAAGAAGCCAAGGGTTCACCCAGGGAGGCATTGTCAAAAGGCTTCCATCTTCAGACAGAGCATTGAGAGAGTTGAACATTTCAATAGCTACCAACACAGAGAGGGACAGTGTCATGGCTTTCACTTTACCAGTAGTGAAGTAGTCGCATGGGTCGGCATCAAAAGAGATGACTCTAGAACCAGCGGTGAAGGGAGCAGCAGTGAAGTTATTCCAAGAGGAGCATTGACCCCAGTTGGCAAGCTGGGAGTAAGTGACAAGAGTATGTCCATCCCCGCTGAGGTCAATTCCCATGAAGGAACCATGTGTATACCATATAATGAAGACACCAACAGTAGCTAATCCAACATAAATCCCAATAACCTGTGACATATAACAATAGGAAGAACATTAGAAGCAGGTGAGCAGTGACACATACTATCAGCGTTCAAAACATAACCCAGCTACAGCCCAATAAGGATACAACCAGAAAGAAAGAGAAGGCTAATTACCAGATAGCGGAATAAAATCCACAAGTTAATAAGTGAGTCATCACTGCGACGAGGAGGCTTCTTCATTATATCCTTATCTGGAGGATTAAATCCCAAAGCTGTTGCAGGGGGTCCATCAGTGACAAGATTGACCCACAGAAGCTGGACAGGTATCAGTCCTTCAGGAATACCTAGTGCAGCTGTAAGAAATATGGAAGCGACCTCGCCAATATTGGAAGAGATCATGTACCTGCGAAATTTAATTCAGTTACAAGATATTCTTAATTTTAACATCTATCATTAGATACTATGCTTAAAATAAAAGCATATGTAGGTAACTGATTAATCGAAGTGTGTTTAAAATAACAGCATATATAGGTAACTAATTAATCGAAGTATAAAGCCAGATAAAAATTACAGACATTAACAAGTAAATGGGGCGCCATACAATTGGCTACTTTTTTTCAAGTATGCACTTTAGAATTGCTAAAAGAAGACATTGGCAGAAACATATTTGTAAAATGAACATCAAATGCAGCAAATCTGGACCTGCTCCATCCACACCACAAAATCTGCTATTAAAGACAGAACTAAATCAACAGATTTAAACTTCCCATCCCAAGAATCTAAATTAAACCAAACTACTTACAACTCACACTTCTATCTTATCATCCACCCTTTCCTTTATTCCTGGGCATGCACTCGCAAAAGAATACACGTTAACACACATTATGAAAATAAATCTTATGACCTCATTATTTCTGAAGAGATAACTATAGCACTATATAGCCAGCATAAACATGGTAGAGAAGGGCAAAAAGATTGAAACAAAAATGCAATGAATTATATCCTTCCTTTACAGCATCGGTTTATGTGGATTAACCAGTCATTACATTAGACCTCATGCAAAAATTCTCAATCCAGTGGATGGAGTAAGAGCCTACGGCAAGGTGCCAACAACATCTCAGTCAATACAAAATATAAAGATGAATGGATTTACCTGATAAAAGCCTTCATGTTATTGTAGATAGATCTACCTTCACCAACAGCAGCAACAATTGAACTAAAATTATCGTCTGCTAACACCATATCTGAAGCTTCCTTTGCCACCTAGATTTTGCAGCAATATATAAAAAGGATTAATCACCAGATAGAAAATAACAGTATGCATTCCTTAAACCAACATATTTCACTCATTAGTCAGAGAGAAACACATTGAAAACAATAAATTTGCATCAATCCACTGCACCAAATTCAAATCCCTATACAATTTCAATTACAAAACCCATATCAATAGCAAAAACAAAACACCTCTGTCCCTGCAATGCCCATTGCAATACCAATGTCTGCAAGCTTTAAGGCAGGTGCATCATTAACACCATCCCCAGTCATAGCTACCACCTCCCCGTCCTCTTTAAGAAGCCTCACAATGTCCTGCTTGTGTCTAGGTTCAGCCCTCGAAAACAAAAGCCCACCAGTCTGTCTCAGATAAGCTTTTTTATCACGGAGATCCATAAAATCTTTACCAGTTAAACTTTTTGAACTAATGTCTTCATTGGGTGCAAATACACCTATTTCACGGCATATAGCTTCAGCAGTGTTTTTGTTGTCTCCTGTTATAACCATAACACGAATTCCAGCTGCTCTGCAGTCTTCAATTGCCTGGTAAACCTCCTCCCTAGGAGGATCCTGAGTACAATTCAACAATCATTTATACAGTTACCATGCCAAACAAATCATAGAAGCGAGAAAGTATAAAATGCAAAATGGAAAGCTCAAAACTTACCCTCAACCCAACCAAGCCAACAAAAATGAGTTCATCTTCAATTGATGAATAATTGTTGGGGTCAAGCAAAAGCTGGTGTGCTGGATGATCCTCGTTCCCATTATAGTTTTCAAAATTAGCGAGATCGTCCTTGTAGGCAAATCCCAAACAGCGTAATGCACTGGTGGACATCTCATGAAGAGCTTGCAATATGAGGCTCTTAGCATTATTGTCCAGCTTTACAACTGAACCATCACGCAACTGAACTTTAGAGCTTCTTTCCAACACATTTTCGACAGCACCCTATCAAAAGTAAGGGCCAAGTGTCAGTTTGACATATTTCCCAAAAGTACAGAAAAAGGGAACCAGAAACCAAAGGACATCGAGGCTTATAAACAGACTAAGAGCAACAGAAACTGTCCTAAAAAATAAGGACGTGGAGGCAAAATGAGAAGTGAATCAGAAGAAGAATAGGCTGGTCATTAAGACCTTATCTTAAGAAATTTAATATGAAAAATATCAGTCTTTTAAAAGAACTTTATGCTACAGAACTGGTATCAATAACAACAACAACAACCACCAAGTGGGGTCGGGTACATGGATCAAATTACGCCATAATGTTCTATCCTAAACCATATTTTGGTCCAACTCATTAATTTCTAATTCATCCCTACTAGTTTCTCTTATAAAGTTCACATAATTCTTGGCAAAATAATAATGTACTATAAAAGTTATGGCAAAACACACATATTTTGTTCTTTAAACTAGTCTAAAAAAATGTCAGATGAAGGTGAACCAGAAAAGGCATAGGCTGGTCCATGTCTTGAGAAATTTAAGATGGACAACTATCAGTCTTTTAAGAGAAATTTAATCTACAGAACTGGTGTCAATAACATAGTATTATACAAGCTATGGCAAAATATACAAAAATATTTGTTCTTTCGACTAGTCTCAAAAAACGTGAGAAGCATTTTGGAGATCCAGGGTGCTACTTATTTAGTCAAATATTATCATTATTTATGTTAACGACATGAATGGCCTTTTGCTTTGATATCCATAATATATAGATAATCTCAATCCAGAAGAACAATAAAAAGACCTTAAACTCAAATAAAAAAGTGTAGAAGATTCACCTCTAAAGAAAAAAGTTATCTTTAACTTACTTTATGGAAAAACAGGTGATAAAAGTAAAAAATCCTATACCAATCCAAATTAAGCAGCATTGCCACAAAACGGATATTAATTTAACAATTACAGAATTAGAGAATAAGTGCATACTGGGGAGAAACCGTGTTATACCAGGAAGAAATAATACCTTAACCAGCAGTGACTTCTTTTTCCCCACACCAGAGTCTACAATAACACCCATTGACTTCCTGTCACGGTCAAACTCAAGAGTAGCAATCCTCCGGTCATGTTCGTTCCACCATTCACAACAACCTAAATCAAAATTTGAAGGTAAGATATCTAAGACTGTTTATTAAATCAGTTCCATTACTAACTAGAATTAGATGACAATAAAGCCACAGTTTTTGTTCTAAACACTTGGTGTTTCTGCCAAGCTTGGAAATCCATTACAAAAACAAAACAAAATAAACACTTTAGGAAGGTAGCAGCATTGCAACTTGTTCAAGCCTTCGACTAAGGTACATCAATCTTACTTCCCCATGAAAAGCAACTAATAAAAACGTACAAAAGTGGATTAACCTTTAGGTGTATTAAAAGGAGTTATCAAGTCATATGCTTTGGTTTATTCAAAAAAAAAAAAAAAAATCATATGCTTTGGTAAATCAGTAGAGAAGGTTTTTTACATGAAGATTAAACTTACGCAGTATGGTACTTTTGCTTCCTGATTGTACATCTTTGGATCCTTCAGGAAGGCCCATCTTCTCTACCAAAACCTGAATCCCAAGGGAGAATACAAAAAATAGTCAGACATCTTTACAGGCTAAATTGGACAGTTTTGAATGGACAGGATGGAACCAAATAGCCCAATTTGCCTCCAAATGATCAAGAGACAGTGCTAATTTGAAACCACTGAGCTAACACTCAAAGCAATTACGATCAAGAGACAGTGCTAATTTGAAACCACTAAGCTAACACTCAATGCAAGTCCGATCAAAGACAGTGCTAATTTGAAACCACTAAGCTAAGACTCAAAGCAATTATCTAAAAGGATGGTACACGCAGATATTAATTGCAAACAGTACACAAGAAACAAGCCAAAGAACGTGAAAAGATATATCTTGCCTTCAAAGCTGCTTCAGTAGGCATTCCATGGGCAACAAACTTATGCTCTGACTGTGATATTCCGGCATCATTACAAACAGCAGCTATTTTCGCTATTGTCTGAAGATTAGCATCCAATTGACCAGCCGGCCAATTCTCTATTTGACCATCATTTGGATTATATGTAGTTCCTTCCACCTTAAAGGCTCGCAGTGCGTCTACATTAGTGCCAATAGCTACAAGTTTCGAAACAGCCATCTGGTTTGTAGTCAGTGTACCAGTTTTATCAGAACAGATCACAGTTGTGCAACCCAGGGTTTCAACACTTGGTAGCTTCCTAACCAGGGCATTCTTCTGGGCCATCTTGCGAGTACCAAGTGCGAGACAAGTCGTAATGACGGCAGGCAATCCCTCGGGGATAGCAGCCACAGCCAACGCCACAGCAATTTCAAAGTAATACGTACACTTCTCGAAGGAAAACTTGAAGTTGGTAGGCCACCACCCATCATCAACATATTCCCATGTAAGGAAATACTTAACATTGATGAGCCAAACCAAAATACAAATAAGTCCAATCATCATTGTCAGCCTCTCTCCGAATTCATTAAGCTTCTTCTTCAAAGGAGTATCTTCCTCACTCTGTGACGCCTCGTGTATCTGGTTATGCACCTTCCCAATCTCAGTATCCATACCAGTCTGAGTAACCAAGCAAAAGCAATGCCCATTAACAACCGTCGTCCCCGCGAACACAATACACTTTTTCCCTTGAATATCAGCATCCTCAGCAACAGGCTTATTAGTCTTATTCACCGCTTCACTCTCACCAGTCAAAGAACCCTGCTCCAATCTCAACGTGGAACTTATCAATTCCACAACCCTCATATCAGCAGGCACCTTATCCCCAACCTTAAGCTCCACAATATCACCAGGAACAAGATCCTTCGCGGGCAAGGTAGGTATCTTTGTGTTATTCCTAATCACGGAAGCTTGCTCCGATTGAATCTCTTTCAAAGCCTCCAACGCCTTCTCAGCGTTACTTTCTTGCCAAACCCCAACAATAGCATTCACAATCAATATCAAAAAGATCACCAACGGCTCAACAAAAGCCGTAATCTCCATCTCACCACCTTCATCACCATCATACCAAGCCAAAACAAACGAAATAATCGCAGCAGCGAGAAGAATCCGAACCAACGTATCGTTAAACTGTTCCAAAACCAATTTCCAAATGGATTGGCCGTCGTGCTTCTCCAATTCGTTAAAGCCATAGATCTTACGGCGATTCTCAACCTCATCGTGACTCAAACCCGTTTTCACACTCACCTTAAAGTGTTCTTCGCATTCACGCACATCTTTCGCCCACGCTTTGAAGATTTCACCGTCTGAATTATCAGAACTCGTGTTCTCTTTTGTTCCATAATTTTCTCCTCCTTTCCCCATTGAGATCCAATTAAACTAACCTAGAGAAAACAATTTTCTATTGTTTCTCCTAGTTAATTCATGAAAATCGGAAACCCTAATTTGAAAGTTAGGTATAAAATTGGGAAAATTGAAATCAAGATCGCAGAAATTAGGGATAGTGTAGTGTGTGCACTAGTTGAACAAGTTGAAGGGTTAAAACAGAAAATGAAGAAAAAAAGGAAAAGTAAGAAAGAGAAAGGTTCGTTTTGGTTTAGAAGGGGTCACGTATCGAAGAGTGTGCTTTGCGAGTAAGCTAAGCTGTGTGAAAGTGATTGGATTTGTGGCCAAATTTCTATCTCTCTCTATATATATATCGCTTTCAATGGCTAATGGTGATTAATTAATTAATCAAAGGGTTTTAAGGGAACATCCGTAGAAATTTCGTGGTACCATCGTGGGAGATTAATGCAGATTTTATTTCATTTTAAAAAGTCAATTAGAGATATTGGAAATTGAAAAGTTCCATTGGTGGTTTCCGGTCAAAAAAAATAAAGTTGTATTCATGATTTGGCATTCGTTTATTGGTTCGCCTCCATCTCTATTGCGTACATATGGCATCCACTTGCAAAATTGTTGGCCAATGGCCAGATTCTGTTTCGTGACTCTACATACCTACTACTAGGCATATGGGTTCATCTCCAACCTTCTTTCATCAAAACCTTCACGCCTCAAGACTCGTTAGTACTTCTAACTAATGTTCTTGGGCAATAGTTAAAAAAAGTAAAAAATAAAAAAATTTATTTGAAAACAACAAAGTTTTGACTTTTAAAAAATTATACATGTCATTTTTTAACAATTTCCAGTGTAAAATTGATATTTTAGCCTCTTTAACTGGTGTCTCATTACCCCTATTTTAATTAGGGATATTCAAACGAGTGCCTGCAAATACAATTTATCTTTTAATTAAAGATTTTTCACTAAAATAAGAATTAAAGATTTTAAATTGTGGTGTAGGTTTTTATAGAAACTTTTTTTTTTGAAAGAAGGTTTTTTTTTTATAAAAACTTAGGTATTTGATGTCTTGGAGATTAAAATAGGATTTTTCTTTTTTAGAGAACAGTTTATAAAAAACTGTGAATCGATAGAACAGTCAGATCCCTCAAGGTACTTAAGAAATTGAAGTACCTTGAGTTGTAGTGGTGTTGGACAGATAATACTTATAGTTGTTTTCATCAACACCGAAGGAATTAGGGCTAGAGAAAACATGGTGAGTGCAAAATCAAAAAGGTAAACCATATCCATAAGGATGCAATCAAAATTGACGTTGACTTTATGATCTTGATCCTTTCCGACTAACATGCTCCTTATGTTCGCTAACAACCTCTAAATGGGTATCGACAATTGTGAATAAATTTCACCCTTTTTATGTGCAGTTATATTATTGATTTGCTTGCTCTTAGAACATATGATCGCATTCATTGTTAATCGAGGATTTAATCGGAAATATGAATTGAATTGGAAATCCTTGATTAAAGATGCAAATTCTAGTCCACGTTAAGAAGTGGAGATGAAATTTGTTTGAAATCATTGATTCATTCTTCCGCCGTTGTTGATTTTACCACAACGCTAACATCATACGCCAATTGTTGTGGTTCAAACTTCGTGTCTGTTTCATCATTTGGTACAAGTAAAATGACCATACACTTTAGTTTAATCTGCCAAAGAAATATGGCAATGAATCTGTCCCAATTCACTCATGGATTACATGGATACCACTACAGCCACCGTGTGAGAGGAGTCAGACCTTTCATGTCAAATACACTTGTTTCTGGTGTGAACAACTAAAGCATTTCTCAATGTGAAGCATCCACTAATAGGCATCAAATACACCATCAAACACCATAATCACCGTCTCATATAGATTAGCAGGGGAAGAGACTGTCAGCGAAATCAAGTGTGTTTTGGTTGGAAATGTAATTAATTGTATGTCATGCAAAGGGCATAACTAAAAATAATAGTCAAGGGTGGCAAAAGTTTTTTTTTAGGTCAAGAGGGTGGCGAAAGTTTAAGTACGAGACACACACACATACATAGTTTTTTTTATTAAATACATTTCTAAACTATTTTGGGGTTTGATTGTTTAGTTGATCTGAGTTCAAACGTCACTGAAAATAAAAACGATAGCCTAACGATAGTTACAAACATTTATTTATTCAAAAAGAATGTTTTCAATTATTTAAAATTATTATGGTGGCTTATTTCTAGCCTCTCAGACAAAAATTTCCAAACAATTTTTTAAAAAGAAAATTTAATGTGCGTTTTTTAATTTCATATTCTAACCTAGAAATAAATATGCTTAATCCCCTAAAAAAATCTAACCTAGAAATTAATATGCTTAATCCCCTGAAAATACCAAGTTTAAATGAAAGAGGTAAATTTGAAAGAGTTTATAAACTACATAAAGTTCATAAAAGCGGTAGAGGTTTCATTTTTTCAAAAAAATTTACATACATATTTAGGACAATAAAATATGCCTTTCGGCATAAAATTAGAACTTTCTGACAAAGGAAAGATTTATTATGAATTTTTAAAGCGTAAAAAACTAAAAACAACCAAAAATAATGGAAGACTCGACTTAAAAATTGAATTTTTAGCAGTTTTTTTGCAGACACGCGGAAAGGATATGCAACATTTCTTAGCATTTTGAAGAAGTCTCGATTTTTGTTTTGACCTACACTTGCAAAATTGCTTTTTTTTTTCTTTCCATGTAAGCATATACCAACGGGGAAATTTCGTTCCTTAATTTTGATAACGCCTTTATCATCATAAGAACCTTCACCATGAAAATTTTAAAGTTTTTAAACATTGGATGCATTAATTATGGGGGGGGAAACAGCTCAAAATTTGATTTTTAGGTCGAAGTTTTTTTTTTTGTCGCTTTAAAAATTTATAATTAATTTTTCCCCATGTCGAAAAAATATAATTTTATGTGAAAACTCATATTTTAACGTCTTAAACAAGTATGTAAAAAATAGTGAAAAAATTAAATATATAGGTCACTTTTCTAGAGTTTATGTCTACTTGGAGGTAAAAAATACGAAAAATATCATATTACAATGTTAGATTTTCAAAAAAGGTTAGATTTTCTTTCAAAGAAAAAAAAAGGGTTAGGTTTTGTTTTTCTTTTTTTAAGATTTCGTGTATGTTAGTCAATTTAAAGGTAGAGAAACCTCTGAAAAGAAGATAAGAAAAAAAGAGTGATTTCTCATTTCATAATGATTTCATCAACCAATACAAGATATATACGAAAGTATCATAACAAAATTTGTGACAAAATACTAACAATATATCGGGCTTTTTATATTTTAGGCCTCCATAATGTTAAGAGTATACTTGTCATTTTATAGCTTGTCTCTTTTTTGAATGGAATAAATGGAATACTTCTAAATGAAATGAATCCTAACTTTGTACTAATATCAAATGTGATACCAAATAATTTTTTTGAAGAAGAATGATACCAAATAAATTATAAGTTGTTTATATCTTTATACATTTGATTCACTTTATGAAAATTTACATTTTTCATTACTCAATTAACTTTGCCGTTAGAAATTCATCTTTAAGATGAATAAGTGGGATATTCAGAGTTTGAACCCTGACCTCTGCATTGAAAAAATTCAATACAGATTGTTGAATGCGAGTTAGATTCATAAGAAGAGAAAACGTGTAAGGATACTCTTACTAGAGGTGTTTAAGACCGAATCAATTCAATAGAAAAATCATAAACCGGACAATCCAAATTGAAAACTGCAAAAGTCGTATTTGATTTGGATGTATTCAAACCATATTTTGACTCAACAGCATGTCTCTGTTTGATTTGTGGTTTATACTTTACCAACCAAACAAAACCGCAAGATAAGAAAAACCTTAATTAAACTTTTGTCACTCAACCTAGCACTCATAGAAATTCAATGGATTTTTTTTATATAATGACATGTTATCTCTCTCTTTCTCTTCGTGTCTCTCTCTTTATATGTGTGTCTGTCTAAAACATATTGTTTCTTTTGTTGAGTTTATTTTATATTTTCAATTTAAAAAAATGTATTTATGTGCTCTAATTCAATCATACTTGCACTTTTGCTTATATGTTTTTGTTAGATATATCTTGATTCAATGATAACTTAGACATCAAATCATTGCACTTTTACTTATATGTTTATGTTAGATATATTCTTGAATCATAGAAGTAGAATGATAATTTTAATAATGATAAAATTTTAGTCTTTTGCATTTATTATCGAAGATGGTCGGTTTTTGTTCCATGTTTGTAATTTAGACTATGTTAATAAAAACATTATTGAATGAAAATAAAATTGCACCGTTGAATCAAATATGAATCATCGTTGAAAATAAGTTGTTTTTTGCTGCTTAACTTGATTTTAGTTTTGTAAACAAAAAATTTGTTATGCCTCACAAAAAACCACAAAACTAAACCAACCGAAATTACATTGGTTTGATTCAGATTTTATTTTAAAAGTCGATCGAATTAAACCAAACCAAACCGCATACATTTTTATCTTACGATTTAGTTGAATCAAACCACACCGCAAACACACACTATGAAGTCTGTAGATAAATTTCTTTGACAGAGATCTCTTTGACAAGAGGAACAAGTGGCATTCAAAAAGATAAAAAAATGGTACTGCTGACGTGTATCCCAATGACATTGGTTAAGAAACCCTTTGAAAAACATTTTGTTTTGAAAATTGTAAGCACTACGAACAAAGTACGCATTAGATTTTTTCAAATTCCAAAACTATATGTTCTCCTTATCAGCCTGCAAAGTTACATTTTGAAGTGATAAACAAAGTTCCCCGACCTGCTTCTCTTCCCACGCAAACAACCTCCTCCTCCACTTGCACGCCTCTCCGTTCTCACCCCACCCCAACTGACACACATCAAACACAGACACCCATTTATCCACCGTCAAGTGTAGTTTTTTTTTTTTATAGGTTCTCTTCGTTTATAATAATCTTATTCGCCCTATTGTGAAGTATAACTTCTTTCACCAAAAGCAACTAGTTTTTTTTTAAGGACTAACTCAGCTAGTTAGCGATATGAAAGATTAACTTGCAATCATAGTTGTTGTTATTAAATTAAGTAGTTAATTAATGTTAATTATTCTTTAAAAAATTACCATTAAATATTATTAGTCTAAAGACCGATGCAATGACTCGGCGAGTGAAAAAAAATTGGCAGCTTAAAGATAAGAAATTGAGTAAATAAGTAGAGAGTGAGAGATCATATCAACCGAGTTAAACTTACATAATATATACATTTATTCGTCCTTTTAATAAATAAAAATGATAATATATTACAAAAATAAATCAACAATTTTTTGTCCTTCCCTGTGTTGAAAACAAATCTAACATTGTCCATCGCCATCGCCATCGCCTATTGGGCCAACTTCTTCCCTCCTCCGTTTACAACATAGATATACACAAATAAAAATCTCTTGTAAATTTTATATGATTCATCATAATAATTAAAATTTATTTTCCCTTGGCAACTTCGTGCAGAAAAGGCTATGTATTATATTTAACAATAAAAATATCAGCATTAGAGTCACATCACCAAGAACAGAAAGGCAAGCAAAGGATAAAAAAAAAATGAAAACGTGATTCTCCCATTTGGCTCTTGTTTTTGGCACCTCATGGCTCCCTAAAATCACATTTTAATATGTGCAGTAAAATACCATAACAACAAAAAACTCTTCAACTAACAACCAAGTAGAAAAAACATAGTGATTGCTAATCATCATCACACATGATATAGCGTGACAAAATTCCACTATGAATCCATTCGAGTAGTCTTTTCTTTCTCACACACCTTTTTCTTGCAATTTAAGCTTTTACATTTTTCTTCTTTATTCTTGCAATTTATATCCCTCTTTGAAGATTGCCTACTACATAAGAACCTAAGAGGGAAAAAGATGATGAACTCTTCTTGTATATCAAATTGCATCAACGACGCACGAGACCCACGTGTTCCGGTAAGAGCCAGCTACGTGAACCTCTACAAGTGGCCGGAATCAGACGCTGCATTTGTTAGGTCAGTGAGTTCAGGCAGAGAAAACGGTTCACAACAACATCCAAGGGTGGTGGACAGCATCTCATGCAGACAATTGTATCTGAGAAGCTACACATTTTGCAGAGACGATGAAAAGAATGTCATGGATAAGACCAAGAAATGTTTTGGGAGGGTAAAGGTGAAGAAGGTAAAAGCCAAGGAACGTGTGGTCATTGGGAAAAAAGCTAAAAAGATATCTTGCTCTACTTTGTTTAGTATCTTTCAAAGGTTCTTGTCTTGCTGTGCTAGTGTTGATGTTGTGGATGAAAACCATCACTTTTAATTTTAAGGTCGGTTGATTTGTTTTTTTAGAGGAGGTTTGTTGATGGTGTTGTTTTCCTTTTTTTCTATTTATAATCTAGAGAAATGATTTAAGATTTATGGGTGTTATAAGTTTAATAACTATAAATTTTATTTAAGTTATAAGAAGAATGTGAGAAATGTGATTGCAGGCCAAATTAATTATGAGTTCCTTGAATTGAGAAATTATTGCTTTTATAACTTTTTTTTTTATGATTTCTTTGCAAAGTTATAATAATATGTTCATAACAAGGTAATATTCTTCTATAAGGTTTGCATTAATTTGGAAAATAATTAAATACCTAGGTTTGCATTAATTTGGAAAATAATTAAATACCTTTGAAGAGTTATTTCTTTTTGAGGGGAAATATCTTTTTTTTTTTTAAGGAAGGGGGAAATATCTTTTGAAGAGTTGATATCAAAACATCCGCGAGTTTTAATTAATTAAATATTTCTTTGAAGAAACTAAATATAATTTTAATCATAGAATAATGATGTAAAACTTGAAATACTAAACAAAAATACATAATATCTTCATATGCTATATGTTAACTCAATGTTTATGTTAAGAAGTCAATGATTTGATTAATTTGACTTCTTAAAAAAAACATTACTAATCATAAAACTTTTGAAAAAAGAAGTTATTATTTTTTTTTACTTAGTTTGCATAGGTTTATAGATGGAAATGTAAGTTTAAATGTTTTGTAGTTCATACGGTTATAACAAATTAGATATTTTGTAGTTAATACGTTGTGACAAAATGAGAATATATGGCTATTTTTACGTTGTATGTATGTGTCTTTAAACAATCCGTTTTCCCCTCACAGTGGTATCTGCAGGAAAAAAAATTGAAGGGGCAAAAATGAAATATCTTAACAATAACAAAGCCACATCTCCAACACAAGACGTGCTAAAATAGTGTAATTAAAATTCACAAACAAAAACCAGCAATAAAACTGATAAGGCTAGCCAATGCCCAAATAAGTTGGCGGGTACGCTAGCCAGCTCTGACCTCCTAAAACGAAAACAACATTAGCAGCCTTCATCCATCAATACGAGTGAATCTTGACTTTTTCCATCAAGCTACACATATTGGTTTCCTTCTTTCTAAAAAGCTTATTGTTGCGTTCATTCCATAAAATCCACACACAAACAAGCCAAATAAGTTGCATAAAAGATCTTATTTTTATCGAACCACGTGTCAAATAAGTAAATTGGAGAAAATGGTCAGCAATGCTATAAGGGTCTGCCCCATAAACTCCAATCCAACCACGAACCAAGTGTTATAGGGGTCGACGGGAGAAAAATAAATGTTGCTTTGTTTCCACTTCTCCGTACCCAGTCAGTCAGTCACGCACATCTGAGCCTCCTGAGTGATGATCCAACGAGCCATCAGATTTACTTTGGTATCAGCAAATTTGATCAATATATATTTCACTATATTTTCTATTCAAAAAATGGGTGAAAATAAATTTATATTTTTCATTTTTTGGGTGGAATTTCAGTTTTTCTTTTCTTTTAGATATATGTGTGTTATAATATATTTATACTATAGTAACAGTAAGCTAAATAGCTACCTGAATAATTTTAAATTATAATCCAAAGTTTATCTTGTTTTTTTTTGTTAACAACTTTGTCTTGTTGATGTTATTTCCCAAAATGAATAAAAAATCGGATCATTTTTAAAATAAAATAAACTTCAAAAGTTTGTACCCTTCCATGGGTGTCAAACCAGCTATACATTCAGACAGGTTTAGAGGCCACCAGTTTTCAGATCTTTAAGTGTCAACTAGTCCCATAATATTTTAATAAACAAATATCTTTAAAGGAATCTTCAAGAGTTGTTCTTTGCTAATTTGAATACAGAGAGATAATGTTTTTGACAAATATACAGAAAGATAAATAAACCATAGAAAAGTGAGTAAAAAATAAGGACAATATTATATATCATTTAAATAGAGTGAAAGGTATGAAGATTGAAGAGTGAAGAATTCTATCCTTTGGTTTAAGTGGAGTAGAGAGATATATGAGAGAAAAATGTTTTTGCTACTTGTCTTTCGTATTGTTTTGATATAATAGTGATTATGTGAATAGATGTATAAATTACTCATTTCAATGAATTTTCCACTTTCGTCCAATTTAGTTTGAAGAGAAAGCATATTTATGTGACTATGTTTTCTGAAGATAAATGCTTTTTAATTTTTAGTACGATCAGATCACAACATGAATATCACAAGCAAGGCCTATGTGAACAGTTATTTTTTCAACTATTCTCTCATGTTTACCACCACCAAGTACACAAATAACTTTTGACGAATCTCCACTAAAAAAAAACTTTTGACCAACCTTTTGTACAAGGAGAAGTCAGCATTCTTACATTTCCTTGAATATTCCTTCCTACTATTTAACATTGAGTAATTACCCAACTTCGTCCTTAAATTTTCACAAATCAGCCAAATTCGTTTTTAGATTTTTCGAAATATTTATTTAGTCAATGAATTTTCAATATGTCAATTAAAATAGTTCCTCCGTTAAGTTTGCATGTTAACGAAGGTGACGTGTACTGTTAACCTCTTACGAGGCATACTACGTCAGATGTCATGCATGCATGGACTAATTTGGCCGAAAATGATTAAATTATCAAAGACCAAATTGATGGATTTTCAGAAAATTGCAAAATGCCCAACGTATCTTTTTCCCCAATGTCTCTTTCTCATGAATGCTCTTTCTTTCCCAAATATATAAAGTTGGAACCCTAATGTTATAATTTGTCATCTAGAGTTCAAAATCCCCAAAATTTCTTTCATGAATTGATGACAAAGTTCTTCCTCAATTCAAAAAACTTAAAACCCTAATTTTTTTTTGATTGAATTCGAAATCCAAAAAACCAGTGATTATGGTTCAAGCTTTGGTGTTCAGAAATGCAAGGTGCTGGTCATGGAAGAAATGCAAGGTTGATGGAGAAGCCTAAGGATAATGGCAGAGAAGAGTTGTAGAGGGCAAAGTTGATGAATAAAGTTGATTGTGTAGGAGGTGAGCTTAGGTTGATTAAGATATTGATAGGAGTAATGTGTTTGATTGAGTTGTTTAAAATATTATTGTATTGTGTCAAGTCCGTGTAATGTTGTAATGAAAAGAGGTTGTCAATGAATGAAATCATCATTTCTGTCAAAATATTTCCATCAAATTGGTCCTTCTATTATTTGTCTATCCATCATATCGATCCCCAAATTAGTAAAAATACCATCAAATAAGTCCTTGAATTTTCACAACAGAGATCATTGTGATCCTTGATGCATACATTTGCTGAACAATATAAAAGGTAAAAAGACATACACTAATATCGTTGAAAATACCATCAAAAGTCATACATAGGATGTTCATAAGTCATTACATAGCCAAAAAAAGAACATTACATAGTCATCAAGTCATTACATATCCAAAAAGCATTAATTAAACAAGTCCAAAAAGCATTAATTAAACTAGTCCAAAAACATAATTTGAACATGCATCACTGCTTTGGAAATCCTGGGGTTGAGATAAACTCTATGCATTGGGGTTGAGTAGAAGTGGATGGCCTGTAATTTGGATATGGAACTCTAATAACTCCATGAGCAGTTGGATTTTGTGGAGCAGGACCCCTCATTGGTGTTTATTTATGACTGTCATTTGAAATCACAGGTCCTCTCATGTCATATCTCCTTGTACTCATTCCCTGAAATAAAATTAATCAAACCAGACCTTAAATTATAACACTATCCATCAAATCAGTCCCTAAATTATTACAATAAGTATCAAATCGATCCTTATATATAAGGGTATAATTGGAAACACAAAAAATGAAATGGAAAAGTTAAACCTGCAATTTTAACCATTTCCATCAAATTAGTCCTTGTACACGTGGCTGCCTTGTTGACACGTTTATAAGACAACACAACATGCAAGAGGACACATCATCCTCACCAACAGACCTTTTGGACGGAAAGACCATTTTGATGGACGTCTGTAAAATTCAGGGACTAAATAAATATTTCGAAAAATTCGAGGACGAATTTGGCTGATTTGTGAAAATTCAAAGATGAAGTTGGATAATTACTCGTTTAACATCACTTTTTCTCAACTAAATGAAAAGAAAAAAAAATCTTTTTGAGCAAGTTACATTCTCAGCTCATGTATGTTTGATTTCAATTTTAGATGGACCATAATTGATTTTGAATATATAAAATTGATTCTTACATGTTTGGTTGATAACGAGTGGATTTCATTCTACCTCTAAAATTGATTTTAGTTGAAGCTAAAAGTTGTATCGGGATGTTAAATTTTGCATTTCTTCTCTTCGGATAACCAAATATGTATGGCATGTTAATAAACTTAACAAAACCTAACTTCTTATATGCATTTATTTTCTTCTGAATTTAAAGTGCCAAAATTAAAATTTCAAATACATAAAGGAATAACGAAACGATCCCGTAAGTGTAGCTCAGTTGGTAGCTATCAGAGATAATGTTTGCAGGGGTCAGGGTTCGAACCCCATATTTCCCACTTCTCCACACTTTAAAGAGAAAAAAAGGAATAACCAAACGAATTGTTGTGTACTTTAAGAATTGAGTAAGAAAATACAATGATAATTAAGAAACAAATTGCAAGTTAACTTGAGTGATTTTGTATTTTTGCTGGGAGACAAAATGTGCTTTGTGCAAATGCATATTCGGATATTCTGCATCGATTCTCACACAACTCGCAATCAAAAGAAGTTAAATACTTACATTGCGATAAACTAAGAAGAAAATTAGTATTTAGATCTTATAAAATGAATAGTTAGTACGGCTATGTTTGGCCCAACTTATTTTAGACTTTTTTACTCCTTAAAAAATAAGTTTGGTCAAACAGTTTTTTTGAAAAGCTCTTGATAAGAAAAGTAGCTTATTTTATGTGTGTAAAATGTACAAATTAAGTGCTTCCAACAAAGTTGATATTTGGAGCTTTTATATAAAGATTTCAGCTTCTCGGCACCTATACCCCTCTTCGAATCCCACTATAGTAATTTTTGTGACTAAATAAAATGTTGATTTATATATTTATTTTTTTTGGTAACCATTGATTTATATATCTTTCGTAAAGAAAATAATATCATTATCTACTCCTCTTTTTTCTTTTTTTAGTTACGTACTCTTCTTTTCCACTAATAATTTTATAATAATATATCATTAACCATTGGCCATATGCAAATGCCCATTTTTAAAATTAACTCACAAGATAAACAAATGTTTATGTTTCAAAATAAACACAATAAGTTTTTTCAATAACTTTTCCTCGAAAAAAGAAAAAAAGTTTTTTCAATAACTTCTTTAAAAAAAAGTTTTTCAATAACTGATCATATGATGTTATCTCATAATAATTTTTGAAAAGAATATTATATCAAGTCAAAATATACACACACATTAAAGTTAAGATAAAGTCTACAATTATGAGAATATAATTTGATGATATATCTAATCAATGTTAAAAATAAATTTATCAAAAATAAAGTAATACAAAAATTTATTTTCTTATTCATGAATTCTATCCAAAACGTTGATATATTTTATATGATTAATCTTTTAGATAAACCTTCATTTATAAATTCTTAAAAAATATATGATTTTTGAAATCATAACTATGAAAATATTATTTTTGCAAATTAGTTTTTGATTTTGAAATAATTTATTTATTATCATTTATGATAAAATAAGAACTTTTAAAATATACTAATCAAACACCTTTTAGCATAAAAAATAAAATTAAATTGAAAAGAATTTTTTTGACAAAACAACTTTAACTTTATTTTTAAAGCTCTTACTTTTGACTTTAAGCTTAAAGTAACTTATATGCCCATAAAAAGCTGGACCAAACGGACCCTTAGAGCACCTCCAACTCGAACGGACGGAGGTATTTTGCTCTTTATCCGCCAGCTTGTCATGCAAATAACTTAACTTTTTTACCTGCTCACTGTTGGAGTACTTCAAGCTGGAGTAATCGTTGCGTTCTAAAGCAACGTTGTTTTGGATTAAAAAAATATTAAAGCAACTAAAGTGTCACTGTCCTGTCCTGCTATTCACAAAATTTTAATTAATTAACGTTATTTTTTTTACAAGTATTAATTAACGTTATTGTTTTTCTTCAATTTAGAGTTTTCTCAAGTTATAAATTGGGATTATTTACACTCATGGTATTTTATCTCTTTGTAGTTTTTAATTTTTGCATTCAATTTCCCTTAAAAATTAAATTTCGCAGTTTTCCCATCACAATTTTAATTTCAATCGTTTTTAATTATGTTTATCATAAATTTAATGTTAATTTTCAATTATTGTTATAAATTTTAAGTTCAATTTTATTTTTTTTCGTATTAATATTAATTTTAAATAAATAAACTAAATAAATTACTATTTTCAGTTGTAATAAATTAAATATGAATATAATATTAATATGTGAGGTAAAATTGTGGAACCCAATATGAGTTCTTCAAAGTTCACTGTTAGAGTTGAAAATGAATAAATTTCTTCAAGATGACGTGTCATACTAGGACCGACAAAATAACCAAAAGAATGGATGCTCTTAGTAGTACAGTTAGAAAATCAAGGTTAATATCTTATACAGAAATGATTTGTTATACAAGCATGTAATATCAACCATTATTTTATTCATTACAATTGATATTAGTCAATTCACTCTCAAAACTGAAGTGAATTGTTCCATTCAGATGAGTCAGATTTAAAAAATTAAGACCTTGTTGTATATCAAAACAAAATCAACGAGCAATATGAATTACTGAAAGGAAAGCCCAATGAAACTAGAAGACACTATTGAAACATAACAAGATGTAACTGCACAACATTGCTAAATGTCAAGGCAGCAGTAATACGTGACTATGAAAAGTTTGAATCAAACAAGGCAAGAAACCAATCAATGAATACAGAAATGTACAACTATCCTCAACATAATCTCAAGCAGAAAATCCACAGAAGAATGATCAGTATAATAACAAGTAATTGAGTGTACAATTTGTCAAGAGACATATATCAGAGTTTTGTCTATTCCGCATAATTCATCAACGACATAAGGAAACTAAACATACATGAAGTATTGAATATTCCTTTACAGACACATTATTTTGAAGGCTTGGATGGTATAGGGGACAATGAAGAAGAAAAGGGTAAGCTAAACCAGATAAAAGGAGCAACCTGAACCATCACCAGTACAGCACCGAATTCATCGTACAACCTGATCTTTGTGGTGAGGCGGAGATATCAACACATAAGGTTAAGTGCAAAATTCCATAAACAGAAACTTTAAAGCTCAAATTCTTCATCCCTGAGAGCAATTTGAGCTGCTTCCTCTTCCTCCTCGTCAAGAACAAAGTACTCATTTTTCTCCACGGGTCTAAACATGTAGAACATAATGATATAGAAAGCAAGACTAGCAATCTCTTCAGCAGCATTACTCACCCATTGATACTTATAAGCAGCAATAGTTCTCAAAGCAAACACAACAATTCTGGTAAAATACAAATACCCAATAACAACTATATAAAACTGCCTAAAAAGAGTCAACTTTGCAAGATTTCTCGAAGCTTTTCCATCTGTTTTCGATGTTTCCCTAAGCGATCTAATAGACCATACGATAGGGAAAATAATAGCACAACAACAAATAATATCAACAAGCAAAAACACCTGATTCCAAGTAACCCAATCTTTGATAAAAGGACCCGTCTCACCAATCACAACAGAAGCTAAATTAGCCAAAACTTGCAGAGGAATCACAATCATCAACACTTTCTTTTCCCTATCTTGCAAAAACGGTTTCAGAAACGACCAACCAGTACCGATCAAAACAATAACGGTAAACAACACAACAACACGAATAAACTGAAAAATGTAGAACAATACATCCCATCCATGAGGTAAACCAGTGACCTTAACATAATGCTTATCTTCTGCAGCACAAATAAGATTCAAAGCTTTCATGATAAGCAAAACAGCCATAAGAATATGAATGCGGTGAATAGAACGTTTATTGGTGTAACAAGTGTATATCCAAAATACAAAGAAAGCTAGGTAAGCGAGAAAGAAGAGGAAAAAGAGTGAAGGAAGTTGGGTTTGTCCAGCGGAGAGATAGTCTTTAGAACCGTCTGCATCGAGATTGAAAATCTCGGTGCGAACGAACATGGAAACAGAGGTTTCAGGAGCGCAATTAGCGAAGAAGAGACTGTATTCGTTAGGGGTAGTGACGGGGTAAGAGCGGTTGAAGGAAGCGGAGGGAGGAGGAGAGAGGTCACGGAAAGTGAAGAGACGGGAAATGTAGTGAGAATCGAGGACGCAGAAGGAAGGGTTTTGTTGGATCTCGATGAGGACTTGGATGAGGGTTTCTTCGTTGAGGAGGAAGAAACCGAGACGGGAGGATTCAGGTTGGGAGGAGGAGAGAGGGGTGACGGAGACGGAGGAAACGGAGATGGTGACGTGGCCTTTGGGAGTGAAACCGAATTTTTCGAAGAGGATCATGGGGCGGGTGTCGGAGGTGATGGTGAGGGATTTGATTTCGGCGGTGGTGGGGGAGAGGAAGAGGAAGAGGAGGAGAATGGGGATGTAGGATTTCGACATTGTGATTTGGGAAGTGAATGTTGAATCTGTTTGTTTCTGAAATTGGAGTTGGGTGAATGAAGAAGAAGAACGGATCTGAACGCGATGTTGTCACCGCACCACACCAGTAACACGACGTGCCACCTACGCTACCGATATATTTCTTTCCCTTCTCTTTCTCTCTCTCTTACAGATAATTAAACTTGACCAAATTATCCATAAATAAATGTACTCGGACTAAATTTATGTAAACTTAAATACTTAATTCATCAATGTGAATGTAAACGTAATTCAACAATGTGATTTGATAGACACATATATTGTTATACGTAGGGGTCGGAGTTCGAACCCCGAAACCCAACTTATTTATATTGAAAAAAGTGAATTTTAACCACTAGACTACTTGATAAAAAGAAAAGAATTATAGACTACTTGATAAAAAGAAAAGAATTTGTATAAGTGTAAAAATACCAAGTTAAAAACAAATATAAGATAACTAAGAAAGAGACTAAAAAAACGATTGACAAAATAAGAACTCGCATAATGTATTATACATGTAATTTGATTATGAGTTTAAATGTTTAATTGGTGTATGTGGAGGAACGTTTAAACAGTCCATTAGTAACACACACAAAAACAGTCTGTTAAGTGGATCATAAAAAACTCTAAGAAAACAAATGTGTCCCTTATTGCAAGCAAACAATTTTGTGCATATGTTACACTAGGCGACTCGCTTCACAACTCTATTTGGTGGCATAAAAGTTAACTCTTGTTTGATGATGTTTACGGTGCCTATGTTTCCATTAATTAATGTTTGTTTATTTATACATTTAGCCTCAGCAAATAGAGCTCGTTTGAATTTTGATCCATCAACTTACTAATCTTTGCAAAGAATCACTGCATTACTAATCACTTAAAATTTGTTCCATTAACCCAGTTAACTACATCCACATCACCGATTAGTTGACTTTGCAGTCCTTAATGTTTAAGTGGTTTGCTGACTCATCAAAACTTGCTGGCTAATTACATACCTGAGTTACGTAGATGCAGTCACGAAACACGTGAAGAAATATTTCATCTCCATTCCCACAAACATGCGAAAGTAGGAGAGATCTGAACACCGCATCTACTCCTTTGTAAGTTAGCAAGAATACACCCATGCATAGCCAACCAAATAATAGTTTGAATGTGATGTGGGAATTTCCACCTCCAAAGGATTTTTCAATCACCCTCCACAATTGTGCAATTTTGATGCCGGCAAGAAGTAGGCCCTTTGAACTGTGAAATAATGGCATCAGTTCTTCTCCACATTATAGTTTCAGAGCCATCATCCTTCATATGAGGCGGAAACACACTCATCTGACTAGTAGTATCAATTGACAAGTTGTTCTTTAGGAAACTAGTGTCCTAATGTCCTGAAGAAGTTAAAACATTCCTAAAAGAAAGGGTAGTCAACCTAGGTTTGGTTGCCTGCAGATATAAGAGATCCATTATTAAGAAACTACTTATCTAGCCAGAAATTAGTATACTACATATGATAGTGGGAAATTTAGCTAAGTACTAACTCAGTGAAATGGTGTGATTCTACATGTCATATTTAAACATTGTTGCTTCCAACCACTCAACTTGCTTTGAATTTTGTTAACATGATTAAAAGGACCTATCAAGCTTCTTCTTGGAACAATGTTAGCTCTAAGGCACCTACCTAAGCTATGGACCAACAACTAGAACATTTCTCCAATATCAAATGGGCACCATTTTTACATATATAAATTTTAGTTTTGACTTAATTTTTTGCAGAAAAAATAAATAAATTTCTCACTAATGAAAAATAAATTATTCTACCATCCATCTTAAGTAAAAGTTAACTTTAAACGAATAAAATCAACCTTTGTTTTAACTTTAAAAAATAGATTTTATGTTTTAAAAAATTTTAAGTTACTATCGACAAAAATCATTTAAAAAAAATGAATTTTCAATTAGTTATTTTTTAAGAAAAATTAGTTCATGTATTATCTCATTGTTTTTAAATCAGCGTTACAAAGGCCTTGATATAAAAGAGTAAAAACTCGACGACGAGTGCCACGAGGTGAGCGGTGTTTGTGATTTCGCAAGTACAGGACAGCAAGGCAACCATAATTTTGATAAGACTAAAAAGCCCTGTTGAGGTTGAAATTCCGGTATTAGGAATGCAGCGTATATATTGAATGCTAGCACTTGATTTTGTCTGTTTTATCCAAATCCAGCCCCTAACTTGTAAGCCCACAACACAACAAAATTCAATTCAAACTAACTAACTTACACCATTCAAAGCACTGCAAGAAACCCACAACCAATCTTCCTCAATTTTTTTAGCTACCTGATTCCTTTTTCTTAATCTGTAAGTCTCATTTCTTCTTCTTCTTCTTCTTCTGTCATTTCATATTTTCAAACATTACGCATGATTAATGTCACTTATTTTCAATTTCCTTAACTTCATTTTGACTTAGTCTTATTTCATTACCTCAAAACATTGCTTAATTCTTTCTTTTTCTTTTATTGCAACAATTCAGACAATCTTTGAGTCAAGTTGCTTAGAGAGTAACTTATTCAAGAATCTTTGAGGTTTGTTTTTTGGGTCTCCCAAAATTCTGGAAATTTTCCATCTTTGACTACTGAAAGAAAGAATGAATGTGGTGGGAAAATTTGGAACCTTGATAACTAAGGGTGTTTATTCAGTTGCTACCCCTTTTCACCCTTTTGGTGGTGCTGTTGATGTCATTGTTGTTCAGCAACAAGATGGTACTTTCCGTAGCACGCCTTGGTATGTTCGCTTTGGTAAATTTCAAGGTGTTCTCAAAGGTGCCGAGAAGATTGTTCGGATAAATGTTAACGGGGTTGAAGCCAATTTTCATATGTATCTTGATAATTCTGGGGAGGCTTATTTTGTAAAAGAGGTGGATGAGGTTGATAAAAGTGTTGACTCCAATGTCCCTATTGAAGGTCTTACTAAATCTGAGTTTACTTCTCAAGACGGGAGTGTGGAAATTGATATTATTGGTCATAGACTTGATCATAGCGTATCTGATTCGGGGGCGATTCAGTTGACAGGTGAAGATCATTCTTCAGTTTTGCCAGAACTTCAAAAGGTGGAATCTGATGTTGGTCGGACATTTTATGATTTTGAAGATGATCAACCAACAATTGAAGATTCGGCTGATTTTTTGGAATATGGAGAGAATGTTGTGGACTTGCAGGGTTCTAATCCGGAGGTGATCTTGGTTAGCGTTGACGGTCATATATTAACAGCCCCAATCTCAGCATCAGAGCCAACCGAGGAAAATTTGCAGTCACAAATTCCTCAATTTCACTTGGGACCAGGTGAAGGGACTGATTTCTATGAAGGTAATGAGGAGTTAAGTTCTGGCGAAAATGCACGTGTTGCTGATTATGTTAGTAGGCCGGATGCTTCAACAGCTGATGTTCCATCCAGTATTTATAGCTCTGATACCGGTAATAGTGCTTCTAGGGTCCAGCTCGAAGGTTGCCAAAGAGACGAGGGACCTATTTGTCACACGGAGGAAACTGGCACAGAAGAAGCTGCATCATGCATGAATACGGAGAGTGTTTTCAAAAGTTGCTTGGACTTAAATGAACTGGCTCAGCAGGATGATTATGACAATTTTCAAGATGAAAGGTCCTCATTGGTGAATCAAAAGTCAGCTGAGGAATCTAATGAAAATTGTACAAATGTTGATGAAAATGCAAAAGAGAGCATCAAACAATCTAGAAATATTGGCGAGTTATCTCCCATTAGTGGTGCTACTTCTTCAGACGACAGCAATTCTCCAAATTTAAAAATAGAACTTCAAGGGGTTGATAAAGATGCATCAATGGAAGTTGACACTGGTTCTGGCATTCGTTCCGGTACGAATGATGTTGAATGGAAGGATAGTAATAGTCAAGAAACCACTGTACTTGAAATTATTAGTGAGGAAGATAATATAACAGCACCTCAGACATCAGCTTCCAACGAGGGGGATCGAAGTCATTTTGGTTTGAGTAAGGACTAAGAATTGCGGTTCAAATTATTTTATCTTTTATTCTATAACTATTATTTGATTAAGCCAATTGTTTATTTGATTTTCTTATTAAATTTTGCAGAATTTGATATCTCACTTTGTGGTCACGAACTTAAGGCGGGTATGGGTTTTATCGCTGCTGCTGAAGTGTTTGAAGCACATCGAATATCTGCTGAGGAATTTAGAGTCTCTGCGCCATCTATAACTAAGAATAAAAATCTTGTTGTGAAGTTCAGAGAGAGTTATCTACCGTGGGAAAAGGCCGCCCCTCTTGTTCTTGGAGTGGCGGCATTTGATTTAGACTTACCTGTTGCCCCTGAAGATACAATTCCTGTTGGCCAAGATGATAGGTTGAAGTCCAGCGATGATAATCCTGGACCATCTTCGTCTGGACGTAGGTGGAGACTCTGGCCTCTCGCTTTTCGAAAAGTGAAGACAGCTGAGCACAATAGTGGTGATGAATCAAGTGAGGATATATTTCTAGATTCCGAATCTGATTTGTTTGGCTCTGTTGTTGAGCCATCTCCAACCTCGAGTAGGCTTGAGTCTCCTCGCAAGCAATTTGTTAGGACA
Organism: Medicago arabica; assembly: GCA_946800305.1. Lineage (NCBI taxonomy): Eukaryota > Viridiplantae > Streptophyta > Magnoliopsida > Fabales > Fabaceae > Medicago > Medicago arabica. The sequence continues at coordinate 52,374,992 of OX326969.1, forward strand.
AATGTTCCCTCTAATGAGATGATAGCATCATTGAATCTCAAAGATGGTCAAAATATGGTAACATTCAGTTTCTCTACGAGGGTTCTAGGAACACAACAGGTTTGGCATTCATTAAGAATCCAAGTTCTCATATCACTATATATACTTTGGTTGGCCATTTTGCTTATTTCAGTTTGAACTTTTAATTTCATAACAGGTTGATGCTCATATATACTTATGGAAATGGAACGCAAGAATTGTAATATCAGATGTGGATGGAACTATTACCAAGTAAGACTACTGACAGTACTTCTTAGGCTATTAACCATTCTTTGAACTCGACAAAATGCGGCTTTGCCATTGTATTGTTCTTTACCTTATCCCTGTTCAACACTTCTGTACTTAATTAACACTTATTTTATAAAATGAAATCCCAGTTTGGACATACCATGCAAATTTCGGTAATTGTTGATATTTCAAATATTTTACTTCATAAATGAAAATAGGAAACGGAATGCAGGTTCTGGTTTGTCTTTTAGTAATCTTATGTATCATTAAAAATAATTTCATTCAGATTGTCAGAGTGAGATGAACCTAAACATTTATCGTTAGTTTGCGTGCATGCTATATAACATTTTCCTAGTGATCCTTTCCCTAAATTTTGAAAAGAATTGTTTTCTTCATTATCTTTTTCTGGCCATTATTGGTGAAGATTAACTAACTAGTATCTACTTTGATTGCATTTGCTGATAGACTAGACAAACATGTCTTAGTGCAAACTAATCAAAATTAAGAAAATATTTGTTTTTTCTTAAAAGGCAAATTTATCAATCACTTATAGTACTAGCACAAGAAATGCTAGATTCATCATCGTGCAGTTCAAATCCCTACATGTACAAACATATTACATGCACAATGCCTCCTTAAAAATGCACATATTTTGTATTTTACTTTTTTTTTTGCTTTCAGATCTGATGTTTTGGGGCAGTTCATGCCTTTAGTTGGAAAAGATTGGAACCAGACTGGAGTGGCAAGGCTCTTCTCTGCCATTAAGGTATCTATTTAGTAGTTGTACATTCACATCTAAACTTATTGAGATAGAGTAGTATTGTAAATGTCAAACAGTTGATGATGTAAATGGTAGAAGATATTTCGAGGGCCTTTCTTTTTAAAGCATCTTGTGTCTTGGTCATGCATTCAAATTTCCTTTGTTGCTACCATTTAATCATGTTTCTGTCACAACATGCTTCTCAAATATATAATCACAGTCATAGTTTATGTAAAAGACTAGTTAGATAATGGCTCTTTTGCAGCTATCTAATATGGCAATCACAGTCACAGTTTATGTAAAAGACTAGTTAGATAATGGCTCTTTTGCAGCTATGTAACAGAAATGATATCGACTACGTTCATAGTCCTCTTTAATGACTTCACTGCGTTTACACATCTTTCCCTGTTTCTATCTGCACACTTGATGCTTGTTCGATTTGGCGCTTTATTTTTTGCTTACCTTCTATACTATTCCTGTAGAATTAGATGCAACTACATTTAGTGGTTATAGCACTCAACATAACTTTTTCTGTCTGTTTGATATGAAATGTTGCTCAGCCTGCTTGTTGTTATCATTTTATACCTGTTGTTTCATTGAATTTTATCTAAAGAAGATTCCAGTCTAATACCAGATCCTGATTTTGTTAGGAAAATGGATACCAGCTACTGTTTTTGAGTGCCCGTGCCATTGTTCAGGCTTATATAACCAGGAACTTTTTGGTTAACCTGAAACAGGTATTCAAACAAATCTGGCTACCTGTAATGCATACTCTTATTTTTTAAAAATAAATCAAATTCTTGCATTTTGACAGCTCAGTTATCATTGTTAAAAATTAAAATATTGCATTACCTGATAGGCTGATACCATAACTATATATTTGCAGGATGGAAAAACCTTACCAAAAGGACCTGTTGTTATTTCACCTGATGGATTATTTCCGTCCCTTTACCGAGAAGGTCAGGAACTTTTAATGAGAAAGCAATTAAGGTTGATTTTTTTATATATATGCATATCTGACTTGTATAATTTCGTCTTATTTAGTAATAAAAAGAGCTCCTCATGAGTTCAAGATTGCTTGTCTAGAGGTAATTTCCTAGACACAAATCCTTATGTCACTAATGTGCAACTTGAAAGCTCCATTAAAAGGCATTTTCTCACTAACACCATTCATGTTTGGGTAATAATGTTTTGCAGGATATCAAAAGACTTTTCCCTTCTGATTATAACCCATTCTATGCGGGGTTTGGCAATAGAGACACAGATGAACTTAGTTACAGTAAAATAGGAATTCCAAAGGGAAAAATATTTATCATTAACCCTAAGGTGTGCATCTATCATGGATTATTGTTATTTCTGACGGAGAGTATTTTCTTTGGTTCTCCAAGGATATACTAACTAAATATTCTTATGAACACTAATAGGGTGAGGTGGCAATAAGTCATCGTATCGATGCAAAATCTTATACATCACTACATACACTCGTCAATGACATGTTCCCACCTACGTCTTTGCTTGAACAGGTGAGAAAGCATTTACAAAACAACAGGTGCACTAGCTACTTTGAACTTTCAAAACTAACAAATTTGGTTTGCAATTTTCATTTGTTGCAGGAGGACTTCAACTCTTGGAATTATTGGAGAGTGCCTATCCCAGATATTGATTAGTTCTATGTTCGTTTCAGTTACATTTTTTACACGAATTTTTTGGTATTAGGAAAGATTTAGAGGTCAATGAGTTTGATCCAAATATGTTTTTATGATAGAACACTACAGCGTAATTTGATCCATGTAGCCGATCCCACTTAGTGGGATAAGGCTTGGTTGTTGTTGTTGTTGTTAGGTATTGGGCGGTTATCCAAAATGTTAACAGTAAATGCTATATGTTAGACCTACTTGGCACAAAATTATGCCTTGCTTGTAAAGTGACTTACTATACTGAAATTCATTAATGACATACAAGTTTCTTAGGGATTCACTGTGATGTTGCTGCCCTTGATTTGTCAATTTTCGCTTCAAGTTTAACACACCATCCCCAAAGAAGAGTTTAATACCTAAATCAATGTTTATTTCGTTCTTTTCCAAAATCAATTTAAAGGTAAAAGTTAGAAACAAGTATGTATCAGTCAAACGGGAATTCAAACAGGTATATGAAGAATGCAAAGTTTTATCTTGACGTGTTCTGCAAATTTTAGCTTGTAGTGTTAATTTCCATTGGGCTGTGTCTATTTTTAGTTGAACCTGATCTGTTATCGACTTTATGTCCAAAGTATTAGGCAAGAGCAGAATGATCTCTCACTCTCAGGGTGATATGAGTAAATTTAAATTATTAGATTTTAATTACAAATGGAAAAAATTAAAATACTAAGTGTTGACAAAAAAAAAAAGTACCAAGTCAGTCAAGTAATTTTAAAAAAAATTAAAAATATGACAAACAATTTTTAATCATGGTAATTTTTTAATACTTTTAGAGTGAAGATCAACTTCACTAAATTATGTGCATTTGGATGATAGACAACATATTTCAAAGATATTTATGGTTGATTGAAGACAACTTTGTCTTTCCATAGGTGCTGTGTTATGATTAGAACCAAACACGTTAAGATTAGAACCTTGATCATGTGTATGTATGATTGTATAGTGTAGGTTAACTATTTTTATCACACAAGCTACGACGCCTCGCTATTACGTGTATTAGGAGAGAACACGTTTCGTGGAAAGTTATTAATCTTAAAAGTATGATGTTTGATTTGGATTCTTCAAAATATTGAATTGTCTTAAGACCAAAGGCTAACTATTTTTATCCCCACAAGTCATGTTATATTACACGCCTCGCTATTACGTGTATTAGGAGAGAACATGTTTCACGAGAAAGTTATTAATCTCAAAAATACGATGTTTGTTTTGGATTCTTCAAAATATTGAATTGTCATAAGACCAAAGGCTAACTATTTTTATCCCCACAAGTCATGTTATATTACACGCCTCGCTATTACGTGTATTAGGAGAGAACATGTTTCACGAGAAAGTTATTAATCTCAAAAATATGATGCTTGTTTTGGATTCTTCAAAATATTGAATTGTTATAGGACCAAAGGCTAACTATTTTTATCCCCACACACAAGTCATGTTATATTACACGCCTCGCTATCACGTGTATTAGGAGAGAACATGTTTCACGAGAAAGTTATTAATCTCAAAAATACGATGTTTGTTTTGGATTCTTTAAAATATTGAATTGTCATAAGACCAAAGACTAACTATTTTTATCCCCACAAGTCATGTTATATTACACGCCTCGCTATTACGTGTATTAGGAGAGAACATGTTTCACGAGAAAGTTATTAATCTAAAAAATACGATGTTTGTTTTGGATTCTTCAAAATATTGAATTCTCATAAGACCAAAGGCTAACTATTTTTATCCCCACAAATCATGTTATATTACACGCTTCGCTATTACGTGTATTAAGAGAGAACATGTTTCACAAGAAAGTTATTAATCTCAAAAATACGATGTTTGTTTTGGATTCTTTAAAATATTGAATTGTCATAAGAACAAAGACTAACTATTTTTTATCCCCACAAAACATGTTACATTACACGCCTCGCTATTACGTGTATTAGGAGAGAACATGTTTCACGAGAAAGTTATTAATCTCAAAAATACGATGTTTGTTTTGGATTCTTCAAAATATTGAATTGTCATAAAACCAAAGATAAAAAATTTCTTCCCTAAACATTACCTTTGAGTGTGCATTTTTTCGTTTGTATTAAAAACATCATAAAAAAAAGGGCAATCGCCAATCAGGTGCACTAAAGTTCCCGCATACGCATGATCCAGGAAGGGGTCCTACCATTTTTAATGTATTGTATGCAGCCTTACCCTGTATTTTTTACACAAGAGATTGCTTTTAAGACTTAAATCTGTGACCTTTCAGTCACATGACAATATCATAAGCAAATATTTTTTTTGAGAGAAACCTCGTAAGTGAACATGATTATATTTGGAAGTTTGAGATTTGATTAATTAAAATCAACTTTGACTATAGCTATGTATCATCAACATTGTTTTAGGTAAACCTAATTTTAACAATTAAATTATATTATATTATATTGTTAAAAAATATTCTCAAAATTTGTAGACCGATTACGTTCTTATGGCAAAGCTATCAAGACCCTTGATTGATGTTCATATTACTAGGGACAAATAAGATTAGAATCTTGATCATGTATCATGTGTGTATGATTATATAGCATAGGTTAACTCATCTTACATTATACGCCTCGCTACTATGCGTATTAGAAGAAAACATATTTTCACGAGAAAGTTAATCTTAAAAGGACAATATATATTTTGATTCTTCAAAATTTTAAACCGTCGTATGACCAAAGATAAGAAATTTCCCTCCCTAAAATGTGCCTCTGACCATACATTTGGACGATTCAGATTTGATTTATTAACAACAATCTTTGCTATATATATGTATCATGAATATTGCTTTCGTAAACCTAATTTTAACCATTAATTTATATTATATGATCAAAAAAGTATTCTCAAAAACCGTAGACCAGTTATGTTCTTATGGTAAAGTTATGAAGACTATTGACCGATCTCCGTGCTACACAGGTAAAAGCTATTGTTTTCTTGGCTGGCTCCGCACATTCACTCTCACACATGGTTTGCATTTTCTTCTAGTTTCGTCATTGTTGTGTTTCTATTGTATTTTGAAATATCATTGAGATGTATATTCATATGGCAAAATTTGATTAGACGTACGTGTAAAATTATCTTACGTTGTCAATGAATACAAATTACTCCCTTCAGTCTTATTTTTAAGAAACAAAAGACTTTTTAGATTCATTGAAGAGTTCATGTATCTAGTATATATTCTAGATCAGATACATCAGTTAAATAATAAATCTAAAAAAGTCAATTGTTTCTTATGAATAAGACTAGTGGGAGTGCTACTTTCATCACTCTCAATTCGGTATATTATTTCACTTTGCGTTTATGATTACGGAGACTCCACCCATACTTTTTTTGTGGTGGTGGCCGATGTTCGAACTCCGGATCTTGCATATATTATGCATTGTCCATGCCAACTGAACGATTGACAAAATCCACCAATACTTAACAAGAGAACTAAAAATCATTTTTCTCTTTCATTCACGTGTAGGTACATTTTTCTTAATACATGTGAAACAAGCAAATAAATATATATATCTTGCAATTGCTCTTAAAATAATAATATTCTTTATCGTATCTGCATTTGGAAAAAGGTTTATTTAGACGTATTTAATAAGCCAATAGAATGTAATCCAAATGGTAAAAGAGAAGTATAGTTAACTATAACTTTTTTTTTTCTTTTCAATTTTATAAATTAATTAATTAAAAAAAGGTTTTCCTATAAATAGCACACTTTGGCTACATCTTTTCTCACAAATAATAACATGAAATAATACATAGCCTCTTGGGTCTTTCCCTTTGGAAATTAAGTTCAATCTCCCTTAGCCATATATATCCATTTTCATAAAACTGAGAGATCAAAATCATCACCCACATGAAATGGCCACAAAGAAAGTACCATTGATTCGTGTAGATGAAGACTACATTGACATGGTAATGAGTCCTTATGACAAGTTATCTCCCCAACAACAAACCAGAGGCTTTGCAAGATCACAGTCTTGCAGGTTTAGGGCTGATTCAAACCCAACCGAATATCAATTTCAATGTTCCACTAAAACAAAGGAACATTGGTCAAAGAAGGAGAAACATGCTAAGAAATTCTCGCTGGTTCAAAAGCTGAAGTCTTATAAAGCTTACTTAAAATCTCTGTTGACAAAAACTGCTTGTTCAGCTGACAAGTCCAATGTAGTAGACATGAACAAACCAAAATTTCGCCATAATGAGAATGCTAAGAGAAAATCATTTCAGAATTTGTATGATGAAAACAGGAGATCTTCTGCATCGTCATATTTTTCGATCAACTTAGCTGAGAATTATAATAGGCTCAGCGTGAATTCTGAGACGGAGGAAGGTTCAATTATCGAAGCTATCGCTCATTGTAAACAGTCTCAGCAGGGGAATGGTTCAAACAAAGACTAACATGAATGATCACAGGGCTTGGTCAAAGTTTGCTTCAAAAGTTGCAGTAAGTGAAAAGTAAGAAATGGACAGAAGTTGGCTCAACACAAGGGGGAGTGTGTTCAAGAAGAATGATTTTCTATTTGAAAAGATAAAGTTTGTATAATTAATGATGTTTAATGTGTTATTAATAGAAAAGCAAAAAAATATATTAAAATAATAACATAAGATATGTAATGTTAATGTTGAAATTATATAATAATATTTTCTGGATTTCTTTGGTGTTTCATCTGCGTGCAATTCAAAGATTAATATTTCCTTTAAGAGTGTGGAGCAGATTTAAAATTGTTTCTTCAAGTTTATAATTTTTATAAGCATGAAGTAGGGAAGATCATGACAGTTTGCAGTTGCAATTTACCGCAGATCACCGACCATTTGATCTTGATCAGACAGTCTGTGATCTGCAATTGCAGAAAATGCACCAACACGCAATTGCGTTAAAATCTAAACATGCAGCTAACTACTTGGACCACATCAATTTGATATTTTATCTTGATTCGTTTGATTGGTCGTGCCTGTATGTTCCGTGCTATTATAAGAAAAAATGCCTCTATCATTAGCACAGTGGAATGCAATGACTTTAAAATGACACACTAACATGACAAAGTTCAAGAGAGATCACCATGACAAAAAAGAGTCATGATATAAGACACCTTTCAAATTTGAAATCGGTGAACAACGACGACATATAACAGCCACCTCAAAATATCACTTAATTATGTCCCAGATACCCTAATCCCACACTATGACATTAACCCCTTTCCTATGTTTACAAAGTGGTTAATCACTTTGTTTGGTAATGGGTTGGAGCACCCTTGTACTCCATATAATTCTATTCTGCTTACCAAAAATAAAACCTTTGGGATCATGGGTATGCCTCTACAAACATTGTAGAGGGTAGATTAACGACACTTAAGCGACGATAATTTTATACGTCAATTGTTTGAAAAATTACAGGTATAAACTTATAACACACAATATCATTTGATAGATGATAGCACCAAGATGCAAAATTAGATGACTAAAATCTCTCATTTGATGTTACGGAATATTTTACTCTCTTCTAAAGTTCAAAAGCTGTTGTTATTAAAACACCAGATATTTGACAAATTGCAAAGTTGTTGCCAGCCAAGATAGCTTAAGAATAGAAAATTGTAATGCATACGACAGAGTGAGCCCGAAGGTCTGAGTGATGTTCCAATGAGGCTAGTATTGTGAAAATGAGCATGATCCAATACTTCTAATGTAAAATGACATATTTACTTATCATTTTGGACTATGATTACATTCTTTGCCCGTGTTTTCCAAAGGCGTGCTACAGAGCAGCAAATACCTTCATCTATGTTAGCATAATTCGACAAAAAGTGGGGGGAGGGTTTATAAGAAAAGATAAAATCGAATTTATATTGCGTACACTGTTTTATACTCATTCTCAGAAGCTGACAGCCCTGACATAGTCAATGACTGCCTACTGCTCGTCATTGTTCTGAGACTTCGTAATCTGGAGGCCTCGAGGCGGTGAGCAATCACCCAATAACAGAGTGTTCCTAGAGTAGCTGCCATAATCACTGTTCCTAGAGCTGTGGCTGCATAAGCCAACTCTTTCTGATCCCCAACAACTATGTATGACATTGCAAGGAATGCCACAGAAATTAACACACATGCTATCCACATTAACTTGTTTATAACCGCCGTCATTTGTTTCTTTGCTTCCCTTTCAATAACGACCACCGACGTTTGGACAATCACAACAGCCAATGATATGAAGAGGGCTGTAGAATCAAATATTACGAATATCAAGAATTCAATATTGGGAGCAATATTGGCTTCCCCGGGAGACATTCCAGGAGCAAGATTCTTTGTGTCCTGAGGATACTGGCCTGGGACAGTAAATATGGCCGCAAAAGCAACAGTTGCAATGAGGACAGCAACGACAGTGTTAGAATTGATTGCATTGTTTAGCCCCTCAGCCTGCATTTTGTTAATTCGCTTTGCTATGCCTTTCATACGTCTCTGTGTTTTAAATGTGTGCTCCAGCTGGTTATGAACCCCACTCTTTATGTCACTCACAGTTTGTTTGAGTTCAAGGGCTCTGTTCGTAGAAGGTGACTTCACGGACCTGGCATTTTGAGCTCCATGATCCTGCAAAAATTTGGCGATGTCCAAGCGACCAGTTCTCTCAGCAATATCCAAAGCCGTTTCTCCAGATTTATTAATAACATCAGAGTCTATTTCTTTGCACTCTAGTAGCTTCTGAACAACCTGCAAGATTAACACAAGAATCCTTAGATAAGTTTGCATACTGTGGGTTACAGGATGCCAGGAGCTAATAAACTGCTCAAACTACTCAACCAGAATTTAAACTCGGGACTACTACAAACAGTCACAGTTGAGGGTATTAAAATTTGGAAGGAATGTAAGACTTATTTAAAAACAAAAAACACCACACTTTCTATCAACTATTACATTTACACCATACATTTAACAGACAAGAGTAACCTCACATTTACAATTCTAGTGACATACTGACATACATACAGTGAATACCGTACAGTCACCATAAGTGCTGAAAAACTAAGTTGAAGATTCATATCTCTTATATATATCAGGCATGACACACACAGGTATAAGTTCTTTTTAATTGTTCTTTCACTTTTTGAATTAATAAAAGGTTCTAACACAAATCTGTTTGTTAATATATGACATGAACGCAGATATTTTCTGAAGTATCAAAGAACAATAGTATTCTTGGGCTAATAAGTATATTGAGTTTATGATGTTCAAGTTTAAGATCTTGGAAGATGAAGAACTCTATAGTCCAATGTCTAGTAAGAAAGAACACAAGTTCAGTGCTTCAAAAGAAAGAAAGAAAAAAGAAGACATTTTTTAAACCTGTAGACGACCCTTCCGGGTTGTTATATGAAGTGCAGTGTTTCCCTTGGCATCCACCATATTAGCAAAAGATGGGTTCAGTTTCAAAAGCTCATCCACTACCTCCAGATTTTGTCCTTTAACTGCCATGTGGAGTGCTGTTTGCCCCTTCTTATCAACTCTCATTGCAATTTCAGGTTCACTGCTTAGAAGTGCCTTGATGACCTCCACGTGGCCATTTCTTGCAGCAGAATGAAATGCAGTTTTTCCGTTGCTTTTCGCAATAGTTACGATGCTACTACTTTTCTCTAAGAGAAAATTTACAATTTCAATATGTCCTTGTGACACAGCTGTGTGCAGCGCAGTAGTGTTTGTCAGATCAACGGTCATTGAAATTTCAGGAAATGCCTCCGTGAGGACCTTTAATATTTCTACAAACCAGAAATGGAGAAAATGACTCAGACAGATTCCAAAGACTAAATTGATCATAACTCATAAGTTTATAATTGTGTGATCAATAAAATAAGGGTCCATAAGAAACCAAGAAAACAGAAAGACATAAATATTTGGCAAATTTGGAACGAAGAGCTCAAATCATACACAAGTAATATATAACCATTATTGGGTATTAATTCAAGACATAACCAAATTCTTTGCCATATTGAGCAAAAAATTGATATAACCATTCATCAAAATTTAGATAAGCCTATGTTTGGTTCCACATTTGGAGCCACCAAAATTGATTTTGGAGGCGTAAAATTAATTTTGACATGTTTGGTTGCTCTCAAGTAGAATTGATTTTGCCTCCAGAATTGATTCTAACTTGAAGTTAGGATTTGTAGTTTTTGAGTCTATATGATATTTTTACACCGAAAATTATTAACTAACTTGTAGCAAAATGTACTAAATCATAAATAAATTACTTTACATTCAACTAACTTTTAAGTAAATCAATTCATTCAAAATCATTTTTTGTACCGCATTACCAAACATACACTAAATCAGCTTAAAGGTTCAGTCAAATGGGTTAATCGAACACTCTAAGGCCTATTCATACAGGAGACCAATGATGTACTAGTATGGACCAAGACATAATCAAGGTTTTAAACTAGGGTTACTATTTGTGGTTGCATTAATTGCTGTCTATTCAAAACCATGGATACAATATAGTATTATAGTAATAAAAGATCTAACACCTAAGTATTGCAGACAATTAAAGTAAAGAAACATACCCAAGTTTCCATTTTTAGCAGCAACATGAAATGCATCAAATCCATTTCTAGCTTTCAAGCTAGCCAACCCAATATCATGATATTTGATCAATTCCTTCACAATATCAAGATGACCATTTTCAGCAGCAATATATAAAGCAGTTTCACTTGAATTATTTTGCTTTGAAAACAACTCCTTTAAATCTTCCCCTTGATTCTCAGAGATGATTTCCAACAACAATTCCAAATTTCCAACTCGAATCGCCGAGTGCAGGTGTGAATCACCCCTTAAACCTGTCAATTGTTTCTTCATCTTCTCTTAGAAAAAGTCCCAAGTTATCAAGTTCACATTTTTCTCAAGACATAATCTAAGAAACTAGTATTTGGGAACTGAAAACGTAGTGGATGTTTTTCTTGTTGGTATTGTTAAAGTGGTCTTGTTCCTAAGATCTAGAAGAAGGTGAAGAATGAAGAACCAAAAACCTAATTACTGGAAGCATAATCAATATGGTTCATAGAGAGAGAGAGAGAGAGAGAGAGAGAGAGAGAGAGAGAGAGAGAGAGAGACCAATGAATGAAGGAGGAAGTGTTGGTAACGTGAAATAGGACCAAAAGTCAGGTTTTTGGTAAATGTTCAAGTGTGTTCCATTATTACAAAGGTGAAAGGTCCCATTTTGTTAGGTATTTTCCACTGAATACGACCAAGATGATGAAGTTTGCGTCTATATGTGAGCTCAAGTTCCGTCTCCCTTTTCGCTAGTATGTCCTTTATTAAATGCACATTCTTTTTGTCAGTTTAGTTCAGTTGAGAGGAATAATGCATAATACACATAATACATAGGTGAGATTCACTTTGCATAATCCATAAATTAATTTTTATCACTAGATCAATAAAATCCATCGTTAGATTAGTTAGGATATGATGAAAGATAATTTATTTGTACAAATTAGACCGAGTTTCACTACTATTTTGTTCATGAAAAAACATAACAATGTGTATAAAAATAATATTTTATTATACTCAAAGGGTTTTAACTTAAGTAGTAATCTAATAAGGGTTTGTCTAACATGTGCAACATTGCACATGTTAAAACAACTAATAACAGTAACTTTTTCTTAGAAAACAACAATTATATATTCAAAGGTTTTATATTTAATATTAAATGTGCAAGTTCCAATACAAAATTTCTATTTAAAATTTCTTAACATGCGCAAATTTGCACATGATAGATAAACCCATCTAATAATACTAGTAGATGCATAAAATAAGCTTACTCGTTCGGCAATGATTTGTACGTAATAACGAGTCAAATATTAAATCGGCAACAGAATCTGACCAAAATAGTTCCGAAAAGGACAATTAATTGGTTGTGTATACGTAAGTTGCTAAATATGTTTTCCCGTACAACCGCCCTAGAAGAATCAAGACAATGTTCTACTTTAACTTTGAATTATTTGGTTCGTTCTTGATCCATTCTCTCATTATTTTTCTATTAAAACTTGATATTTCAGTTAACTAATTGACTGATGTGAGAGATCAATTTCATTATCTACTGGCAGAGCTCGATTGAAGTCAAAACAAAGTTATGCATGAGTTGATCAACATAAAAATTGTTAGCGTGAATAATTTGAATTGAGATATTTTATTTTTGAAGAGCATTTGAATTGAGATATTGAGAGATGTCCACTATGAAGTTTCAGGCTTACACCACCATATTCACTCTTCTATATAATACAGAATGAAAATATAAAATTCTATCTCGATCTTTCATCTTAGAATACAGAAAGAGCATTGATATTTCTCATGAAACCTAAATACACGAATGCATCACGAATTAACTTGCCACCGTTATTTTCTTTTACACAATACATTTGTAGATGGATGAAAATTAGAGATTTTGCTACACTACACATTTGCATTGCCGTGATGTTATTTGCGGTATTCAACATTTCTGATAAACAACACCCGATTTTGAGCACAACACCCGTTCAGGCCATTGATGTTTCTTACCGGAACAATAGTCTTCGTCAAATGATTATATTTTAGCCATCATTTGAATACTTCATAAAGTTTACATAAAAAATCTATTATTTTTGACCGAAAACAAAGGTTCATGTAATGTCGTGCAACTTCAACACTTGGTGAAATAATAGAATGCAATGGAGACTAATTAATTTGCATTTTTAAAATATCAAATTAAATTTACACAGCATATACTATATATCAATCATCCATGCTTAATGCCAAAAGGCAAAACAGCTCCATGGAATTATAAGTATTGAAACTTCTACGGTTAAATGATCATTTGCTTTGCTCTTGAAAGAATGCATGAGCATTGCTATTTAGTAAGATGGCATCTTTAAGGGAGAATCAATGTCTGTTGCAGTTGAAAAATGACAGTTGCAAACAGTTTTCAATTTAGGCCATTGGATTTTATCGAATGGTCTAAATCCAAAAGACCAACACTTTTTTTACTTATACCGTCTTTTTTACCAATTTAATATATTATTGTTAATCACACAAAGTATATTAAGATATTTGTTTTTTTAGAGGTGCCACTGCATCTTTCCGCTTATTAGATGCTCTACTACTGGACGGGGGAATGAGGATTGAGGAGGTGATTAAAAAAGAGCAAATAATTAAGAGATATATAAAAAATTAGATGGTGCTGAGATATGTAGTGGAAGCTGAATCCAAAATAATAGGGAGACACTCATTGCTGTAGGTGTGGGTTTTTTGAGATTGAGACCACCACCACCCCCACCGCAACTTCCTCGTTTCTTCTTACTCATCATTCTCAATCACTTTCACTTTGCAAACATACATATCCAATATATAACTGCTCCTTGTTCACACTTGTCCTCCACTAACCCGTCTTGGTTTCCCTGTTTGACCGTCTTGCATACAAAGGCTCTGTTTGGTAAAATCAAGCTATAAGCTAGCTAATAGCTGATAAGTTAGCTGATAGCTGAAAAGCTAGCTTATAGCTGATGACTGATAGCTGATAGCTTATAGCTGAAAAGTTCGCTTATTGAAAATAATGTGTTTGGTAAAATTAGCTGTTGACGTGACTGATAAATATAAAATGACATAAAAAGACATGTTTTTATTTTTTATTTTTTTATAAATTATATACACTTTTTTTTTTACTTATTTATTTAATTTTAAATATTTGAATTTATTTTAAATTACGTTAATCTCCAAAATGATAAATGTTTGTTATGAATTCAATTAATATTTTTTTATTTCACTAAAATGGTTTTACTATTTGATGCCGATTTTATTTAAAACTTTATATTATATTATATGAATTGAAAGCAAGTTAAAAAAAAGAAAGAAAAAAGAACAAAGAAAATATACGGTAGTAAGTAGTAACGTGCAAGTGGCTTTGCACTAAAGGTGGGTAGTTTTTTTTTTTAAGATAAAAAAAATGGGTAGTTACATATGAATATGGGTAGTTTTTTCTAATTAAAAAATAATAAAATAAGATTAATAAGGTTAAAATTGGAAGAGAATATAAAAAGCTACCAGCTATAAGCTCAAAAGCTACTTGAAATAGCTTTTCAAAAAAAGCTATAAGCTTGTAAGAAAAGCTTGTTACCAAACACATCACGTTTTCATCCAACGAGCTTATAAGCTAGTCCAACAAGCTATAAGCTAGCTTTTTTGTGTTACCAAACACAGCCAAAGATTTCTCAAATTACGATTCAAGATATACAGAACTTGCTAAAATATTTAAAAATATATTCAGTGCATTAAAACATTTTTGTAATTATTTTGAACCAAAATAATTTCCACAACTCATGAGCATAGAAAACAGTAACACAAAGCCCCACTCTGATGTCTTGTTGAATCTTTGTGGTTTGGTTTTGAGGAAAAAAAATATATTCACATTAATAACTAAGTCTTGTCTCTTTGTAAAAAAAAAAAAAAACTAAGTCTTATCTCATTAACTTAAATCCTTTAGATAGATCAAAAATTATGTTATAATGTTATATCATAAACTATATTTCAATGCAAATCATTAATCTCTTATACTTTTTAATAGTTTATCTTATAGCATTTTTATGCCTTTCTCTACCTCTATTGATATGATTATATTCTATCTAATCTAGTCTTATACTTTTTAATAGTTTATCTTATAGCATTTTTATGCCTTTCTCTACCTCTATTGATATGATTATATTCTATCTAATCTAGTCTATTATATTCTATTTGATCTACTTTACAAAATCTACAAATCTTTTATACGAATGTTCAAAGGAAGTCTATTTTCCACCATCTTTCGTATAATGTTACTCCAACTCTTTCTAACGATATCATTTCTAATTGTATACCTTTTAGTTTTACCTCACAATCAAGGTAACATACTCATTTTCGCTACATTTATTTTATTCTTGTGTTGGTTCTTAGTTGTCCAACACTCTGTTTCATATTTCATACAATATCGTTGAGCTTACCATCGTCCGATAAAAAATTTCTTCAATTTGAACGATACTTTTGTATCACATAAAATACCTAAGATTTGTCAATTTCAACTACCCTGTTTAAATACGTTTTTTTCCTTTTCTATTTTTTCACCATTTTATACTATTGACCCAAGATATAAGATTTTTTTAAAATGAATTTAGTTACTTAATGTAATGACTTAATGTAGTTTATTTTGGTTATACTTAAAAAAATTAATAGTAAAAATCATGTTTACAGTAAAAAAAAAATACATATTCGAACTTCAAGATAGAATTCTTGATAAAATCAATTCCAATCGATATCACTCAAACAAGTCAAATTCAATTTCTTTTATCATGAAATCGCTTTTAATTTTCTGTATCGCGAAACCAAACACACCTCCATGAAAATGTTCGTAGAGCGGGAATAAACCTTTCCTCCCCAACCACACACCGCAACCTTGCACTCATGGCTTTCCGACGACATACAAACTAACTACCAGTCCACCAAAACCTTGAGACGTGTAAAGCATTCAGCCAAATCAGATCAGGTATGGCAAAAAGGGTTATGAGGATTGAGTTCTGAACCAAATGAAGTAGTAACACATCCAACATCCTGTCAGATTTGAGATATTTGTAATTACTGAGAATTTTTCTTTATCTAGGTTGTCTTTATTTAATCTCATCATGGAGTGTACTTATACTGCAAGGGATAACAAATGCTTGTAGGGGCACAGGGGCAGTAAGGTTTTTACCTGTAGCAGATCAGGAAGGCATGACTGCACGCATCAAAAGCAGCACAGAGGCTTGTGTAGCAACTGCCTTTGAGAATATTTGGGACGGATATTCGAAGAAAATCTTGCTCGATGTACTTAGCAAGATTTCTTTTTACAAGATTATCAAAACCGAATCTTGATCATTCAAACATTCCATTTCCAGATGTAATCTAAATATGCATGGAACTAGAGATCTCCATTTCTAAAAGTGGAGAGAATCCAGATTCGTCGGAAAAATATCTTCAAGAATTGCAAGAATGTCAAGTGTATTTCAATTGCGAACCAGTGTTGACAAAAATCACGCATGGTAGACAACTGAGAAGAACCAATCACATGCATTATTGTGTTTCATGCTTTAAATTTTGGTAATACTTTGCATTTCTCAAACGGAAAAAAATCCCAGATAAATTATAGCGAAGTAATCAACAAAATAAATAGGTGGATTCTAGGGTCCGGTGAGGGATCAATTAAGACCCTCACCGATGGACCAGAATAAAAAAAAACATTAGATTCAATCAACGGTCAAAGGTTTACTGAAAATAAAAGTGAGAACATTAAAAAATTGCCACACACAATCTACCCGTCACTTCCCCATTTGCCAAGCTCACCACAAATCTGTGGAAAATACTTGTTGAAAATCAAAAGAAAGTTACAAGACGTAGATGTTGGTAGTAGTCGATGTTACTGGAACAAAAGCAGCAACGATTATGATGTTGGTGGTGGGAAGGGATTGAACAAGAGCATTAGCGGGGACCGTTTATATTGGTTTTGTGTAATTGTTTTGAAGGGAAGGGAAGGTGTTGCAAATGTTGGAAATGGAAATGATGAGTGGTATCCTTGCATCACTCTTGGATTAGTTAATTTCTTATTCACCGAGTTTTGGTTAAAAGGTAACCGCCACTAATTGAACCCATAAACTATGTTCTTAGCAAAGCCCATAATTTTTTTTAAACTATACTCAGTTTTTTGTCCGGATTCTCTTTTTCAGCACTGCTACCAAGTTGGAATGGAAGTTGAAGATGACGATTAAGAAAAATAATGTTCCTGAGTTCAATTAGGGGTGTTGGCGTTGGGGCAAGATTGTGTAAGGGAAATTGTAAATGTTCTTCTCACTTTTATTTTCAATAAATCTTGACGGTTTATTGAATCTAATAGTATTTTTGTTCTGGTCCACTGCTAAGGGACTTGATCGATCCCTCGCCCTATAATCCAGCAAATAATCATGCTATAAAAATGGAAATTTAAGAGAAAATTGGTATGTTTGGCCCATAAATTACCACATCTACTCGACTTCGTGAAAAATGCTTTCACATATCTCGTGGTAAATTGATGCTTGTGGTGTGTATATTGCTTACGCTGTTCATACTTTTTGAACTACGCAAATGAATGATATGTCAATCATTCCATCAGAGTCAACAATAAAGAGGTACTTGCATGATATATAATCTCATTCCCTTTTGTGTATGTGAATATGGAATCGTTCTTCAATGTTAATATATGCATAGATAATTGTTTAAAGTTGAGCAGCTAAGATATTATTTACCTCTACCCTCTTCTTCCTGGTGGCTACATGCAGCAATGCAGTGTTTCCAAACTTGTCAGGATGCATGATACTTGCAACATCAGCAACAAGAAGCAAATTCACCACTTCACAGTTAACCCCTTTGACCGCCATATAAAGCGAATATTGTCCTTTCTTATCAGTCCTTCGAGCAAGCTGCGCGTCCTTCCCTAGCAATATCCTGACAACATCAACATATCCTTGGTGTGAAGCTAAATGGAGTGCATTCTTTCCATTGGATCTAGCTAACTCTAACTGACTAGGATCGCATGATAGTAGTTCAACAACATACGTATGCCCTCTTGTAGGGGCAGATACAAGAGGAGTTGCATTTGACTGTGGAAAAGTCTTGATTAGCTCTGGATCATGGTCTAGCAGCAACTGCACAACATCTGCCACAATTCACAACCATATATAATAACAGTGTCTACAAAGAACGACTAATTATCAATATCAAAATCATAACCCGACTGTTTGTATAAACAACTTAATTAAACGCCTATTATATAAGTGCTTATGGATAAGCATTTTCCATAACGAAAAAATAAAATAAAGTCAGATTATTTTCATATAAGCTATAAACTGAAGGCATAAGCTATCTGCTATCCTAAGAGCATATGGAAATAAGCTGAAAACAGTTTATCGGCTTGTCATAAGTCGTATGTATAAGCTTTCCCAAATAGTCTCACACGAGGTTACGTCAATAGATACGTTCAAATAATCTAATCCAAACAGGCCAGGAACACTAAAGTAATCACAATTATAACTAACATTGAAGAAATGTTTCTGACATATACAAAAAGCATTTTAATATTTATACCTCAGTGACCTTCGGTTTGCTGCAATTTGCAAGGAGCAGTCTTTGAAAAAAAAGTGCCTCTTTAGTAGTGTAAAGAAGGAGCTCTTAGAAGACATCAAAACGTCCTTTCTCAGCAGCGGTAAACAAAGTGGTTGCACTCAACCCATTGAGAATGGATGACCTTATATCTGTGTCCTTCAACATCAAACTCAACGCCACTGAGCATTCCCATCATTTAATCATCAATTAATTGAACTAGTTTCAAAATAAGTACTCCATAACAAAATAAATTAATTTCAAATACCAATGCCTAAACATTTCATCATAGAATTAAGTTGAATATTCAAATAGTTGTACATGGTACACTTATAAGATTCACAAAACATTCCTTTAGAAGTCAAAATGCAGAAAATTAAATTAATAGAACTACACAATATGAAAATGCAGAAAATTCCATCAAATGTAATGATAGGAAGAGATTCATAATACAGATACATATACTTTTAGGCTCAAATAGGATCAAGACGACGAACTTGCTTCCACAACAGACTCAGCAGGTAAACCTTTAACTGTGATAGTAATATGACAAGTACGCTTTAGAATCTGGTTAGCGCGACCTTGAGCTCGTGGTCTTGTTCTTTTCAAAGTTCTTCCTTCATTAACCTCAGCTTTACTAATAACTAAACTTGATTTGCTTAAACCCAAGTTATTACTTGCATTAGCTCCAGCAGAGAACACAATCTTAAGAATGGTTTCGCAGGCGCGATAAGGCATGAGTTCCAAAATCATAAGTGTTTCTTCGTATGGACGTCCGCGAATTGTGTCGATGACTCTTCGAGCTTTGTCAGCAGACATACGAATGTGTTTCCCTATAGCAACGGCTTCTGCATACGATTTGTTGGTCTCCTGAACTGCATTAAATTAAAAATTGATTTGTCATCATATCCATCTAACTAAACAGATTAATTAAGAAGAGAGTACCTCCGAATTGGGAAGTGGAAAGGTGACAAGCGAAAGGGTTGTTGTCGGGGGTAACTGTTTTGAGGGAAATGCCATTGAAAGAAGAGGAGGAGGAGGGTATTTTCGGGAATTTGAGTAGGTTGGGTCGGAATTGAAATTGAGATGCAATTGGGTTATCACGAACAGGAGGAGGAAGGTTAATGGCGGTTAAAGAAAGAGCCATTGGAGGAAATTGGGAAGAAGATGAATGAAACACTGAACGAACACGATGCACACTACAACTTTCTCAGCGATAAGATTGGAATTGAATGGATAAATGAAATGAAGTGTAGTTTTTTATTTTTAGAGGAAATGCAGTCTAGTTACATTTTTTATTCCTCTATTTTTACTGATTCATAAAATTATTCCTTTCTTTTTTAAAATATATTTTAAATGATGTCTCACAGGACTTTTAACAAATGGAATAACCATGCAATTATTAGTTTAAAAGTTCAATTAAATATGATATATAACAATTTTTAAGTTAAAAAATATGAAAAAAGGAATTAAAACTGCCTGATTTTAAAATGGGATGTCCAATTTCGTAAATGAGTGAAAATAGGAGACCATAATGTAATTAAGGCTTTTTTATATAAATAAATCTGTCTCAAAATAAATAATAAATTATTCTTTTTATTTTTATATCCACAAATTTTCACCATATTCATTTTCGTTTAAGGCTTAACAGTTTGCTTGTGGAATAGATAAAGTTGATCTTGATAGAATAGATTTTAGTTAACAGTAATTTTGAGTAAAAATGATTCGTGTTTGAACTCATTTAACTATTAATTTCAAAATCAAATAGGATTTGTACAACAAAAAAAAAATCAAATGGATTTCGAATGTACCATAAATATTGATTTTGCAATATAAGCTGATTAAAAGACGACTTAGTCAATGTACTATTTGTGATACATCTGCATAGTAAAAAATATTTACACATCAATAGAGATGAATCATGTCAATACAAAAATTAAGAGTGATGATAACCCATTATAGATTGTGAAAATGCACAAGGACTTTTCATATGGTAAGAATAAGTTATTTGTCAATTTGATGAAACACTATCCATTTTATGTTTGAGAGTTCATCCCTATCATATAGGATAGTGTATACTACAATTTTGAAGGTTGAGTTTATACTCTTGATAAATCTATTGCTCATACATTTGGAGGTTGAGTTCACTCCCCTTTGCTCTGAGTCTTAGCTATGCTATTACTTTGGTTCATGATTTACAACTGCAAAATGTTAATTTTGATCATGATTCAAAGGTGGTTGACTGCTTTCATAGAGGTCGTCATGACATTGCGGAATTTAGGAGCATTCTTTCTTTGAAAACAAATTTGGGAGCATTCTCAAAGAATGTAAAATTTATTGTATTTACATGTACAAAACTATTATGTTGAGTTTAGTCAAAAACAAGCTAATGAGGCCGCTCAAACTTTAACGCTAGTAGCCACATTATCATATTGCTCTCACCTTATATGGATATACCACATGTATTGACACTTTGATTTCTAAGAAAATGCGCATTTTCTCCTAAAAAATAATAAATAATCACGGTGTGTAAGTGGAAATTAAAGAGAAGCCGAGTATGTTTGGTTCATAAATTAACATATTTATTCTCTGATTCATGACATTTCACGATCTTTTTTTGTCTTTTTTGTTTTTTTATCTTATTGATAAAAATAAAAACGCTTGTTCCCGTGATCTTAAATCAGTTGGTAGAAACATTGCATAACATATGCAGGGACCCGTGTTTGAACCTCGGACACTCCACTTCTCCACATTTAAAATGTGTGAGCTCCCACCACTATGCTACTTGATAAATAAAAAAACGCTTTCACATCTTGCGTGGTAGATAGATGTTTTAATCCATTCCATCAGAGTCCAAAATAAACAGGTACTTGCATTATATATATTATCGTTCCTTTTGTGTGTGTGAATATGGAATCGTTCTTCAAGTATCCCATGCTAAATGCACCAATGTTACTATAGATGTTAATTCTGTGCTGAGGAAATAGGCATAGATGATTGCTTTTTATTTGGGGTTGTATACAGCCGTATATATAAAATACACTATTCACAAGCCTAGTTTAGTCATGTAAGCTTTGCATCCAGTGGTGCATCCATACAATTATCATATGATTCAACTTTAATTAGATATAATTGGTTCTTTTTCATTGTGTCTCATTTGAATCAACCAATATCCCTTTATTCCTAGGAAGTGGCTTTGAGCCTTGCTGCTGACATTCTCAAATTATGTCTGCTTACAAAACTATAAGCTACCCCATAACTATTTATTTTATAGCAATTTGATTATTTTATCGTCTTTCATTGTAGTTATAAATAATTAGAACGTTTAATGGTTGTCCTTAGGACTATTTATCAGCAATCAATATTTTGACATAGTGTAAGTTTCAGAAGGCGTTAAAGGTGAGTTCCTTGCCTAAACAAGAAAGGAGTAGCCAGGAGATCAGGGATGTGGACCTCACTACAAGTTTCATCTCAACAGAAAGGAGCTAGTTCCTGTCCGGTTATGGTGTTTTCCTCCGCCTTTGACTACATCTGAAGAAACAAGCACAAAATATCAAGTTCACAACATAAATGATAAACATGACAACTAATGCCTTGATGGAAAACCAACCTTTTAAGAAAATGTAACTGGCCGATTTGGCTCCCTTAGTTCTTTCGCTTTTAAACAATACCAAGAAGCCATTTACTTCCATAAAAGCCATCTTTTTTTTCTCTTTAAACAAAAGAAACCTCAGAGGTCCTTTTCAACGTTCGTCAAATAAAAAAGCATTGAACAAAGGCATCAAATTTGCATTGTAAGTGCAAAGTGATTATTAAATAGCATAAATTGGATTTACTTCTGATTCCGAATCAGAATTACGCCATGAATGTGTTCCATTCCTTGAGATCTTCTCTTTCTTCCTCACTCTTCGGTGACGTTTGGATTTGATAACATAGTATGTCATTGTTCCAAGAACACCACCCATTACAATCGCCCCTACAACAGTAACAAGGATTGCAGCCCACAGGCTGCGTCGACCAACTACTATATAAGATGCTGCAACAAATGAAACTGAGGTGCACACAGAGGCTAACCACATCATCTTATTGATCACCTCTGTAACCCTTCTTTCAGATTTTATCTCCCCTCTAACAACAGTTATTTGAACCACCACCACAGCCAATGAAGTGAAAAGTGCAATAGCATTAGAGATGAAAAAGGTCTTGAAAGATGCAGTGTGAACCATCACAGCCATCCCATTATCATGATCCCCACCAGGGACTGTGAAAAGTGCTGCAAATGCAACCGTTGCAAATAGCACAGAAACCACAGTAACAGAGTTGGTAGCATTGTTGATTCCTGCTCTGTGCAACTTGCGCAACTCCTTGGCAATCCCATTCACATTCTTGTTTGTTTTTCGAGTTTGTTCAAGCTGAAAAGAAACATCTTTCTTAATCTGTGTCATGGTTTTCCTCAGCTCGTCCCTTGGCTGGTTGAGATCATTGGCTTTAACTGCACCATAACGAATAAGTGAGTCCTTGATCTCCAAAATCTCTTCTGATATTGGAAGTGCTTCCGCAAGGTCAAGAGGTGTTTTGTGGTCTCGTGTAAGGGCATTCGCATTGGTGTCGGGAAGAAGCAACAACTCATTCACTATCTGCATTAACTCTTGTGTGTCATAACTAGTTCACTCTTCAAGTTAAAATCTGACATGCTATGTTACTCAAAAGAAAGGCATCGTTGTACATTTTAAAAATATATGACATATATATAACTAGTGAACTCCTCATGGTTTTGCAGTTACACTATTGTATGTATCATATCATTGTTTAAAGTTGAGCAGCTAAGATATTACCTCTACCCTCTTCTTCCTAGTGGCTACATGCAATGCAGTATTGCCAAACTTGTCAGGAAGCATGACACTTGCACCATCAGCAGCAAGAAGCAACTTCACCACTTCACAGTTAACCCCTTTGACCGCCATATGTAGCGGCGTTTGTCCTTTCTTATCAGTTCTTCGAGCAAGCTGCGGGTCCTTCCCTAACAATATCTTGACAATATCAACATATCCCTGGCGTGCAGATAAATGAAGTGCATTCTTTCCATTGGATCTAGCTATCTCCAACTGACTAGGATCATATAATAATAACAATTCAACAACATCCGCATGCCCTCTTGTAGCCGCAGATACAAGAGGAGTTGCATTTGACTGTGCAAATGTCTTGATTAGCTCTGGATCATGGTCTAGAAGCAACTGCACAATCTCTGCCACAATTCACAAAAAAATATATATAATAGTCTCTACAAAGAACAACTAATAATCAATACGAAAATCATAACATGACAGTTTGGATAAAAATATTTTGAGCATAAACACTAATCATAAAAGTGCTTATGTATAATAAGTTATTTCTATAACAATTGTTTTCTATACCTTTGTGACCTTGATTTGCTGCAATATGCAAGGGATCAAAACCAGAGCGATTTTTGGAGGAAAGTCCCTCTTTAGTGGTATAAGGAAGAAGCTCTTGAACAACATCAAAAAGACCTTTCTCAGCAGCGGTAAAAAGAGCGGTTTCACCCAACTCATTAACCTCGTTGACAATGGCAGACCTTATATCAGCAACCTCAGCATCAAACTCAGCACCACTAAGCGTTCCCATCATTTGATCATCAATCTCAGACAGAATATGCCTAACAGCGGCAGCATCACCGCGTTGCGCGGCAAGATGAAGCTCGGTGTCATTATGACGACCGGTGACCTGTTTTACATATTTCTTCTTGCTAGGTGTCTCGACGAGGCGTTTGCCGGAATTGGAAATGACAAGGGATTTGTTGGAGTTGGATACCAGAAGGGCTTTGCCGGAAGTTGAGAGGAATAGGGTGGGTCTTGGGGTGGTTGGGGTGTTGGGTTCGGAAAGAGGGCCGTGACAGCCGGGGTAATCCATGAATCGCCGTCGTGGGAAGGGGAAGTAATGCTACGGAGGGGATTGGATTGGGATTTGATGCCCCATTCCTCAACGACAACGCAAACACGTCCTTCAATCCTTCCTCTACTTTTGTTGATCTGCATCATTAGCGGACAAAACTCCAAACAAATATCGTTGCTTTCTTTTCTTTGGTTCTCCCTCCCTCCTATATCTCACAATTTCATATTACTATTTATTTATATATACTCTCTTTTAATCTTGGATGGAAATATCAGTTTTAATTATAAGTCCAACTAAAAATATTAATTGTTTAATATAATTGAACAAATTTATTGTCCCTTGAGTTTATCTCAGTTGTTAGGAATTTGTATTTCGAATGCTCAACTTATTTACGTTAAGAGAAGAATTTTCAACCATTAACCTGCATCAAAACAAAAATTGAATAAGTTACGTAGGTCAAATGAAAGATTTCTTAGACATCACTACTTCTTCCATGTCATTTAATGATTTTGCAGGTAAGCTTGTATTCCAAAACAAATTACTTGTCTATAACCTTAGCTACATTCGAGTTATGTTAGAAAAAAAGACTCCTTCTTACCATAGTTGTTGATGTTGTGTTATGTTAAATGTGAAAGTTTAAAATATCACTAAGATGCTAAAGTGGATATTGAACAACATGTAAGTGAGATGACTTATAAACCTAATGCCTTAAAGTTTTGAGGGGAGATGCGATGTCGAATCTCATTTGTGTTATTGCTCTTAACTCAATATAAATATATCGAATTGTATTTTTAGTCATTGCAAAAATTAGTTTTAAATTTTCGGTTTCAAAATATTTCATATTATCAATTTTAGACCTCATTGTTAACTAACATATGTCTAACAGAGGCCCGTATGGAAAGTCCCATGTGGTTAGTGGCGGATTCGTAATCCTGACTCAGAGGTTGAATTAATTTAAGAATAAATCCTGTAACAATACAGGAAAGGTAATTTGCTTCCATAATTTTGATACATAGGTGGGGGCATTATGGTGAAAACCATTGACATTTGTTTGTTACACGTAGGGGTGGGAACATGACAGGCTACCCGATAGGGGACTACAATCTATCCTATTTAAAACCTAATTTGCCTCACCTCGTTTAATAAAAAGATCAAGCTCAAATTTTTTATAAAGTATATTTACTTAAATAAGCTAGACTAAGGCTTACAAAAAAAACTTATTAAGTTTACCATGCCGACCTATTAAGCTTTTTATATATAATATATCTTCCATCAATGATATTGTTGAAGTTTTGTTCATTAACTCAAGCCTTCATATGATTTGGTTATTTAGTAACATGTATATTGATGTGATTAACCCTTCGTAAGATTTCATTATTTAGTAGCAGACCTATTCATGTGTTTTAAGCCTTCATAAATTTTGGCATATTTAGTAATAGGTTTATTTACTAGACTTTAGTGTAAAATAGGTTTTTAAATAGGCTTCCAGGCTTTATTGGGCTTTTAAAAAGGGCATACCAATCCTTAAAAATGAACCTATAACGGGTAATAGGTTAGACTCGGGCCTTTAATTTTTTTAAGTAGGCTAAGTTTAGGCCTTACAAAGTTCAGTTCGACATAGCATATTTTTACTGTTTGTTACATGTTTGATGACTATTGAACATGAAGAATATTGGGGCTTTGGAAGATGATAGAATTTCATATTAAGATTGTTGATCTATTTTTCACTATTGCAAATGAAAATATATTATGTGGTGCACCATCATCTGGAACCTTTGCAATAGTTGTAACTTAAAACTTTGGAAGGTAGACATTGATGAGGCACTATAAGAAATTCTGGATTTTCTTACGAAAGTTACCTAGGAAATTTCCGAGGAAATGTTTTCCGACGAATTACCGACGAAAATTTCGTCGGAAATCATTTGTCGGTCAAAGGGGGTCCCATATATACAGAAAAGTCGTGTGTGGCAGCTTGTGAATGGTTGTGTTTACCAAGGAACCGTTTTGTCGGAAAACGCTGGCCCCACATGCAGAATAACGTTGAAAAAAAGGTGCGTGGCCGCTTGTAATTGGTTGTATTTACCGAGGAAATATTTCGTCGGAAATCACCGGTCCCACATAGCAAAACGCAGAGATCCGTTGGTGTTACCGTTGGCAGCTTGTGTATATATATATGCTTCTACATTCTAATTCACATATCAATTCCAAATATTTTCCTTACCATTTTCTTCACTTAATTCTCAATCAAATTTTTCTTAATATCACTCAAATTTTATTCTTCATTATTTCCGAGGAAATGTTTTACGACGAAAATTTCGTCGGAAATCATTTGTCGGTCAAAGGGGGTCCCATATATACAGAAAAGTCGTGTGTGGCAGCTTGTGAATGGTTGTGTTTACCGAGGAACCGTTTTGTCGGAAAACGCTGGCCCCACATGCAGAATAACGTTGAAAAAAAGGTGCGTGGCCGCTTGTAATTGGTTGTATTTACCGAGGAAAAATTTCGTCGGAAATCACCGGTCCCACATAGCAAAACGTAGAGATCCGTTGGTGTTACCGTTGGCAGCTTGTGTATATATATATGCTTCTACATTCTAATTCACATATCAATTCCAAATATTTTCCTTACCATTTTCTTCACTTAATTCTCAATCACATTTTTCTTAATATCACTCAAATTTTATTCTTCATTATTTACACTATTCTCCATCATTTTATTATCATTGTTAAGGTTGCTGGCACAGGTTATTATTGTTATTTTTTTATAATTGATTTCAATTTTATGTGTTTGAATTTATATATTTTTAATGTAATTATTAAAATAAGTTACATTTTTTTATATAGTTTTGTTGGTTTCGATCCATTTTGAGGTTGGTGTTGTTGTTCGTTGCCATTGATTTTGCTGCCTCCGCTTAGTTCGTCGACTTATTATTTGAGGTTGATATATTTCTAACTTAGTTTAAATAATTGCTACAATGGTATGATTAATAATAAATATTAGTTATTAGAAAGATAGTTAGTAAAATTATATTGTAAATAAACATGTTATTGGGATTTTTCTAAAAAAATGCTAGTCGGATTAACTTCTTCAAAAAAATATTTAGTGGGGTTAAATTAAATTTCAACTTATTAGTGTTGCTAAAAAAAAAAATTATTAGTGTTAGAGAGTATAATAAAAAAAGTGTTAGCTTGTAGAAAAACTTGTAGTTTAATTAGTTAAAATGGTTATTTAAAATTATATTGTAATAAAATTATATTATTTATATATTGTTAATTTAATTATTAAAATATGTTGCATTATTTTTTGTAGTTTCGTTGCTTTTGATCAATTTTGAGGTTGGTGTTGCTGCTAGCTGCTGTTTTTTTTTTTTTTTGCATCCACTTTGTTCAATTGGCTTATTTGAGGTTAGTAATATCTTTTATTTATTTAAAATTACGTCAATGGTATGATTAGTAATAAAAATATTAGTTATTAGAAACATAGTTACTAAAATTAAATTGTACTAAATATGTTATTTAGATAAAAATTGTTTTACTTAATAAAAATGTAGTTAGTAAAAATGTTATTGTAGTTATTTAAAAAAAAAGGTTAAGTTAGTATAGAAAAATGTATAATAAATGTGATTATACATTTTATAAATGTTATATTTTTAAAAGGTTAAGTTAGGAAAAATGTTACTGTAGTTAGAAAATGTTATATATTTTAGTCATAAAATATAAAATATTATATAATTTTTATGCAATAGCATGTTTATTATGTACAAATTTCTAAATAATTAGGTTATTAGAAAATGGAACTAATTTGAGTCAATTGCAGCGACACGAAAAATGGATCAACATATTTTTCATCGTAGTTGGATGTACGATAGAAAATATCCAGAGAAAAGGACACTTAAGGCGGCTTTTGTGGATGAAGTTCGTGATTTTGTTGCTTGCGCCATGTCGCAAGATGCCTTTCAATTGGAGGGAGGGATAAGATGTATGTGTGTTAAATGTACGTGTAGGTTGATTCGAAGCCCAAAAGATGTTCTAAACCATTTAAAGGACCTTGGTTTTATGGAGAATTATTATGTGTGGATTCATCATGGTGAACAAGAGCCGACAAATAATACCGAGTCTGATGTTAATATGCATGCTTCAAGCAGTGGGATGCGTATGGAGTGTGAAAACTTTGGCGTGATGGAAGATATGGTCAGTGATGCTCTTGGGGTGAACCTGTCTTACAATGAGGGTGGTGAAGAGGAAACAATTCCGAATGAGAAAGCGTTGAAGTTTTACAAAATGATGAAATAAGTAAACAAGCCGTTGTTTGAAGGGTCGTCTGATTCTAAGTTATCCATGAGTGCGAGGCTTATAACTGCCGCGTCAGATTGGAGTGTAGCCAAAGAAGGTGCAGAGTGTTATACAAAAATCATGAGGGACACAACTTCTATAAATGACAATTTGCCTTTTAGTTTTTATGAGGCTCAAAAGTTGGTGGAGAAGTTGGGATTGAAAGTTAAAAATATCGATTGTTGCGTTAACGGGTGCATGTTGTTTTACGACAACGAATTTGGTAAAAATGATGGGGCGTTGGTGGCGTGTAAATTTTGCAATGCATCGAGGTATGAAGTATGTGATGATGCCGATTCTCGGAAGCTAAAACGAGTCTCAGTCAAGTCAATGTTTTATCTGCCAATAATACCAAGATTGCAGAGATTGTTTGCATCAACTCACACGGCCGGTAAAATGACGTGGCATTATTACAATAAAACTAATTCAGGTGTGATGCGACATCCTTGTGACGGGGTGGCATGGAAGCACTTTGATTAAGTGCATCATGATTTTGCAGAAGATCCACGTAATGTGAGGCTTGGATTATGCTCTGATAGATTTATTCCGTATATCCAAGCATCAACAACGCCTTATTCTTGTTGGCCAATTCTTCTTACCCCGTATATTCTTCCTCCTCAGATGTGCATGTCAAAACCTTATTTGTTTTTGAGTTGTATTGCACTAGGACCTACGAGCCCTTTAGATGGTATATATGTGTATCTATAACCCTTAATTGATGATTTGAATAGATTGTGGATCGGTGAATCGACATATGATATTGCAAGGAAGGAGAATTTTAGAATGAAGGCAGCTTTGATGTGGACTATTAACGACTTTCCTGCATATGGAATGTTGTCTGGATGGTCGACTCATGACAGATTGGCTTGTCCACATTGCATGGAACACACAAAGGCCGTATATTTGCATCACGGAAGAAAGCATTCGTGGTTTGATTGCCATCGTCCGTTTTATCAAAATATACACTCAAATTCTTACAGTCTTCAAATTGTCTGTTAATTTGGCCGTGGTGTTATGTTCGATTTCAGTGTTTGCTTGTTAATTCTGCTACTGTGGTGTTTTATTATCTAAAACTTATAAAAATGATTGACACAAATTTGAGGTATGATGTTTTATCATATGATTCTTGTGTGTGTATTAATTATTGTTTATTGTATAATTATGCCAGGGATGTCTGGGCGAGACAATGATAGGGGTAAGGCTCATGATGTACCTCAGGAGAAGAAAAATAAGTTTCGAAATAGAATAGATGTAACCTCGGACTCTACCACTCAGTGGGTTCGGCCGATGGGGGTTACCATCCGTAACATTGATGAACAGACTGATACTCCTATTCGTACTGCTACTACTCCACCACCTTTCTCCACTCCATTCCCAACTATTCTTCCAGCAGCTCCTACTAGTCAGCCCCCCACACATTCTATGCCTGGTTTTGCCATGCTCGGATTTACTCCGCCATCCACACATTCGCCAGGTTACAACACCACCCCATATAGACCTCCCGCATCATTTTCAGCAGCTTCTACTAGTCAGCCCCCCACACATTCCATGTCTGGTCCCGAATTTACTCCGCCATCCACACATTCGCCAGGCTACAACACCACCCCACATATTCCTCCTGCATCATTTTCAGCAGCACTACTAGTCAGCCCTCTGCACATTCTATGCATGGTTTTGCCATGCCCAGATTTACTCCGCCATCCACACATTCGACATGCTACAACACCACCCCATATATTGTCCGAGAGGGCATTAACACATCCGTTCCACCACCACTATCAAACCTGGATATGATGCAAGGCATTATGAGAGAAGGAAATTTCCTAGGCTTAATGGAACTTGCTGAACAACCACAACCACCACAACAACAACAACAAAACAACCAAGATGAAGAGGTACCGTCTGGGGGCGATCAACAATGACGACCACCACGACGTCACATCAATGAAGCATGGGAGTCTGTGGATGATCTTCTTGTGGTTACACCGACACCTGAAATGTAAGTAATAAAAATTTAATTTGTTATCTATGTTTGACTTAATTCTTATTAGTTTTTTAAATGCATAATTTAATTAACAATTCAAATTTTGTAGGTTGGAGCCATCCAAGGAAGTATCAGAATATATTAGACTGGAGATCCAAACGTTTTACCCTAAAGATAGGTGTTGGGCTGTATACAAAGATCTTACTGTCGATGACAAGGCGAAACTTTTTAATTACTTTTCGGTAAACACATTTTATTGAATATTAAATAATTGTATTTACTTTATAATATGGTTTATTTTTTAAATTATTGAATGTCTATTAATTTTTTTTATTGCAGGAATTTTGTGTATGGCAACCTCATCATCACGCTCTTGTAGAGAAAAACTTTCATAAGGTAGCTGCAAAACGTTTATCTGATTTTTATTATGATGAACGACAAGAATTGAAAAAACGCAAGGGCATTTATCATCCGTTTTGTATCGCAGAAAAAAGCTGGGAGTTATTAAACAAGTATTGGAAGGAAGATCCACATTTTAACAACCGGTCCAAAGCTAACAAGGCGAACAAGGCATCTATTGTAGGAGGGCAGTTGCACGCACAAAGCTGTGTCAGTACCATTACCCATGCTAGAAATTTGGTAAAAAAATATTTAACTGTTTATATTTAACTATTTGTATTCCTATATATGTATATATTAAATTTGCCAAATGTTCTAATTGGTTAATATTTTTGTGTGCAATTAGAAAAAAACTTTGCAAAGAGATCCTTATCCGGAAGAGATCCATGAAGAGATTCGTTTCAATTGGCGTAAGGGTCAGTATGTCGATGCTCGAGCTAGCAATACCCAGGTAAATTTGTAATCATTTTCTGTTCTCTGTTGTGTTCAAATGATAAACTATTCATTTTAATGGATTGTGTTTATGGTTGGATGGCTGAATCAGATCTGTCTAAGTTACAATTTCTGTTGGAAATTTGGGTCCTTATGTGGTAATTTGCAATGTCTATGAGTGGGTTTGGGATATGGAAGAGTGCCTTAGGCGTTAGGGGTATTGGTGTTAGTAGGCCGCCTATTAGACATGTATATGTCAGACGCAGGCCCAAATTAAATTAAGCCCTATCATAATTATTAGTGTGTATTGTGTATAAATATAATAAGGATGTTTCATAATGGACATTCAGTTGTCATTTGGTATGGTTTGGTGTTGAGCTAACAACACAGCTCTAAGAACACTAGCAGAAAACTATGTTGTTGCTGCGACACATCCTCAAATAGCTATAAATAGCTTGCTGCTGCTGTGTGTTTGTTTGTTTGCATCTTTTTTGGTGTTGAGCTAACAACACAACTCTATGAACACTAGCACTAGCAGGAAACATTGAATTTCTAGTAGTTTAGACTTTAGTAAGAAGAAACTATGTTGTTGCTGCTGCACATCCTCAAATAGCTACAAATAGCTTGCTGCTGTGTGTGTTTATTTGTTTTGCATCTGTTTTGGTGTTGAGCTAACAACACAGCTCTAAGAACACTAGCAGGAAACATTCGTGCATCTGTTTTGGTGTTTTGCTGCTGCACATCCTCAAATAGCTAGAAATTATGCTCTACAAATAGCTTGTTGTTGTGTGTTTGTTTTGTATCGATTTTGACTTTATTATTTATTACTTTTATTTATAGGACGATTATGGCACGAATGTAGCGAAGTATTTGGCGGAGAATTTTGGGATTCCATCATATCAAGAAATTCCCGACCCCATTAAACTTCAATTATAGGCAAAGGCTGCAGGAAAAGGAAGACCGAGTAGAATATATGGTTTTGGGCCGTTAGCCGACAACGTGGTACATGGAAATTTGTTTTATGTTCATCCTCCACCAGAGTCCTCATCTCGTTCTAGAGAGTTGCCTCTTGAGATGCAATCAATGATACATCGAATGAACCAAGAGTTGCAATCTCAAAAGGAGGCGTTGGCAAGGAAAGAAGAATCAGAGAATGAGTTAAGGGAATTGTTGGCCAAACAGGCAGAGGAAATGAGAAAATTACAAAGGATGGTTACAAAAAGGATGGGTGGCATGAAGAGTAGGAAGACATCTGAATCATCGTCGCCATCGAGTCAATTATCACCGTCGGTTCAAGAAGACCAGACACATGACGACAACGACGACAACGTTGATGATGAGGAGGACGAGGTGAGGGATGATGATGATAGCGAGTAATTTTTATTCTTGTGTATTCCGCTGTTGTTTTTAGCAGGTTTCAATTGTTGCTTTTTGGTTAGGGACTAGTTTGGGGCGGACACTTTTCAGGTGTTTTAGGTGGTTTGCAGTGGTTATGTTCCACTATCAAAGAAAATGCCCCTTACATTTATGAATATTGTTTTATGTAATTATTTATCAACTTGATGTCTTTTATCAGAAACAACTTTTTTTTTGAAATTTTGGTGTAATTTTTATTTTTCGTTTTTTCTGAAATTTTGACGCATTTTTGCCCCATTTTTTTTTATTTTAATTAATTAATTTACCAACGAAAATTTCGTCGAAAACAATTTCAAATATTTTGGCGCCTTTTTCAAAATCAAAAATTGGATTTATTTTTAATTTTAAATATAATTATTTCCTAGGAACATTTCGTCGGAAAGCATGTGCCAGGCAACAGTCTGCAAATTGTTTTCCTGCCAAATATTCCTAGGTAATTTCCTCGGAAATTCTCTGACACATAATTTCCTCGGAAATTCCTCGGAAAGTCGTAGGAACAGATCCAAAATTTCCTATGACTACTTTCCTCGGTAATTTCCTCGAAAAACAATGTTTCCGACGAATTTAGGATGTTTTCTGAGGAAAATATTCCTAGGAAAATCAAGAATTTCTTGTAGTGAGGTCGTAACATCGATATATCAATGTGTTGCCATATTTTTCCATCAATGGTGATGGACAAAGTTTCACCAAGCATCAAGGTATGAGTCTCATTCTAAGCAAGATTTAACTAAGTGGAGGAAGTCATTTTTGTTGAGAAATTAAAATGCAATGTTGATGTATCTTATATAGATAAAAAAGTGGACATTGGTATGTGCATCAAAGATCACCACAAGTTATTTGTCAAAGCTACAACTACACGTAGTCAACTATGATGTCAGCAAGAGAAAGTGAAGAATATGATCTCTTGCAAGCCATAAAGTGTGTAGTGGAATTGGGAGTGAATGGAGTCATTTTCGAGCTTGATGCTAAAGTAGTTGTAGATAATTTCGATATTCCTTCAAGAAATTTAGGATGCACGGTGTTAGTATTTCCCTTTTCATTCCCAACTTTTTTTTTTTTATGTATCTAGATTTAATTTATAGAGTTTGCTCGCAGTCTCATGTTAAAACAAATCTCATCCATTCATACGAGGACTGAAGGTTCAAATTCTTACACAATTTTATACATTAAATGATCTCTACCAGTTATTTTAATCGAACCACTATAACAACATTACACACTTCCATGAAATCTTATTCCCTCTGTTTAAGTTTTGTTTGTGTGCCATATAATCTCCATAATGTAATGTAACTCTTATCATGGATATAAAAAAGGACTACTAGACTATCCAACTAGAATGACTACGAAGAAGGTAGTGTAAACTTCAGTTAATTACATTTGCATTTCAATAATTTTTTTTTCCCATACAACAATTATTTTTACGTTTAATAATCTGTTATAATTTTATCTTGAATAAACACCGTAAATGGTAGTTTGCTAATGCAAAAAGAAATTTTTTAAAGAGAAGAAAAAACAATATTTTGGTGAACATCGTCGTACTAGTGTTATTCTTGTCAAACATTGTATGAGTTTTAATGTTAGGTAAACACTATTAAAACATCAAGGACCGCATAGCGCAGTGGATTAGCGCGTTTGACTTCGGATCAAAAGGTCGTGGGTTCGACTCCCACTGTGGTCGATTCCTTTTTTGATCAGATGAGATGATTTTATTTTATAGTTAACAAGAGTATAATCATTTTTTTTTTCTTTCAATTTTTTATGCTGGGTTCAATTTAATTTGGCAAGTGAACATGTTAAAACATTAAGTGACACAAGTTACCTTATATAGTATTTGATTCAAATTGAGTTAATCCTTCATACCATGTCATTTTTGCCTCTCATCCGCAAGTCTAAAAGCTTTATTGAAGAAAACTAGAATAAAGGGGAAAAGAGATAAGAGAAATGGAATAAGCAATGCAAAGTAAAGAGGAAAAGAGAAGGAAGAAAGCTATAGAAGCATCCGATTCCTATGGAGCTATGGAGGAACATTTTTTTGTTCTTAGATGATGATGGTAAGAGAGAAAGAAAGTGGCTTTGCGTCTCATCCATCCACAGGAAAGCGAATTTCCAACTGGCCCGAATTTGTTCCATTAGAATCTCAATAATGCAGTGTTTTGATTCTCCTAAAAAATGCCTTTATTGTTTTCAAGTTGCATAATTCATTGTTTTTATGCCAGCTAGTTTGATGCTTTCCTAGTTTAATTTTCAATGGATAAGTGATATGTAATTTGGAGTTCAAACTGAAAAGTATATAATATATGATCAAATAGTTATTCCAATCTTATATATAAGAGAAAATTGGCTCAACAAAAATTGATATATCTGATTCAAAATTTAGACTGGATATATCAAATTTAATAACCCATCTTTCTTTTGTATATAAGATCGAAGAGAATATTATTTCAGTCAAGGATCAAACTCGAATACTTACGATCAATTAATTCGTAGAATTTAATCAAATTTTCAATCCTAAAAAGATTTTTAGGACACCTTGGTATCAAGTGGCCTGGTAAGTGCTAGGTAAGCCATGCCCAACAAGCATGCAGAGTCACAGTGCATAGCCAAATTCACAGTGTTTTGTGCCAGCAATATTTTTATCCTTTCACTTCAAGCCAGCGCTTCAAACGGAAATTCATGTCGCTGGAATTTCACGTCAATCCAAGACAAGACATGTCTGCACCCGTATGCATATGTTGCACTCAGAAATAAGAAATTATTACTATATAGTGTTCTGAAATACTTGACAGCAGTAATAATTACAAACATTTCACAAATAGACACCCGTGAAAAACAATAGTACTCTTATGTCGTGGAATACGTATACATTTTTCTATAAATGTATAAAAAAATGGGTATCTAAATTTTATATACTACAGGGTTATGTAACTACAGTTATATGAATATGAGACAAAAATGTTCACATATTTGCTGTTGTTAGATAGAAATTGAGGAAGACTATACAGTAAACCTTTTAACCATATGTAAAATAAAGTTCACGTGTTTTCTAGTGAATAGTGATTGTAATTGTTTTTATTTTCTTTCCTACAATGGAAACAAATATGGAGTTAAGGCAAGCTCAGGGTAGTTATTTCGCTCTTGAAAGCAATAAAAGTGTTGGTTGTATCTCATAAAAATCACTCTGTTATGTTCCGTCTTATCATAAAATTAGTGGATGGAAATGGATATCAATTTAACTCTAATCATAATGTGGGTAATGGATGGAAATAGATATCTATTGAAGGGTTTGTAAACACATAAAAAATGTCGTTCGCGAGTAAGAATCAAAGAGCATTGGAGGATCAAAATAAGAATGACAAAATAGAAGAGACTTCGGATTGGCCAATTTAACCTGCTTTTTTGGTGGGATGAATTGAAATTTTTAACCGTCTTACTGTTTGGTCCGCCTCATCTAACCGTTCAAAAATATAGCGGAAAAAACTGTTATACACTTGATCATGGTGTACCAATGTCATGTATTGTTGATATTTCATCTTTTTGGTCCCCACGGCAACATATATTTGATCGTTTATTAGAATAAAAATCCAAAGTCAATGCTAGTCTTGCTAAAATTTGAAGTTCAACAATCATTCCCACTTTAATTATATGTTTGCATCCATTTTCACAATTTTATGTACTGACTCAGATAATTTTTTTAGTGTAATTTAATTAGGTTTTACTTCTTGAATTGCACACTTACAAATTGGACCACACATAAACATATTTAAATGCTATGCACATTTAGTATAAACAAATTTTAAACATATATTATTTTGCCACATCACCCTAATTCTTTAATTGCATTTCAAATCAATTGTATAATAACATGAATAATAAAAAAGTGGATTCGTCTAGAAGTTCTTGCTCAATTGACAAATGCCGAAATTGCAAGGTCGGACGTCGTGACCCAAGTTTGAACCTGGACCTCACAGTATCGTGTGAGTTTAATTAGAGTGGATTAATGTCATTCATCTAAGACAAAAAAAAATTTGGATTCAAATTGGATGCAAGTGTAAAACTAATTTACACTTTCCAACACATATGCCAATTAAACTCTACTTAAACCAAGAATCTCTTTCTGTTTTCTTTCTCTCCATTTCAGGCCCTCTTTACACAAAATCCCAAAGGAATTGAAGTTTAAAAGCATTCATTAATACCAACCTTCCTTATATCTTCCTTCACTGCAGAATCTCTAACCAAACATTGATCATATTCCAAAAAATGAAAGGCATTGAAATCTTCTGTGCATCACAAGCCTCAACAGCCATATGTCTTAACACTAATCATGCTTCTTCTTCTTCTTCTTCTAACACCATTAATCACTTTGGTGGTAGAGCCATTGATCGCCACAACCCCATCATCACAGATCCAAAAAGAACTCCAGCAAGAGATCTCACTGTCACCTTCACCGCTCCTAGTTCACCTTCACCTATCAACCCTAAACATGTCCATGAAAAGACCAAGAAAAACACCACTTCAAAACTTAGTGATAAGAAAAAGAAAAGTGCAACAAAGGTTACTCATGATCAGAAGAAGAAAAGTACTACTACAACAGAAAAAGTTATCGCAAACAATTACTCTTCAAAACCGGTTGATAGTATTTTAAGAAGGAGTCGGGTTAAGCCACCTTCTGATTTAATCACTCCTCCTACTTCATCAAGATATTTGCTTGGTGACACAGTTTCTTTGGATCGTGTATTAGATTATGACCCTGTTTTGGGTTTAACTAAGGTTGATGATAACAAAAAGAATGCTCAAGTGCTTAATGAAGATGAAGATAAACATTCATCTAAACAGTACTCAAGCTCCTCTGTTCCAAAATCTAGTTCTACAAACCAGGTTAGTATCTCTTTCTCTCTTTGTGAATCGCTGAATTATCTTCACATGTGTGTAAACTAGTTTTTCATTGTATAGTATAGACAATGAACTTAAGTGTTGTTTCATCATGTTTGGTGTGATTTTTGAATGAATTTTGTCGTAGGTTGTGGAGTTGAGGGTTTCTCTACACTGTAAAGGTTGTGAAGGGAAGGTCAGGAAACATCTCTCCAGAATGCAAGGTATGCAAATCATAGTCTTGTCATTTTTTCTTTGATCAGACCATCAATCAAATGGTATTGAAGAATATTTTGCAAAAAACCAGTTATTATGATTTTGTAACAAAAAAAAAAGAAAGATTCATGTTAATCATTCACCTAGCTACTACAACCACCTTCTAAACGTTATTTTTTTGTTGTCATTTTCACATATAGGAAAATAAGGTTATATATATGAATATTATTGGAGTATTAATTAAAGGTATAATTTTAAAAAATGTGATCGCCACCCTCAACAAAATAATAACAATACTAACTTTAGCCATTTAAAAGAATGTATCTTAGCTAAAAAAAAATATGTATCTAATATTTTTGAAATGAAGTTAAATTTCTATACAATGTTTTAATGAGGTTTATATCAAAGGATAAAGGTAATTATGTTATCTATTAATAAAATAATGATCCATAACCAGGGAGGTTAGATCTAGGAGAAGGGGATAAATTCCCCTAATGTGTCCAACTAAAGATTAAATTCCGTATGGAGATTAGTTAAGTGGATGAAATTGGGAAAAAATAACTAATGATCCTGCAAGACATGTCTTAGAGTTTGAATTGAACCTAACTTAACCTTAGAAAATCGGTTTGTAAAGTGAGAATTACCCACTAATAATTAGGTCATATTCCTCCAATATAAGACTCTTGATATTATTAACATGGATCACCTCTTAGTTATTTGGTAATTTTACTTTCCAATTACATGTAATATTATAGACCTTTCAAAAAAATGTAATATTATAGTTAATTAGACCGATTGATTTCTCGAAATGAAATAACCATCGTTTAATTCTGTTTACATTTAACATTCAATATTTCTTTTTGCATTTGTAATTAAATGGGTAGGGGTTACGTCCTTCAACATAGACTTTGCAGCCAAGAAGGTTACAGTAGTTGGCGATGTAACTCCATTGAGCGTAATGGCAAGCATATCAAAGGTGAAGACTGCACAAATTTGGCCAGAAACTGCTTCACCAATGGGATCTGGTGCTGCTGAAGCAAAGAAAACAGATATGATCTAATTGAAGAGGAAAATAAACTGTTAGGTGTTTTTGTATGCTTTGAGTCTGAATTAGGTAGCTTTTCAATTAATGTAAATGCGAATGTGTAGCAAGTGAAGTATGTAGCTTTTGAAGAGATATTATAGTTTAATTGGTAGAAACTTTATCTTTGCATAATTTCTCCCAAGAGAAAATTTACATTATATAAATGATGTGACAAAATTAAGGTGAGGCCTAGGTTGCCTTTGAAAAAAGGTGGGTAATTTACCCAAACCAATAAAATATTGCCACATGTACTCCACTAACAATACCACATTTATGATTTTATATTATACATTTACCATATCATTTTGTTATTTACATATTCACCCCATTCTCAAATAATGATATTTTATATTTTCAACTATATTTGCTTATTGTATCTATATGCTATTTTTTGAGTTTAACTGCCTTGATCGTGGATTCAAGGTTTTTTTTTTTTGTTACAATGGATTCAAGTTTTTTTCTTTCAATTATTGTTAATTGAGAATTTAACCGCTTATTTTTATTATTTTTTTAGAGATTTTAGCTACTTGATTACATACTATTTTTTTTTCAAAAGTGAATATCTTTTGAATAATTTGACATGATCATATATATATATATATATATATACACATTTATTATTTGAAAATCTTTTTATTAAAAAAAAGGGAAATGAAAAGACAAATCATTATATATATACACTAATGTATTATGTAATTAAAGTTTCATGTTGACTGAGTTTTTGAAGGAATAGTTTGTTGGGTTGACTTACACTAAAGATTTCGATTGTTGAAATTCAATTCCTCCTTCATTCCAATTAGGTCTTATCAAGCATTGCATTTTTTTTATACATATAGTCGTTTGGATGTGTTTTAATCAGAGTGTTCTTTGATGTTTGACTAGGTTTAGGAAGATATAGTTTGTGTCATAGACATCTATCAAAGATTTTGATCGTAAAAATTTGAGTACGTGCTTCATTCTTAGTCCAATTAGGTCCAATTCAACGGTCATATTGACTTTATATGATACTGTTAGTCGGTTGAATACGTTGAATTCTATGAAGAGGCCAACACAATTCAACCTCCTCTTGTGTTTTTCTCACCTTCAAAATATCTTTATGCGTTTTACAATATTACGCGACCCGTACAAATACAAGGGTCTTTTACTTGTTAATTAAAAATCAAATAAGTACTCAAATATATGTACTCCCTCCGGTCCTATTTATAAGAAACACTTGACTTTTTGGATTCATTGCATAAATAATGTATTTGGTCTATATTCTAGACAAGATACATTAATAACACAATGAATCTAAAAAGTCAATTTTTTCTTATGAATAGGACCAGAGGGAGTATGTTGTTTGATTATGTTTTGAAAAGTCAATCAAAGATCTGATCCACAACTTATTATTTATACAATATATTGTTTTCAATTTTTTTTATTTTAATTTAAATTGGTTTGAATTTGAACACACATAACTACTTGCCTTTTGAGTTTCCAAATCTATGAAATTGAACCCAATCTAAGGCGTAAAATTGGAAGTTCTTAAGTTAATATTGTTGGAATATTTAGTTATAATTTATTTAATTATAATATTCCAATAATTATTATGTGGGCATACATATCTATTTTAATTATATTAGTTATTTATCTTTAAGGGTCTTAATTGATCATATAATGAAAAAGTCTTATTAGGTTTCCACTAAAATAATAATTAATTATTTACGTGATATGTGTTTGGATTGGGTGGATGTCTGGATGGTCCATTAACGGAATAATGGAAAACCCTAATGACCATCCAATATAAAAGAGACTATGGTCCCAAATATACCGTACACAGCAAAAACCACTCTTCTCCCCATCTGAATCGCATCAGGGCATCAAGGTACCGGTTGAGGAAGAACCAAACCAACCGCCGCTGACTTTGCTTTTGTTTCAGATCACTGCCGCCGGAAAACTCTTTTCTCATGGATCCAGGTATTCCTATGACCTTGAACTTTAAATTTCAGTAAATCAAACATGTTGTGTCTGATCATAAACTTGTTTAATAATTGCTTACGTTGTTGATTGATAAATTAAATTATATATATTGAACTGTTTATGAAATTTGCTAACAAATACATCCTCCGTTTTAAATTATATGATGTTTTTGACATTTCACACGTATTAAGAAATGTAATTAATTTTGTATGAGAACCATATATTATAAGTTGTTTTACAAATTTGCCTTTAATAAATGATATTGGAAAGATAAATTAAAAAATTAAAAGAATAGTGAGTAGTAAATATGTAAGGGTATAAAAGAAAAAGTAGCGTTAATGGTTCGTTGGTATTGACTTAAAATTTGTGACAATTTTTTTTCTTCAAAACAACTTATAATTTAGGATGTAGGAAGTATATAAGGAATAGCAAAATATTAAGATTTTAGAAAATTTGGTTTTGTAAATTAATCATTGGATAAGGTTTGTGGTGATATCTATAGATACTAGCATCAGGGAATATATTCCTCAAAAAAAAGAAAAAAAAACACTGGGAATATAATTAAATTGCTGTGAAAGTCTACCAAAAAAAATTTGTTGCAAAAAACGCCATGGAAAATCGCCGGAGCACCATAAACATAACCAACCATGCATGAAATTAAAAATGACAATTCACTTGAAAACCCAACCACTAAACTAGTGAAATTTATTTCAACCTTTAAAACCAAGAGAAACTAGATTTTGATAATAGCTAAAATAAAATCTCAACAAGGGTTTGGAAAAATTCATAGACTCAAATCCTATGTGATTGAAAATGAATAGATTTTGTCAGTTTGTGTGTAGAAAAATCAAACATGAAATAACAATAAGATATGATGTCAAAGAATTTGCAGAAAAAAGAAGATGAAACAAAAAACAGTAAATAAAAATAAGAATACTATCGGTCTAAACTCTAAACTGAAACAGAAAAAAAAAAATAACTCGTTAATTTTGTTGCTGGAAATACAAAAAATATATTAAATGAATGTGTGGTAAATATGCAAATAAGAAAAAATATATGTAAAATCTGTAAAACATAATTCTATGTTTGTCTTAGTTAGTGGAGTACACATGTCTAATTTTGATTAATGCACATCAGCTTGGATAGATTACCCACTATTTTATAAAGGTAATTTAGAAAAAACCCAAAAGTAAAGGCAACTATTTTTATTCAAGAGCAATGCCATTTCTCATCTCATCACAACGGGTGATTAATTACCAATTTACCGTGCGGGTATAGTTCACTTTTGTACACGGTTTTTAGTACCAAAGTTATAGAATATGTAACAAATAAAATATATCACCCGTTTGTTCATAAGTGATTATTGGTTTAACTTTTTGGAGGCATATGCCTTGGTGCTTGCTTTCTAACCGTCCATTTTCTTTTCACCAAAAGTATAGCTTCATTGTAAAGATAGAGCAGCAGTGCATATATATTCTCCAAGAATATATAATAAGTTTAAAGGAGCTAGTTTTTTTTTTCCTAGTGTAATAATATAAGCTAACACAAGTGAATGCTAGAATGATGATGTTTTAAAGTCAAGCTAGTTCGTGACACACTTGACAAAGTGATTCACAAAAGAAGTTGCGCATGAGATAAAACAAATGGCGAATAAGTGATTTGGTACTTATTATATGTTCACAATATCTAAATCTCATTATTATTTTTGGGTAAAGTTTTACAGCTTTTTGT
Source organism: Medicago arabica (assembly GCA_946800305.1). NCBI lineage: Eukaryota > Viridiplantae > Streptophyta > Magnoliopsida > Fabales > Fabaceae > Medicago > Medicago arabica. Next base: position 52,418,199 of record OX326969.1, read on the forward strand.
TTATATTTGTACGGATAGGGACAGATTAGTGGAAGAGGCCAGTTCAGTTCTTGTGTATGACTGAAGGCCGAACATCCTCTTTGGATTTAGGACCTCAATTTCTCATTTCAGAGACAACAACATTAAGGGTTTTTAAAAATTGAAGGAATAACATGATAGACGATGATATAGCATTTTAAATTTTTTGTCGTAGGTTGTGGAGTTGAGGGTTTCTTGCTATTAAGGGTTTTTAACAATTCATTTTAATGTGTTAGGTTTTACTTTTCTGTTTGATTAATTCTTTCATGCGTGGTTGTGTCTATTTTTATTTCGATGAACACTGTTACTTTGATTAATAGAGTACTTCTCTTAGTCCCGGTAGTTGATATCACATGTTATAAACACTCTAATTAGAATTTTGCTTTATATTTTGTTTTGAATTTATAAATGTGTATGACTGAAACTAGATGAACAGTCACTCCATTAATCACCTAAGAAATGATCACACTTTCTTTCCTTCAAACATGTCTAAGATAATTAAGTGATTTATCATGCTTACGATTAGCACTCTTGTAGATCCTTAATAAAAGCTAATATATTGCTCTGGTCATGAGTCACTCTTGTAGATGCTTAAAGCTTGTTGCAAAGATGGTTCTCATTGTCAACTGATTTCCTTCCTATAATAATCCCTAGTTCATAGCAATTAGCAAACTATTTACACAATAAACACATGTTAAATTTAAATGCGTTTTCTAAAATCCAACACAAAAAAAAAAGTGATTTCTTACACTGTTGAATTGAGCTGAAGTTTTTATTTGTATCTTAGAACATTTTAGGGTCAGGTTCAAATTGGGTCATTTAACCACGTAAGAGATACTTCACGGGCAAGGACACATTCCTATTTTCCACTCCAAATGTTCAATCAACCCATCTGTTAGAGATTTGGATTGTTGCACTTAGACGGCAAGTAGATTACACACATCAAGACCGTTCAATTAATATCGGACGGTTCACAATGCAAGTTCGTATTGTGAAACTTGAACCATGTGATCTTGATCGAATGATCATGATCAATGTGTGTAACTTCATACAACCAAAATCTATCCGACATTTAGTTTACCAATGGTTTATATATCACATGAACTTCCCCACAAGATTATTCTCAACATATATTAGGATTTTTCCCTCTAAGTGAGGTAATCTAATTCGGTGTACCGAGACTTTAAATGTAGGCACCTCTATCAACAGTGATTTGATATCTTGGTTCGCCACATTTGTGGGATGAGTAACCCCTCCGTTATTTCTAAAATGTAAACATAATTACAATTTTGTTTTATGCATAAGAAAAAAATCGTTTTAATTAATTATCTTTGAATTGAGATAGTGAAGTTAGTAATATAGTATATTTACTTGTAAATTATACTGCTGGATGAAATATTGTGAACAAGTAGCTGCTGCTGACATCCTAAGAAGTTTCAATTTTCTTATGCTGTATACTTCACCTTAAGTTTGTTCGTACCAGTTACTATCATATTTTGTTTTTTTGAATTATTTAAAAATATCCTTCTCAATGGGCAAGAATTGGTTGATGAATAAGCATTGGCTTTAAGTAATGTATAAGTGTAGCTCAAACATCAGAGTTTATAGGTTATCATGCATTGGAATTCTATAAAGATGTACGTAGAAATATAATTAAAAGGTTATCATAACAAAATTGTTAACATATATAGGTCCTATCTTGAATTTAAATTTTTTTACGTATCCATATCTTATCACATCCGTACTACGTATTCGGACTTAGTAGACCGAGACACAGTGCTGCTGCTGCATCTCTGTCAAAACACCTCAAAACTAGTAGCATTACCACCATGCACTTTGCAGCCCTCCACATCAGGATTCAATTGTGACAGAAACTCCACTTATTGTCCTGAACTGATTTTTTGTGGTTGCTGCACAAGACCAAGTATATGAGGCAATTAAATACAAGGCCACAGCCCTTGTAGCATTATTCACTCACCACAAAACTAAACAAGAATATGACATCAATTACTTTGCCAAAAAAGGACGTCACTTTGAGAAATATCAAAATCCTGAAACGATTCCCTATTAATCATATAGTCCTGCACTATAGGATCAGCAGTGCAGTACTAATATTCCAAATTCAACACCTTTCACTGTTTCAACAAACATACACCAATGTTATTGGTTGCTGCCAAATGCTAATTCTGCAAAATAGAATTTAGCAGCAACATACTTACACTGCCGGCTCCATCTATTGATTAAATCAAAAGCAAAAAAGTGGCGTATTTCCCAAGTCCCAACTCATCCCTCATTGCCCTTATTTTGACTCTCATCCTGATATAATCCCCATAAAGACATCAAGAACAAAATCATGTTTCTGATCTTTCTCAACCATCTAATAATCCTACCACCAAACGTCAAAGTATTCTACCACCACTGTTTAGTTCCGTGAAAAAGAGAAGCCTAAGGAGCCCTCTGAGAGATAACTCAAAAACACAGCCATTTCCGCCGGGGACTGGAATTCGTGCCAGGGTGCACAGACTCAACCACTTGTTTGCAAATTCTGTAAGTTTCACGAAAGTGACAAAGTTCATCAAGGAGAATAGGCACGAAATGCATGATGTCGTGCACCCCATGCAAACAATTTTCGTCTCTTATTAGTCATAACCTTTCTGTTTTTCCTTTTGTAAATTAATGTTTCGTTCTTCTAATGCAAAAGTAAATTATTAAGTATCCAATCCAAATTTTTATAATGGCTGAGGCAACAGCGAGTGTTATTTATAAGCGAATGTTGATAAATAAAGGAATCCATCTTTGGCCTCTTTAATTGATTCTGATTCATTCAATAATATTGCATATTTAATAAAGTTCTTCTCTCTTATGAGAGTAATAAAGTGACTCATAAAAAAGTTGCGCACAGGATAAAACAAATCGTGAATGAGTGAATGTGTACTTTTTATAGGGACAGGGATAGTGATTGTGTAATTGTTTTTTTTTGGGCAATTTCTATGGTACACTTAATAAATTTGGGTGTATCGGTACTCAATTTCTATGGTCATTAAATTAATAATAAATGAGTTGTTTTTTTTGAATAAAAATAATTATTTTCTATCATTAACAACTATAGTAATTAAATTTTATTTACCAAGAGCTTCGATGAAATAAAATTTAATTTTTACGAATTTTTATTACTCATAACAATGAATATTGATTATTTTTTATGAAAAAATGTAAATTTTTTAATATGATCCATATAAACAATGAAATGATGTTTTTTTTCTTATAAAATGATGTTTTCTAAATTATAAATATTGACAAATAGTTTTTTATTTCATAAAAATGATCGTTAATTTATCAATTTTGTGAAACAAGTGTACCAGTACACTCAAATTTGTGAGTGTACAGTAGAAATCCTTTTTTTTTATAGGGAAGCCACACTAGTATTGTTGTGTAAAGAAGTTTCACAATAAATATTGGTTGAAATATGTAAAGAAGTCAAACTAAGGAGCTCACTTTTTTGTTTTAGTCCATTTTTTATTTTATTTTATTATGGTCCTTGCAAAAAAAATATATTCTATGTTTAGTCCTTGCTCTTTTGTTCTAATTCCTACAAAATTGATTTCTATTGGAATCGATACCCCTAGTGTTTAGAATAATTAATTTTAGTCCTTATTGACTAATGTTGGAGTGGATTTTTTTGAAGAAGAAGAAGAAAGAAGAGACTAATGTTGGAGTGGATAAAGTCCAATATTTTACATATTACACAAACCTTTTCAATACAAATCAATTTTGCAGGGACCAAAACAAATGAATAAAGACAAACAACAAAATAAAAACCATCTCTCTATCGAAATTGATGGGTTCTCTATCTCTCTATTAAAATTGTTTTTCTATTTTGCATTTGAAAATTTTAATAGCGTTATTGATCTTATTTATAGACTTTTGTTGAGGTAATAGTCATTTTAATTTTTGAATGTGTAACAAATAGTCACAATAGTCTCTTAATGTATCGAAATTTCAAAATAATCATGATTATACACTTTGTTTATTAAAATAATATCTGACACTAAAATACTTTGTTAATATTGTCTTATTAATCTTTCTATATACTTGCTTATTAATAAGAAGTAAGTAGGAGTAATTAAGAAATTGAAGATAAATTGTTCTCTTAAACTATCAAAGTGGTAGTTAAACAGGAACAACAAAATTATACTTAAACGACACTAACAATAAATAAATAAACTACTCCCCCACTATACCTTAAATTTACATACACTCTCTCTTTCTAATAAATTTGATCTTATCATTAAATGCTATAAACATCTTTTCTTAAAAATAAAAATAAAAATTAATCCACTGTTGCTATAAAACCAAATTTAGGTTTATGAAAATTTAAATTTGCAAATAAAAAAAAAACAAAAAAAACTATTTTTAGTTTTGGGAAAAGATATATATAGCGGAAGTTTTTTGCCGAAATCATCGTGATATGTGTTAATTAGCTACACACCACCACCACCACCGGCATGAATCCCTCAAAAGTAGGAATTAAGGTGTGAACAAAATTGTGTTAAAATACACCTTGAGATTCTCGTGAAAATCTCATTTGCTTGATATAGCATCCCTGTGGGAGTATTACAAGTAGATTCTTCTAAGAGAAATTCTTGTGTGAACTCTTATCCAACACGTCATTCCTACACTCATCCAATTAAAATACGACACACTTTATTGAACTTAAAAAAATGATTTAACTTAGTAGCATAGTTAAGTAGTGGAAACGGCAGCGCTAACTGACTCTCTCTTTGGCCATGATTTCCTTTTGTTTTAATTTCTCTCTCCAACAATGGCGAAAGCCCATCCTCTCTATGTAATCGTTGAATTTCTTACTCAATAGAGAATATTGAAATGTAAAGTGGACTATGGTTTCGAAAATTGAATCTATATAAATTTAAGTAAAAAAATGAGAAATAAATAAACCCAAACCAATTACAACACGAATCCAGACAATATGTTATTTACCAAAAGTTCGGAACATTCCTTGTGTGGAAATGAAAGGAAAATTAATTTGCATGATTTCTCAAGAAAAAATTGGAGGGTGATTAATCGGTTTAAGAAAAGTGGGGAGAGGAGAGAAGGAAATATCTGATTTTATTTATTTTCACTATTATTTTCATGAGGTGTTGCGTTTTAATTGGATGAGTGTAAGAATGACGTATTGGGTGAGAATTTACTTAAGAATTTTTCTTCTTCTAATACTAACCTCCATTCCTATACTCACTCAACGGCCTTCCTTTTATTCTTCAGTCAATTGTTTTTCTTACTCTTGAATTAAGAGGATTCTTTTCTGAAAATAAATCAACCATATCCAAAACCCTAGTTGTGAAGTGTGACCCATCATTATAATCTTCCTTTCCTTCCTTCTTTCTTTGATCAGTTTCTTGGTGCCTTGCCCTAATAAGTCTTACTACTAATTCAGAAAAGAAACAAAAGCAACTCAGTCTCAGAGATGATTAACAACCATGGTACTGATGTTGCATCATGGCTTACACGCTCACTCTCACAGCCATCAACATTATCATTATCATCATCATCATCATCACATTCATCACCACCTAGGCCTCCACCATTTGAATACACGCCGTTAACACCACAGACTCGCCCTATTGATCCAGAAACATTCTTTTATTCCCAACTCATCTCTTCAACTCATCAACAACCTTCTTCTCATGATGACCTAATCCCCAAATCACTCCATATTTCATTATCAAAAGATTATGATGATCATCAAGAAGAGAAAGACCTTTCTCCTTGTCTTTCTCTTCCAAATTGTATTAGCAAGGTGCTGGGACGGCGTGAATGTATTCCACCACCGTCCTTCACAAGGAAAAAGAGAAGATTCGCAAAGAGCCAGACAGTACCACCGCCATTCCCATGGGCAACTTCAAAACGTGCAACCGTGCACACATTCGACCACCTGTTATCTGATTTGAAATTGAAGACTATCTTTGGAACTCTACAATGCAAATTCTGCAAGTTTCAACAAGACTTTCAGTTTGATTTGGTTGAGAATTTCAAGAAAGTGACAACATTCATAGAGGAGAATATGAATGAGATGCGTGATCGTGCACCCGGTGAATGGATGAATCCAGTGATACCAAACTGCGAGAGTTGTGGAAAAAAGAAAGCAATGCATCCATTGATGACAAAGAAGAGAAATATAAATTGGTTGTTCTTGCTGTTGAGTCAAATGATAGGATGCTGCAAGCTTGATCAATTGAAGTATTTCTGCAAACATGCAGATATACACAGAACAGGTGCCAAAGATAGATTGATATATTCAACTTATTTTGGTCTATGCAAACAACTCCAACCAAACACACCCTTCCTTCCATAGACTACAATATCTCTTACATATGTTAGGTTTTATTTGAAGGGTTTTCCATAGAAAATGTCTAGTATTTTTTTTCTTCCTTTTGTTATGTTTTGTTTTCTCCATTATGTTCTGACAGGTTGTTTAATTTCATGATTATGTTAGTGTGTATTTCAAATTTTCAAGAAACGTTATTACTCTATAGTTTTGATGTTGAGATGTAATTTCTATTTGGAAATATCACAATGTGAATTGTTGTTATTTAATATTAAAATTTTAAATATCGAACTCAGTTTTCCTCAAAAATTGGAAATGAATAATACTATGTGTTGTTATTGTAAAAAGAAAAGTTTGACCCATGAAACTTTCACTAAATGACATTCTTTCATAGTTACAAAAAAGACAAATTGTATTTGGGCGCACGCACAATAATACTTTTATAATAACTAACAACAGGCCCGTGCTCCGCACGGACTAGGCGTCAAAACACGCGTTATACGTTAAAATGTATTTGTAATGTGATTTGCGTTTAGAAATAAGAAGAGAAAAATTAATGATGAAGCTGAAGTTAAAGATAAAAACATTAAATAGTTCCCGTTAAATATTATAAAGTGTTGGATTGAACATAAGTCAAAATATTACAAATAATAGAGATCTCGTTAATGATAAAGATGATGTTTGTAACGCCCCATTTTTATTATTTATTTATTATATTGAGTTTAATGTCTTTTTATATATTTTATTTGAATAATTGCGATGAGTGATGTTTTGGGTGATTTTTTTGGTAGTTATTAGATGGTAGTTATTAATAGTTTGTTATGACTTTAATAGTGAAGGAAATCTAATTAAATTAGATTATTGAGGCATAATGGCAGTTTTGGAATGAGAGAGATTTGTTAAGGTTAAGAATAGAACGAGGTGTAAACAGTGGAGTTGAATAATTGTTATAGAATTAGTAACCAATCTGAGGGTGTGTAGATAGTAAGCATATTAAAAAGATTAAGTGAGAAACAAACTCTTTGTGGTTATAAATAAAGGAGGAGATTAGAGAATTATGGTTACAACAGTTTTGGGAGAAAACAGAGAAGAGCTTATAGAAACGTTTTTGAGAGAAAAAGATAGCGGAGACATAAGAAGAAAACTACGGTTAAGAGGAAGCTTGTAGAATTCAGAGATTCAATCTAAGGTAAGGATGAGACTAACCTTCTTTAATCATGAGTATATAATTCTGAAAAAAGGTTTAATCTTGTTGTTGTTGAATTTTTAATGTTGTAGAAGTTAGGTTTTTGAATTGAATTAGGTTGTTGAAAGTATAGGTAATCCCATGAATTAATGTGAAAGTTGATGTTTAAGTTGTAGATTACCGTAACAACAAGAGAAAACTCGCTAGAAACTCGCTATTGGCGAAATCTGTCTGGAACATTTTTGCTAACAGCCACAAATCCGCTATTAGCGAAATTGCATAGTGACAACATTCTCTATTTCGCGTTCTTGCGTCTTTTTCACACATTTATGTTTTGAATTGGCCTTTGGTGTAAACATGAAAGTTTTAGATGATTGCGTTAGCTTTCCAATGGCTTTGGTTTGACTTGAAAATGTTTTGTGAATTTTGAATTATGATAGAAACACTCCAAGTGGGTCTTGGAAGACTTTTAAGAAAATTTAGCATAACCGCTTCTAAATCAATCCGAAACTTTTGGTTTGCTTCCAAACTTCAAATCCTAAGTACTATGAGTTTAATTAGAATGTTTAAGAGTATTTAATCTATATCTTGTTGAATCAAACTTAGTTTTCTTTTGATAATGAATTGGTGAATCATATTGATATGTTATTGTTGATTTATGGTTGAATCTATGATTAAATGATGTTAATGTTGTTGCATTTTGAGCCGTATCATTGCATAGGCATTTGTCAAGCGAAGGGGGCTTGATGCCTGTCAAGTTGTAGCGAAGGGGGCTTGATGCTTGTCAAGTCGAATTACGACATTAACGAAGGGAGTTTAACGCTCTGTTGGTACCACATGCATTTGTTGAGTCGTTGTTGTTGCATTTGTTGAGTCGTCGTTGTTGCATTGTTGAACGAAGTTAATTGATGATTGTAGTTGGAATTATATGAAGCATTGTTGATGATTAGTTGTTGTTGTTTTATGTTGATTGATTCATTTATATGAATTAATCGTTGATGATTAATTGTTGTTGTTTCATGTTGATTGATTCATTTATATGAATTAATTGTTGATGATTGTCGTTTTATGTTGATTAATTATTTTATATGAATTGTTGTTTATTATTAACGAATGTGAAATCTCACCCATTCTGTTTGAATGTTGCCTCTACAAGGGTAACGTGCAGATATCTAGGAGTAGCCGCTGATGTGAGTTGAGTTATTGTGTCGTCATAGGAGTCATATTCTGATACGTAACGAGATGAGGATATTTATATGTTTTGTTTTTCCTTTGCTATGTACCTCTGTATAAGATGTTGTTGAACCATTTTTTAATTGGAGTTTTTATTATGTTGATGACGTTGAGACATAGTGTCAAGTTTTGATTTAAACATTAAACATTTTCCGCTGCGACATTGTTTTAATTATTGAAAGTAGGTGTTTATTTAAATAGTGGATTTTAACCCTATTTATGATGGAATGATTTGTGAAGAACGAAATGTGACATATGCACTCTGATATATTTTACATTTATTTATATGTTGGGAAAACGGGATGTTACAATGTTAATGTGACCCGTGTTTTATATATATCATTTACAAATCCTTAAAAAAAATATCATTTAATTTTTACTTTTTTATTTTTTTATATAAATTTATAAATAATAAATATGTATCATTTAATAATATTACTCTTATTATCATTGAAAAAATACATAAAAAAACTCAATTTAAGTGATTACAAACATTGGAATAGTCATGACTAAATATTATAAAGTGGAATAGTCATGACTAAATATTATAAAGTGATAAACTAAAAATATGGCAAAATATTTATATCAAAAAAAGAACAAAGATGACGTTAACTTTTCAAATGATGACTCTCAAGCATATACAACTGATAGCGTTATTTTGGGACACCATGATGATTTAACAAAGGAGAAAACTGAAGATTCAAATGATGATATTCTAGCAAAGATCGCATCCAAAGAGGTTCCACTTGAACTCCTTCGGATGATGGTTGCTAAGAATGTGATTGATAACAGTCAGAATAAATTGGTAATTGTCGAAACAAGTAACGATAACAGTCATAACAGGCTCGTGGGTGATCTCTCTAACTATTCTTCCCATAATTGCCTAGTTTGCAAAAAGACCTGAATTAGTTCAGAAGTTGATGAATAATGAGAATATTGATTCTGAGGTCTCATCCACTACTTTCTATTGGGATATTCGAGGTATAAAGGACCAGGTTCACCTTCTCAACTGAACTGCCTACCAAACTCGCTTCCGAGATTCACCTTCTCCCCTTCCAATATTTTCGATTGGGATATTCGAGGTATAAAGGACCAGGTTCCTTCGCTGCTTATCGTCGTTGGTCAAGAGTTCGGTTGGAGAGGGATTCTACAAGTGCTTAGCTAACTTTTAGGGACCGTTTTGTTTTGCCGATTTATCGTTTTACTTAATTTGTTAATCTATTTTGCTTCTTTTTTTCGAGTGTTTTGGTTTGGTCCCCTACTTGTGTATCTTTTTCCACTTTTTTATTATATATATTATAAATAAGATTGTACCATTGTTAATAAATTCAAGTGCAAATTAGAAGAACAATAATGAAAAAAAAATAGCCGTTTGTTATGGAAGAACAAATTTATTGAAAAAAGAAAACATGTTCAAAAAAATATTTTATTGGTGGATTAAAATGAGGGTATAATAGGAAAAAGAACTCCAAAAATTCACTTTCATAATTTTATTTTTTTAAGACACTTTCTTAATTTCATGTTACCATTCTAGAACGATAGTTAAATAAAAACAAAGGGAGTAATATTTAGAGAGTAAGTGATTTTGACGTTAAAAAATTTAGAGATTATTTTTTTAGAGATTTTGAGTTGAGCCTGTTTGGTACGGATTAAAATGAAATGATTTTGACATTCAATAATTTCAAGATTATTTTCTAGAGATTTACCCGTTTGTTATAGCTTTTTATAAAATAGATTCTTGTAGTGTAACATATTTTTGTTAAAAAAAATTAACAAAAGAAATTTTTAAGGAAAGTTTCAAATAAAAAATCGGTTTGAATAGCTTATCTTAAAATGTCATTCTAGATATTTCATCATTTTGTTATAATTTTTTTTGATACTAAAATTTTGAAAAAAACTATTTCAAATAGCTTTTCATAAAAATCATTTTTGAAATATATCATTTTGAAAAAATATGCGATTTTCACTATGTAAAATCTCGAACAATGAATATTTAGGTTAGTGAATGTCAAAATATATTTTTTAACTTATAACAAATGAGTTTGAAATAACTTATACTATTTTCGAGTAAATTTTCAAAAAATCTATTTTTAAAAATACAAAGGAAAATCCATTTTTTTAGAATCTATAACAAACAAGCCCTTATAAAAAAATCAAAATTGATTTCGTGTTTGTTTATCGTAATAAAATCATTTTTTAATAATTTGATATGTTTAGATACAACTATATAAAAGAAATATTTTTCTTTGCAAAAAAAAAAAATTAGTTTGTTTAGGTGCAACTATATAGAAGGAATATTTTGTTTTAAATTAACCTCAATCTTTTCACAAATATTTTTTCTCTTCACTAAATAATATTTTTTGTTACAAAAGACACAAAAGGGTAAAAATATGCTTAGGTTTCAAATAATTAACATGGGGTAATATTGTGTTTTTGCTAGTCGTTAACTTTCATATATAGAGAATAGACTAGCGAAAAGACGGGCACTCACGTGACCGTCTTTCCGCTTTTTTTATTGCGTTAACGTTTGAAAATTATGAATAATTTTTTATTTTATTGTATGAAATTTTGGTTTTGATTAAAACTAAAAATATAAATGTTTGTTGCTTTTAAGGTATTACAAACCAAACCAACCATGATTATTTGTTTTAATAACACCAATAATATAACAAAAAAATATAATATAATTTTTTTTTTAATGACACCAACAACAATCTTCATTATAAAAAAAAGTTGTTTAAGAGTATAATTGAGATGATAAAAAAATAAATATAAATCTATTCATCTAATTTGTTACATTTTTTAAATGATAAAGGAAAAAAATTAGACATATATATATATATATCAGGTTTGTTACATTTTTTTTTAATATTTAGATTTGTTCTTATCTATTTGTTACATGTGTTATTTGTATTGAAAATTAAAGGTGTTTTCGGAAAGAGATATTTTTCTTTATATATAGTATAAATATAGATAAAATAGAAATTGTTATTAAAATGATTTAGTATTTCAAAGAATCGTATTTACCTGTGTGTGAGACCAAATATTATTCATTTGTATTTGTGTCTAGTCAATATCACTAATGTTGCTAACCACAGTGTCATCTAAGTATTATCCCTAATAAAAGAATGCCTACATTGAATCACGGAGACTTCGTTATTCACACTCTCATCCTATTGTATTTGCAAGTGAGGAGGACGTATTTGAAAAAGATAACACTCTAATTAATTTTTACTTTAGTTTATAATCTTTTTAAGTGCGGACATTTTTGTCTTTGAAGATGATAACAGTATGGAGTAGTGATGTTCAAATTTAAAGATATAACAAAACCACCGAGCCTCTCGAAACAAAACTACCGATAAAGAAGGGTGTGGTTTATCTTTTTTTGTTATTATCTCTGTATAAATACATCATCCATTACTCATTCACAATCACAGCATACAAACTCTAAACTCTACTTTCACTTTCTCCCTAAAGCAAAGAACAAAACAAACAACTTATTAGTGATAACTCAAAGATGATGAATCATGGTGATCATGATGGTGATGCTTCTCCTCATCATGACATTATCGACGCATCATCGCAACCATCTCTACCATCATCATCTTCTGTTGATACACAAACAATCTTGAATTTAAAAAAGATGAAGAAGTATGTGGATGCATCATGGCTTACACTCTCACCGCCATCTTCATCACCACCATTAACACCCCCTAGGCCTTCACCATCATCATCAACCCCTAGGCCTCCACCATTTGAATACACACCATTAACACCCCCCATTGATCCGAAAACATTTTTCTATTCCGAACTCATCTCTTCTCTTCCTCATCCTCCTACTTTTGATTCCAACCCTAATAATCTTGCCCTAATTCCCAAATTACCATTCCACGATCATCAAGAACAAGATCTTTCTCCTCCTCCTACTACCAATAGTAAGGTGTTGGGACAGCGTCAACGTGTTCTAACAAATCACCAGCCTGTGAAAAAGAGACGACTAAGTAAGAGCGCGACTGTACCACCACCATTCCCGTGGGCCACTTCGAAACGTGCCATCTTGCACACACTCGACCACTTGTTATCCGTATTGAAACTCAAGACTATCTCTGGAACTCTTGAATGCAAAGACTGTAAGTTTCAACAAGACATTCACTTTGATTTGGTTGAGAATTTTGAGAAAGCGACAAGGTTCATGGAGGAAAAAAGGAACGAGATGTGTGATCGTGCACCCGGTGAATGGATGAATCCTATGATACCAAACTGTGAGAGTTGTAGAAAAGAGAAAGCAATGCATCCATTGATAACAAAGAAGAGAAATATAAATTGGTTGTTCTTGCTGTTGAGTCAAATGATAGGATGCTGCAGGCTTGATCAATTGAAGTATTTTTGCAAACATGCAGATATACACAGAACAGGTGCCAAAAATAGATTGGTTTATTCAACTTATTTTGGTTTATGCAAACAACTCCAACCAAACACACCATCTGTTCCATAGGGATTTAAATATGGGTCTTGTTCTCGGACATTGGTTAAATAATCTCTAGATAATTTTTGTCTTGGAGATATAAAATGTTAACTTTTGAGTTTTTATCGAGTAATGATTTACATCACTTTTTTTTTATAAAAACTTACTTGTTTTGGATGCTTAACAATTGTTCATAGGACACTTAGCATTCTCCTTAATTCTTTGCATTGTTTTAAACACTCTAATTGAAATTTTGCTTTATAATTTGATTTTCTAAACGTGAATGACTGAAATTATATATAAAAGTCATGTTACTATAAGTGAATACAGTTCAATTATAGTAGTACTATAAAACTAGATTAACACTCATTCCATTAATCATGTGAGAAATTGTCACACTTTGTTTCCATAAAAGATGTCTAACGTAATAATAATGTGATTTATCATTCTTTTCATCAATCAAATATTGAAGTAGCTCTTTCCCAAATCTACATCACCAGTGGAATGGTTAAGAGTACTGTTTTTTTAGCACTGATTTTCATTTGAACATTTTAATACAAATGCTAGTAGATTGCTCTGATCATTAGTCACTCTTGTAGATGCTTAAAGTTTGTTACAAAGATGGTTCTCATTGTCAACTAATACTTGAATAATATGAGATATAAATTTATTGACAAAATAAATATTAAGATGTTATTACGAAAAAAGAAACAACATATATTAGGGTTTTTGCCTCAAACTGTGGTAAATTATTGAGTGTACTGTAGATTTATATATTAAATGCGCCACCTCTACCAACTGTATATTGAATCTTGATTACATGTAAAATTTTATTTGTACCAAAAAAAAGTACAATCTTGTTTTATACTGCTGTCTCCGTTCCTTTTAAATAGTCGTTTGAATGCGTATTTAGCGTTTCTATTTAACTATCCTTTTAAAGAAGATTGTTTCTTATTATCTTAAAATTGACAATTGTTTGTTATGAGAGAGGCATTGTGCAAAAATAAACTAAATTTGTTTTTTTTAACAAAGTTTGTTTTTTGTAAAAAAACAAGTTTGTTTCTTGTTATCTTAAAATTGACAATTGTTTGTTATGAGAGAGACAAATTGTGCAAAAAAATATGAATTTGTTGGAGAAAAAGATAAAAACTACCAATTTTTTGTTACAAGAGAATGATATATTAAATTTATTGGAAAGAGAAAGTGTGTGCAATTTTTTTAATATATTGGTGGATTTAAATAAGGGTATAATAGGAAGTAAAAAAGAAAAAATTCACTTTACTAATTTGGTGTTAATATTTCAAAACGACACTTAAAAATGAACGGAGGGAGTGTATATAAAAAAAGTAACCGTTTTGGGATGACTTTTTCTTCTTCTAATTGTACTCTTAAGCAAAATTGACTGTCAAAATGTTATTTCATTGGTTTCATTCAAAAAGATAAGAATTTATATTTGTTATATTTTTTAAGATATTATATTTGTTATATTGTTGGTATCATTGAAAAAGATAAGTATAATTTGTTATAATATGAAAGTACAAAATATCTATTATCTATACTTATAATTTTAAAGGTTAAATACATTTTTGATCCCTATAAATATACCAACTTTTTGTCTTAGTTTCTCAAAAAAATTCAACTACTCGTAAAACCATTATAGGTAACAAAATTTTGTTCAATGAAAGTTTAAATTTGCACTTAACAATAAATAAACTTTGTTTAAACAAAATATTTGAATTTTTCTAGTATTCAAGTATTTGTTTAAACAAAAAGATGGTGTTTGTATTTGGTGAACATTTGTGGTGGACAAGTCATTTGTCATGTTTAAGCATTGGCTAGTTCACTTTGTGTACTTCTTGAACAGCTTAGTATTCTCTTCGGTACGCATTGTATTGTGGGAAATACTATAGCAGTGTTAATATAATTTCATTTTGACTTGTTAAAAAAATATACTTGAATTTTTCAAAAGTACACCATTAATTAGTTTTATAAAAATGAGTAAGTAAGTCCTAGAAATAGTATAATTGATGTAACCGGACAAAAAATAGTATAATTGATAAATTGTATTTAAACTGTCAAAACACATTAGTTAAATACTACCGCAAAATCCGTATTTAAACGACACTACTTCAAAAAATAGAGTGAGTAGTAAGTAGTAACCATTTTCCCAACTCTTACGTACCAACATACACACAAAATCAATCATTTAATTGAGATCTCGCTAGTTCAATCCTCATTTGATAGAATTGATAATTAATTCCTCTTTTATACATAAAATTCGGTTCGGTCATCGACTCAGCAGGGGTCCTGATTTAATGCTCAAACCACTGAGTTAATGGTTGAACCGCATAAATGAACCGGATTAAACCGAATTACTCGGTTTTAAGATTAAATTTTTATAGGTATTGAATCAGATTAGATCGGATTGAACCGATGACTCGGACACTAAAAAAACTAAAATGCTGATATGTAATATACATATTAATATTTGTATAGCAATATTTTTCGTTTTTAAAGAGTATAGTGTATTATGTAAATATTATATATTCAATGATAATGTGGTTTCAAAGGAAAAAAAAAATTACACTTGAAATGTAAAATACTTATATATAGAAACTAAGAGCAGATAGTGCAGTGGTAAAGTCTATCTTTTGGTTCCTTAATGTACAAGGTTCGATCCTCCATACCCGGTATAATGGAAAATTGAAGACATTTAATTGACATTTAATCTAATTAAGGGAAATGTTAACTTGTGCCCAAGGGCGGGCCCAAGGGCGGCACAAGATAAAGATTTAAGGTTTTGAATGCACAATTTTCAAAGTTATATTTCTTTATTTAGTTTCTTATCTTGTGCCCTTATAACACAAGATAACAAGACCCTTAATCTAATTAATGATTATCAAGAATGACTCGACCCAGTGTATTGACCGGCCGGTCCGAGCCGATTTTTAAAACTATGCTTTTATATACCTAAAAAAAATTGATAATTAATAACCTCTCTTCAAATTAAATAACATTTGATTGGTAAGATCTTGCTTAATTTGGTCCTCTTCAGATAGAATTTATAATTAATAATGATAATAATTAAAATAAATTATAGCAAAATTTTCAATGTCATATTTAACTATATTCCATAAAATTCAACCAACCAAATAACATGTTTTAGAAGGCATCACCACAAACTAAATTAAAAAACCAGAACAAGACGAAATTCAACAGCAAAAAAGACAAGAAACAAAAGCAACAATGTTTGGATGTCTAGAAACTAACATTCTAATTAACAAGCAAAGCTTCCTAGGGCCAAAGCCACTGCAACACTGATACCAACATAACCACTCAATCTCGTAGAACCTGAATGATGATGATGTGGAGCCGGTGCCGAAGAATTATGGTTGGGAGGACTTGGCGCCGGAGTAGACTTACCGGTAGCAAGTGGTGCCGGAGCATTGATTGCTGGAGAATGTATCTCACTTGGTGAAGGAGCATTTCCTATCGGAGACATTGATGGGGAGTTTATAGGTGCAGCTGCATGTGATGACAATGAAATGCTAAGAATCACGACTGATACAATCAAAATAAAACTGGATCTCATCATTGTTAAGTTGTTCAAAGAAAAAGTTCTAATAGGGTGATTGGTGATTGAATTGAGATTGAAATGTGTGAAAATGGTTAGAGGATGGTAGTCTTTATTTATAGTGATGTGACCGCGTTACGATATTAATCATTGCCAAAATCATAGGTGAATGCCTTACGATATTAAAGTAGGTTTTAAAACAATGCAATCTGTACTAAAAATGATTGTCTTTCATAAAAATATAAAAATAAATATAAAAGTATATATGTTCTTTTGCATCAATTATTTATACGCAACTATTTTTTTGTCGTAATTTAGTGGCTTGAAATTCACCCCGTTAATGTGAATAAGAGGAAAAATCTAAAGTTGGAATAAACCTCTACATATTGCAACATTTCAGCTGAGTTATGATCACCACTTTATATTTTTAAATTTTCATGAACAAATGGTTGTGGTATTTACCAACCTAATTTTACGGACTTACATGATTTATATTTTTTATGGTGTTTCCTTTTTCAAAAAAAATAAATGTATTGCCTTGTTTTATTATATTAAATGTGTTTCTTAATTTTAAGATTTGTTATAAAAGCTAAATAATATTGTCAATGAATGTTGGCTTGGTTGATAAGGTTGTGTGTTCAACTTCCTCAATTAACATTTTTTTTTTAGAGAACTTCCTCTATCAACATGATGACCTCTTTGATAGATGATCGGTAAATACTTCTGTGAAACGTCCATCGAACCTTAAGGGTGCCATGATTTTGGTGAGCCCCGAAGTTCAACATAGTTACACTTTCTTCCGTAAAAAAATCTAAATAATACTAATTAATTGGGTATCCATACTTTATAAATTAATTGTGTTTCCATTTTTAAAATTTTATCATTTTTTATTTTTCAAACTTATTGTGGTATGATTTATTGTTTTGATATTAATTTTATAATCATGTAAAAAGTATGATCTTAACAAAAACTGATTTTTTAGGGAAAAACTGGTTTTAAATATGTCCCAAAATTTACGATTATTATGAAATTTATTTCGCAAATATTAATTTTATCAAGTGTTTAACTGTGCTTCACAAATTGATATAATATTAAAGTATTTTAAGTTTTAATAGTTATAAAAAAAACACTTGATGGAAATGCGTGGTTTTGGTTTTTATGGTGTTTTCTTTTATGAAAAAATAAACAGACCCTGTGTTCAACACAAGTTTCTGTAAGTCTTAACATAATCTATTTAATTAAATAGATTTTATAAAAAAACTTGAGTTTAACTTTAACTTTTTTATTAAACAAACCGCGCCAAATTAGACTTTAAATAGGTTAGACCTTAAACCCTCTCGGGTGGTTAAGACGGGAGAGAAAAGTTCTTTTAACGAAACAATCATTCATTTGTGGCATGCTAAATTTGTTGAAGAGTTTACCGATTAATTAAATTCTAGAAAAAAGTTGGGTGAATAAGAATTTTGTAACAGTAGATATATTTCGACTAAAAAAAAGTAGTTATGTTTCAGACAGTTTCCTCTTGTCTGTTCTTCCACATACATAAATGGCTGCTGCTGATTCTTGTAGGAAGTTGGACGTGAAGAAGTTGATTTCCATAAGTAACGACGTCGTTAAGGTTTTGAAAGATCCTCTTAATGACCATGACCTCAACATTCTCTTTCATTATGGCGTAATTTGATTCATATAGAAAACTCCACTTAGTGCGTTAAGGCTTTGTTGTTGTTGTTACGGTATTTCACTGTGATCAACAATGATAACCCCATATACAGTATTTCATATAGTAGAATTTTGGCTTTTTGCTATTTTCCTTGGTGCACTATTAATATCTCTGATCTAAAGTAGTTCGTTTTAACTCAACTAGCTCATATCAATGCTATCTACTATGCGTAGATATTCATGACTGTATTATGTGTTTGGACAACCGACAATGCTTATGTGAATCAGATTATCAGAACAAAATAGATTCCCACAAGCAAAAAACAGAGGATGCCAGATTTGAGACTGCTGCTGATGCAGAACTAGAGCTTTTGCATAGAGAACTGGATGAAGAACTTGAAAAAGAACGTTTGTTGAAAGACGAGTTTAGATAAGTCTCTATTTGTTTTCTGCTTTTTAGATTAATCTTTGTGTAATGATGTATCTCATTATCCATCTTGCATCAACACTGCCTGCCATTAGCAATGAGTTTAATGATCCAGAACAGCAACAGATTTCTATCCAAGAGAAGAAAAAGAAATTTAATAAAAATTGAGCAAGAAAAGCTGAGAACACGGTATGTGCACCGCAAAACATGAATCTAAGATTGTAAATTGGCCTCATATATGTATCGCTACTTGTTATTCATGTATAACGTACATTGTCTTCAAAACATTCATATGTAAGGAAAACAAGAGAGGAATGTGAAACTTAGAAAATTCATGAAAAAACAACAACGAATTGGCAATGCTTTCAATATTGACACATCCCAACATTGCCTAAATACTTTGTTTAGGATCAACACTGCATTCTTTAAATAAATAAATAAAAATCATGTACTAAGAAATAATGTATGCCAAATATGCAAGGTGGATGGTTTTTGACATGAATCTCCAAATGCTTGCATCTTGAGGCGTAAGTAATGTTAAAGCCATGAAGAAGTCTAACGACATGAATGCATCTTCCAACCACTTCATTGAAGACAACATTGGCATGCAATCAAACATATGTAAGTGCCAAGACAATGGAATTACCATAAATTTGGTACAAACCATAAAGGATAAGGAACATCACTATGCTATTGTAGTTACTAATAAAAGCCACTATATCTTCGAGCTTCACATTCTGCCACCCAATAGGATCCTTGTTCGTGACCAGCTTGAACACTTCAAAGCCAATAATTTGAGGTGGCTTAGCAAATGTTGAGACTTTCAAGCGGTCAGAGACAAAATGTTGAGTTCCATACTCGGCATTACAAAACATGTAAATGAAGTATAACTCTCTTAACACTTCATCTTTGGCTAGAAAGCCAAACCAATTGTTGTTGATTGTTTCTAGACTCATAGCCGACACTTCAGCTTTTGGAGGTCCATTAGTGGAGTCTTTGAGATCATAAACAAATAAAGAATTTGAGGACATGTCACTTACACTTACATACAATTTTGTACCAATAATTTCCACATCTGTAAAATAAGTCTTTGAATCCTTATCTGGCTCGACTGTAGTCCATGACTTGTCAAAGAGTTTATAAATTACAATGGGACAAAAATCACTTAAAAAACCGACTAAATAACAATCAGAACCATCACAGTTTGGTTTGGAAGAGGCCACCATTTTTCTCATAGGTGATAATCTAATACCTGAGATGGAAGAGTTGGAAGGCAAGTACAACTTTGATGGTATCAAGATTCTAACATCAGTCACTGGATTCAAGAAGAAATATTTTACAAAACCTTCTTCAGAAAAGTCACCCACAATCAACCAGCCTTCAACTGAGCCAAGACACTCATGAGTGCTCTGCCACAGTGGTGCTTAAGGTGATGTACACTTTTTGTACTCAGGCAGTAATAAAACCTTGAATTTTTGGACCGTAGGAAAACTAGTGGCAGTTCAAGTAAATGGCAGCAATGTTTGTTTTCAATGACATTAGAAACTGTTTTCCTACAGGAACGACATATTGCTCTTAAACCAAGGCATTTAAGGGACAAACGCTTTATAATCAATTCCAACACATCGACGGGTACATTTGTCAATGTGTGTTTTCTCTTCCATCTCATAATTTTTGATTCCATTGAGCCACTGCAGAATGATCATTGCAACTTGCAAATATTAGTGCAGTAAAAAGTATAGGTGGGTTTATTTTGATTGTGATATAAAAGCCTGATTAAAGTGTCTTGACATCACTATATAAGAAAAGGAATTCCAACTACGGCAATACCTCAAAACCTACTAATCATATGAAGTATAAGTAATAATGTATATTATAATATATCGTTTTGGACCGTCTTTTTCACTTTCAACTTATATTATATTTGATATATTGTTAGTGTCATTAAAAGCCGTCTAAACGATAGTAGTAATGATAATAATAATAAGGGTTAATAGACTTTTACCCTCTTTAATATAGATCACTTTTGGTTTTCCCCCTGTAAAAAAATTGTCAGATTTCATCCTTGTAAAAAAAAATTGTTTTAGAAAACCCCCTAAACTAGCTGACTGTGCATTTTCGTTGATGTAGCACGCTGCGTCAGCTTTTTTATGACGTGGCGCGTTGACTGTATAATTATTTTTATTTTTTATTGGGCACACGTGGCATTCTGATTTTTTTAAATAAAAATACAAAAAATATTAAAAAAATTTAAAAAACGAAAAAAAAATTAATAAAAATGAAAAAAAATCTGAAAAACTTCGGAAAAAATGATTAAAAAATAAAAAAAATATGGTAAAATGAAAATTCTAGAAAATTAAAATAAAATAAAATCTAGAAATATTTTGAAAAAATTCTTGAAAAGATTAATATATACATGAAATTTTCGAAAAAAATATGAACTAAATTAAAATTATAAAAAAATTCGAAAATATAATATTATCTAATTATTTTGATTTTGAAAATTAATGTCTAGAATTTTACATTATGAAAATATTTTTCATTATTTTTATTTTTTGTATCAAAAAAAAAACAAAGTTTTAAATTTCGAAAGATAATTTTGAACTTTTTTTAAAAAATATTGAAATATATTTTCTTATTATTTTTAAAAAATTGAAATATTTTAAGTTACTGAATTTTTCAATTTTTTATAAAATAAAACTTCTTACTTTCGCAAAAAAAAATGATTTTTTTTTCATTTTCCCAGAATTTTATAATTTTTCCCGTATTGAGAAAAATCTGGAAATATGATTTTTTTTCTAAATAAATTAATTTTTTCAGAATTTTTTTCAAAAATTTGTCGTTATTTTTTGTTTTACCAGATTTTTTTTAATCATTTTAAATTATTATTTTCATTTTTTTAATCATTTTCTTTTATTTTTATTAATTTTTTCTGAATTTTTTATTGTTACAGATTTTTTTTATTTTTCATTTTTCTATAATTTTTTTCGTTTTTAAATTTATATTATTTTATTTTTAAAAAAATCAGAAATGTCACGTGTATCCAATAAAAAAATAAAAATAAGTATACAGTCAGCGCGCCACGTCATCAGAAAAAGGGGACACAACGTACCACATCAGCTGGCCTATGCGGTTTTCTAAAACAAAACAAAAATTCAAGGACGAGATCTGACCAAAAGTGTAACACCCCGTTTTCCCCAACTTTAAAATAGCATAGATTAATCAGAGTTTTTCAACGTAAATGGAATGTCACACTTCTTTTCATAAAATCATAAATGGAATAAAGAAAATCCTTTAATACATCGCAGCGGAAATATTTCAACTTTTCAAAACAACCTTTGGCACAAGGGCCTCAACACAAAATCTCATAAATTTAGTTCATCAACATGTTCATAAAACAATACGTAAGGAATAGAAAGCGACAACAAAATTCTCATCCCGTTACGTATCAAAGCACCTAAGACACACGCGAGAGATACATCATACGACCGCAACTATTCTTGATTACCTGCAAGTTACTCATAGGGAAGGCAACATTTTCAAGCAGAAGGGGTGAGATTTCACAAAACAATAATAATAAGCATATAATTCATCAAATACATTTAACAACATGGACGTCATCAATTAATCAAAATAATTCTTCATATAGTATTTCTTTAACAACTCATAAGCTACATTATGTAATCATCATAACAACATCAATTAGTAATACAAATAACCACGTAGTTCATCTTTAATAATACTTCATATAAACAACATAAGCAACAATCAACTTCAAATCATCTTTAACGATACTTCGCATAAACAACATAAACAACAACATATAACTCTTCATTAACGATTCATTGATAATTATCAACTCGACAACTTAGACAACTCGACAACTTCGACATCGACTACGCAACTTCAACTCGACTATGCAACTTAGACATCTTATTCATGCATGTGGTACCAATCCAGGGCATCAAGCCCTCAACGTAATAAGTATTAATATACTTCCAGGGCGTCAAGCCCTCATCGCAAATGAGCTAAAGCTCCAAGGCATCAAGCCCCCAACGTGTAGAGTAAAAACTCACAGGGCATCAAGCCCCCAACTGAAATAGTTATGCATGGACTCGACATCATACAACTTACAAAACATCGACATCTTAGGATTCCAACAATTTGGATCAACTTCTTATTTCATAGACCGACTCATGCAACTTAATGATAATAAAATCAATCAACAACAGAATTCAGCAGCTTAATCATGACAGTAATCAAATGATAATCAGCAACAACTTCATGTAACATCATATTCATCAACTTATACCTTCATATAATAATTCATCAATCATGAACACATCATATAACATCATATTCATCAACATATACGTTCATATACTAATTCATCAATCAGGAAAAGCATCATATATTATCATCAACATATACATTCATATAATAATTCACTAAAGCCTCCTTAGAGTATTTTCATTATAACTCAAACACCAAAAATCATTTTCAAGTCAAACCAAAGCCAACGAAGAGCTAACACAATTATCTACAACTTTCATGTTTACACCAAAGGCCAATTCTGTACCAATCAATATCAGTTTTCATTTCAAATTCGGGAAAGGTTGTGCTGAAATTCATAAATATTCACTGTGACCTACGTGCAGTAATATGACCATAACTCAAGTTCTACAAATCATTTAGAAGTCAGACCAACGGCAATAAAAAACTAACATCCATACCTACAACTTTCGTGTTTACACCTAAGATCAATTATGTACTTATCAATATCAGTTTTCATTTCAAATTCGAGAAAGGTTGTGCTGAAATTCATAAATATTCACTGTGACCTACGTGCAGTAATTTGACCATAACACAAGTTCTATAAATCATTTATAAGTCAAACCAACGGCATTAAAAAGCTAACATTCATGCCTACAACTTTCGTGTCTACACCGAAAGCTAATTCAAAACAGAAACGGGTGAAAAGTGAGTGTTTTTCCAGTTTTGGCTTTCAGAAAATC
This sequence comes from Medicago arabica, assembly GCA_946800305.1. Taxonomy (NCBI): domain Eukaryota; kingdom Viridiplantae; phylum Streptophyta; class Magnoliopsida; order Fabales; family Fabaceae; genus Medicago; species Medicago arabica. The sequence goes on from OX326969.1 coordinate 52,442,122, forward strand.
GATGGCCGAATTCGCTTACGGGAAAGAACAGTTTTCACTACAAAAACCCAATTTTTGATCCCTTAATCACCCAAAATGATTTACAATGATGTTTACAGGTCAAATAGGCAATATAGAAATCAAAACAACATAGGAACATGCATCAAACAACACAATTCATCTCATTTTATCAATTAACATAAACTTTCTAACCCTAATTCAAGAACACAACAATTCATCAAATTTCAGAATTTTATACTATGATTATTGAAGGAAATCCCACCCTTACCTTAGATTAGACTATCGGACTCTACGAGATTGCTCCTCTTCTCACAAGATTCTCCTCTTTCTCTGACTTCTCACTTTTCTCCATTTTTCTCCAAAAACTGAATTGTACATTTTGTACAATTCTAACCTAGTTTTCCTTTTTATATCTCTTCTATCTAATTTATCTTATTTCACTTATTCTCTTAAACTCTTTTAAATCCTTAAATCAACCCCTCAACTCAATATTCTATTTAAAAATAGATATAAATTACTTCCATAACAAATATCAAATATATTTCTATAACAAATAACAAGTATATTTTTTACACCAAATAACATGTATATTTCTATAACAAATATATTTCTATAACAAATAACAAATATATTTTTACACCAAATAACATATATATATATATATTTCTACACCAAATAACAAATATATTTTCTACACCAGATAACAAATATATTTCTATAACAAATACCAAATAACATATATATTTCTACATCAGATAACATATATTATACTAATAAATACCAATATATAACATAACAAAATATCACTTATCAAAATAAATCGACTAAATTATAAAAAGATATTTAAACTCAATAAAATAAATAAATAATAAAATAGGGCGTTACAAAAAGTGTCATATAGTACGAGGGATAAATGCTCATCAATTTTGTCAGAGTAGAAGTGGAAGTGGAAGTGGAAGGGGTTTTACAACTTAGACCATGTACAATGGTAAAAAATTTCAACACCATTCAACACCCACTTTTTCAATTCCCAACACTCCACATCATTTTCTCTCTCTTAATTCAACATCCATTCAATTTTAACCACTCCAATGATTTTTTCATTCAACACCCTACCCCACCATATTTTATTTCTTATTCTTATTTAATTTTATATTTTTGTTTTTATAATTACATAAAAATACAATTATCGTTTATAATTAAATTAAAAAACGCTTAGTTTTTAATTTTTTTTGTAAAAACAAAATTTATTTAAATAATTTATTTTTATTTTCTTAACTTAAAATGCAATACAACAACAAACTAATTGATTTGGATTTTGATAATTGTTGGGATTTTGGTAGTTAAATGGGTAAGTAGAAGAATTTTGGGTGTTGAAACGATTATTATTGGGATCCATTTCACCAAAATGAAGTTTAAAACTTCAAAAGAAAGCTAATAGAAGGATAATAATAAGATTAAGATAGTGAAAAATATGGTTTTTTTTCTGTGTCCAAATCAAATGAACCAAGTCTCTATTTATAGACAAAAAAAAAATCATGAATTTTGGTATTTTTTTTATTTTTTTTTAAATTAATTTACAATAAAATAATTGAGTTTAAATTATTAAGATGATAAAAATCCGGACAACCAATCAAAACATGACACGTGTCTCAGGTTATCCACTCACAATCTTCTCTCTCCGCGTCCCCTGTTGGGCGACGCGCCCTGTCGGGCCGTGTGTTACACGCGCAGTTTTGCGCAAATGGCAACGTGCCACGTGTCATGGTCGGCAGAGTTTCAACATGTTGAATATCTTCAACTTCTCTTTCTTCAACATCACTCTCAACACCACCATTGGAGCACATGCATGTGTTGAATCTCTCATTCAACATAGCAATAAACATCCATTGTAAGTGGTCTTAGAAGTATGATGATTGATTATTACGTCAAAGGGTTAAATCAAAACCATAGAAAGTAAAACTAGAAATGTGTACTAAAACAGCAGAAAATACGCATGCAAGCATGTTTCAAAAAACTGTAAACCACAAACAACTATGAAAGAAAATAACATAAAATCGGAATGAAAAAACAGTAAACTATAACACATACAAGATTTACGATGTTCGGTCGTAGCTCCACTGCCAATGCAAAATTCTTGATATCGCTGATTATGAGAAACCCTTGTTCATTCATACGCTTAAAACTTCACACTATATTTTCTGTTTTATACGTTCATATATTTTATTTTATTTTGGTACAACCTTTTATACACTAGAAAAGAAACTCAATTGTGTTATGTGTGATTTGTGAGTCATACCCCACTTTTTTTATAAACACCCTCTTATTATTTGTACTATGAATCTCTTTTTTTTATACTAAAATATAAAGTAAACTTCATAAATAAATAAAGATCAATTTTGGTGTCCTCGATGAGATGTTGAGATATCTCTTTTAACTTAATTAGATGTTTTGGATTCGAACTCATGGTTGTAAAAATTTAATAATACTTGAGTAAACCATGAAATTCATCCTTAACTTTGTATGACACTCTCAACAGGCACACGTTATGTTTTCAACTGTAAGATCATTAAGATGAGCCTTTTTTTTTTTTTTTTTTTCATTTTATGAAGTTATTTTTTATTTTGGGTTAATTAAGTTTTAGGACTATAAATATCTGCAGTTTTGTTTTTAGTCTCTATAAAAATAATTCACACTTTTTAGTTCTTACAAAATTTTCCGTTAATGTTTTTAGTCCCTGTTAAATTAAAATTTGTTTAATTATGCTTAAACTTCTAAATTTTTGAAAGATTTTTAAGAGACATGTTCATAACATTGTAAGACACTCTTTTATAAAAATCTTTTAGTTTTTTAACATGTAATGAATTAAATATGAATTTTTCTAAAAGCCAAATTTTCAAGATTATATCAACGAAAATTTGGACCTAATAATAAAATTTTGAGTTACATTTTTACGGAGGAACTTTATATAATGTTCTAAATAAGTATGTAAAAATATGTTAAAAATTTAAAAGTTTAAGCACAATATTAAGCAAATTTTAATTTTACAAGGACTAAAAGTATGTATTGGTCCCTGTTAAATTAAAATTTGTTTAATCATACTTAAACTTTTATATTTTTAATGGTTTTTAACAGACATGTTAAGAACATTATAATAAACTCATATATAAAAAATTAGAATTTTTCAACATGTAATGAATTAAATATAATTAATTTTAAATGCCAAAAATTTAAGATAAAACTAACGAAAATTTGGACCTAAAAATAAAATTTTGAGCTAACTTATTGCGGCGGAATGTTTTAAACAAGTATGTAAAAAATTATTCAAAAATTTATAATTTTAACCTTAATTAAACAAATTTTAATTTAATCAGAGACTATAAATATTAACAGAAAATTTTGTAGGGACTAAAAAATATGATTTATTTGTATAGGGACTAAAAACAAAATTGCATATATTTATAGGGACCAAAAACTTAATTAACCTTTTTATTTTTATCTTCGGCTTTTTTGCCATCACTCTCATTTTCCGTGTCATCTAATTTTGTGGGGTACATTGAGCTGAACTTCATTTTCAGCCCTAGTCCTTATGAATGTGATAGGTCAAAGTCAAATATAACAAACTATATAAATATGTTTATACTTACCTTTTAATTATTTCAATTATACCCTTAAGCAAGATTGTTGTTCGTGTCATTAAAAAAAACAACTAACATTTATATTTTTACTTTTAATAAAAACCAAAATTTCATATAAAAAATATCCGTTGTATTTTTGTCTTTTGCCCAAATTTTTTACTTAAAACCCTAGCTTAACACTGAGAAGAAAGTGTAAAAAATAACATCCTCATCACTTTGCTAGAAAAAAATAATATTCTCATCGCTTATGAGAGCATCAATATTGTTCAGAGTAGAAGTGGAAGGGATTTTACAACTTAGAAGTATGATTGATTATTACTTCAAAGAGTTAAATCAAATTTGCAGAAAGTAAAACCAGAGACGTGTGAATAACACTCACACTAAATAAGCAGCGAATACACATGCAAGCATATTTCAAAAAACCGTAAACCACAAACAACTATGAAAGAAAATAACATAAAATCGGAATGAAAAAACAGTAAACTATAACACATACAAGATTTACGATGTTCTGTCGCAGCTCCACTATCAATGCAAAATTTTGGAATCGAATGACACTTTTCTTGATATCGCTGAATATGAGAAAATTCATACGCTTAAAATTTCACACTAAATTTTCTCTTTTATACGTTCATATATTTTTGTTTTTGGGTGCAATGTTTATACACTATAGAAAAGAGACTCAATTGTTTTATGTGTGATTTGTGAGTCATACCCCACTTTTTATGAACACCCTCTTATTATTTGCACTACGAAGATATTTTTTTATACTAAAATATAAAGACAACTCTAAAAATAAATAAATATATCAATTTTGGTGTCCAAAATGAGATGTCTCTTTCAACTTAATTAGATGTTTTGGATTTGAATCCACGTTTCTTAAAATGCAATTATGTTTAATCTTTTAAGAAAGAACTGTGGCTAGAGATATCCAATTAAAAAAAAACTATCAATTTTGGTAGATGTTAACCACACATTTCTACTGTAAAAAAAAACACATATCTTTTTAAAATTTAAAATATATAACATGATTGTTGAGATTAACATTTATAAATTTTCAAATAAAATTGTAAAAATTTAATAATATCACAAAATCCGTCCTTAAGTTTGTAGTTTGTATGACACTCTCAACATGCACATGATATGTTTTCAACCGTATGATCACTGAAATGAGTTTTTTTTTCATTTTATTAAGTTAATTTTTATTTTTATCTTCCGATTTTTTTTTGCCGTCTAATTTCATGGGGTACAGTGAACTGAACTTCATTTTCAAGGACTAGGATTGGTTGTTGTAGTAAAACAACACGTTACACAGTTTTCAATTATAGTCATTGGATGGTATTAGTGTAACTTAGTCAAACTGGTTCAATGGTTGGGATAACAATTGTGTTATTTTCTACGGCACTGAATCCATTTCCCATTTTCAGCACTAGTCCTTACTCCATATGAATGCGATAGGTCAAAGTCAAATATAGGATGAAGATGCTTGTGGGCCAAGTTGTTGCTATAATAAGTGAACCAATGAGAACTTACTCAATTGGGATTACATCGTCAAACAAAACAAACATTGAAGACCATTATTGTCAAACAAGCATTGTCAAAGTCAAATATTGTTGGAACATAGAGTACTGTTCCAACTCTAATCAAATAGCCAAAGGTACAGGTACTGCAGAAGAGGATGCTGCAAACCAGTACAAAACACTATGCTTAGGAGTTGCTCTGCCGAGTTGGAAGGCCACACTTGCAAGAAACACTTGCAAGATTCAATTGGATGGACCTGCAGCCTAACCATGGAACCCACGTTTTACAGTTTCTATTTTTTGCCATGAATCATCAATTATGAATCAAAAAAATTGCTCTTCAATAAATATTTATAGAAAAAGAGGAAATACCACCTTAGCTCTAAATAGAAATAGGAGCAGTTTTGAACACCAAAACGTAGAACAAAATTCCACAAGGTTTTTTTCGGAACTATCCATATCCTATGAGCTGAGATAACATCACAAAAGACCACTCGATATTAACATCTATATAAACCTATATTTCAAAGCATGTTATGACCCCATTAAACAACATATTTGAAAATTTCACCAGACTATTTTATACCCGCCAAACATTGAGCTCTGTGTCATCTCCCCCTCCTGGTTCTAGTAGGAGTACTAGGAGCGAGGCGAGAATTTTGGACTGTATTGGGATCGTGTTTTTGCAATGCAAGGTAAGACAAAGCCGTGACAACATCTGCTATAACCGGACGCATATTAGCTTGTTCCTGAACACACATTGCTGCAACAGCAAGGGCCTGGTATAACCCTCTTGAAGGATACTGACCTTGAAGCATAGGATCGGCCATTTGTGAAAATTTCCTTCGATCTTTGAACAACGGTCTAGCCTGCAATTACATCACAATAGTCCATTCCAAAATTACTACTCAAATAAAGAGCAAAAATCAAACCATATATATCAAACTTCATTGAATGAAGTACTTCAATAATTAAAGACCAGTTAAAAATATGCCCCTTGAAAAGTTCACCTAACTTTGAATGCTATCTTTAACCATAATAGTAATTTCTTGAGAAATGAATAAAACATAGAACAGGATGATAAAAAATCCTAATAAAAGAACAGGATTTCTACCACACAATTCTCAAGTTAAATACTTTCTTACCCATGCGACAAGATTCTGTTCTGCTGCGGATTTCGAATAGTCAATTGCTTTCCTTCCTGTAATTATTTCGAGAAGAACTACGCCAAAGCTATAAACATCTGATTTTAGAGTGAGTTGACCAGTCATCGCATACTCTGGAGCACAATATCCATAGGTTCCCATAACTCTTGTCGAAACATGGGTGTTTTCTCCGACCGGGCCTAGTTTGGCCAAACCAAAATCAGATAACTTTGGGTGATACCCTTCACCGAGCAAAATGTTGGAGCACTTCAAATCTCGGTATATGACCGGAGGATTAGCTTTGTCGTGTAGATATTCCAACCCCTTTGCTGCCCCCGCAGCTATTTTCATTCGTGTGTTCCAGTCAAGCCGTTTCTTGGCAGGAGAAATATCTGCAAATCAAACACATATGATCCTTAAATAACAACAACAAGACAACACCGAATTTAAAAAGAGAGAGAGAAAAGGACATTTGCATAGTTGAAATGAAATACCATGCAAGTGATCTTCCAAGCATCCTAATGGCATATATTCATAAACTAAAAGCCTTTGATCTCCATCGGCACAATAACCAATAAGGTTGACAAGGTTAGGGTGGTGAAGTAGACTTAACATCAATACTTCAACAAGGAATTCCCTGTTCCCTTGGAGTCCGTTTCGGTCAAGTTGCTTGATGGCGACAACCTATATTTGTAATTAGAAAGGATGAAATACATTACAAACTCAACCTTTCTGAAGAGTTCAAGTTGGCAAAATTCAACCTATTATTTTACCAGTTAAATGATAAAGTATATATACTCACCTGATTAATACTTTCCAGATGCCCTTTGTATACTCTACCAAAGCCTCCCTCCCCCAAAAGACATTCTGCTCTAAAATTTCTAGTTGCAGTTGCTAACTCGCGGAATGAGAAAGTCTGTGCTGCAATGTGTTCAGTGCTCCCATTTTTAGATGTATCTTTGGAATTTGTTGATGAATTCCTCTTCAACTTCCCTGCACATAAGTGAGACGAACAATGATTTAACTGGTAGAGAAGCACGCTAAAGCATGGTTATCTTTGACTTCTAAGACCAGCACATGATACTGCAATCTTAGGAACCATTGAAATACTACCATATATGTTTCTCCTTTGAAGCTCCAAAAACAAATAACTAAAGATTATTAGTATAATATGAATGACAAACTGATTTTACAAACATTATGTACCCTTTCAAAATCATCATCTACAGTACATACATACAGTTGGTTAGGATTATATTATGTGATTGAAGAAGTCATAGAGCTGAAAGAAAACAAAATAAAAGAAGCCTCGTATTGTTACCTTCATCCCTAAATATATGACCAAGTTGACTATATCAAGTGAATTAAGCAAGTTGATAGTAGTACTAGTATTAAAGTTGTTGATATCTGCTATTGTTTATCCAGGTTTACCTTTAAGGAGAGAGGATTGATTTATATTCCTCGTAATAATTATTACTTACTCATTGTAAAAAAGAAAATAATGTAAATATTTAGAGATATTTTAATAAAGAAATACTTAATACAGTTGAAAATTTAAAGGGTCTTATAGAAAGGACAAGAAATTTTTTCATGAGTGTTACAGATGATTTAAGAAGACACAACATGATGATTTAAGCCGAGAAAAGTCTCCAATATATTCAGCTTCTTGTTACCTCTTTCGTTCTTGTATGCAGATTATAGATTTTGTGACTTTGGTGACTTTAGTGTCCTCTCAACAATAATTCAACTAATCATTCAAGGTTATAAAAGAGTAAAGTCAACCAAGCAAACGAGCTTAAGTGGTTAATGATTTCCACCAAAGGATGAATTGTTCAGGAAAATTTGAGTTCGATTCCTGGGTGGAACAATTTTTTATCGAATTCTGGATTACCAGGGTCCCTTTCCCATAGGAACTGGAGGGTTACACCAACAAAAAAGAAAGGTAAAGCTACATATATGTGGGTAGAACATAAGCCTAATACTTTGTAATCATAACATTTTTAGACATGTTGACATTTTTATGATCTGTATATGGCAAATGTACATTTTTGGTCAATCACTAAAAAGATTGCAGTCACTAACCACATCAAATTCCAGCTAAAAATATTATCTTTTTAATTTTTTACAATAAACCCAAACAAACCAATAGATAAATTTGCACAAGACACATTTAAAAACATATTCATAAAGTAAAAGCTCAATTATTTCCAATAGGATATCACAAATCAAAACCATAAACAAATAAAAGAAAAATAACAACAGTACCTGGGGTAGCTTTAATCTGAGGAGCAACACTATCTTGAACTTCCATCTTCACAATCTTCTTCTTAGTTCCTGAATTTCCAGAACATGGAATCCAACCCATTTTTCCCTCTTCCCTTTGAAGATTCAACCCGACCCGGAACACGGTACTCGGGTTACAGCAGCTATGGAAACTTACAAAAGAACCTCTTTTATGTTCTTTTTCTCTCTCTGGCTATGTCATGTGTTTATGTTTTCTGTTCTATGTTTTTTTGTCTTAAAATTTTGTGTGTATTTTTAGTTTGAGTCTATTAATTTAGTCATTGGTTTCTTTTTTTGTCGGGGAAACACCATGATTGGTTCTAATGTGCCTCACTGGATCAAACTCCAAACTAATTTCATTTATAAAATAAGTGCTTTTGAATTAAGTTAATTTATTTAACATGTCATGCCACCCACTACTGTATGCTCCTTACTGTCTCAACCTTAGGAATCTAAAAAAAATTAATGCATTTATTAGAATAAGTCTATTTAATTTATATATTTGAGGGAGGCAGGGTATAACTTACTGTATTGATGTGATCACAATTTTGGCCGCCCTTAAAATTCAACTTTATGACAATAATAACTGAACAACCACAAGTACTAAAACAGCTGTAAATTTTAAAGATGTTTCAATAATTATTACAAATTTATTTTTCTTTCATTTTCACCTTTCTACCGACTAGTTCCGTTAGTAATTTACAAAAGAAAAATTAGAGGGAAAAACCAAATTATTATAACAAAGTTTGGATGCATAGTAGTTTTAATTTTCGTTGATTTGTTTTAATTTTCGTTTAACTACCTTTTTTTGATGGATTTCGTTCAACTACTTAAAAAAAAAAAAAAAAAACACATGATCGTTACAAGACTAACTAATGTGTCCATAACAATATTGAGATCTCCAGATAAGATTTAGTTGACAAACTATATACTTTTAATTTTTTTACTAATAGTGTTATTTTTTTCTTCAACATTTCCGTCCTTCTTCAACTCAACTTCAATTAATAGCATTGATAATGCTTCTCCAAAGCAACAATTGGGGGTTGGCTTCTGCAGTAACGATTTCTATTATTGTTGCCCAACGAATGTGATTACTGTTGTTGTGATGGCTGAAATTTATGTAGGTGTTGATGTGATTGACACAAAAATGAAGAAGCATATAATCAATGCTATTAATTGATGTTGAAGAAGAAACAACTTTGGTCATTTAAAATGTTGAAAAATGAATGAAGCTAGCTATCTCAACTGATTTGTGCTGGAAAGATCTTTGGAGAGGTTAATGTAATTTTCTCTAATGATTAATGAAGGACCCTTTTTTCTATTAAATCGTTGAATTTATTAACTATTAAGTGCATTTTAGTTAAAAGAAGTTTCCTAAAAGAAAATAAATTATTCTATCATAGCAATCGGTATAGTTACTAATTTCCTTAGGTACTAGTATTTTTTTAGTATGAGATAGATATACTATGAGACAGGAAGTACTAGTAAACAAGTTTATCCCATGTTGATTGCAGTGACTTAGAATAAGATTGATTACCATATGAATTATGCTTCATTTCAAAAAGAAGGGTGGATAATTAATTTATGCAATGACAATAGCATAAAAGTTATTGAAGGACAATAGTGCAAGTGTTATCAGAATAGTATACTAGGTTACAAACCAACACCGTTATCATCAAAAGTTGCAACAGAAAGTAAATTATCTTAGTCTCTGTAGTTACTACATTCCAAATTGTCACCATCTATAACTTATAAGAGGATCCAAAGCATTTAGTCATAATAACTATACTGTTATTGTTAACTAATAAATGAAAGTGTCAATATGGTTTATCTTTACTTAAGAGAAGTCATTGAATCTTTTCAGAGGCCATAGTTGTTGTGTTTTTGAGTGGCATCTCATGGTTGTGTTTTCCTTCATATGTAGTCACAAATGATTTTGGATCATCTATTGATCTCTCCACATGCTTGCGAACATTGCAGTTGATACTAGTACATCTATAGTAACTTCTGCAAGATAAAAAAAAAAAAAATACAATTGTTAGAAGAAGAAAAAATGAGATTAAAGAAGACACTAGGATCACTAGTCATTTGCATAAAAACTAAAACTTAGTGATGTGGAGTCCACATCAAGTGCCGTGTCTTCATTCAATGTGTCATATCATACCATCTAACAGTTGAACTTAACGGATTGATGTTTTGGTCGTCATGTTATATTTTCAGGGACAAAAAGGCTAATTTGTAAAAGTTAGGTACTAATTTCACAGATGGTTACAATTTCAGGTACAAAATTGCCTATGTACTCGATATTTTGGGCCAATGCATATCAGAATTTAGAATCTTGCTTTATAAGTAATCTTGAAACAACTCATTAATAAAAGTTACTTTGAAGAAGAAAAGTATAGACCTGGGATATGGATTTCCCTTCACCACCTTCTGCCCATATTTCCTCCAGCGAAAGCCATCTCCAAGGACTTCGGAATCCACAGAACTTTGCATCACAATGTGTGGCTCCACTAAACCTTCCTCTGATACTGCCACTTCATTTGATTGATTCTCATTTTTCCTAAAGAATGAGAAACTTCTAACATAAGTTATCCTTTAATTAAAAATTTATCATGACAAATTAGTTAGTTACCTCAAAAATTATAATTACTAATATGTTACTGTATGGAAAATGCGCAAACTTAATTGACTTAATGCGGAAGAAATTATGTCACAAATAACCAATGATTTAAAATTAAAAATCAGACAAGAGATTGAATCAATGAAACATCCGAATCATGGTTGAACTGGATGACACAAATAAACAAAAAAGTGAAAAAATAAATAAAATGAAAACTGGTTCAACTCTATTTCAATCTGCTTCAACCAGACTATAGTATAACCGGAATGAAACCAACCAACGGACTGGCTGGTTCACGGTTGAAGCTGTATTTTGGTCCAGTTTTTAAAACATTGCAAATAATGAAGTTATATATTGCAAACTCATGCAGCTATTATGCATAAATTTCATTTTCCTAGTGTGTTTTTCTTCTCGGTTTCTTTTTATTTATTTTCAGGCTATAGATTTAGTAAAAAAAAATAAAAAAAAAAAATCACCTTCTTTTACTTCTAGGGTCATCTTCCTCTGCCTCAAATCCTTTGCTTCCTTCCTCACATTCCCCACTTAGACCACAAGAATTTTCTAGAGCAGAATCATTAAGCTGTGAAGCTTTGACTTGATTCTCTATTCTTCCTTCATTCCTTTCATTCTGATTACTATTATTACTCCATACTTTATCTTGAACCGTTACATCAGAAATCACTCCTGATGTTGCTCCCGAGTTTCGCTTTTGATGTTGTGGCTTTCCATGGTTGTGTTCACCTTTATAAACAATTTCTGCAATCTCACCATCAAATGATCTTTCAACTTTCTTTTTAACTGGACAATTAGGATATGTGCACTTGTAGTAACTTCGAGGATACTCGCTTCCTTTTACTTGCTTCTGTCCATATTTCCTCCAGTTATATCCATCATACGAAGGTCTATCAGCATTATTTGTGGATGGTAATGCTTTTTGGTCCTCCTCCATGTTCTGTGGTGCCATCGTACAAGATTCTGTGGCCTGATATGTTTCTGTAGGAAGGGTGATGTTCTGATGTAATTTCGAGCTCGTGTTAGCTCTAAAGTTGTCATGGTTAAGATGCTGAGGATTGGTCTCCATTGATTTCTGTGGTTGTTGCTGATTAGTACTGCAGATTCCCTTCTCCAAAAGAAGATAAAAAGAGGCAAGTATCAAGAAAAATCCAAGTCTCGAATTGAAAAGAGATAAAGTCTGAAATTAGTTTATAAAGAGAGGCAACTCTCACTTTACAAGTTGATTTTGTAAGGTTGAGTCCCAATAAAAAAATTCTTAGTCACTGACACAAATATAGCGGATGAATTTTTTTGGAAATTTCCGTTAGAATTTGGTTTTGGAGCTAACTCAACCTCAGAAGTTAGTTCGGGAGTAAGGGTTTGTCCCCCCCACTTATAAACATCGTTTATATCATTGCACTAACCAATATGCTCACGTCCAAAACACAACATCTGGAGCGTAAAGTCTGCATGTGGTCCAAAAAATTCTATGATAGGTTTTGATAACATATTAGAATATTGATTTAGACCTAACTTAACTCTATAAGCTAATGATATCATGCGAGTTGCCCTCACTTATAATGTTAATCTTGCTTAATATGACTCTCAAGTCTCAACCATCTCAAAACATCAATATGGACGGCTTGCAGAATGCAGAATAAACTTTCTGAATAAACTCATATCATCGATCAATTGGTTGAATGAAAAAGATTACAAACGAAGGATTATATATAGGATGAATAACAAAATATAACAGAAATAAAACTAACTAAGCTAACTTATATGCATGAGAGAAAGAAGTGTATGATATATGTGTGTGTAGATACTGACCATGTTTGCCAAGAGAGAGACAGTTGTCGGCGACACAAATTTTGCCATTGGTTTGTAAATGAGAGATTGATTGGTGTCAGGTTTGGGATCCATGTCAGAAGAGCTGCTAAATGCACCTCCAAAAATATTAGTCTGTCATTGGTAAAAACACAACATTTGTTAGAAACCAAGAAGCATTTCAAAATAGTATGACGATGTTATAAAAACCAAATCGGACATCGAACCGGCATGACCTCTGGGTCATGGTTCAACCGTCTTAAACCACTCGAATCGAGACAAAACTAAAATCGAACCGCCAAAATAACCACATCGTAGTAATGGTTCAATCAGTTGGAACTTTCAGTTCGGTTTTTAAAACACTGCATTATGGTATGTTGCACTGAATGTTCACCTGAGAAGGGGGGGTATTCATTGCTGGCTTGAACCTCACTGTCTTTGGCCTAATGGCGGATACAGTAGTTTGAGAAGATGCAATTGGAGGAGTGGAATTGATTGCACCTGCTAGAAGCTCTGAGAAAGATTTGTAAGAAGAACAAGTAGGTCTTGAAGCAACTGGTTTGGCAACAACTACTCTTTCTGCTTCTTCAATATCCATCATGAACTGCTATGTTTTGCAATGTATGATTCTGTTTGCAAGATTTTCACAAAAACTCACAAGGGATTTCTACTGATGACGGTAGCTTCAATTGAACCAATATAAAGATTACTAGGCAGGTAGGGAAAATAATTAAAAACATTAAAAGTTGCAATCTACAGACAGAGGTTTAATTGTGGTTCCTAATGCAGCTGTTTATATTAAAAATTTCAACAACTCAAAGTTTCAAAGGACAATAGTACTGCAAACATAATCATAGACTAAAAACTAAAAAGTCTCGGTGTAGTCCTAGATATAGCTTTAAACAATTTAACGTAATCCTTCTCATTAAGGCACGTGTAACCATTTTCCTTTTATCATTATCTCACAAATCAACAAATGGTGTTTGTTCCAAAGTTTCAGCAAGCACAATGTCTTTCTTTTGAAATAGGAAAGCCAGTGGATTTATGTCTATCTTTGATTCGGCGATGATAAAAATTGATTTTAAATGAATTGATTTTGTAAAAATTATTCCGACTAAAAATGACTTGAATGTAAAGTGATTTTTCTTTTATTAGCAAAAAAAAAAAAACCTAAAGACATGAAAGGATAAACCTAAAAAAAGAAAATTCAAGTAAAATTGATTTCAACAATAAATTTGAGGCTAAACCATTTTCTAATGGTGAGGCCTTACTATTATATTAGAATTTTAATCTACTGTTGTAGTCCCCACCAATAAGGGAACTTTTTAGCAGAATGAACAACCTTGAAAGCCTAATAACCAAAGCATTAAAAAGATACAGAAATGGTTACGGATATGCATGTTTGGTATATATGATTGTGTATTTGCTGAGATCATAGCGAGCCACTGTGATATCAAACATGCGCGATAATTAAGATCAACAAACTAACCTGCAGAAAGCCAAGAAAAAGCTGTAACTTAACATGCCAAAGAGTGACAGCTTTGATTCGGTGACTTCTAATTTCCCAAAATGCATGAAACCGAGTTAAATTAACTCCTCCTGCATTACAAGGGTCAAAATAAATAAATAAAAGTTCCTACAATATATATGGCCATAAAAAATTCAAAAATACGCTCCATGAAATCTATTACTAGACTTGGGAGTTAAGAGAGCAAGAGGGTAACAACTTACGTAAATAAATACTATGTTGTAGTTGTATACTTATTTTATGTGTACATACAAACCAGGTAGAAAATGAATGAAAGAGGTAGTGTTTTGATTCCAAAAGTGAATAAAGAAGTTGGAACACATTGGTTACAATCAACAATTATTAAAACTATACTGGAAATTAAAAAAGATGAAGCATTGTGAATATTCAGGATTGGTTGGTCCAACCCCCCACATTTGTACGGACAACTAACTGTCAACACTTCTATCGTTTGACCAGTTGTTGAATATTTCTATCGCTTGACTGGTTGTTGGGGTTCACTATCACCCCCGCCCCGTGGCCATGATTATTTTTGCAGGCATTAATGTTAAGAGAACTTTTACTATACACTCACAATTTGATGTATAATAGTATTCTTGTTTCATAAATTTATAAATTTAATTAATGATATTTTTTATAAAATAAAGAGCTATTTATTAATATTTATATTTAGAAAACATCATTTTATTGTTTATGGGAATCATATTAAATTTTTAATATTTTCTCATAAAAAATAATTAATATTCATTGTTATGAGTAATAAAAATTCGTAAAAACAAATTTTATTTTGTCTATCTTTTTGGTAAATAAAATTTAATTATTAATGGTGTCAACTCACGTAAGGAGTATTTTGATCGGTTTGTAAGAGAGCGATGGGAGAAGAGCAATTTTCTTTAATTAATCAAGCAAATAAGATATGTATCACGACACTTCCAAAAGTAAAATTAATATTTTTTTTCTAAAGGAAAAAGTAAAATTAATATACATTGTGACCCTTAATATAAGAACAAGCCTTTGGCTTTAATTCCACACCTAAGAAGGATTCTAGGAGATGAAAATCACTCTATCATGCAGAATTTATGACATTACATCATTTGATTTAGGAACATAAAATCGCTAAAGATTTCTTTTTTGGATTCCAAAATGTTTTCTCAACGAAATATACCTTATTCAAGACACAGTCGATCACTAAATCCTTATACAGTAGAAACTCTTTAAATTAATACTCGGTAAATTAATAAACTCTCTAAAATAATAAATTTGTCCGGTCCCGACTTGGGCCAGTGTAAAAAATTGAATAATTCGATAAAATAATAAGATAATAATTTTTTGGGAGATCCCTTTATAATTTTCAGTCCCAAGAAAATCATAAATTAATAATTCATAGAAACTGAAAAAAATATATATTACACTTTGTTGAAATATGATTCAATAGTTGTTTGTTTTCCTTTAAAGTTCAAGTCTGTTTGGAGCTCATCTCTAACTTTTCTTATTGCATCCAATAGCTGAGGTGTTGTATTTTTGTATTGTATCATAAAGTTGTGAAGAGTGTTCGACGCCATAAGTGCTTCCTTTCGCGTAACAGGCTCCAAAGACACCGTATCATCTTCGTCGTCATCCTCTGCATTGTTCTCAATGATAGTACGCACAATATCTTCTAAACTCTGAACCTCCAAACATGCTTAATTTTCACCTGGGTAGTTCATTAGATTGTCGATATCCATCTTATTATGATAGCCACATTGATTGATCATAGTCTGGAGGTCTTGAGTTTCTTCATCAAAAGTGGATTCATCCAAGTTTCCTACAACGTCACTAGCTGAACGAATTTTACAGTGTCGGAAGCAATTCGCTATTGTTTATTTTCGAACATCTATCGTCCAAGCTGGGATTGTCAAATTGATAGCATCAAGGACATTTATCTTCCCTGGATCAGATTGTCCCACCTCATAACCTTCCAATATTTTGCGGTAAAACCTTCTACGGTAATGCATCTTGAAAGCTCTTATTATCCCAGCATCGCAAGGTTGAATCTTTGATGTCATGTTGGGTGGCAAGAAGAACAACTCAACGTTTCTTAGCCCTTCAATATTTCTTGGATGTGCTGGACAATTATCCACCACAAGTAGAACTCTTCTACCATGCATCATTTGGTCAAATGAACGAACATATTCATCAAAAAGCACACTAGTCATCCATGCTTTTTTGTTAGCTCGATACTGACAATCCAAGCTATTCATGTTGACATTCTTGAAGCAACGAGGCTTTGCATATTTCCCAATAATCCATAGAGGGATTTTTTTTCAAAGCCATCTTCATTGCAACAAATAACTACCGTCAGCCTTTCTTTATCTTGTTTTCTTCCTTCAAGTTGTTTTGTTGCCAGTGAATGATCAGCTGGTAGCCTATAAAACAACCCAGTTTCATCCATATTGAAAACATCTTTCATAGGGAATTGATCAATTTTCTCTCAAAATAGATACCAATTTCTGCTCCATGTCTTGTACATCAACAGACCCACTCTCGCCAAAACGACGAAATGACTTTATGCCATGTCGGTGCTTGAATTTCCCAAGCCATCATGTAGAGAAGTTAAGATCTGAATCATCATGAGAGTACAAGAGTTTCATTGTATCTCTTGCCTTCTGCAAAATTAATTCTCCTGTGATATTCACACATTCTTAATGTTGTAGAAACCACTCATAAACAACCTTCTCCATGTCAGGATATTTTGCTGGTTTGTGTCTTCTGATCTCCGCTCTTCCCTTTTCTATTTCAGCAGAGAGATAGTCATTTGACCGCTTAAGTGTGCAAGCCATCTCTGCAAGTCTTTTTGTGTGCTTGCAGGATTATCTCTCTTGTACTCGCACAACTCCTTACGTATTTGATCTGACATAGTTGATTTTGCAACACCTTTTAAATGAGAAGTCATCTCGTGAGTGAGTATTTGATCTGACATAGTTGATTTTGCAACACCTTTTAGATGAGAAGTCATCTCGTGAGTGAGATATGGTTTGAATACTTTTAACACATTCATGTAATTTATATATGTCAAACTTGCTTAAGAATACATTGAACATTCCACTTGTTGACATTTACTTTACACTTCAAAAGTCAAAAGTCATATTTCCAATGGATATGAATACAATATTTATTAATTTACATTGAGTCCCAAGATTTGTTGCAACGTAATTCTAAGAGACGTAGACTAATTTGCCTTTTTGTTTGGAATGTACAGTATAATTACTTAAAAACTCTTTAAATTAATAATTATTAATTTATCGATAAATTAATAACTCTCTAAATTAATAAATTTCTCCGGTCCCGACATTATTAATTTATAGAGTTTCTACCGTAGATATAGCTGTGAACGTCATATTAATTTTTTACTGGAATTATAATTACATTTAAAAAAAATCCGAAAGTGATATTTAGAATTTAAACTGATATAGCTGATAAAACTCAACTGAATCACACACTAAACTTCTTCCACTGCAAGCAATCACCGTTGGCCGCCCCAAACTAATAATGCAAAAACAACTACAACAAAAATATGCACATGCAACAGATAAGTAAACCTAATTATACTATTTTATTCATGAAACAACGGACTGCAAAAGTAAATCTGGACAAAGTTGGACAACTTCAACCACATGGACATACAGGACTATAGCTGATTAAGATATGAAAGTCGAGCAAAAAAATGTAGAAGGAAAAGGGACTCAAAGGCACACAAAGGCGACTAAAAATGAACCATATAAAATGTAGGGCACAGTCTATCTTGCACCAAGAAAACTTAAGCAGTCAAGAGCTGGTAGTGTGCCATGTCTTGTTTTAGCAGCAGTTTAAACTTCCTAGTTGGCAAATACTAAAGCCAACCAGCTCGGCCAGCTGCATTGTAATAAAACTATACCCTGTCACAAATTGGATGTGGGAAGAGGATCATTGAATATTTTTTAAAACCATATATCGATTATTAATTTTTGACACAAAAAACCATTCATCAATTAATCTTGAAGACAAATAAAATATAAAATATCCAGACAAGAATCAGACATGTGGAATTCACATCACAGAAAAATAAAAAGAGAATTGCAATAATCTGTACTCACATTGATCCTACAAAAATACGACAGTCAATGGCAAAAGCCTTTTGGAAATACCTTGAACATAACATTAGTTCAATATATTTCAGTTACAACTTACAATAAAGTGATTGTGCCAATCCTGTTGGCGTTATTGCTGAAACAGTAAACAAACATTTATGCAAAAACTATAATCAGAAACTCTGATACCAACATTAAAAAACACTATTATATAACTGAAATAAAAAAAAAAAAAATCCAAATAGTGTACAAGTTTAATCAGATTATGACACTTCCTCATAACATTATTTATAAAAATAATACCAATTCGAGAAGCCAACCTTCCCTGGTTCTATTTCCTGCAAAATTGTATAGCATGCAGTATACACATGCAAAGAATGAAATACATTATTATACGGTACACTTTTATATCTTATGCTGCAGCAGACTGCTTCTCTTCATCATCTAGATTAAGAGCATGCAACAACTTTGGCCAAGATTCCGGGATCCCTCCAGGAAGCTCAAACTCCAATAGTTTTCCTCTGCTACGGTAAAATCCCTCCACAGGTTGACTCTACAATCATTATATTGATAAAAACATAAAATAATTAAGAAGTGAAAGAGAGAAAAATTACTAATAGAGATTGCAAGAAACAGAAAATTAAACAAATATTTTATCAACTTCACTCAGAACTACCAATGCCCCATAATTAAGATGCCATAGGTTCACGTCCCCTTAACCAACAACAATAACAGTAAGACGAGGAAAGTACCAATTCATTGTATATACGAAGCCTTTCTTTGACTACTGGTTCAGTATCATCAGAACGAGTGATGAGCTTGGACATACAATGCTCAGGAGGAAGCAGGGGAGCCATACTAATTCCAGGGCACCCATGCTCACCCTTGATGTTAATGGAGGCAACATTAAAATTTCCTCCACACTGACTGCAAGTTCTCCTACCGAGGCATTTTGCAAGCAGTGCTTCTTCTCGGATCTTCAGATTGACCACCAAGTCAATGTCTGTCACCCCTTCCAATATTTCCTGATTCATGGAAAAGTAATACAAATTTCCTTGTGTCATTTTTCGGTGGAAATTTTGTTTTGAAAGTAACAACCTACTATTAATATAAAAAGTCCTTAAAAACTAGGACAGGGGTGAAGGGTAAACAACTATTAAGTACAAAGATACTCACTGCTTGCTTTATTGTCCGAGGAAAACCGTCAAGAATGAAACCTGATTCGCCTTTGGCTTGTCCTTCGGCCAGTCTCTTAGATAACAAGCTCATAATAATTTCATCTGACACTAATTGGCCTTGATTTACGATTTCTGATAGCTGCAAATGAGACAGAAAAAATGAAAATCAGAAACCAAAGAAATGCATTTTTATGTAAACATAGTATTCTCTTATAATTGCTTCCAAAAACTATGCGATCTTCAATTTACACTTACAAGAATTAAGGCAAGCTACGCTATTATTTATTAATACTGAAATACCATTGCTGTGTATTATCAAAAAAATTAATAATATTAAAACTTTCAGTGGCTTGTTCACTTAAAAATGCAATAATAAAATTGAGAAGCAATCACTATAAAACAACAAAATATGTTCCATCACCGTCAAACAGCAGAATGCAAGATCATCAACAATCATATTGTTTAAGGAACTTAAAATCAATAAAATCTGAAGTTAATATACATGCTGAACAGATTGTCAAGAAAAAGATTAATAACCAACAACATCAAGTGACAAAAGACATGCCATAGAGTGTCAATCATAATTTAACAATCAGAAATGTTAAAGGGACTCAGATCCATCAAACCAGTTGAACCATGAATCACGAATCAGAGATTTAAACCAACATACTGATAAGTGACAAGTAGCAAATTTTGATCCCTAATTACAGCTTATAACATGCAACAAATATTAAAATTAAGACTACCGTGATTTCTTACATAGCCAGATTTAACAAATGAGTCCAAAGTATTGAAGGCGCGTAAATCCAAAACATGGCCAGTCGAAAAAGCATAAATTTTTAAGAGTATTTCAAAAGAATGACGCAAATCAAGCAGATGGGTTCATGATTTAGAAACTTTGAATGCATTAAGAGACAAATCACAAAACATAGAATAACCCCTTATATGCTATCAATATAGTGAATCCACTACTACTTGATTTGAGTTCAATACGGCATATCACATCAGAAAAACAAAATTCAATCAACAAAACCAAAGCATATAATAAAAAAGGTAACATTTTTTATTTTTATTTTCATTTTGAATAAAAAAAAATGGAACCTGGGAAGAAAGGGGACCATTGGAGGAAAGCTCATGGCGAACGAGATCTCCGGTAGCGATGTGAGGAACACCGAGGAGGTTACAGAGGCGGCTGGCGTAGGTGCCTTTACCAACGCCGGGACAGCCTAAGAAAACCCACTGAATATTCCTGTTATCACGCGGTGGCGCGTGAGAATATGAGGACGAGAATCCACGCGCTAGGGGATAAAAGGATGTGGTGCGTTTAACGAGGCGGGTTATGGCCGCCATCGGGATCGTAGCTGTAATCTCAGAGGAGCGAAGGAATAACAAAAGGGAGATGATGGAGGCAGACAAATAGTGTTGTGTTGCTATGTCTATAGTCTATACCTAATTTCTCGTTGTTTTTTTTTTAATTAATAAAAAATCACGGTTTTTTTGTTTTTTTTTTAATCAATACATCACGGTTTTTTTTTCTGTCATGGCTTTTCATTTTTAACAAGAGTTTAATTCATTTTTTCTTGAATCTCGATTAGATGTATTTTATCCATATACACCATTCTTAAGATAAAATTACCTTTTGTGTAAGAAATCTAATGAAAAAGGAAAAGAGTTTAAATAATTTAAATTTGTTTAAGGGAAATGTAATTTATGAAGTTGCAAATTTATAACTCGTATTTTTTTTTTTTTCGAGAACTATATGATATATCACTTTTTACAACAAGAATCAATATATTTTTTTAAGTGAAGTTTAAATTAATTTAGAGATTTCGAATTGTTGATAATTTAATCAATATTTTATGAAAAAAAACCTCCTGAATAATTTTGTATATGGTATCACATGATATGATATGATTAATTGATTTAATTTTCATTGATTGTTTGATAAATTCCAAAGTACGTAATTTAGAAGTATGTAGTAGTTTGAAAGAATTTTTATGCCAGAGAATATGCCACGACGTTTGTTGATTCTCGTGGTTCCAAACTCTTCAACTACGTAACACATCAGATTTGTCGTTTCTCAATCTAAACCCGTACGTGTGAAAACAAAAGTTTCACAACAAAGTTTGTAGTTGAGCTTCCTAAGACCACGTTCTATTCCATGGCGTGCTCTACTTCACCTTCTACAACGCTTTTGTCTAATTCTTTTCACCTTCACCAACTTACAAATAAATGTAAGCTACATGTATATCCCACACTTTCGCTAAATCAAAAGCTTCCAATATATTCTAATAATCCACTCAAACTGCATCATGTATCCACCACCACCACTATACCCTTTGCTTCTCGTTCTGCAGGCAAGTTTTGTCTCACTCTTTGCTTATTTCCCCTTGTATTCTCAACCACTTGTCTATTTTCATTGCACTAGAATTGTTGATGAATTCATTTATAAATAGAGATGATAAGCATGGTGCATAATTTTTTTTATGTCATCCAAGAATCTTGCACAACTTACATACCATCTATGAAGCACTAGCATAAACACACGACACTGACACATAGATACCGATATTAATTTAAGAAAATAGAAGTGATTAAATGTGTGGATATTGGTCTTGGACGCTGTCTTCACTCTAAAGTCTCGGTGCTATCAATAATATTAGTTAGATGGGAAGTTATCTTGTAAGTTTCTTGCACAAGAATTATCCTATTATACTTTCTTTTTCTCTGCATCTCTTCGTTTCTGTATAATAATGAAAATGAAACCTCTGTTGAACACTTGCCTTTTTGAGAGCCAACAATTGTTTCAATGTGTGAAGTTGAGTCTCCAGTGCTGGGTGAGGATGCCTCAAGTTCACTGGAATTGGTGAAAGTGTTTGATTTGGATGGAAATGGGATTCCAATTTCTGACTTGTGGAAAGATAGGAAAGCAGTTGTGGCATTTGCTCGTCACTTTGGGTGATTTTCTCTTATTAGATTCAAAAATCAAGCTTCCCTTTTGGTAGATGTGTGCACGTTTAGATTAACCGTGAACAGAGAAGAATCACGGTGAGCGATAACAATTTTGGCAAAAACTATACTTTGAAGCTTCAATAAAACCATGGTTTCACCGTGATTTGACAAAATTCACTATCAATCCAAACATGCACTTAGCTCCTGAAATTGAGTTGTGTAACAAATTAACACTTGCATATGTTACAGGTGTGTGCTTTGCCGCAAAAGAGCTGATTACCTTGCATCCAAGAAGGTAATGTTTTCTGCTCTTCTTATACTGTCTTCTGAAATTTCATCGCGTGCATCACGGTGTCACGCATGTTATTTCTTTATCCAAAAAAAATCATTTGATTCTGGCTAGCTTCTGCCTCATATTAAGATTGCTGTTTTTTTTTTGGAAAAACATTTGAACATTGCTTTCAGTACTTAAAGTCTTCTTAGGAGACGATTTTGGTTTTAGACTTCTGGTTGTTAAAGTTTATAGTATCAACAAGATATGCATCTCCATTCAAAATGTGGGTCCAAACACGACTCATCGTTTTTGTCCCTTTTTGTTTAATATTTGTTTTGCTTCCTTATGTTGTAAGCTGCACTTTACCTTCTCTTGTTTTGATTACGCTCTGCCAACAGGATACAATGGATGCATCTGGTGTAGCACTTGTATTGATTGGACCTGGCAACATTGATCAGGTACGCAGGATTTTCTGCATTCTCCTAACATCTTAGAATGCTGGAATTTTGTAGCTAATACCTATATTTAATTACAGGCCAAAGCCTTTGCTGAGCAAACAAAATTTAAAGGAGGTACTCTACAGCTGACCTAATACCTGTGCTAGTTTCTGTAATGTACTCATCTTATATCAGCGCTTTAACACAACCTGGTTACGTGTTCTAGAAATCTATGCAGACCCTGCTCATTCGTCATATGAGGCCTTAAAATTTGTTTCTGGAGTTTTAACCACATTTACCCCCAAAGTAAGAGAAACAGCCTAATTATTTATTCTTAAGTAATATATAAAACACATGTGGCTGAGTGATATATACAAAGGACCCGTGTTAATTTTAGCTGTTGCACTACAGGCGGGTCTTAAGATAATAGAATTGTATATGGAAGGTTATCGACAAGATTGGAAGCTTTCATTTGAAAAGGATACTGTTAGCAGAGGAGGCTGGTATGTAAATTTGCCCTACAAGAAGTCTTACACTATCACATTTTATGATTATCCATACCACTTTTAAAGGATCCTCTGTGATGTCTTCTTTATCATTTTTGTTGAAAAAATCTCAAAGATATGTGTCTAATTCGAATCTATAATTTAAATTAGAGGATAAGAAGTTCATTCCTTGCTTGCTGATAGAAGAAAGCTCTCTTTGGACATTTTTTATTTGTTATGTATGTGAATTATGAAAAATACTAAGATACTAAATTATTTTAATATACAATAATTATATAATGAAATAGATCTTATAAGATTCTAAATTATTTCTCCAGTCATTGACACTTGAATGTATCATGCTCTTCATTCTGTGATTGGCAGAACTTCTCATAATTTTTCCTTTAATATTATGAACTTGGCACTGTGGCAGGCAACAAGGAGGAATTATAGTTGCAGGTCCTGGTAAAGGTAACATCTCCTACATTCACAAGGTATGTATGTCAAACTCTACCGAAATTTTTATAGAATATATCTTGGAATATTCATGGTATACATGTTTAACATTTTTATGTTATCATTATGTCAAATGTGCTCACATGAGTAGGACAAAGAAGCAGGAGATGACCCAGAAATTGAAGATATCTTAAAAGCATGTTGCTCGTGAAGAAAGAATAGATGGAGCCTCTCATCGTAGAGCATGTACATCATCATATTTAGCTGCTTCGTAGGCTGAACAGTAGCTTTTTCTTGAAGTTCAGTTATGAAGAGATTAATTTATAAATCATAACCAGCCATTTGCCAAATGACAAGCTCACATCACAATATAGAAGCTATTCTATAGTTTGTTATAAAATCTTGTATATAATAATATTTTTCAATCTGCAGTGGAATGTGTTAGACTTCTAAAGAAAAATTGGTTCAAAAAGTTATGCTCTGCGTCTATATCTGTTTAGACCTTCTTTTTTACATTGGTGTTGTCTTCGCCTTTATATTGTTTATTCTTGTTTCGAGGAAAGAATGCTTTTAATTTGCTTAAGTTAAACTTGTAATTAAGAATAAGTACAACTGAGACAAAAAAAAAAAAATATTGAAAAGTAAGTACTGGAGAAGAAAACATATGATTCTATTCCATTATGTGAAAGTTATATTTTGGATACAGAATACATTTGCAGCTATACCATATGATTATATACACATCGAAGCAGCTGCTTTTTTTTTACTCGTCGACGCAACTGCTTTTTTTTATTCATCAAAGCAGCTGGTGGCAGGGAAAAAATTAGCTTATCTAACATTTTTACATAACTCCTATGAGTTCTTATCATATATAAACAATGAAGAGATCTAAAAAAATATGAAGAGGTCATCAAATACTATTTTATGTTTGACTTCCTCTGCAACCAACGGTGTAATGATTTTTTGGTGACCTTCAATCTTTGTAGAACTGGAGGTCTCCTTGCGTGAAACCCGATTGATGTGGGTAATGCATTCTCACCTAGGAGTGCTTCTATGGTGAGATTTGAAAATTCGGGGTTTTGTAACTTTGGTGTGTGATTAGGTGCGAATCTGGTTGTGGCTGGAAGAGCCTTGAGCCCCAGTTCATTCGTAAGAAGTTTTATCATAGCCTCCTGCACAACTAATATCTCTTTGGATGGATTTTCATCTGCTCTGGTAGCTCCTATGATGATCAAGATGTCATCCTTCACTGAATGCCCTGTATTCAGAACGGCCAACAGCATATTTAGTTGCACGTTATTCTGTGGTCTCAACTTCTTACTTTGTTGGTTCATATGAGTTAGACAAAAGGCTACGTAAAAATGAGCATGCAAAGAAGTCATTGTAGTGCAGCATTACATACCAATAGCGTAGTTCTCTTTGATCATTCGAAGAACTGCGAGAATCACCAGGCGGGCTTCAACCTATTGACACAAAAGGTTTGATGACAAAAACTAAGAACTAAGACTTCATAAAGATTAAATATTGCTTACAAGCTATTGTTTTATTTTCTAAATTAAGAGTTGCAGCTGAAACCCAGAGAAGATATGGAAACAAATGAAGTGCTTTTTAAGAAACGTTATCAACAAAAATTGTACTTTTGAGTCATGCTTGTGACAGATTTATGCTAAACAATAGCCGAGGAATTTATTCACACCTTTGTGAGCCCTTGAACATCAATTGTCGGGATGTCAGCTACCCTCTTTAACAGGTGTGATGCAATTTTTTCAAGAAGTAAACTATGAGGTCTCTCTATTTCAGATTTCTTGTTGGAAAAAAATTCTCCTTCGTACTCTTCGTTGTCTTGTATTACTCCTTCACACCACTCCTCAATCAGCTCCTTAAGATAGTAGTCATTTGGTTTGTACCTATAAGACATATGTTATTTAGTTTAAAACCGAAGCAGTGTCCGTGTCAAAGGATATTCTGGCCATTTTTATAAAGATTCATTGCAGACTGCTGCACTTGTATGCATATATAGGTTGAAACCATTAATTGGCTATACCTTTTCATGAAACCATTAAACATGGACCAAACATGGTACAAGTGACATTTTTCAGGTATGCATCGAAAAGATAATTAGTACAGGTCAATTGTAGAGAAAATAAGCCAACATACCCCGCCTTTCGCATATCTTGATATATAGCTAGGCACTGTTGCACTTCACGTAAGGATCCGTATTTACTGCGTGCCCTTAGAAGTGTACCATATGTCACCTGAGAAGATAATTAACAAAGTTACAAAACTAAAAGAGATTAACTTGATTAAGCATATTCTCTGTTTTTCCTCCAATTCAAGAAATTTGTGATTTCCATTTTTCAGATAACTATTTACTATTTGGTAAAAAAAAAAAAAAGATAACTATTTACTATATGCATTGTCTGTCATTTCTTTTCTAACCTTGAAAACTGTGAGCAACCTAGAGAAAATGGAATGAAAGTATGATAGAAAGAATACGAAAAAATAGAAATGTATTAGTATTGAAAACTAAAACAGAAAATGGGGAACAAAATTCTCCCTGAAGATGTCCCCTTCACAAAGGATCTCTCATTTCACTTAAAAACTATCAAATGTACTGATTGAATCTCCCTAGTATTTATCTAATCAATTATATTGTATCCCTCCATTGTAATCCGTTCTAACTACCTAATCTAACGGTACATCCCAACAGAAACTGAGTAGATATATCAACCATGATTTTAATGGAGGAGGAATCTTAGAGCAGCATCATTCATATATTGCATTGAGTTAGTAGATAGATCTAAGTTTATGATTTTGGGAAAAATAGAACCATAACATGATAACAACTCACTCACCAAATTTGGATGCGTCCCAAAGCTTTTCATTTCTCTATATAATGTTAATGCCTGCGTAAACTTCTTACTTTTGACACAAACCTGTAAAGCAAAAGGAAAAATTCCTATATGTCAAAATCCAAGTAATTTTGAGATTATGAAAAAATGCACCCTTCAAGTGTGAAACTTATTTTATAAAATGAAATGACTCAATTAACAGGACTTTGGACCTTAATGGCTGTTGTATATGAAATAACATCCGGTTTAATTCCAGCATCAACCATGGTTCTCAAAATCTGCAAGCGGGCATGGTCATCCCATCAGAGAGCTGATTTCATATTATCATAACATGATAAAATTAAGCAAAGAATAATAGTTTGTACTCTATGCATACAAGTATTCAGAGACTATTATTTCTTAGTTATTATTAGGGAATATGATTCTCTCTCAAATATGACTTCATGTTAAGGTTTTCAAATTGAAGAATGGTAAGATGCCTTTAATTTTTTTCGACAGCTGCAATGTAAACACGACAGGTCACAATTACTTTTTCATGCAGCTACAGTTTTGCACATAGTAAATCATTTACTTTTCACCATCTTCGAAGGATTTTCCTATATTCTATTCCATCCTTCCACGGTCTAAACCAATAGTCATTTTTCTAATTATTGATCGAGGTATCAAATTATACATTCAATCAATACTCAACAAAAATTGAACATATTGGGCAATTTATGAGACAAATACTTTTAATTGCTCTCACTTTTTGTGGTGTTATCAAGGGACGGGCCTACATGTATTGCTATGTGAGCCTTGGCCTTCACTACTTTTGGAAGCAAAATAAAAAAAATATTATACACACACACAAATGGAGGAGAGTCAGGTTAAAAGAGGTAGAGAGAGACCTAGGAAAACTATTAAAAATCATTAGAAAGGATTTAGAAGTCAATGAGTTGGATTCAAATATGGTTTATAATAGAGCACTATGGCGTAATTTGATCCATGTAGTCGACCCCACTCAATGGGATAAGGCTTGGTGGTTGTTGTTGTTGTGTGTGTATATATATATATATATATTATATATATATATATAGAGAGAGAGAGAGAGTGACACACACTATGGTAATGAAGCATGACTAAGTCATTAAAGCCCACACTATAAATTATAAAATAGATATATTCAATTAATAATTGCTAGGTTGGATGCGTGATCTAGGTTTGAACTTGGGATCTTCTACTTATGTATGTGAGTTTTCAAATGGTTATTGTCACTTCGTCTATCTACCAAAAAAAAAATGAATCATTCTTAATCACCAAATCAACAAATTGCAGAACTAGAACC
Source organism: Medicago arabica (assembly GCA_946800305.1). Taxonomy (NCBI): domain Eukaryota; kingdom Viridiplantae; phylum Streptophyta; class Magnoliopsida; order Fabales; family Fabaceae; genus Medicago; species Medicago arabica. The sequence continues at coordinate 52,470,744 of OX326969.1, forward strand.
CCAATTCCTGGCAAAAAAAAACATAAATGAGAAACCCTGATTCGAGAGACACGCAACAACCACACCGTCTCACAGGAACTTGGAGCTTTGATTTCCTTCTCAATTCATTAATTTTCATTGACATTGTAAATGAGAAAATCATTGCCTATGTGTGTGCGTGTATTGCCTACACTGTTTAAAATTCCTGGGTCTGTCCCTGAGTTCAATTGGTACATAAAAAATGTCAAATATGATTAGAAACCAATAATTTCCCTGTAGAAAAGTTACCATAACACCAATTCAAACACAACTTCACTGACAATATTTCCAAAATATCATGCAAAATTGAAGAAAAAACATTGTATTCTAATTATTTAATTTTTTTTTTTACCTCAATGACACCATCCACATTTTCTGATGCGCCGCATATATCTATCAAAATTGACCAGCTTATTTGATTCGGGGAAAGACCCACTGTTATCATCTCGTTGATTAACGCTTTTGCATGATAGTAATTAGTACCACAGGCCTTCAGTAAAATATTGTATGTTGTTGTAGTGGGTGTGAAAGGGAACCTCTCAGTAAAGCTCAAGATATGCGTACTAGAAATGCCGGTTGGCACTGTGGTAACATTATGCATGCCTCCCTGCTCTGACTTGCTATTGCAGCTTTCATCTAAGGGCACTAACATCTTACTTCCCTTCCATGAGTGGAAAAAGCGAAAAGCCCTGTCATACTGGCAACCTTCAACACATGCTTGTAAAATTATGTTGAAACACTGTGTATTTGGTTCACAGCCAGCCAACAGCATTTCTTCAAATAACTGAATTGCCTGCTCTACAAGCCCTGCATGTGCACAGGCATTGATTAATGATGACCACGCAACAGTATTAAGAGAAACGCCAGCAGACAGCATGTCACGCTTGATTTTTAGAGCCATTTGCCACAATTTTGCATCTGCAAAGACCTGATATCAGCACCAGTCAGGACAAGCCAAATAGCTTGTACAATAATGTATTACATATTCCTTCAAGAAGAAGGTTCTAGTAGGTAGCACGTAAAATCAATGAAACTATGGCAATTCTACTGATCTACGATAATATACCTTTATAATTGTGCTGTAGGTGAAAACATCTAATTTCAGCTGTCCCACTGATTCCAAATGCTTAAGTTCCCTATACATGTCTTGAGCCACATCAACTCTTCCAGCAACACAGCAAGCTTTCAGTAGAATGTTATAGGATGCCATATCAGGTTTCAGGCCTAGCTTCTGGGTTTGTGGAAAGAATTCGTCAAATATTCAGCATTTGCTCAGGCAAGAACAGTAAAAAAACAAGTGATACTTGAAGCTAGTTTTCAGAATCACAATTAAACCATCTGTTCTAGAATTCTTTTCTTTCATGATTCGAATTTGTATGTGTATATGTAATATGTATATATGCCACAATAATATTTGTGGACAGCATGAGTCACCTGCATATTCTGATATAGATTTAACGAGTAGCTGAGATCATGGGCATTCACATTCATGAGACTGTTGAACACATATATATTTGGAGTGATTTTCTGATTAAGCAAATCCTGCAACAGCAAATGTGCAAAATCAAATGCTATAATACACAACTGAGAGGTGAATAAACAGTACAAGACTTTAACAGAACAATAAAGTTTAAAGTTTAAATTTCATATTTTGAAAATCTAAGACAACACTTTAGGAAACATGCAAATGCCAGGTCAAATCACAGAATAAGTTAAAAAATTGTTAAATTTAACTACTACTTCTATGTCCCTATCTATGCTGAGGAATAATCTCTTTCTCGTAGTTGCCTTTTACTGCTTTTTTCAACTAAACCACGGTGATCAAAATGATTACATATTTATTATGAGTAAGTAAGTAGCAATAAAACAATCCTTGTAGTGTAAGGCAGTGTTGCTAAAATTTTACAATTTTATCTTTCTTGTAAGTTAACAATCAATTGGCTGCATACATAATTTATTTTTTTATTGAAAATGTCATTTGATCCATATCAACATGTCTCTTAATTAAAAATAACTCCATGTCTCGTCTATGAATGTTCAGTAAAGTGAAAAGGTGCAAGAGTACAAATATGAATTAACATGTGCGCTGTAACTGGTAAAGTAAAGGGCATTTGCATCACCATAGCTACATCTCGGAATGTAAAGTACTAAAATAAAACCCATAATTCTTTAATAGGCCCTCTGATGTAAGTCTTTGTATACAAGTTTAAGTAAGAAAATATAAACTGATTGAAAAATACCTCATATATGTGCCTAGACTTCATGAAATCGCCACAGAGACCACAAGCGTCAATTATTGCCCGGTATATGTACATATTGGGACCTTTCAAGTTCTTTTTCAATGCATCGTAAGCTTTTAGAGCAGAAACCAAATCCCTCCTTTTGCCAAATTCAGATATGATGCTACAAAATAATACAGGTGCTTGTGGAAGAAGTGACGCATACCTGAAAAATGTGACACTCCATATAAAACAAAATGATTATATATAGGATACTATTTAGAACTCCCCAGGAAGCAGCAGTTTAGAAAATATAAATTAACTAATGACACAAGAAAAACATAACCTGCAGAAGTGTAGAACTACTTATAAGAAATCGAAGACTACAGATTTCAATGGCATCAACATCAATGTGCTTAAGAAATCGAAACAATATAAAATCATACATACCTCACAGCTAAAGTTGGTTTACGACTAAGAATACATCTTTTTATAATGTCAGATGGCCGAACAAGTTTTGCAATTGATAACTGGAAACCTGAAGGAAGAAATCCAAGTATTTTAATTTATCACATCAAAAAAGGTCAATCACAAAGAAACTAATCTGTTCATAAACATTATAGCTTTGTATATGCAAGGCCAAACCAATAGGTACAGCTTCTATCGTATAATGATTAAAGTAGATTTGTTTGGTTAACGGTCTTCACTCACCATGTTGGTATGTTTGATTCCACTTCTAGAGGGGTCATAATTGATTATGAGGTTGTAGAATTGATTCTAACATGTTTGGTTGCTTTCGAACAGCATTGTTTCGCCTTCAGAATTGATTCTACTTAAAGTTAGGATTTGTAGCTTTTGATTCTAGAATTGATTTTTACAAACAAATTTAAAGTTTAACTCACTTTTACATGAATGTATCACAAAAAAACTAATCAATTTTACAGAATCAATTCACTCAAAATAAATTCTTGTCACTGTAGAACCAAACATAACTTTCAGTAGCGTTTGAACTTATAAGATATCATCATTATCATAATTGAAAATATGTCATTTATATTTATTAGTCTGTTCGGCCACTAATTTTACCAAACACTTCAAATTCAACCTACATGTTTAACTGATATGAACTAACTTATCCGTTATCTATTATCAGCTAATTAATCTGCCATGTGTTCTTTTTACTGAATAACACATTCTAGAACTAGAATTAATTGCTACTAAAACAAAACAAAGAGAATGGAAGAAGAAATTGAACTAATGTAGAAAATAGAGAAATTACGTGAGAGAACCTCCATCAATTCAACTGCTTCTTCAATATGACCATGTGTAACCATATAACAACACTCATTAGCAATGGCAGAGACATCAAGATGAGCAGACAGAGAAATCTTAGCAAGACCTTTCACTTTATTCAAACTTTCAATCGCAGTCCGAACATTTCTGTCTTGGATACCAATCAGAACCGCATTGGCCAAGAGCTCAACGTCTGAATCGGAATCGGAATCGGAATCGGAATCGGAATCAAGCTCGCCGTGTAAGACAGTTTCAAATTTTTTGAGAATGAGAGGGGTTTGAAGAAGGGTAGAGTTGTTGCGTGGAAAGAGGTTTGGAAGAGAGAATTTGTGGGATTTGATTATGGTATGGCGGTGTTGTGGAGTGGAAGATGAGGATGAACGTGGAGTGATGATGGATGAACCGAGGATCACAAAATCTCTCATTCTTTGCGAGCCGTTTGTTTCTTTGTTTCTTTGTTTTGGTTGAAATTGTGTTGAAGGATATGATAGATGGGTTTTGGATTGGATGGAAATCATGGTGTCCTTAGGAATATTATCATACCAACAATATGTGAAATTAATTGTAAAAAAAAAATTTGAAAAATATCTTACTTTTTAGTGGGTGAAAAAAATTAGACTTTCTTTTGACGGGATTAACAATCTTAAATAATAATCAATTTTTTTTATTTCATTTCATATTTATCAACTAGTTCAATAGTTTCAATAAGAAATAAACAATTAGTTTAAACAATGATTTTGATGAGTATTTTAAATTCAATTAATCATATTATCTACTATCAACTAATTTATACGTACTTGTGTATTTTCGGTTATCTATTATCTTTTAGAGAACATACACTTGTAGTTTAGATAGACCACATAATTAAATGCTTCGACGGTTGTTCTCATCAAAAAAATGATAGAATACAAAAATATTGTTTATAGTTCACACATGTTACCGTAGTAAAAAGAAAAAGGCAGGCAGTAGTGTCCATTTGAACGTTGGTATAAATTATAGTTTTGCAAGTGTATCCAGATATTAATTTTTGTATGCTTATAGAATGCGGTTAGAGTTTGTGTGTTCATGTTGTTAATGCAATCTTTTTAATATGATGTTATGAACACTCTATTTCTAACACTCATTTCTTTTTTGGGTTAAATCTCATGTGAGTCTCGCCATTTTATATAGAATCCATTTTCAAAGTATGAAACGCACATGAATTTCATCTAATAAAATAGTGAATGTTAGAGAGAGTGCTAGAAAATATGTTCATAACATTCGTAAATGTTTAATTATCAGAAGAAAAAATATAGATTTAATTGTAGTTTTGGCGCCCCCTACTTTACCCCTTTCTAATTCCGTAGTCTCTCAGTCAGATTTTGACTAAATAATCATCTTCTCCATCTCCATGATTTCTTCACTTCGCAACCAGATTTATCTACTTCATCTCTATCTAAGTTCACAACATATTTTCTTTGCACATTCACACGACTCATCGATACTTTTTACACAGTTCATACAATCTAACAAGTATTTATATTTCTCATAACACAACTTGAGACTCAGTATAGTTTCAATTTTGCAGAAAAGAAACTTTTTCACCGCCACTAACCATTCTGAGACCCAAATTCATGTTCCAAATTTTTCTAGTTAACATTGGCATATGTGGCTTATTACCCACGAGGACAAATCATCGTAGCTACTGAAAATTAAATATGTGAAAAGTAAATAAAATTATGACAAAATTAGCGCAATAGTATAAAAGTATAGGATCAAGATTCACGATCCTATAAAAAAAATGCACATAACTGAAAACCAATTCATAATTCATTCACGTTCGAAAAATTCTTATCATTTTGGTAATAAATAACACAAATATGCAACCGCACAATAAACTTCATCAGACCATCCAATTACCAAAACATGGTTATTGAATTAAAAAAATAATCATTCAAACCAACATGTTCAATAGAGATAAGACACATCAATTTAAAATGCCACGTCAAGTTAACATTTGGTCAAAGTTTGATTGGGTGACTATAAAATCATAAAGGGGATAAGCTAGGGAGCAAAACCAAACATGTGAAACTAGGGGCTAAAATCACACAATTTAAAAAATAGGGGGCAAAACTGCAATTAAGCCTGAAAAATATACGATTCAGAAAAAATTGGCAACATGTCACCCGTGAAGAAAGCATTAACCCGGTGAATGCATAATACTTAGATTGTTGGGAGTTTCAATTCACATTTTAATGCCTATACGAGGAGATTGAAATCAGTGTTAACCAATTCTACAAATGTACTTTAGAGAGTTGTTGACTTTTGTACGAGTCTCGGCATAAAAAATCATATTAGAGATACAGCAATAGACCAATTCTAGTAGTCAACCATCGTATTGTAAAAATGGGATAGGTCCTATCCATGGTCATTGGAGCCTCCTAAAAATATCTACTAAATTCATCGAGTTGTTCCAAATAATCAAAATGGCTAGTTATTAATGGAATTCCTTGTCGGCTTTCTGTAAAATACTCGTTTGGACAGGGACTTCCAAATACATCGTAAACTAAACATGTATTGACAAAGAACCAGCCCGCAGAGAATAGGGAGGGTATAGTAATGCTATGAATAATCCAATATCAAATACTAGTAATAATATCAGCAAAGGAATGTTCTCACGTGCTTCAAGATATGCCGAGCTCCGCATATTCTTGTACAGTCAAAGGGGATCGAATAAGATATAACAATTTGTAAGTAAAATAATATGTACCATTTGTTGGAAATATTTTTTTAAAGTGAAGTTGTCAAAAACTATTTAATTTAATTATTCTTTTGACCAAAAAATTAAATTCACTTAAATGCCTTTATTCTAAAATGACTTCTTTAGTCATCTTAAATACCTTATGGCAAGGCATTTCTTGTCAACCTTTCAAAATAGAATGACGACTCGTATCAATCCTCTCCTTATATCGTTTATAATTATATGTGTCGTTTCAATAATGGTTGTAGGTAAAAAATTAGTTTGATTACACCCCTTTTCTACTTTTTCAACGAATATATTTTGATTTTACAATATGAGTTGCTGTTAGACATGTTTTTTTTTAAATCGAGTTGTAGGAAATATGTTTTCAAGAAAATGATTTTACATTGTATCTGAAAAGCAAATAATAAATAAATAATTGAAGATATCATTTATAACAGGGTTGGATTGATTGCAACAGGAGCATACGATTTGACAAATGTTGAACATTGCTTTAATTTTTCATAATGTATGGGTACACACGCATTTTGTGACCATTTGTGTAGAGTAACATACGGGGATGATAAAGGTGGCTATTGTAAACCAGATAGAATCTCATGTTATTACAAATAGATGTTGGAGAGAATTATATTTAATAATTCTACTTTCTTCATATGTTTGATCAAGTATATCATCAAACATAGTTTTTAAGATTCTCATAAAAATAAGTTCAATAATCAATATGATAGTTTTCAATTTAATAATATTGGTACAATTTCTTATTATTATGAAAAAGTATTAATTGCTCATCCAAATTATGGCTTCTATAAAAATGTAAATAATGGTAAAATGACATTCGGCTGTTGACTATTAATAATAGTAAAATGACTATTCGACTGTCCCACAACAATTATTTACAAATACCTATATATCCATTTATCAGGGGTTTAACAAAGAACAACATAACAATTAATATCCTTGAGAATGTTAAAACGTAGAGAAAAATATATGTTTAACCACTTAAGTATATATAAATCTCAATATTTTTTCTAAAACAATCAATGTGTATTTTCTTTTCACATTAAATTTTTCATATTTACAAATATTTAAAATAAGAGGGTATACTCAAGTGTTGCACATAATTTTTTTATAACACTTATAAAGTATATCGTTCGAGGTATGAATTAAAAAATATGTGTTGTCCAGGTTATAAGAAAACACTAATTAACTTGTACATTATTTCATTCTAAGTAAGAGTTTAATTTTGAAATTACGATATATATATATATATATATATATAAACTTTATTTTAAGTTATGATTTTTATCCTCTTGATATGAATAACATGAGTTGTATATTCACAATTGAAATATGTTCCCATACAACTAAATATACACACGCACGCACGTGCACCCACACAAACACACATGCACACACTATTTTAATTTTGAAAACATAAATATACATCGTAATTCTTTCCAAAAAAGTATAATTCAAAATTGTTCTATTGCGATTTTACGTTCGGTTCTTAATAATATTCATTGTGGAGAAAACTCTTTCAACAATTATTATTGTCTCTCTCACACACACATATACATACATACATACATATATATATATATATATATATATATATATATATATTAAAGAGAGAACTCTAAAAGCAAATATATCAATGAGTACACAACATATTTTCTTGTTTCCACTAACGTTATAGAAAGATTTGTGTATATAAAAAAAATCCTAACAAACACTTTTAGGACATTCTTTAAGCAATCAAAAGTGGTAACTTTTGCTTAAAAAATTGTGTAATTATTACTAAATATTTTTAAAACAAAATATATTTTTATGAAATTCTTAAATATCACAATTGGAGGTGGAATATTCATGGGAAAACAAAGTTCAGCCATATCGATGCATATATTTTTTTTGAGACAAACAATGTGTATAAATTATAACGTGTAATTTTATTGTTATGAGATAATTACATAATTAAGGACCCACTAATTTGGTTTTGGAGGGAAAAAAATCAGGGTTTTATGGAAGGAATATGGGAGGACTTAATATGATTATAGTATATAGATAGATAATAGATTTATTTCTCAACCCAAAGAGAGAAAAATAATACATAAAATAAACACCAAATAAACACATAAAATAAACGCCAAAAAATAGTAAAAGAAACACAAAGTAGTGCCTAAGGTGATGGGGTGTTTATGTGTTACGATAGTTATAAATTTTACATGGAATAAATTAACCATATTAGGAACGGTTATTTACATGTTGGCATGAATAAACTGCTTATTGGTATAAATAAACTGCATATTAAGTAGCTTAGTGGTTTATCCAAAATAAAAAAGGTTTAGAAGTAGAAAATGAGCAACGGTACCATAAAGACTTCTCTTTCATTGGACATCTGCATGGAAAGCAAACAATTAGACTTGGAAAACAAACAATTAGATCATAAACATTAGTGGTGCAGCGGTAGTACATAGAAATATCACCAAGATGTATCTGGTTCGATTCTCTCTATTTATTCTCATCCCTAGCTAACTACACAACCACTTACAATAGTTTTAATTATTGGCCCTTGAATTTGAGTTTTTCCTTCAAGCATCTAACAAGGATCAATGACTAAAGATGATGATAAGATGAATGTAGAGAGACTATTAACGAAATGGAAGAGTTTTAAAATCTTCTTTGGTACTTGTTGAGAAAGAAGGAAAAATAAGGGACAATTATATGCAACTATCCTAGACAAAGGTGATTTAATTTTGTTAGGCAGAGTTTGATGTTTGAATTGATAAATTGTAATGTGATAAAATGACACAGAGAGAATTGATTTTTTTTTTTACAGAAAAGAGAGAATTGATGTATTTAACGTGTTTGAAAAAACAAAAATATGATATCATTGCTATAATTTTAATATTTAATGTTAGTTTTAATTATTTTTTAAGAAACTTTTAGTTTTAGTTAACAATACTTTTATTTTTTAAATAAATTAAATTACTTGGATTTTAAATGTTTTTTTTTGTTTTTTTCATTCAAAACAACTAGAAAGCAAAAGTAAAAGAATATCTAACTTTGGCTGGGCTGGCCCAACCCACTTTTATGTGTTGTCCAACTCGTCCGGGCAGCCTATTAGACCCTCACATGGGTTGTGTGGGTCACCCTGACCCACCACCCACTTTCTTTAACTTTTTGTTATGAGCACATTTTTTTCAACTTTGATTTCTTAACCTTTTTTTCAAACATCACTTTCTTTTTAACTTTAATTGATTCCCTCTCCTCTCACTTGTCTCTTTTCTTACTTTAAACCGCACACATACACGCTGGTTCTAAATATAAATATAGCTAAATCTTTGCATTGTTCTTTTAATGGTGCTATGCTATTTCTTCATACTATTGTTTTTCTTCTTCACCACTTCCCCTTCCCCATGTATTCCATTCATCTATTTAAACCCCGTAAGGGTTTCATAAACTCTATACACCACCACCCTAAAATCATATGGAAACTAACACTAAATTCTTACTTTCAATTGCGGCACCCATAGTCCTATTTTATTTATTCAACTCAAACCCCCAACACAAGGGGGGTGTGAAATTTGTTTTTGTGCGGTTCCAGGATACCATTACACTAACTGGTCAGCCAAATGTACAATATAGACAATATTCTGGGTACATCGCACTTGATATGCACAACACAAGATATTTAATTTTCTATTTTGTGGAAGCCAGGTCGGGCACGACCTCCAAACCGGTGGTTTTGTGGTTGAATGGAGGATATGGTTGCTCCTCCCTTCTAGAAGCTTTTAGATCGAATGGACCCTTCACATTATCAAAGAAGGGTCTTGTGAAAAATCCCCACAGTTGGAGTCTTCTGTCGGGGTAGGCTTCGCGTATTCCCTTAACTCCTCCGACCAGTAGGTGAATGATGAGAAGACAACAAGGGATAACCTTGCTTTCCTTAAAAAGTGGTTCAAGAAATTTTCAATGCTAAGAAAAAATTCCTTTTTTTTATTTGTTGGGGAGGGCTATGCGGGACATTTTGCACCCTAACTTGCAAATATGATGCTTCGAACAAAAAAAAATCATATAAATTTGAAGGGGATTGCTATTGCCAATTCTCTTCTTGATTTTAACACAAATTATAATTCCGTAACAGGTTTTTATTGGGCCCATAGTGTTATGTCTGAGCAACCTTTGACCTTTTAACGAAGGTTTGCAATTATTCCCAAATCAAAAGAGAACAAATTTATGGTGGAGTTCGTGGCATTTGTAAACAAGTGTATTTCCAACTTGAACATGAGATTGGTGATTTTAGAGGTTATACTCATGTCCTTGACAATATATGCTACTCTTGGAAGTTGGATTCCGTGATCCCTGACTGTGTTAATGATCCAACTTTCACATATCTGAACATAGAAAATGTGCATGATGCTATGCGTGTTGGGCTATTATGTAAGAAGTCTTGGTGATCTTGCACATTCCATGATGATTATAACATTCGTGATTATGAGATTCCTATGATCTCAAAGCTAGGAACCCTTGTTAAGGCAGGCTTAAGGGTCCAAGCTTACAAGTAATATTCTTTTATTTTCCCTCTAACTCCTAACGTATTGAAATGAAAAAAATATCTCCTAATTTTTCCTTTTTCTTTTGCCATGCAGTGGGGAGTTGTACTTTGACCTCCCATATATAGGGACACAGTCCGTGGTAAAAAAAAACTAGCTGAAGACACTGAGTTGAACTTAACCCAGCCCCATACAGATTGGGGGAAACGATATCAGGTATTTTGGTTTCTAGATTTATTATTTTTGCCTAAGAACATCTAATCTGCTTCTTTTAAAACTACATTATTTTTATAATTGGTTTTATAGATTGATAGATGGATATAAGGATATGGGGACGACATATTATCTGTTGCCATGATCAAATGATCAGGGCATGCTGCACATTCTCATCCTGAGAGGAGTCTTAGACTCCTCAAAGCATTCCTTGAAGGAAAGTAGGATCCAACACTTTCATATTTTTGAGTAGTGGTTATGCTGTTTTTTGATATGTAGTTATTTTTTCTTAGCTTCTAGTTTTCTCTCGTTAGTGTGGGTTTTGGGGACCGTTATGAGTTAGCTTCAGTTTGGTGTGTTGTTTTGGGTGTGAAGTATTACTTGATTGTGAATCTATCGTTTATTCATTTTGGATTATTTGATTTTTGTTGTTGTATATTCTTGAGGTGTGGGTTTGCTATCAGCAAAATACTACTGTTATTGTTTGTATCTATTTCACCTCAAAGTATGTCACGCCTTGTTTTTATATATATAGCTTTTGTTTATCCAAAAAAAGGTTATACCGATCAAGAAACAAATAATACATGCGGTACCTAAATATTGCATCATGTGCGCGCGCGAGCGTGTGTGTGTCTATATATATATATATATATATATATATATATATATATATATATATATATATATATATATATATATATATATATATATATATAGGGATAGAATCAAATGACACCAAGGTGTCAAATTAAATTTGACACCAAATCCTAGCCATTAATACGGTTTTAATCTAACGGCTCTCATCAATTCATTAACTGCTCACATGCTTGATCAAGTGACCCATCTTTTATTTTTAGAAATAATTTATTCTTTTTCCTTTTGGTTAATTCCTTTTCAAAAAAAAAATTTGATTTTTTTTATAAGGATTCTACATGTTTATTCTTAGGGCTCTCTTGCACATGATTTACCCCTGTTTCACAACTCCAAAACCTAGTTGCCGTATTATTATTTTTCTATACCAGTATTTTTATGCTTCCCTCCCCAAGCTATTCACCATCACAACTTCCATCTCCTCTTTTCCTATACCAGTCGACTTTATCTTCCCCTACACCACTTCCATGCCACTTTTTTTAAGAAGAAAAGTCACATAACAATGGGAAGTCCAAAATCAAATGTCGAAGAAGATATCATAACATAGAGAACATAGAGGTATTATGAATTAATTCTTCAATTACATTTGCTTTATGTCTTTTATATATTTCTCAACAAAATCATATGTATTTCATAGAATTTTAATTTTTAAGACTTTACAATGTTTTTTATTTTAATATATAGTGCAATGAAAATTCTAAAGAAAGAAGAAACTCTGAGCATGTCTTAGATGTTCATGAGCATCAAAATATTGATCCTTGTATTGATATGGAATTTGACTCTCTTGAAGATGTTAAAAATTTATACATATCATTTGCTAAAAAAGAAGGTTTTGGAATTCGTACACGTTCAACTAAGACAAATTTGTGCATATTTGTTTGCTCTAATGCTGGTCAACATGTTGATAGTAATGACAAAGAAGAAAGCAATACAATCACAGTAAAAAGCAAAAAAAAGATGTTCAGCATCAAGAACTGATGGTAAGGCAACACTTGTTGTTTCAAAAGCAAAAATGAGGCCCAAATGGACTATCATTACATTTAACAATACTCATAATCATGCAATGGTTGGCCCCAAGAGTATAAACTATCTTAGGTGCCATAAAAAAATGGGTGGGGTAGCAAAGAGTCTAGTTGAACAGTTTGATCAAGAGGGCTTGCCTACCGAAAAAGTCGCTACAATGTTTAGCAATGAAGGTTCAGATTTCTCTAATAGAGATTGTTGGAATCATCTTAGAGATCTCTGATCTAAAACGTTGGAGATGCTCAAGCAGTGTTAAACTTTTGTAAGCAAAAACAAGCAGAGAACCCAAATTTCTTTTATGCAATACAAGTTGATAATGATGATAGAATGATTAATTTTTTTAGGGTTGATGCAAGGTCGAGGTTGGCCTATAATTATTTTGGAGATGCTGTTACATTTGATACAACATATAAGAAGAACAAGTATCTTATGCCATTTGCGCCATTTACCGGATTGAATCACCATCACCAGTCCATTTTATTTGGTTGTGCTTTGTTGCAAGATGAAACAGAGAAGTCTTTTACATGGTTGTTTGAAACTTGGCTAATGGCAATGGGTGGAAAGAGTCATGTTTAAATAATTACAGATCAAGACGAGGCAACGAGTGCAGCAATTCCTAACGTATTTCCTAATACTCGGCATCGTTTATGTTTGTGGCACATTATGAAAAAGTTTGCTGAGAAGCTTTCACACATATACCATAAAAGTTCAAATTTCAAGCGTGAGCTGAAAAAGTGTATACGTGAATCATTATGCATTAAAGATTTTGAGGAAGATTGGCACCAAATAATGGTTAAATATGATTTGGAAAAAAATGAATGGCTCCAAGGTTTGTATAAAATTAGAGTCATGGATTCCTATTTATAATATGAAGACCTTTTTTGCTGGGATGAATACAACACAGAGGAGTGAGAGCATAAATGCATTTTTTGATTCTTTTGTTGATTCTTTAACCACACTGCGAGATTTTGTAGTAAAGTTTGACAAAGCAGTGGATAGTCGCTACGAGAACGAAAAAAAAGAAGATTTTGAGTCACGACATCGATCACATCTCTTAAGTGTTGGATCAAAAATTGAAAAGCAAGCGGCAACTATTTATACTAGAAACATCTTTAAGAAGTTTTAGGACGAGCTTGCAAAGGTTAGCCACTTTATCAAGGAGAAAATCGAGAAAAATGGGTCTCAATATACATATCAAGTATCTAGTTGTGATAAAACTCGAGAGTCATATACTGTTTATGTGGACCTTGGTACAAGGGCTGCCAAATGTGGTTGTCAACTTTATGAATTTATGGGGATATTATGCAGACATATCTTGATGGTTTTTCAATCAAAAAATATTATTGAAATCCCAAATGAATATATTTTAAAGCGTTGGACAAAGGATGCTAATATCGGCATTATATGTGGTGTTAATGAAAACAATTCAGTATGTGAAAGTACTAAATCAACAACTCTTCGAAGTATGCACGTGCTTAGCCAAGCAAGTTTATTATCTGACCTTGCAAAATATGAGAACATATATGAGTTTATATCTCCAGAGCTTGAAAAGATCATCAAAAAGGCCAGAATGATGGACTCCGAAAGACAAACTAGAGTTTCAGAAACAAGGTTTGAAGATGAGAGCATGTGTGATCCAACAACTGAAGAAGCTGAGTTCAATATTCGAGATCCGATAATGGCACAAACTAAAGTAAGACAAAATGACAATGCTCGAGTTTCTCAACCTGGAAGAATCAAAAGCGGTCTGGAGTTATCAATGAATCGTATCTCAGCAAAAAGAAGAACATGTCAAATATGTGGAGAAGAAGGTCATAATCGACGAAGTTGCAAGCAAAAAATAAGCGACGAAGAAACTATTTTCTCTCGTTAAATTAGAGGCAAGAGTTTAAAAATGTTTTTGCGTATATGTTTTATGTTATTTTCTACATGTACTTATTTAGTTTTTTTTATTTTTGAATCAGAGGTAACATGCTGCTTGGAAGACATTGGTTGGAGTTCTGGTAGCAGACAATTTACAATTACTCTCTCTTTCCTTTCCTTTTTTTAATTTATGCTTTGACATTACTATGAATGTGATTTAAGGAAAGTGTATTTTGCTGACTTTTATTTGAACAATACTTTTAAGTGAACAATTGCCATTTGACTCCAATGATCCATTGAGTTCCTAGTAATGATTCTTATTATGTTTTTTTTGTATAACTTATCTTTTGAGGCTGTGCTTCTCTAAATCAATCATGTATAATGTTATGTTCTGTACGTTATTCTTCTTATTATATACTAGTAATGATTCTTTTTTAATTGGTCCAAGATGACAATACCAATACATGTTGTGCTTCTCAGATACCTCTTTCTCTCTTTATCGCTCTTGTGTTAACAATTGTTATATGTAATTGATTTTGTAGTAATTGGTTTCATGTAATTCCTTTGTTAAAAATTAAATTGAACTTCAGGCGAAAACATGTTTGATTTTGTGAGAGAAGCATACTTTAGTTAAATTGAATGTTGCCTATTTCTATATCACGTGGTTTTCGTTGCATTATCTTTGTCTACGGTTTGTGTCGGCCAAACTTGGTTGCGGTGGCCTGTAGGATTTTGTGATTTCGGTTGGTACGGATGTTGCGTTACGAATTTCGGTCATCGCGGTATGAATTACTCACAACATTGTATCAAGAACTTAAATTAGAGAATTAGTCATTATTCACTTTGTTCATGTTTTTGGCATCCATAGCCCTTCTTTAAAACAATTTTCTTTAAGGCTCTTTGAAAAAATAGTTAATAGAAATAAACTCAATAAGGAAATAAGGTTGTTATATGATGAGCAAAACGACAATTAAATTTTGGACAGCAGCCACAAAATTAAGTTTTCGACTAGTATAGGAAAAGAGGAGATGGAAGTTGTGATGGTGAATAGTTTAGGAAGTGAAGCATAAAAAATAAAAATACCGGTATAGAAAGAAAAAAAATACGGCAACTAGGTTTTGGAGTAATGAAATAGGGGTAAATCATGTGCAAGAGAGTCCTAAGAATAAACATGTAGAATCCTTCAAAAAAAAAAGAATCAAATTTTTTTGGAAAGGAATTAACCAAAAGAAGAAAGAATAAATTATTTCTAAAAATAAAAGATGGGTCATTTATCAAGCATGTGAGCACTTAATGAATTGATGGGAGCCGTTAGATTAAAACTGTATTAATAGCTAGGATTTGGTGTTATTTGATTCTATCCCATATATATATATATATATATATATATATATATATATATATATATATATATATATATATGGGGCATATCAAGTGAGAATAAACACTTATGTGAGAATGATAGGAATAAATCCCAACCATTAGATCAAACTGTGGTTGAGATTAATATCCAAATTTTAAGAAGTCACGTGGTGCTCTCTTCCCCCAAAAGCTGTGATTTTTCTAAAAACCGTTTTGGGTGGAATTTTACCCACTGCCATCTCTCTATACCTTTGATGTTTATTTGAGGGATTGAAGTTAATTGTTGTGTCAATGTGATGGATTAAACCTAGTTTCATGAATTGACAATTTTTAATTTTTTTTTACCAGGATTCGATTTGAATGAGTAGATTGATAAAAAAAATCAATCTTCACTTCATAGATGCATCTTTGACAAAAGGAAACAGGGTAAAACAAATTGTGTGTGTTGTTCGGTTTTGAAAATATTTATGGTAGTGGGAGATGATTATGGGTCAACTTGAAGAGTAAAGGGTATTAAGGCACGACATATTCCCCAGTCAAATGCTTACTCCCGAGTTGTAGATTAATAAATTCATCTTCCATTGATTTTAATTCAAAGGTAAATGATGATGGTGATGTTAGCAATCAATGGATTTTTTCCCATAACAGTTTAGAGGCGAAGAGAAAGAAGTCGCACAACCTTTGGGGGGAAACAGGGAAGAATAGATAGAGTCACGTGACTTCTTAAAATTTGGGTTCTAATCTCAGCCATACAATTTGATCTAATGGTTGAGATTTATTCATATCATTTTCACATAAGATGCCTATTCTAACTTGATATGCCCTATATATATGGGAGGACTAATTTGATTTAGGAGGGGAAAAATAAAGGTTTTATGGAAGGAATATGGGAGGACTTAATAGGATTTATATATGTATGTATGTATGTATATGTGTGTGTGTGGCCGGACCCATAAGTCTAAAGTAGTGAGGACAATACACGCACGCACCCACACACACACACACATGCACGTGCACACACTACTTTAATTTTGAAAACATAAATATACATCATAATTCTTTCCAAAAAAAATATAATTCAAAATTGTTCTATTGCGATTCCACGTTCGGTTCTTAATAATATACATTGTGGAGAAAACTCTTTCCCATAATTGGCAAGATTCCAATACGTTTCAATTTCTAATCGGCCATATAGTTTAAATGCTCAAAACACCTTTTCAGACAAGATTCCAATACGTTTCAATTTTTAATTGGTTATTCAACTTTCCCATCATTGGAAAAAACTTCCCTTTCCCATGTTAAACCCCATATCCATATTAAAAAAAATTACTATTAGAAGAAAGAAAAGTATTTTACTTGTTAAAATATTCTACGATTATAGATATGCATAATTTACATACACAATATTTTTCAAATTGTAAAAAAAAATGATAAAATAGATTGTGTGAAGGTAGATATATCATCATTCTCCAATTTGAGCAAGAGATTAAAGTAACTAGCATCAGAATCATACGAACAAGAGAGTAAAGTAACTTCAGGGGTTGATAATTAAAAAGGATCAAAAGATATTACTTCCATATCAGTATACCATAGCCTTTTCAGATTGTGCAGCTTTAATTGACAAGATTCCAACACGTTTCAATTTCTATTCGGCCCTACAGTTTAAAGGCTCAAAACACCTTTTCAGACAAGATTCCAATACGTTTTGATTTTAAATTGGTTATTCAACTTTCCCATCATGGGAAAGAACTTCCATTTCCTATGCTAAACTTCAATCTAGCAAATATTCATATTGTAAAAAAATTACTATTGGAAGAAAGAAAAGTATTTTACTTGTTAAAATATTCTACAGTTATAGATATGCATAATTTACATACACAAGATTTTTCAAATTGTAAAAGAAATACGATGAAATACATTGTGTGAAGGTAAACATATCATCATTCTCCAATTTGAACAAGGGATTAAAGTAACTAGCATCATAATCATACGAACAAGAGAATAAAGCAACTTCAGGGGTTAATAATTAAAAAAGATCAAAAGGCATTACTTTCATATTGGTGTATCATAGCCTTTTCAGATTGTGCAGCTCTAATTGGCAAGATTCCAACACATTTCAATTTCTAATCGGCCCTACAGTTTAAAGGCTCAAAACACCTTTTCAGACAATATTCCAATACATTTCGATTTTTAATTGGTTATTCAATTTTTCCATCATGAGAAAGAACTTCCATTTCCCATGCTAAACCCCACCCTAGCAAATATCCATATTGTAAGAAAAATTACTATTGGAAGAAAGAAAAGTATTTTACTTGTTAAAATATAGATATGCATAATTTACATACACAAGACTTTTCAAATTGTCAAAAAATACTATAAAATAGATTGTGTGAAGGTAGACATATCATCATTCTCCAATTTGAACAAGAGATTAAAGTAACTAGCGTCAAAATCATACGAACAAGAAAATAAAGTAACTTTAAGGGTTAATAATTTAAAAAGATCAAAAGACATTACTTCATATTAGTGTACCGTAGTCTTTTCAGATTGTGCAGCTCTAATTGGAAAGATTCCAACACGTTTCAATTTCTAATCGACCCTACAATTTAAAGGCTCAAAACACCTTTTCAGACAATATTCCAATACATTTCGATTTTTAATTTGTTATTCAACTTTCCCGTCACAGGAATTAACTTTCCTTTCTCATTCTAAACTCTACCCTAGCAAATGTCCATATTTAAAAAAAAATTACTATTCGAAGAAAGTAGAGTATTTAATTGATAAAATATTCTATAGTTATAGATATGCATAATTTACGTACACAAGACTTTTTAAATTGTAAAAAAATATTATAAAATAGATTGTGTGAAGGTAGACATATCATCATTCTCCAATTTGAACAAATTTTTTAAAGTAACTAGCATCAGAATCATATGAACAAAAGAATAAAGTAACTTCAAGGGTTAATGATGACATGTTGTCATTACGTAATTTTTAGGACTTATTTTGACATTTTGATAGAGTTCTGAGGCAAAATGAGGTATCCAGGGGTGTTAAAAGCAAGAAATTTGGAAATGCAGAAAGTACCAAGTCGTGGCGCGATTTTGTGACGAGAATGAAGGTTTCGTTCTGCCACGGAAATCGTGGTACGATTTCTGGCGGCGCGGCGTGATTTTGCAGAATCGTGGTGCGATTTTGGGCGCAAAAAATATTTTCTATTTAAGCTGAAGCCAGTTCCAGAAAATATTCATGTATGTTTTGATTCCTATATTGATTATGCTATTTGTAAACTCAATTATGAGTAGCTAAATCTCTTAGAGATTAGGTCTGAGATGATTCTGTGTAACCCTAATTGAAACATGTTGTTGTGAAACTCTATCTATTGTGAATGACAATCTAGTTTTTATTCAATTCAATTGTTCTTTATGCTTTTTATATTCGGCTAAAATATAAAGATGATTTCGTGAGAATGAATGACTACTGACCCTAGCTTTCAACTTAGATCTAATTGAATTGTTCAAATAAACATGGTTAGTCTAGAAATGGATAATTGTTTATTTGTGATATTAAGTTAACGTTCTTTAAAACCTTCAAAGAATATTAGACCACCTAAAGAATTAGGGGCTATAGTATGAGAAGAGGGTCCTAAGTCAAGGGATTGATTAGGGTTATTTTGTTAACCATCGTGAAACTAGATAATCATTCGTAAGAAATAGGTGCAGTATACCAATTAGGGGAACTCAGAGGGTTCGAAAGACCTGATCTCATCTCCCTCCTTATCTTTTTCAAAACTATCTTTACTTTATGTTTATTTAATTTTATGCAATCAAATCTACTGTCTCGGACACCAAAATAATTTACACATCCTAGACATCCTAGATAGTAACCTTATTGCTAAATTGAGATTAACACAGTCCATGTGGATACAAACTTATAAATTTTATTACTTAGATGGTTTTAGTACACTTGCTAAAGTCTATCAGTTAATAATTAAAAAAGATCAAAAGACATTATATGAAAAAGAAAGTGCAAACATATCCTACTTTTTCTCTTTTCCTTTGTTCCCCGCAAACCCCACTTTGGGGTTATGTTTCCCAACAATTTTTTTTTCGGGGAAGGGCCCAAATTTTTTGTCTTTAGCTGTTGCCGAGCCCCCGCAAAACTGACTTGCGGTGCACTTTGCAGATTTTTTTTGGTTTTTTATCCCCCTTTTGCGGGGTACACCCCCCTCCCTTTTTTTTTCTTCGTTTTTTCGTTTTTATTTTATTTTAGAATTATAATAAAAAAATATTATTCCTTTAAAATACAATAAAAAAATTGAAACAACAATTTATTTAATATAACATGTGAATTACATAAAATAGAAATACATCTCTAATTACATAAAATGAAAATACATATCTAATAAAATAAAATACATTAAAATTACTACTGATGGTCGGTATTAATACAATTTTTGCGGAGATGACTGATCATCCTACATATACCGCATTTTCTAGCAGTCCTTTCCTCAACATCCATCTTGGTCCTAATGCGAGTAATTGTTGGACAACATTTCTTTGCTCTTCTCATGACTGGATTGTGAACGAGCTTTGCGCCTTGATAAATGGGCCAATATTGTTGGTGGTGAACCACGTCGAAATGGATGTTGTATACAGAGTATACACTCTCATTTCGAAACTTTTCATGTACAAGGCTTTTATAGTCATGGCTAAAGCTAGAACAAGCGGCAATGACATGCGAACAAGGGAGATGTAATGCCTTAAATTTTGCACAGTCACACCATTTATTTTGCAGGTTGACCTTGTATTCTCCCTTTGACAATCCTTCTTTATGGTCGATAGTTTCACGGATGGAGAAGGCTTTCCTATTTTGGTCGAACTGAGTGACTTGTTGAGTGTTGGATTCAATGACCTCACCCTTCAGAAATTTCATGATATTCTCTAAGAATAGCTCACCAGAATTTACCCTTGTTGCCACCTCATGTCCTCTTTTAGCAAATAATGTCGCCAACCTGTAGTATGTAGCTTTCACAATAGCTGTGATCGGGAGCCGCAGATACCCTTAAACACATTGTTTTGTGACTCGACCAGGTTACTTGTCATGTGGCCCCATCTTCGACCATCATCATGCGATTGAGTCCACTTTTCATTGGGAATGTCGTCGACCCAACCTAAAGCTTGTCGGTCTGAAACTACGGTTTCATTGCGGTAGTACTTGAATGAGGGTATGTTCATCGCATATCCTGCATTATTTGAAAAAAATAGTTATTTATGTAAACGTTAGAGAAATAATATGTGGAGTTTATAGAGAAATGAATAAGATTTTCACCCATGCACGTTACTTTTTTCCTAAGCTCTCCATCCTTCATTGCTTGCATAAAGTTTTGTACAATGTGCCGAACACAATACACATGGGATGTTGAAGCATTGTGCCATCCATTTCTTGGATCATCATATTCGTTCTCTATTGATGCATGTCTATCAGAAATGAGGCATAAGTTATCATGTGGTGTGACGTGTTGCCTCAGAGTTTTGAGAGAAACTCCATGCCTCCTTGGTCTCACCATCCACAATTGCAAAAGCGATGGGAAATATTTTGTTGTTCCCATCCTGCGCAACAGCCAACAACAATGTTCCTATGTACTTACCGTACAACCATGTTCCGTCAATTTGGACAATTGGTTTGCAGAATGGAAAACCCAATATACATGGACGGAAAGCCCAAAATAGATGATTGAAGATTGTGTCACTACTCCCTTCTGTTGATGGCAGTGTCTGCAGATCTATGATGGTTTCTGGTAAATTTTGTTCCATGACCATCAACCACTGTGGGAGTTCACGATAAGACTTCTCCTAGTTACCATAAATAGATTCAATTGCTTTGTTTTTGGATCTCCATGCATTTTTGTACGAAATGGTGTAATCGAACTTTTCTTGAATATGTGCAATTATGACTTTCACAGGAACAACAATGTCCATATGTAGAAGTGACTTAATACTTTCACATATGACGTTAGAGCTAAGTTTGTGATCATCCTGTGTCATAGTAGTAGAAACACATGTGTGGGGATCCTTCATTTTTCCAATCTCCCATCTATTATTATTTTTTCCTCAAGGATGCTCTTAGTTTGAACCCGCAATTTTCATCTTTACATTTAATGACGTACCTTTCGTGATTAGATTGCTTCACAATATAATCCAAGGAATGTTTGATGTGGTAAAATCTAATTGCGAGTATGTGATAAGTGTTCAAAAGTGATATAATTCTTGTGTTAAATTAGGCATTTTAGTGTCTTGTTCTTCAAGATTATCTAAGGGAAAGCTAATAATTATTGTACTTTTACCATTTATGCTTTACATGTCTGATTCCACCCCATTTATGCAGGAAATGACAAGCAAGGAACAAAAAAGGAGGTCATGAACAAGAGCTTGCACGCTTAAGCGTACACAGCACGCTTAAGCGTACAAGTGCCAGTGAGCACCTCTTATGCACGCTCCCAGGACGCTTTCCCCACGCTTCTGAGTTTCAAGTTGCACGCTTAAGCCACCTCAGCATGCTTAAGTGTGTAAAATGTCGAGAGAACTCTTCTGCACGCTTTCTTGCACGCTTCCAGCACGCTAAAGCGTGGTCTTTCATTTTCAGTTGATAAGGCACACGTGGCAGTTCCTGATTGGTCAACGAAATATATTCTGGGTGCACGCTTAAGTGAGCGTAGCACGCGTAAGCGTGCTGACACGAATTTTGCCCATATAAGTAGTTTTCTCTTCTCTTTCTCATAAGATAACTACTGTTTTTATTAGATTTTTCTGGTTTAAGAGAGAGAGTAGGGCATTTTCTAGAGAGATAAACACAAAACAAGGTAGTTAGGAGTAGATTCAACCCAAGATTTGTTGAGACATCATGGATCTAAGCATTGAATCTTCATCTCTTCTTCTTCATTTGCAAAGCTATCATAGACATATGTAGCTACATCTACCCTTGTGGGTTTTGAGGTATTCAAACAAGCTATTATGTAATCTTTTGATCATTTAATATATGGTTATAACTTATTTATTCAATATTGTTGTTATTCTTGTATTTAATGCTTTATTGAGATTCAAAATGATATTGACAAATACTTCTGGATCTAAGAAATAGAATAACAATCTATCTTAAGTTATCACTCTAGACATAGATGTTAATATTTGATAATCACTTTTAATCTAGAACTTAATGTTTTTGGGTCATTTAATCGGGCGGAAAATCGTCGATTAAACGATCCAATCGACTTTGTGATTGTTTAAATGTGCGGGAAATCGACATTTAAATAATCCCTTAAAAATAACGATATCATTTGGACACGAATGATATTGTCGAATGATTGTGATAATATCGTTTAAAAAGCTAGAATCTGTTACTTGATCGAGAGATTGCAGCTGTTACGCTTGGTTGATATCTCTGACCCCAAGCGAAATAGCCCTATCTCTTCTCGTTTTACTTTTATGTCGAATAGTTCAAATAGTTTTACACAAACAAACAATTTATAACCAAACACTTAAGATGATATTTGGCGTTAAAATGCTTATGAGACACACTAATCCCTGCAGAAACGAACTTATTATATTCATGTATAATTAGTTATATGACATGTAAAAATCTTACATCAGTATGCAAACATTTTTTCGTGAAACTGCATCCCCGTGGCAATACCTTGATCAATTGGAAGATGGGTTGAGTGATAAAGCTCACTGTGGTTGTCATCATTTATGGTGCGCATGTGCCTTGGTGGATTGTAAGCGGCTCTTATTGGAGGACTTTGTGGGTGTGGGACGATGTCTTCTTCCTCATCTTCTTTGTCGTCATCTAAAGTCTATGCAGTTACATGATAGCAACCACCAAGGCCTTTTTATAGTAAGCTGAGAACCACTAAGTGCATGTTTGGATTGACGGTGAGATTGGCAGAAACATGGTGAGTCACCGTAATTTTAGCAAAAATTGCACTTTGGAATGGTGAATCTCCGTGATTTTATCGAACTAACTATCAATCTAAACAAACACTAATTATTAGCATAATGTATGAAAAGAGAATAACAAATTTGAGGACAGAAATTGTGTCAAGGACTCAAGTGGAAGAAGCAAAAGAACAGGAATAGAAACAGGAGAAGCCATCAATTACAATAATATGCATTTTGTGTGAGACAAATACTTTCACACTTCCAAATTCTATAGTTAAATTACTTGTTGATTGGTGCTTGAAGGGTGTACAACAAAAGAAATATGAGAATAATAAGTGCCCCACCTAGAGTAAAAGTAGGACTAGTCCAGAACTTGAGGTTTGATCTTTCTGTTCTCTTGATAGGATCAACTTCTTCAGAAAGTGGAAAATCTGAACGCCTGGGATTCCAGCTCACATATTTATTTGGAGAAAAATTTGAGAAGAGAGTTTTTTTTCCTTGCTTCTTGAAGTTTGACCATGCCTTGTCCCAATCCATTGATGATTTATCACCTGAGACATTGAACGAAGAGTTATAGTCAATCAAATGGAATACGATAATGAAACTCAAACTAATTAACAGGAAGATTACATGTCTGGAGTGCAGATGAGTTGACAACAGTGACTATGTGAATTTTGCAAAACTGCATAGTGTGTTGCTTTGATTTTTGCAAAAGCTACAATTTAGAACTTTGACAAAATCATGGCATCCCGTCATTCTAAACATACTTAATTTAACTAATTACCTCTGTATGAAACATTTGATCGAAATTGGACACAGCAAGAAGATTCTTAAAACTGGATTGAAATAGAAACTGAAATTCGCATTTCACAAAGTAGAAAGATGAACGGGCATGATTTATCGAGATTCATACCAATTTGAATCCTACACCCTCACTGAAGTCAACCTCTACACGACACGATGATCATGCCGGTTACTTTCTAGGAAGGAAATCACAACCCCCTCTCTTAAACACTGTATTTTGTCTCTTGATCAATGATTGTATGAAATGTATCTCACATTATCCTTTTACAAAGTAAGTTATAACCGAATCAACAACTAACTTATGCAATCATCTAATTAAGTAGTCAGAAGATCCACTAGACTCCCTTCTTATATATACATTGTGATATAATCATGATTAACGAGTTTACGGTGTACATGAGGACCAAATCTTTATGATCAGTATAAATCATATATTTTTAAATAGATTAGTAAAAAATAAACAAGGATCATATAAAAGTGAAGAAATGCTTTCATATATCATAAATGAAGAATGGCAACAGTAATTGTAGAAAAATACCATTGTTATCGGCGTTTGTTTGAGATTGATCGTCCCTTTTGGAACATACTACAAATTTGAAGGGGAAAGAGGAGGAAGAGGATGATAAAGTTTGGGTTGGTGAAGAGAAACGATGGGATATAAAAGTTGTGGGTATTGAAATGTGTGTGTGAATATCCATTTCAATGCTAATGAAGAAGATTGCAATTTCGTTCTTCCTTCGACTCAACTGGAACCTCTTCCTTATCCTTTGCGAATCTCAGATTTTCACATCCACATATTATTACACGTGGATCTCGTTCTCTGCCTCAAGGTCAACAATACGATCCACGGATGATTAATTAATAATTGAGAATTTTAGTTCCCATTTTAGTATAGTTTATGCTTCCTCCATTTCAAAATAATATTCTTTTATGGTTTTTACATTTATATTAAGAAATGCAATGATAAAGTCATTTTTATTGGACTAATTTTATTGACTATTCGTGTACTTACCACCATGTTAAACACAATGATGCAAGGCTAGAGGCATTTTCTGATGTGGTTGAGCATAAATGTTTGAAAGAAAGGAAGCTTGTTATTGATTGTTCGACAAGATAAAATTCAACATTTAAAACGTTTTCAACCGTTTTGAAATTTAAGATTGCATTTGCGGTCTAGAAAGACATAAAGCCTCATTATAATTGTATCCCTTCATTTGAAGAATGGGACAAAGTTGAGAAGGTTTGTAAATAGTTTGAAAGTGTTTAACTCTAATCCTCATGCGATCTCGGGTAGTTTATCAGCTATTTTTTTTATCTGATTATTTGTATAAGTGTTTAATATAACTACTTTTTAAATGTAGGCATCTGACTGCAAATTTGTACTTGTCAAAAGTTTGGAAAGTGAAACAAATAATTGATATGGCGGATGAAGATGGAGATCTCTTTACAAGAGAAATAATGTAGGCATCTGACTGCAAATTTGTACTTGTCAAAAGTTTGGAAAGTGAAACACATAATTGATATGGCGGATGAAGATGGAGATCTCTTTACAAGAGAAATGATAGGTCTAATGAAAATGAAGATTGACAAATACCAAAAAGAGTATAATTTGTTGATGGATATAGCCAATGATTTGGATCCCAGATGTAAATTGCACGATTTGCATATTCTTTCCATGATATATAAGTACAAGAAAGTTTCTGATGATAATATATAAAAGGTAAAGTGTTCATTGGAATCATTATATGTTGAGTATGGAGCCTTGTGTCTGGAAAGAGTCTTCATCTCCTACTGTTAATTTGGATTGTAATAAGTCATCGTCATCTCAAAGGAATGTTAAAAACGCCACCGGAATTGATGAAGTTTTGAAAGTCAATCGAGAAAATGAAGTTATTTCTCCTTTGACATCATTATTGTAAGATTATCTTGATTAAGGTATTTACATTCCTAACACTAAATCCTTTAGTGTTTTGAATCGGTGGAGGAACAACACCATGAAGTATAAGATCTTGTCTAAGATGGCTACTAATGTACTAGTAATTCAAATCTTAACAATTGCATTTGAATCTACATTTAGTGTTGAAGGTATAGTTATAGATGAATTTCACTCTAAAATAAACAAAGAATATGTTGAAGCTCTTATATGTGGCGGGGATTGGCTCCGTCGTAAGTATGATATGAAGGGAAAAAATCAAAGGTTATTATTTGTCATAATATTTTAAATAGGTTGTAAGGCCCTTTTAGCTTACGTAGAAGTAGGTAAATGACATCAACGTGAAATAGGCCTATAAACAAACTTTCAAGCCAAGACAAATTTTGAAAAAGGACAAGCTATGCAAAAAAAAGGTATATGTAAGGCCATAGGCTAGGCTTATGCTTGCAAATTTTTCGTAGACCAGAATTATGCCTATTAAAATTTGGTCTAGCCTCACCTATTTCCACCCCTAATCATCACTAGAGGTTTTAGGGATATAAGCTAAATTAAGATTGTATCAGTTTAACCTTCATTTTCTAAGGTTTTCGTTTAGGGTGGTCTTGTTTGCAACAATCTTCGATCTATAGGTTTTACCATTGATTTCCACCTTAGAAGAACCAATATGAGGACCATATATTGTAACATCAAAACCATCGTCCAAATAATATTACTCATGGTTCTACCCATGACAAGTATTTTGGATACAAGCTGGGTGGCACATGTGGGAAGAAAGAACTTCATCTTCAGTCATACGAATAACCATGGGCAAGTCACTCAATTATAACTTTCAGAAAACAACATTGTTAAGCAAGGGTAAGACCAATAAAAATACCCAAAAATTTGATAAGCAGGGCTGAGCAATGGCTGCTATTAAACGGAAAATCCAGATAATAATTCCTTGTTTAATCACAGATAACTCCACCACCAACACAAATACCAATAGGATGAGAAATTGCTCCATCAAATTTTACTCTTATACAATTTGCAAGGGGGAATCAATCTAATAAGTGAGTTTTCAATGAGTTGGTCAACTTTAAGGACATGAAGATAAAACTTACCACCCTTGAGATTTTCTTTAGCAAGAGCTCTAATCTTAGCGACCAAAGCATGGGAGGACCAATGAGCTTGGTTAAAACTAAAACAATTTATTCTAAACCATAAACTATCTATAGTTACCACAAAAAATGACATGCTAACCACGAATAAATGAGAAATGTCTGGCGAAATTCTCCATCAAACAATTATCAACGCTCGATGAAAGAAAGAAACTTTGGTCATTGGAATGGACAAGGAAACTCCACACAGAGGAAACATGTATGCAGTCCATCGAGGCATGAAGGAGGGATCACATATGACACGGAACAAGTATTAATGCAGCAATACGACACTTGACACCATTTATGATAAGGGATTTGTGCACCACTCGCCACAAGAAAACACTACGCTTTCGGGACATCTCCAATGTCATATTCATTTGAAAACTTGATATGAGAGAGAAGGAGATGAATTAACATATAGTCGAAATATTTGTTCATTTTACCCACATATATCTATTATAAGCTACCTGCCTCGTGTTTGTGCCGAATTTTATTCGCAGATACGAAGTTTTTTACATCTCTATCCCTAAAAAAAGTCATATCATAAGCAAAAATTAAATAAGATAGTAAAGGAATATTAGAAGAGATAGTTTGATAGGATTCCACCAATTATCTTCTACTTCTTTTTTTGTGATAGTAATTAAGCACTTTTGTTAGCAAAAATCGATATCATGAAATAAATACCCGAAAAACTATATTAAAATATGTATACATATAATTTCTATAAACAACTCAGTTGCAGAGATCGGGGTTTAAACCCTGACACATCATTTATTTACGAACTTCTTATCACTCAACTACTTAATAAAAAAATGTATTTTTAAAGAAAAATGTATATCTGGCTAATATATCACTATATTTATCTTATTTTTCCTACATGAACGGTCAAGAAAGAATCCATGGACAAAAGAGGTGTGTCGAGGAACAAAAGGAGGCCGGTATACTGACAAAGTGACATTGTCACCACAAAGCATAATGTTCAAACAAAACATGAATTTTTTTTTCTGCCCTTTATGCCAAAAAAAATGATGTTTCTGCCTTCTGTTGATTTTTTTTTTTTATCAAAATGTCCCTGTTTGATGTTGTGATTGGCGAACAAGATATATTATATAATTTAATTTGCTTGTTTGGAGTTCAGTTTGGCAGACAAGCAATTTTATAATATTTTTTTCCTTGTTTTGCAAATATTTTGGCGAACAACAACCTTTTCCTTTTTGAACTTTTTTGTTGTTTAGACTTAGTTAATTTTTTTTCATAAACATTTAAAATAGTATTATTACATTGGAAATAAACTAAAAACGCCTATTACTAATATTTTGGCCTTCTTTTGTATGCGTGAGTACCACATCCAACATATTTTGGTTTTTACGAAGTTCGTTGTGATAGTTGTACTTGTTGTTGCTCATCGTCTTCATTTTGTTCCTCCTCTCATTCTTGGTTGTATTTTTCATGTTCCTCTTGTTCCTCTTCTTCATTGTTTCTCTGATTTTGAGGTTCGTTATCGACAACCCACATATTGTTCATTGCATCATCAACGGTTGGGATACCAACTGGGTTACCACCAAATAGATCATAGGCCATCTGAGTCAAATTGATATATGTGGTTGATGTCTGTGTTGGTGTTGGTGTAGTTGGTTGGTCGGGAACGTTGGGTTTGTGGTGATGGTTGTGGGTAGGAGGATTGAATGAAGCACCAAGAAAATAAAGAAAGGTCGACCAAATAGTACACGCATTACAACTGAAATGGATGTCGTGGAAAAAGCACAAAGAAAATGTAGACTATGTCGAAAAACCGATCATATTCGTAGGAATTGTCCTAAAGTTAATAACCAGTAGTAAATTTGTAACATGTGTTTTTTAGTTTAATAATACTGTTTTAGTTAATAACCTAAAGTATCCAATGTAATAATATTGTTTTAAATTTTTATAAAAAAAAAATCAAATAAGTCTAAACCAAAAAAAAAGTTAAAAACGAAGGATAAAAAAGAAAGAAAACTTGTACTGCCAAACATTTTACAAAACATGAAAAAAAATAATATAAAAATGCTTGTTCGTCAAAATGAAGTCCAAACAAGCAAATTTAATTAAAAAAAAAAGGCTTGTTCGCCAATCAAAACATCAAACAGGGGCATTTTAATAAAAAAAAATTCAACGGAGGGCAGAAACATCATTTTTTTTTGGCATAAAGGGCAGAAAAAAAAATTCACAAAATATCAGTCATAGAGCCCAATTTATCATTCAAAAAACAAAGTTTCGTCTCATCTCATCTCATCCCACTTCACAAGCAAGATTAAATTAATAATTACAACAATTTATTACTTCTTCCGTCCCATAACAAATAGATGACACTGTTGATTTTATTACGCATGTTAATGCATAATAATTTTGAGTTTAAATATCTTGAATAATATAGTAGAAAAATTATGAAAAATTGATATTTTAAAAATACTCATCGAAATGAATCTAACGACATTTTATATGATATTATTTATTTTTGTAAAAAATATGGTCAAAATAAGTTAGGTCAAAATTACACATCTTTATAGATCATCTATTACAGGACGAGAGAATACTTTAGTATGTACCGTTGCACATTCCCCTTTTGTAACAAAAAAAAAAAAAACAAAGTACACACACTACACATAAATTAATTTAAGTACATCACATTCATAAAAGTTACTACCTTCGTCCTATAACGTAGTAATTAACAATGTATATAAATCATTAAATACGTGTATATCACTCTTAAGTCAAGTATTTTTGTTCTTGTAGGCCTGAGACCATACCAATAATAAATAGAACCTCAAAAGTGTGAAAAATAAAAAAGGAAACAAAATAAATAATGACATTATATTACTATAAGGTAAGAAGAGGAATAGAAAAGGAATTAAGCTGAGTTCATTCACGAAAACAATGAAGTGAAGCATTCTTCATTTTGGATCCTTCTCTCTCTTTCATTCTAACCAACTAAAACTCGCTTTATATATTTTTCCCTCCAAATCTTCATAACTGAATCGTAACAAACTCAAACCTCACAATGTTGGATCTCAATCTCAACGCTGATTCCTCTCTTCCACTCTCCTCCGTCGTTCAGATGGAAAGCTCCGGTAGCTTTGATTCCTCCGTCGTCAACGCTGCCGACACTGAAGATTCATGCTCTTACGGCGATGCATACGGTTACAACTTCGCCATACTCAACCACAACGCTTCCGTCGACAACGGTACTATATCCGGTGAGCTTCAACATTCCGGCGCCGGCGAAGCAGGCGTACGGACAATTCAGCTTTTTCCTGCTAACGAATCGGGAATGATCTCGCCGTCTGAGAGCAGAGGATGGATGAATTTCTCGTCCGATCATCACGGTGGCGTACCAGAGCAGACTATTGTTGTTGCTCCACGACCTCAGCAGGTGAAGAAGAGTCGTCGTGGACCGAGGTCACGAAGCTCGCAGTATCGTGGTGTTACTTTCTACCGGAGAACTGGACGTTGGGAATCGCATATTTGGTTAGCATTTCGCAATCGGTTATTCTGTTTCTTCGTAGTTCAGTTCATTCAGTATAATTTTCACTTTCTGCATTTCATGATAGTGTTGTTTCTGAATCCACTCTGTTTTTCGTTTTTCTGTAGGGATTGTGGAAAACAAGTATACTTAGGTGAGAAATCAACACTAATTAAGTGATTATTTGAGATAATTTCGTTTTATTTTACGTTCTTGATCGTTCTTCCTTTTTTTAGATTTTGATCTTTGAATTTTGATTTTTCAGGTGGATTTGATACCGCGCATGCTGCGGCAAGGTAGTTTTCATAGTTGATTATTTTTTATATATTAATTTTTTTTTATAAATGTTGAATGTTTTTCATGGATTTATTTTTGTTTTTGTTTTTGTTGTATGATTTATTTTCAGAGCATATGATCGAGCTGCGATAAAGTTTCGTGGCGTGGATGCGGATATTAATTTCAATGTCAGTGATTATGACGAAGATATAAAGCAGGTTTGTGAGAATTTGTTATTACTAATGTTGTGTTGATCTTGTTTAAAATCTGATTATAAGTTATAATTGTAGCTTTAACTTTGATTTTTTTGATGTGTAGATGAGTAATTTTTGAGATGATCTATTTTAGAATTTGAATGTTAAGTTCTAATTGTATTATAAACTTTTGATTGTATTGTTGTGTAGATGAATAACTTTACAAAGGAAGAGTTTGTGCATATTCTGCGTAGACAGAGTACTGGTTTCTCAAGGGGAAGTTCTAAATACAGAGGAGTTACTCTGCATAAATGTGGACGATGGGAAGCTCGTATGGGACAGTTTCTTGGGAAGAAGTAAGAAAATCCTTTTGTTTAATTTGATTTATTAGTTGAGCCTAAAATGCTTGATTTGTGATTTATTTAACCATAAACCAGTATTTAGTTCTTAATTATATTGGTCTGGGTTTATGTAGGTATATATATCTTGGGCTTTTTGATAGCGAGCTAGATGCTGCAAGGTTTTAATTTATCAATCATATATATCAGGATATCTAAATGAAATGCCTAGTTAAATATTTTGGATCATTTCACTTTTATATTTTCTTTTATACATGTTGTGTTATTGACTTGGTTGTTCTATTGATGATTCCAGAGCGTATGATAAGGCTGCTATAAAATGCAATGGAAGAGAAGCAGTTACAAATTTTGAGGCTAGTTCTTATGAAGGAGAGTTGACTTCCCAGGCTGATAACGATGGTACTACTTATTTACCATTGAGGCTCACCTTTTTATTGGTTTTATAATCAAATTGAATAAACCATCAATTTAGTCCATATAAACTATCACAGTATCACTCACTCTCTAATTTAGTTAGTCCTTAAAATATGTCAATTAACCTGTAACTATGAAGTGAAACGTAATAATGTATTTTGTGCTATATTCAGATATCAAGCAGAATCTTGATCTGAACTTGGGTATAGCTCCTCCTTCTAACTCTGATGTTCAAATGATGAGCATGCACCACAATGGAAGTGGTTTGCAAGTTCAGCGTAACTGGGATGATATGCCTGTTGATAAGAGTGTAATGGTAAGGTTAAAAAATGAATTTTTTCTATATTAGTTCTACAATTCCTCATGCCCCTCTGCCCTTTCACATTAATTCAAAGTTTGCATACTTAACTTGCATCATATATTTTTAATCTGCATTGATAGTTTGAGGACTCTGGATCAAGATCACTCAATGTTCAGTCATCTTATGGCTTTCCCATAGCTTCTGAGCATCAACCTCCAGTCTGGAGTGGTACTAATTACTTTCCCGTGTGTAAGGTGAATACTAATTTTGCTTCAGTATCTTCTGCTAGTTATGAATTATGACTATTCAATTTAATTTTGCTTCAATATCTTCTGCCTTTTTTTTTTTAGGATCTTCTGCTTGTTATGAATTATGATTATTTGTGTTCTATTTACAGGAAAGAGCAATAGAGAATAGGATGGAATCTGCTCCCGTTCCAAATTGGGCATGGCAGCTTCAAAGTCCATATAATAATGGGTCAACTTTGATTCCACCTAATTTCTCTGCTGCAGCATCATCAGGATTCCCTTCAACAACAGCAGCGGATAGTCAAATTCATTTTCCAAACATAACATACCTCCACCCTCATTTTCCTACTCCAGTGACTAACTCCAGCCCCATACCCTCTTTCTACTGCAGGAGCTGATGAAGCATAGCTCCTAGAGTATAAAGCTACAATTCTAAATCTTTTAAAGACGTCTAGTCTAGTCTTTGTATCCAAGGTTTAGGAATATGATCATCAAACTTGTAGGGTCTAAAAGTAGGAATTTAATTGCTTGGTTCAAATACTAGCTTTCACCATTTGTCCTTTAAATATTCCTATTTTCTTCAGTGTAAAAAAAAAATCCCTGCCGCAAGGCATGGTAAGCTCTAGATGCTTTTGCTTTTATGAGATGATTCTAATGAGGAAACCATTTCCTTCCTTTGTTATCATTTTCACTCTCTCCATGCATTTTCTTACTGAAAATATTTGAGATGATGGTAAGTAAATGTGATCATTTGGAAAGATATGGATTTCGTACAGTGATGCGCATGCTAATTAAATTAAATTCCAATATTATTTGTGGGTTATATGATCATTTTTAAGTGCTGTTTGGTTAGTATCCACTCTATGTATGTTATTGCCGACATATCACTTCACAATATTTGGCATTGACACTCACGGTCACGGCACATGGTTATTGTTATATTTAAGGCAAACACCAAAGCTGTCTTAGGTCTTTCGTGATGATACCATCCTATGCCAAAAGTTTATACAAACATTTGTGTGTTGTGCGCATGGTAGGATGTCCAAATCACTTTACGTCTTATTCCTACGTAGTTTCTCGTATAATTCCTTACTTCTTTCAGATTTTTTTTATAATTATTTTTACCTCTCAGTCTCACTATCAAAAAGTCAGAAGTTAGTAATGTGCACAAGCATCATTGTCAGAGTTTGGAAACACTGTCCAAGAAGATAATGAAAGAAAGCTTACGTTGCCCACTCTAACACTAAACCGTGTTTAACGATTTCCAATTTGTATATCATAATCACAGCTTCTTTTTGTTCATTACTTGGGTCAAACTGCCTGTTGGAGAGGTACTTCCTCCGTTTTACTTTAAGATTTTTAAACATTTATTAAGAACGCGGTAAAGTTGTTACAAATAAATACATAACACTTTTAGTAAACTGATTTTATGAATATAGTAAAGTTTTAGAAGGAATATATGTATAGAAGAAACCTTAACATGAGTTCATTTTACGTTGACTTAATAAGGTTCATTATGATGTATATGTAGGTAATAGGTATTAAGAGAAAGCGGAATATCCATGCATGATGCGTATAAATTGTACATTTGTGTGACACATTGCATCTATTAAAATATAGGATTGGTTGTGCATTTGTACAAATTAAAAGAAGAAAATTGTTAAGAATAGTCTTCATTTCTCAAGCCAAATAGGATGATGGTATATAGAGATGAAAAACAATATGGGGTTGTTAAGAAAAGTAAAAAGCATATAATGAAACACAAAACTAAGGTTTGAAATATAATGTTTTTGTCCTATTGTATGATGATTAAAGTCCACGTGTAGAACCAGGGGTTCTCTACATTCTGTCCCTTTCCTTGTAGTAAAGCAATTCCGCATTCCTCGGCTTTTCTCAGTGGCTTAGGATTTCGTACACCTGCAATATAGCCAAATGTATAAATGACCTTAATAAATAGCAAGACAATGGGGCCAAAAGGGAAAGAAAAAAAGAAGGGGAAATGAATCTCTCTCTGTACTCACTATAATATAATAATATAAATAATAGTAATAATTAATCTGTATCATAAGCAGCAACAAAAGCCTGAACACTGTTATTTTCTAGTTTCTATATGTGAATAGTAAAAAGTTGATTATTCTAGCAGCCCCAGCCCCACATAATAGCTGACCTATCAAATCCGTACTAAGTTACTGTCTTACCCTATCTCTGTTCTGTTACACTCTTTTAATTGTTTCTATCTCTTGTGTAAGTCCAAACTTCAATGTTGCGAATGAATGGGCTAATCTGAGACTGTAACTTTGGTTTAGTATACGTTGTTTGTTTTTCCCATTGTTGGGCTCTATGCTGTATCCTATGCTATGGTGTGCTACATCACTGCAATGCAATGACTATTCAACCACCTCAAAGCCTCATCAAATTGTTCACTCACATCACGATTGGATTTGGAACTGTCCCATATACTCTATAGTAACATCATTGTATCCGGAACCATGATTACAGCAAATCCTGTTCGTTGTTTTTTGTTTCCTTATTTACTTACTTTACCTAAGCTAAACAACATGACAAAAAGTCAAAAACAAAATTTGGAAGATTCGTTGTGTACAGTTCCTTAATAAGATTTTGGTTGGAACTTGGAACTGAAAGTTAATTGTAGTGTATATATTTAGATTAACTCTGCTTAATTGTTTCTGTTCATTTTAAGAGCCATAATCGCATCATGTCATAATCAAAGATTCAAAGTGTATGTCATTTTTTTTGTCATGTTAACTTGTGCCTTGGGGCATAAGTTAAGGAGTTTAAAATAGAAATTAAAAATAAATTTTATATTAAAAGTATAATTTTTGCAACTTTTAAAACATTGAATGTACATGATCTAAGAAAAATCTTCTATATTTGACTTCTTAACTCATGTTCCAATAAGTTAACATTTCCCTTTTTATTATCAAATTTCACAGCAGCCATTTTATATATATATATATATATATATAAAGCACTTAACCCTAGCAGAGAGATATTGCAACACATCAAACTTGTACACCAATTTGAATAACTTACACGATTTTTACATCTTTTAAAAAGATTTTCTTTCTCTCTTTTTATTGGACTAAAATAATATAGAATAGGGAAAAAGAAAATAAAAATACTACAATAATATGAGAAAAAGAGTTGTAAGTTCTTCCAAAATAATTCACAAATATTATTTCTCATATAATAATATGTGACACAATGTGGCTTACCTATTTGCATCAATTAAACTCCCTCTAAAAAATAATTTGATTTCGTCCTAGCCAAACAGTGGATTTTGATGTTGGACGAAACAACTCCTAGCCAAGATGTATATTTGATTTCACACACCAACAAATAAGAGTATACCCTAGTGTGGTTCATTGTTCCTCCGATCCTATACGCCAAGGCGTATAAGGAATGCTAGAAATCAAATAGCACAACAACTTTTGAGTGTTGTTAGATTTAGGAGTGAAATCAATCAATAACTTCAAAGGGAATTGTATATCTTAAATGATTTGAGTTAAAAGTTCAAACTTACACGAAAAATAAATATTATATTAATAACTAATTATTAAAGTTCTCAACTGATTTGTTATCGACAAATACACCATATCAATTAATTATAAACCTAAACTCTTGTAAGTTTAATTTTTTAGCATAGAAAGACTGTTATCATTATCCACGCACAAAAGATTAATCATTTAAACCAGATAGAAACGCAACAATGGAAAAACTCTCCCTCAAGATATTAAACATTTTTAAGCCATCGGTTTGTCTATTCAACAAAAACAAAATAATAAGTACTAGTTTTAAAGATTCCATAGGAGCCTGTAATACTACCTCTAAGACTTTGTGTCTGATCTCATCAGCTGCCTGCTAATACTAAATATCACACATACTAACGTCTGATCAAATCTCGCGTTTAACCAAGCTAGCTCTGCTGGAAGGAAATTGACTAAAAAGAGTAGTAAACTTTTTTTTTTCCTCTTGCTACTCTTCACTAAATTATCATTAAATTGGTATTTTTTTACCATCATCATTGGAATCCCTATATTATTGGCCTGCGTTCACTGTGGCATGCATTGAAAGCATCAAAGCGACATGTCTGAGAAATAACACCATACATACAATGAGTCGCACCAACCTGTATAAATAAAATTGAATTTGGTTGTATTTACTATTTGATCAGAAAATAATTACAAATGGAACTATACACTTCACGAGCACATAATAGCAAAGATCATAGGTTACTTACACGTATAACTTCATCTTGGATCAAATTTTGACATTTTGCTAGGAAGTTCTACACCTAAGGTACAATCTCAGTGGTTTAACAAGGGTATATATGTTTGGATTGAGTTTTGGAAACGAGGGAGAGGTCATTTTTCTTATTTAAATTACGAATATTATAATATATATTTTAAAATTAAAGTGTGTTTGCTCGTAAAAAAAAATCCTAGTGTATTTAATTTGAAGTATTTTATGATAATTTATTAATTGTTCATTAAATTACTTTAAAATATTAAATATTTTAAAAAATATAAATTTAGCCTTCTTAAGTTATCTCTTAGAGAAAGGGAAAAAAAACTAAATCACCCTTCATCTTGTAGATAGGATTTAGCTAAGTGGTCATGAAGATTTCTTAAATGTTAGTAGTATGTTTTCGAGAGATTAAATGTTAGTAGGTAGTACTGGAAAAATTAAGTTTGACTGTACCATATATTGTATATAAGGCTAAATTACCGTCGCTTAACTGATTTCTTGTTTTATTTGGGTCTCATAACTATTAATTTTTAT
The DNA here is from genome assembly GCA_946800305.1 of Medicago arabica. NCBI lineage: Eukaryota > Viridiplantae > Streptophyta > Magnoliopsida > Fabales > Fabaceae > Medicago > Medicago arabica. Next base: position 52,508,586 of record OX326969.1, read on the forward strand.
ATTTTGGTTTTCTTTTCTCTTCTTCCGTCATAATAATGATCTTTATTGTCAATTTTTTTTGCTAAAAAAAAAAGTTATATGTTGTGTACATTTGGAGATGTAACATTCCATCTAATTTGATTTATTGTGCTTCTTCTCAAGGCTAACCCTCTGTATGTGCAGAAAGTCCCTCGACATATGTACTCAAACTAAGAAGTCTCAAAAGAGGGAAAAGAAAAGCATAATCGTAAATTAAAGATCAAATTGTGTGGGATCCTGATGGTAAATGCGTAAAATTCAATCAAAAAGTATAATTCGGATTGATTCATCTTACTTCTTCTCAGGGTTAACCCTCTGTATGTGTCGAAAGACCCTTGGCATAGAGCCTCAAACTCAAAGGTCTCAAAATTCGAAGAAAAAAAAACTTCTACCTATAAACAAAATCCGTCACTGAATGTCATTTTTCCATAGTTAAAAATTCAAAGACAACAACTTTGTTGTAGATAGAAGTCATGTTTGAACCATTATTCATATATTTAATTACAACTTACTAAAAGTGGTGTTAGATTTTTATTTTTATTTTAAATAAAAATTGTCAAGATTATAACACAATCTTTGACTTGTCGGAGATGACCCTGCTTCTTCTTTCGCGTTATTTTATAGGGTTTTCTATGTTGTTTAAGTTAAGGGGGAAAATATTCATATTTATGTTTGACACATTTAGAATATGATGATTAACACGGGTGAAAATAACCTATGAAAAAACAAAAGCTTCAAATAGTACACTTCATTCGGCTCTAATTCTATTCATCTGTACTATTCATGTAAGAATCTTGTCTACAAACAATTCTCTACTCCTCAAAACAACATGCTAAACACGCAAATATATGTCCAACCATGCAAACGTAAACGGTTAACCCTTTTGTACCATTGGTAAAATGAAAGTTTCACAGTTTCAATTTAAGAAACGTCCCAATATCTCTTAAGCACTAGGCCCACGTTCGATTAATTTAATGCAATATTTTGATTACACATACGGGAAAAAAACATAGAGTCAGAAGTGAATTGAAAATTATGTTTGGGGGAAACGGGGTGTCCCCTATATTTCCATTGAGGTTGTTATTGGATCTTAGGTATAACCGTGCATGTATATGTCATATCATGCAAAAATACCTCCTTTTTACTTACTTAACTTCCGTCTTCTATTTCTCGGTGAGTATCTTGAAGCAATCTATCTTTTTTCTTCTTTTCTCCTCTCTGTCCATTTCTAGCCAAACATGGTCGTTGAATTGTCAACACACAATCGCTAATATAGCGCAGCAATAGCAGCATGCATGCATGCATGCAACACCGCTGCATCAACTTATCTTTTACGTTTTCAGCAGTTGGAGATTTGGTAAACACATTTCAACCTGATTCATGCTGTAAACTGATTCATGTGTTTAACCATTGGGTATTTGGGTTTTTACTCTCTTTAGTTTAAATTATATAACGAGTAATTGCAAACACTTGAAGCAATGAGTAAATATAACCTAAATACAAATAGAGTGCGATAATATCAGATGTAGTTAAGAGATAAATAAAACTTGACAAAAAAAGAAGATAAATAAAAAAAATGCTGTAGTAAAATATATAAAACTCTAGGCTATATTTTGGATTGATGAGATATGACGTCCTGGCAAGTAATTAGGTTTAGTTGTTTAGATTTGCAATGAAAAAAAAGGAGTGAAATGAAATGAAATATAATCAAACCCATTCGATGAAATCCTTCAATTTTTCTTTCACCCGGATTTTGGTTTTATCCAATAGAATAATGAAACTTTATTATTAAAGTATTATTATTTTACTCCTATCTTTATACATTTCTTCCTCTCTATTGTGTTCTTCCTCAAAGATAAAGATGTGCGTTGATGTAAGATTTTTACATGTCATAAAACTATTTACATGTGAGTATAATAAGTTCGTTTCCGTAAAGACTAGCGTATCTCATAAACATTTTAATGGTATTTATCATCTTAAGTGTTTGGGTATAAAAGTTTATTTGTTTGTTAAAACTATTTTACCATTTGACATAAAATAAAATAGAGAAGAGATGTGGCTATTTCACTTGTGGTCAGAGACACTCAACCAAGCGTAACAGCTGTAATCTCTCGATCAAATAACGGATTATAGTTTTTTAAACGATATTATCACAATCACTCAACAATATCATTCGTGTCCAAATGATATCGTTATTTCTAAGGGGTCGTTTAAATGTCGATTTCCCAAACTATTTAAACGATCACAAAGTCGATTGGATCATTTAATAAATGATTTCCCAATCTATTAATTGATCCAAAAACATTAAGTTCTAGATTAAAAGTGATTATCAAAGATTTACATCTATGTCTAGATTGAAAACTTAGATAGATTGTTATTCTATTCCTAGATCCAAAAGTATTTGTTAATATAATTTCAAATCTCAATAAAGCTTTAAATACAAGACTAACAACAATATTGAATAAATAAGCTAGAACCATATATTGAAAGATCAAGAGTTTACATAATAGCTTGTTTGAATACCTCAAAACCCACAAGGGTAGATGTAGCTACATATGTCTATGATAGCTTGGCAAAGGATGAAGAAAAGATGAAGATTCCATGCCTAGATTCATGATATATCAACAAATCTTGGGTTGAATCTACTCTTAACTACCTTGCTTTGTGTTTCTCTCTCTAGAAAAGCCCTAGTTCTCTCTCTAAAATCAGAAAAATACAATAAAACAGTACAAAGATACATGGAAAGAGAAGATAAATCTATTTATAAGGGTCCAGTTTGCGCAATTTCGCTGATAGCCAAATATTTCGCTATCAACGAAATACAGGAAATCTGCTTCTGCACCAATGAGGTTGCTCCATGTGGCCCTTATCCTATTTTGAATTTCATGATCTCGCCAAAACTTCGCTGATGGCGAAACCTTATGGAACATTTTCGCTAATGGCAAAAATTTCGCTAATGGCGAGTTTCTTGCATTCTGCTTCTGAACTTCGCTGATGGTGAAACCTTCTGAAACATTTTCGCTAATGACGAAAATCTGGTTAATGGCGAGAATCTGGCTAAAGGCGAGAATCTTGCATTCTGCTTTTGAACTTCGCCAAAACTTCGCTGATGGCGAAACCTTCTGGAACATTTTCGCTAATGGCGAATATCTGGCTTATGGCGAGTTTCTTGTGGACTTAGCTAGTTTCTTGATTCTTGCTTGTATTTTCTTGTGCAAAAAGGGCTGAGTAAGGCATGCAAAACATAAACGACATTAATGCACATAATTGAAGCTTTTCCATCAATAACTTGTAAAACAAATCACCAAAATGCCTAAACTAACACATGAATTAGATCACTTTTGAGCACTTATCATGCATCATTTTTTAAACTATCAAGTTCATGATAATTTTCACGGAGTGAAGTCGAAGTTTTATTAAGAGAAAAAGAGAGTTGGAATACTAAGTAAAATAATTGTCATCCAGAAGAAGAAAAATCAAACCGGCTTGAACACTTGCATAATCATAAAATCTGAACTTGATTCTTTGTCAAGTTTTCTTGAAACTCCAACACCATCGTATGCGGATCTTCATAATTATCGAATAAAATAATATTTCTCAGTTCTTGTTATATATAATTTGTCTTAATTGAGTATTTTTTTTATTTCGATTTTAAGGAAATAAGATTTTTAGTAGTCTTTTTTTTATTTGCAAAAAAAGTAATAGTGTGTTTTTAAATAAGGGTAAAAATTGAATTTTAAAGTTATATTTTTTTCGTTTCCGTTCACTTTATAAACAATTAAATGAATTTTTTCTTCTTCATAAAATACTCAATTAAGAGAATGAAATCTTTGTTCATGACTTTGTGGTTGAATTTCAGTGGCCCAAGCTTATAGAGAAATAAACAATGCACATCAAAAGCATAGTTGGATTCATCCTTCTCTTGGGTGCCTAAAACTCAATGTCGATGGATCACGTTTTTTCAGCAACATAAGCTCATATTGTGGTGGGTTGATTCGTCGTGGCTGAATTTCAACAGCCAAAACCTCAGGTGAAATAAACAACACACATCATAAGCATAGATGAGTTCATCCTCCTCCTGGGTGCCTGAAACTCAATGTCGTTGGATCACACCTTTTCGGCAACGAAAGCACAACTTGTGGTGGGTTGATTCGTGATCCACTTTGTAAAATTGTGTTCGGTTTATGTGTAAAATTACCTCTTCAAATACACTTGCAGCTGAACAATGGACGACTCTTTATAGCTTTCGGCTAGTTCAAGCGTAACACCTACATCATGTGTTAGATGAATATAATTCATTGAGGTTTTGCCAATACATCTTATTCTCTTGCGGTTGCAGACATCCTTGATTAAATTCTCCAGACTCCTAATATAAACCTCAATTTACAACATATTAGTCACAAAGTGAAGAAAAGTACTAACATTCTTCCGCATCAAGCACATTCCACTTCTTTCAACTTTGTTGTAATGAAATTCAAATGGCCCATGATACCCACACCCACCGGTGAAGCCACTCTTGGGCTCGGGTGGGCCACGACTCACCCTTAAAAAAAAAAATTATCGAAAAAATTATTAAAATATATTTGTTTTTTTAAATAAAATTACCTTGTGATTCATCCTCTTCTCCATCTCAATTCTCAATATATGTTACTATCACACTTTAAGGTGATCGCTATGCTTAGATAATTATTTTAAATTTTAAAGATATGTAATTTAATTTTTTGATAAACAACTTTGTGCTTAAGGTTTATAATAAATACGGTCAACCACTTTTCATTGTTTTTTTTTTTATACAAACTCACATTTTCCACTAAATTTCTAACTACATATTTACATCACACGTTTTTTTTTTTTTTAGTGTGTGCTATAAATTTATTATTGACAATTTACTGTTTTTATTTTAATGAATGCCTTAAAATTGTAGTTTAATACAACTTTATGAACTCTGTATAATATGTGAACATTTTCAAAAGTGTTCATTTTAAACTTACTACAAGCATATGTTGTACATCATTTTGTATGCAAATTTGTACGGTATAAGTACACATTTAAAAAAATGTTATACTTATATACATATGTATATATAATGGTATACATTTTCTTTTTTGAAAAATTAGGAAGATAAGTTTATAGACTTTTTTGGTACGATGAGAGAAAGGACAGCAAAATATAAAAATAGGGTAAAGGACTAGACTGTCAATACAACACTGCGGAGAGCAGCGGTTGTAAACAGAATGGAAAGGTATAATGTAGGACCGTTTCAATTACAAAATTTGTTGTCTCTTCATGAGCCAATTTTAGCGAAAAAAATTGCACATTGATCGCCTTCTCTTAGGGTATCGATAATGGATCAATTGATTATCTCAATCAATATTTAATAAACTAAACCTTTAATCGAGAGAATATCTTGTGTATATTGATGCCTTGGATTAAGCAAGGATGAAATGCGATTCAATATTGTCAAAGAACGAAATGAGTTTATAAATTTCCGTAGATATACATTGAAAACGAGTAAAGTATATTGATAGTTGCTCTTTTGACCACTCACAAATGTTCCATTCGTTCAGGAAATAACTCATAAACGATATTTTGTTTTGTGTGTTTTAAAGGCTTCAAAAGATAACCCTCGAATGTTGTTTTTAAAAATAAAGGGAAAATAAGGGGGGATCAAAATAGCAACCATCAAGAATATTTATGAAAATGTTGAAATATAGCAAGAATACGTGGTAGTAAATTTATCATGGGCTAAAAATATCCTCAATAGCTTTCTATTTTCCTTGAAGATTGTTGTTCCCACACCAAAGGGTGCTGGAAAACACAAGGAAAATACCAATATAACCTCATCGACAGTTTACTGCCGATGAGTTTTAAACGACGACAGTTAACTGCCGATGAAATTTGGGGTTAAAATTGTCATTTACTAGTGTTTCTTAGCACTGTTTGGAGTGTAGACAGCAATTTTCATTTTCCTTCTCAAACATGGGCCAGACATCTTTCATTTGTCACATGACCATTTTACTTCATACTCCCCAATTATAATCATACCCCACCCAAAAATACCATTTTCCTTTCAAAAGTCACGTACCCTAAATTACTGGATATTTTCAAAAACAAAAAATTAATATTTTTGTAATTTATTTTGTGATTTTTTTAAAGAAAATTGATTTTAAAGTCATAAACAAATTCGCTGCATAAAGTAAATTTTATTTTTAATATTAATATCATATATTTTGTTTTTGGAAAGATCTAATAGTTTTGTATTTAATTTTGTAGTTAGTAATTTTTTATTTATAAAAATTAAATTTTAGTGACAAACAAAATCCGTCGTTGAAACTATTTCACTCGAAATACTTTCAAAACAAAACTTATGAATATTCATACCTCATACTCTGTTTTTAGAAGTATATGGTAGTTTAATATTAGTATTTTTGCAACAAAACTTCTTGTATGAATATTAATACCAAATCTTTTATTTTTGAAAAGATTCGATAAATTGGGGTACATGGTTTTTTGTTTTTGTTCGAACAAAGAGTTTTTTTGGGGTTAGCAGTACACAGTAGGGGACAATGGGTAAAAATTTCTCTAAACATGTGTTCTTAAACCTTGGTTATTTGTGACCCAAGACTAATAAGTAAGTTTACGTTCTCACGTGTTATTATACTATTTAATCCACACGAGTCAGTTGGGTAAAAATATGGTTACTAACTCACGTGTCTGAGTTCTCTTGGATCAATGTATAAAATCTTATAGACGTATATTGCGACTTTAATAGTGATAACTGATATTAGAGCCCATGATTTTACAATGGTTTGAATGACTTCTTGTATCGGAAGTCTTCCTGACAATAGTGGGGCAGCGTGTCCCATTATATGTGAATGGAAAAATTTATGTTCGAGGAAGGAGCATAACTAGATGAATGAAATGACTCACACTTTAAAGGGAAATTGTTGTGGTAGATGTCATGTAAGTTAAAAGTCTCACACATGGATGAAAATGTGAAAGAAATGACTCACATTTGAGGCAAGATTGTTATTGATGATCAAGTCATCATTTGTTGAATCTTTAACGAGTCAAAATTAATCTAACAATCTAAACGCACAAGACGAGAACAATCAAACTACACCACATTAGACGATGAACAAAACAGTAACGTCGCACTCTAGACGACAAAATCACAGGGAAAAAAAACTAAAATCTAAGTGAATAACATTTATCTTGATAAAAGTGAAAAAAAACTGCTGAGAGATAATTCCGTGTTAAAACACAACCTTAAACTACTCGTATCTAATATGTAGAGAAGAAAAGAGGATGAAGAGAAGATGAAGCTTCTCTAATTAAAAAACTAAGGTCCGCTCAGAATCATAAGAGAAATCAACGTAAAACTACATTAGACAAATGGGAGAGTATTTCAAAATAAAAATAAAAAAACAAAATGGATGTGCATATGTAATGTTTTTTATTCCAACAAAAGTCCAAAAGCAAAAGTTAAAAGGCGCATGCAACAAACAAAAAGAACATTATAATTATGTCATCTTTTTGAAAGTAAAAGGCTACGCTCACAACCAGCTTCATGATAATATGAAAATGGGGTTATCATATCTTATAAGATAGCTATCTGTAATAATTTCTCTCTCTCTCTTTTTTGGTCAAAAAATGAAGAGAGGAGAAAATAGGAGAGAGAATCGTAATATAATGTAAATATGAGAGATAGAATTATCCAAAAGTTATTATAAAACAATTGTATAAAATATGTAATGACCAATGAGGTGCCTAAAAACAAAGGACATCCAATTTTACCAAACAAAAGAGGCATAAAACGGACGACAAAGTAAGCAAGATTTTTTTTTTTTTTTAATAAAATAAAAGTAACCAAGAATAGAAAAGAAGTAATATGAGATAAGATAACATGAAAATTTAAAGGAAAATGCTAACTTGTGTCATTATAGCACAAATTAAGAAACCAAAATAGAAATAAAATTTTGGAAATTGTGTATTCTTAACTTTAAAAGTTCTAAATTTTATCTTTTTAACAAGTGCATTTCTTGATTTATTCATTTTTTTAGCTTCTTAACTTGTACATTAAGGACACAAATTAGCATGACCCAAATTTAAAAATATTTTTTGTTAGGCCAATCTTTTTTCTTAGTTAGACATGACAACAAAATCCACCCCGCCTCCGAATTTAGCGGGGAAAAGCCGATTTAACATGGTGCGGGTGTGAGGGGAAATTTGAATTTTTAGTACGGGGGCGGGGATGCTTACACCCGCCTCGCACCCACCCCCGCCCCGCACCTACTTTTTGAAATTAACTTTAATAAACTTTATAATATTATTTCCATAAGCACTAACCTATTTTAATATATTATTACTCTTTAGAAACATATTTATTATAATTATTTTGCTCTTTTGAAAAAAGTTTATTAGATATTTAATTATTAATATAATTATTGTTTTTTGTTGTTATAAAAAAATGAAAAAATATGCATTTTTTAAATATTTTATAAAAAATAGAGTTTTCGCGGGCGGAGGTGGGTGCGGGGCCGGGAAAACCGTCCCCATTGAAGACGGGGTTGGATGTTCAATTTTTACCTCCGATATAGTTTGAGGACGGGTGCAGGACGAAGACAGAAATGCTTAAACCTGCCCCGATCCGCCCTGTTGCCATGTCTATTCTTAGTTGATTAATTGTGCTTTTCAAGAAGGTCACCAAAGTGAATCTTGATAAGCATGATACAAAAGGCATATGCACATCTTTAAGGGCCATTTTGTTTCATTCTCCTACGCATCTACTGTCTCCTTATTGTCTTGTAAACTTAGAAAGGTACAGATATCCATGTCTTTGATAGTGATTTGCCATTGTATTTTCTTAGTTGCAATCCTTTCTTGTGGATTAAGAAACACACAAAAAACATACTCATAACATTGTGTAATTTGAAACCAATCCTATCTAAAAAACATACAAAAAACATTTTCACAAGAGTTGTTATATCTCTCTAACTTGGATCTTAAAATATATAAAAAAAATAATACATAAATTCCAAATTTTATTAATGACAATTATTGTTAGTCTCTAAAATGTTAAAATTTGTCACCAATATTGCATGCTTCTCTCCAACGACATTTTTTCAATTCACTGAAGCTTGAATGCTGTCTCATTTCTTTTGGGGACAGAGGCATAATTTTTTGTTCCATGTAGTAATGTATCTTATAGACACTAATCATCGATCATATGCATACCCTATGTAAGATACCATAGTTCAATTCTACTTAGATCAATATAATTACTTTAAGGGTAATAACATTTTTTTTTTGACAATTTAAGGGTAATAACATAATTACCCTAGTGTTGAAAATAACATTTTTTTTTTTAAGGATCTTGCTAACGAGTGCCCTAAGTGCAATGATTAAGGATTCCATTAATAGAAACATTGTATTGAAGATACAAGTCTTTACTTTTTTCTTAGCAATAATTACACCATTTTTTGATGTAAACTTACTTATTTTAGTACTTTAACTATTGCCCATCATTCTCCTTTTTTTAAAATTGACTATACAAATTCCAAAATAGTAACATCTCTTATCATTTTTTTTTATGTATGTCTAACATGTACGATATTATACATGTTAAAGCAATTAAAAGTAGTAATTTTTAATTTAAAAAACAACAATAATTTATTAAAATGTAGGAATTCAAAAACAAAGTTACTATTTTAACACAACAGAAAAACCGTTTTTTGGTTGTTACTATTACTATTGACTTTGACTTATATTTTAGGAAAGTAAATTGTAAGGGAGTGATAAATAAATATATTTGCCATAAACATGCAAAATTTAATACGACATTCACATATTAGTTCATAGGAACAGAGATACTTTAGTACAACAATATACTAGTACTAGTAGTATATTTGGAGAAAAAAAGGTGGTATTGTTGGTGTCCCTTTGGGGTTGGCAGTGAGAGAGTGATAAAGTGGCTTTCTATCTTCCATTTTTATGGTTTCTTCCCATCTTCACACATAAGAAAATGGAGACTACCCTTCTCTTCTACTTCTCCTCTCTGGCACTCTCGCTCTTTCTCCTCCTCCCTTTTTCCTCTTCTCAGATCATGCAAGGTATTTCACTTTCTCCTATGTATAATATATTATTATTATTATTACTTTTTTTACAACCTTGTTTTCGTGTCTCTCCAATGTTTTTGCTTTTATGTTGTTCATTTTGTGCTGTCTGTATTGGCTTATTTGAGTTTATCCACTAATATAACCATTTGTGAGATATTATGGAAATAGTTTAGGGCATGTCAATAAATTGTTTTCAATTTATTTTCATAAGTTATCTAGGATAGCTTATTGAAACAACTTATAGCTTATGTATAAACAATTTGTCTTAATGTTTTGTCACACAAATAGCTCATACATAAGCACCTATTATATAAGCACTTAAGCTGTAAACACTTAATTGTATGGTTTATCCAAACAAAGCCTCGGCTACATTTAGACTATCTTGTTGAGTGAGTATGTGATTTTGAGCAGGTTTTATAAGTTTGGACTGTGGAGGTTCAGAAAATTTCACTGATGAAATTGGGCTTGATTGGACTCCTGATAATAAGCTTACTTATGGAGAAACAAGCACTATTTCAGTTGCAAATGAGACGCGGAAGCAATACACCACACTACGGCACTTTCCTGCTGATTCCAGGAAATATTGCTACTCACTTGATGTTATCGATCGGACAAGGTACCTATTAAGGGCCTCTTTCTTGTATGGGAACTTTGACAATAATAATGTCTATCCTAAATTTGACATTTCTGTTGGTGCGACACATTGGTCTACTATTGTTATCTCTGATGCTAATATTATAGAAATGAGAGAGCTTATATTTTTGGCTTCAAGTTCAACTGTGAGTGTATGTTTATCAAATGCAACAACTGGACAGCCGTTTATATCTACTCTTGAACTTCGACAATTCAATGGTTCAATTTATTTTACACAATATGAGCAACAATTTTACCTTAGTGTCTCTGCAAGGATCAATTTTGGTGCGGAGACTGATGCTCCAATCAGGTACCTTAATCCATTCTTTATCTTGCTGGTTTTGAAACAGTTTTCTGTCTTGTAAGAGCCTTACGTTTCTTCCATTTCAGGTATCCTGATGACCCTTTTGATAGAATTTGGGAGTCTGATTCTGTGAAGAAAGCAAATTATCTTGTTGACGTTGCTGCTGGAACTGAGAAAGTTTCTACCAATGTACCAATTTTGGTTAATAGAGATGATGTACCACCAATGAAAGTGATGCAGACAGCCGTAGTCGGTACAAATGGATCTCTAACATACCGGTTGAATTTGGATGGGTTTCCTGGCAATGCTTGGGCAGTCACGTATTTTGCAGAGATTGAAGATTTGAGTCCAAACGAGTCTAGAAAGTTCAGGCTTGTGCTTCCAGGCCAGCCTGAAATTAGCAAGGCTATTGTAAATATTGAAGAAAATGCTTTTGGGAAATATCGTCTTTATGAACCGGGGTTTACCAATTTATCCCTACCTTTTGTACTCTCCTTTAAATTTGCCAAAACATCCGATTCATCCAAGGGACCTCTCGTAAATGCGATGGAGATAAATAAGTATCTTGAGAAAAATGATGGTTCGCCAGATGGTAATTTCCTCAACAAGAAGCTTAATTTGATTGTATGATTATGAAATGTTGCTTGGCTAATTTGAAACAGTTTTGAATAGAAAATCCATTTAATAAATATTTTGGATGCAATGCAAATCGTTATGAGCTACATCTTGTTTGAAGCATTAGAAAATTATAGTTTATGTTGTCGACGGGTTGGATATTTTGCAGTTGAAGCTATTTCCGGAGTGCTTTCTCACTATTCTTCAGCAAACTGGACCCAAGAAGGAGGTGATCCATGTCTTCCTGTTCCATGGTCATGGATCCGCTGTAGCTCAGATCCACAACCAAGAATAATTTCAATGTAAAGGTTAATCTTTTTGAGGTTTTACTTATGCCTATATGTCGATTTCCTGCTGTTGGTAAAGGTGCAAGTGAGTTATAATTGTTACCTTGTATCTCTTATGATGGCAGCTTGTTATCTGGTAAAAACTTGACAGGGAATATTCCTTCAGATATTACCAAATTGGTTGGTTTGGTTGAACTGTAAGTTTGGGATTTCTTTCTAATTTTGTCTCTTTTTTGATCTGTCAAGCTTATATGCTATAGTGGTGTAATTTTATTAATGGATGCAGATGGCTTGATGGAAATATGTTGGCCGGCCCAATACCAGATTTTACCGGGTGCATGGACTTACAGATCATGTAATTCCTGATAACCTATTTCCTTCATCATGCTACACATATAGTATCCAGTTAATTGAAACTTTTTCCTCTTACAGTCATCTTGAAAATAATCAGTTCACCGGTGTGCTCCCAGCCTCTTTGGCAAACCTTCCGAGTTTGAGGGAACTGTAAGTTATCTGGAACATATATCTATTATTTTTATCAATGTGACATATACTTCTCCACCAAATAATACTCTTTGTTGCTTCATCTGGGTAATGCTTATGATGTTTGCAGATATGTTCAAAATAATATGTTATCTGGAGAAATACCACCAGATCTTCTAAGCAAGGACTTGGTTTTAAAGTGAGTACATTTTTTACTTTCTAACTTAAATAAGATGAAACCGTGCAGCATTACACATGAGAAAGTGGAATACTTAATGGCTGGTTGCATCTTAGAAAGTAGTTCAAATTAATTATAAGTGTTTTTGAGCATTTTTCTAATTCCCTCTAAATAATGAGAACCACATTTTTTTTTTTCATCGTCAGCTACTCAGGAAACACTAACCTTCACAAACAAAGCAGAATAAAGAGCCACATGTATATTATAATCGGTTCAGCAGTTGGTGCTTCTGTTCTACTTTTGGCTACTGCTATATCTTGTTTGGTTATACATAAAGGCAAAAGAAGATATTATGAGAAAGGTAGGATTTTAAGCACGATTGTTTATTCCGTTATTGTCGGATATTTGAGATGATAATAAATGATTTACTTGTTTAAACTCTTTATAGATCACATAGTTTCTGCTGTCCCTACTCAAAGGCCGGATTCTTGGAAGAGTGATGATCCTGCAGAAGCTGCTCACTGCTTCAGTTTAGCCGAAATTGAAACTGCTACAAACAATTTTGAGAAAAGAATCGGTTCTGGTGGTTTTGGAATTGTATACTATGGGAAACTGAAAGAAGGAAAAGAGATAGCAGTTAAAGTTCTAAGGAATAATTCCTATCAAGGCAAACGCGAGTTCTCTAATGAGGTAACTTGCATTACATAAACCATTCTAAGTATTTCAACATTGTGCTATCCTTATTATTTTTGTTCAATTGATATGGATCATATGATAGTTATGTGATATCTTTCTTTGATCCAGGTGACTCTTCTATCAAGAATACATCACAGAAACTTGGTGCAACTTCTTGGGTATTGCCGAGAAGAGGAGAACAGTATTCTTGTGTATGAGTTCATGCATAATGGCACTCTCAAGGAACATCTTTATGGTAAGCCTACATGATTGAAATCTAAGAACACAAGTCAGTGTACTAAAATTTGTCAAATGTCTCGCAGGCCCTTTAGAGCATGGACACAGTATCAATTGGATTAAACGTCTTGAGATCGCAGAAGATGCTGCCAAAGGTTTATACGTTTTACAGAATTTGACGCTTATAATGTGTTATTTAAGATAATATAATCAAATAGCCCTCCCCATATGATATAAGTTACATGTTATTAACTATGTCACTCTCATCCTTGTCCAGGAATTGAATACCTTCATACAGGTTGTGTTCCTGTAGTTATCCATAGAGACTTGAAAAGCAGCAATATTCTTCTTGACAGGCAGATGCGAGCCAAGGTTTCAGATTTCGGTCTTTCCAAACTAGCTGGTGATGGAGTCTCCCATGTTTCAAGCATAGTTCGCGGGACAGTAGGATACCTCGATCCTGAGTAAAGCCTTTGTCTATTTTCCAAGAACATTTGTGTTTTAACAAACAGATTATTATTTCTTTCTCATTTTTTAATGACTTATGGTCCAAGTAACCTCAAATCTTCTCTTAATTTTTTCTATCTTTCTTGATCTAGGTACTATATTTCCCAACAGCTAACTGACAAAAGTGATGTTTATAGTTTCGGTGTGATTCTTCTTGAACTCATATCTGGTCAAGAAGCAATATCAAATGAAAGTTTCGGCCTTCATTGCCGAAACATAGTACAGTGGGTGAGTTTTAATTTTTCTGCAAGCTTATAATTTTGCAATTTGGAGTATTAAAGTATATTTTTGTGCATCAATTGTTTCACAGGCAAAATTACACATCGAGAGTGGAGATATACAAGGCATTATTGATCCCTTGCTAGCTAACAACTATGATCTACAATCAATGTGGAAAATAGCAGAGAAAGCACTGATGTGTGTTCAACCTCACGGAGATATGCGACCATCGATTTCGGAAGTTTTAAAAGAGATCCAAGATGCAATATCTATTGAGAGAGAGGCTGAAACATTAAGAGATGGTAATTCAGATGAGGTGTCAAGAAATTCCTTTCAGTCTTCCATGAACATAGGTTCAATGGATCTTGGTAGAGCTGAGAGTTTCCTTTCAATTGATGAATCCATTGCACAGCCTACAGCAAGATAGATTTCTCTTCTAATGTTTTTCTATTCATTTCTTTCTCTGATTTTGTATTTCTTTTTTCAGTCTGTTCATATTGTGGTCTGATTAATATTAGATGCTCCTTCTCAGCCAAATGAAGTGTACGTATGCTGGAATTTAAGTGCTGTACATTTTCATGCATCAATGGCACTGTATACATTGAATTGTTAAAAAATAGGACCTCAAATTTATTTTGTCACACATGGGTTATGATAGGGGTGGCAAAACAGTTTGAGTTCTCCAGCCTAGCTTGCTTAACCCGCCATTTCGATAACCATGATGCAATGATCAGTTGACCACAATAGCTCAACATTTGAATTGTTCCACAATAACTTCCTGGGTCCAATGGAGAAAACCTAGATTTTCAAAGGGAGAGAACCATTCCCCTACATGAGCTACAGAAGCCACTTCACATGAATATTAGTTGCAAATTTGCAATTCTACGTGAGCTAGAGGAAATAGTAAGAAATAATTCTACATGAGCCCTCCATGGTTCCTATCATGCCTAACATAACTGTTTGAACTAATAAAATTAGTTGAATTAGAAAATGTTTATATTCTATAATTACTGTACAAGATAGTTTTTGTTATTGACTCGTACTAAGTAATGAAAAAACAGCTTCTAATATTACAACTTTTGATAGAACTCATCAGTGAGAAGATACATTTATGTTATGATTGATGAGACAACTGTTGATTACATGAAAGGATACAACAATGATTACATCCTATCAGAACAGCTAACTATTATAGCTTGACTAACTTGTAATTTCCCCAATAAGTTGGAATGTGTTTACTGCACATCCATCTTGAAAAATAAGAAATGCCGAAAAAGCAAACTCCCTCCGTTTTCAATTATAAGCAAATTTGACTTTTTAAGTTCATTCAATTAATGATATATGTGGTTTATTTTATAGACTACATACATTATTAATTGAATGAAACTAAAAAATCAAATTTACTTATAATTATAATTGACAACGAACGGAGTAGTCTATAAAGAATATTAAAAGTTTTCAATACATTGACCAAAAATGTTTAATCATCTACTCTCTTTTTTTTTTTGTGTGAAAACGAGCTGAAATATCTGTAAAGTTAGAAAATTTGAAATCGTTTTGTTATCCATTTTCTTTATGGATAGAAGCCAGCATGTCGTGGAGTTTTTTTTGAAAGAATAAAATTTGATTTCTTACACCAGCAATAATGAATTTTGCTTTATGTTATGGATAGGCATGTAAGATGCACTCTTTTTCATCTTAGAATATTGCTCTCCCTCTACACAAAATACTCCCACTCTGCAGCTAAGCCGATCTTACCCTTGCGCGTGTTAACTAACGCACGTATAAAACTGTGTGTTAGTTAACTTGCACAACGTGAGTTAACTAGTGCAACGTTAGTTAACTCACGCTATGTCTTATCTTAAACAATGCAGGACACCTTATTTTCTCATTTCTCATCTAAAATCTCAAAAATTCTCCAAAATCTCTCTAAAATCATCCAAAATTCCTTCAAGTTCAAATCAAACAACACTCCAATAACAAGTAAGCTTTCATAATCAAACACCATCAACCTTTTATATTTATATGTTAGATTTTTTCTCTTAAATTATAATTTTTTTAGATTTATGGTTCGTTTAAATTTTGGTTTTTTAGCAAGAAATCTTTACATGAAAATGACTTGTGTTTAAATGTTTAGTTGTTTGCATGTTTATGTTGTAGGTTTTGAGTTTTAGAGAATTATTTTAGATTTAGGGTTTGTTTTAGAGAATTTTCATTGATTATTTTTAATTTTTTATTGTGTAGATTTGAAACAATGGCCGGGTGGATCGACATTCGTGCACAATTCAACGGCGGAGGACCTCAGAGGTTGAAAGTTCGGTGTCTTGGTATAACGCTAAGAGGTCTCAAGGATCAGATGGATGAATTCAACAAAGAAGTCAACCCCCGAGACACAAGGAAGGTGGAATACGTTCAGTATAAACGTCTAACACTCGACGATGGAAGAGTATCATTCACTTGGATAGAATTGACGAACGACGAAAACGTGACGACCATGTTTTGGGAGCACAACATGTTCTAGTGGATCGATATGCAAGCAACGTTGGTGAGATCAACTGAAGATATCATCAAAAGTCTAATTCCGCGAAAATATCTTGATCAGGTGGCGGTCGTGATTAGGTAGGGAATGCACCTTCAAACTACAACAATTGTATTACTTTGGATGGGGCAATTCAAACTTGTTAAACGACAAGACTCCAGCATTCGTCCGGAAGTGCTTTTGTTCCATTCGAAATGTTAAATTTTTGTTGGCTTTGTTTAAATGATGGTATGGAAGTGTCAAGGTATGGACTTTATTCCATTGGCACTTGGATACTATCATTTAAAACAAAGACAAACGAGAATTTAACATTTTGAATGGAACAGAAGCACTTCTGGACGAATGTTGGAGTCCTGCTGTTTAACAACTTTGAATTTGCACCATTCAGAGGTAACACAATTGTTGTAGTTGAAAGGTGCAATTCCGAATGTAATGTCATGTAACGATAGACCATATTTAGGAACTTTATGTAATGTAATTTAAATGTAACTTTTATTTAAATTTATTCAATACGCAACTTGATTCGATTCCACGCTGCGTTTAATTAGACTTTTTATTCGAATTTATTCAATACCCGCAACATTATTCGATTCCACACTGAGTTTAATTAGACTTTTTATTTGAATTTATTCAATACACAACATTATTCGATTCCACGCTGAGTTTAATTAGACTTTTTATTCGAATTTATTTATTACAATTCTTTATTCGATTCCATGTTGAGTTTAATTAGACTTTTTATTCGAATCTATTTATTCAATATGCAAATAAATACAAAATTAGAAAATAAATTCGATACAAATAAATTTGATACCGTTAAATACAATATTTTTTTATTCAATACATAATCATAAACATAAAATAAATGCAAAAATAAATACAAATTAAAAACAAAATTAATAAATATAACTCTGATTTTATTAATATCATTCAAACATTACAATAATTAATACATATATTTTACCCTCTTGGGGTAAAAAGTTATTTTCACTCTCTGCGGTATGGGGTAAAAAGTTATTTTCACCCTCTTCGGTATATACCAATAGCTCTTGGGGAAAATAGTGATCCGTTCTATTGGGGAAAAGGACATCAAGATTCCTTGAGGTAAATTTAAACTTGGTTCCTTTTATACCCCCATGATGATTCTTTTTACCCACGGTAAAAAGATTTTGGGAGTAAAAGGAAGCAAATTTAATTTTACCTCAAGGGATGATGACCTTTTTCCCAATCCGACGGACCACTACTTCCCCCAAAAACTATTGATATATATCTAAAGGGTTGTAAAGAGCCTAGATACTATAGAAGCAAAAAAGAAGAAAAGAAGGAGAGGGAGAGAGTGAGGAGGGAGAGAAAGTGAGATGATGTGAAGAAATAGAGAAGTATGGAGGGGTATTTATAGGTGGGAATGGTAGTATAGGTTGTAAATACCATTAATGTGGTCAAAAAACGTGTAAAACTTGGTTAAAAAACGTGTGGATTGAATGTTGAAAAACTGACCAAAGACCAAGAAACGTTTGTTCTTGGGTGCTGACCACCGACCAACATGTGTGAGTTAACTTGCGCAGTGCCAGTGGTGCGTGACTTAAGTCACACATGGCTTATAACGTGCGTGAGTTAACATACGCTGCGTGACTTAAGTCACGAGGGAATTTTCGTCAGTTCACCTGGGTGGGAGTGTTTTGTGCTGGG
Source organism: Medicago arabica (assembly GCA_946800305.1). Taxonomy (NCBI): domain Eukaryota; kingdom Viridiplantae; phylum Streptophyta; class Magnoliopsida; order Fabales; family Fabaceae; genus Medicago; species Medicago arabica. The sequence continues at coordinate 52,527,088 of OX326969.1, forward strand.
TGAAGAACAAGATTCTTTATCTTATGTCAGCTTGTCATACAAAATTTCTTATTCATATATGAGTGAGGGATCGAATTTATGACCGTTCAAAGATTTAAATTTCTTACCATTGATATAAGTTATGTAGAATTCGAATGACAAACTTTTAGATCAACGAATATTAATATGTTAAATAAAACTTTCAAAAAGCTAAAACAAACGTCTGAGATAACTATGGCAGACTATTTTAGTCGAGTTGTTTAGTAGGAGCTCCAATAATACTCTGAGACAACTAAGGTGAAAATACATTATTTAAGCTAGAATCAGAATGTAAATAATGTCACGTAAATGTCTCATTTTATAGTTCTTGTTTGTGGACCTAATGGGTCTCTTTTTGGTCACCTAAACCCATTAAGCCATGATCTGGAATATTTCATTTATTATTTGGTACGAGAACAGCCATGTGTGGACTTGGCTGCAACTCGTCTGTACATGGCGCATGAAGTCGAGACGTGCTTCAGAGACATTGGTTGTTCATACAAGGCATATGAATCGAGAACACGCATAGCTTACAAAATTGTGTCGTAGGCAAAAATTGAAGCACTTAAAAGGGGCCATAACAATCTGACTTGCACAACTTAGTTGATGGCAAGCTTGATACGGTTGATTCGAGCTATGCATGACTTGAACAATCAAGCTAATGCTTAGGTAAGATATGCTTATGCGAGGTGAGTTCACATAGCTTGAACAGTCAAGCTGGTGCTAAGGTAGCACTTGGCTGGACGAGGTGAGCTAGTATGACTTTAAAGGTCAAGCTGGCAGGCTCGAGCGAGGTGAGCTAGTATGACTTGAATAGTCAAACAAATGTAGTGTTGAGCAGGGTCTAGATTGTAAAGTTGAAATATTAAGAGTCATATGATATGATTACCTAAATCAGTTCACAATCCACCAATCGTCAAACCTAGTTATATGTAGATGCTTGTTTTTCGTAAGGTCGATCGGCCCATACTAGTCCAACATGCAATTATATATAGGCAACATATAACCATAATCTTAAGATTAAACACATGCTAAATTAAACCCATATGAATTGGTTTATAAGAGTGTCATCTTCTCAACGTTTAAGTTCGATCTCTAAATAAAGAGAGATTTAGAATACACCTCTATAGTATAATATAATATTATTCTTAATTTTGTATTTCCTCACACCATATCTTTTTGTTTTTCATTTAGTAAACTTCAAATTTACGGTATGCAATCATGCTTCGTAAAGTTCAAAGCTACAATTTTTCAGTTAAATTTTAAATTTATAATATATTTTCTATAACATAAAGTTTAAATTTGCTATTAGGCATCATCAACACTGTGTATATCAAATTTTTGGATATAAGAAATTAAATGTATGAATAGCAAATTTTGTCTCATTTTTCAATTTAAAAAGTACCTCTAATTGAGGAGTATGTACATTTCAGACCTCTAATTGTGCATGTACACTTCAGAACTTTTTCTAAATAAGAGAGGAGCAAAGTACATCGCGTGAAAAACAAACGAAGCGGCCAAGCCTAAAAGTCACCTTGTCTAGGACACAGTTCCAACAGCCAACACGTGGTCGAATAACGCACCTCGTCAGAATCTGTAATGACATTCAACCTAAAAAAATGCACACATAAACTCTTTTGTATAATTGTTTTTTATAACTTTTTTACCTCAAAAATATTAATTATGCTCTCTTCGATCTTATTTATAAGAAAAATCTTCGATCTTATTTATAAGAAAATGTTTGGTTAACAAAAATTGATGTATAGGCAAAATTTTCATCAAAATATCCAACATTTTCTTATAAATAGAATTGAAAAGAGTATTTGATAAAAAGATTACATTAATGTTCTTATGATTTGAAAGTAACGGTGAAAATGATTCAAATGCATATATTTATATGGGTCATGCCAACACGTGTTTAAAGGATTTCATTATAGAAAAATATTTATTAAAAAAATTAATGTTTAACTTTTTGTAAAATAAATTGACACAATTTTTAACATATAATTTATACTAATAAAATCATTAACACATGTCAGCATTTTCTTATTAATATTTTTTTTATCCGTAACATATATTTGTAGATATCATTTATATACTCTAATTTCTAATATTCACCTTGAGTTATATTACATATAATAGACTGCGGCGAAAAAAATAAATTTACAAACCTTTTTACGTATCAAACTTATTCTATTTTTTTTGTTACAACAACTTATTCTATTTCGTTCCCCTTAGTTATAATGATTTTTTTTTCTCGTGAAATTAACTCAATTGACATAGATAATACATAATATTTGCAAGGTTTGAGGTTCAAACTCGGACTACAAAAGAATGAAAATTCCATTAATAGAAGGAAAAAAAGAATTCAATTTATTTTTAACTTTTTAAGCTAAGGGTGGGGTATGTAAATTTTTTGACTTAAAATAATTAATTAAGAAAAAAGAGAAAAAGCAAACTCGGAGTGTTGTTGCAATAATAAAAGAAAACGAACGGTGGTGATAGTTCTCATTCTGTAATCTCAATCGTCCTCCTCCTTCCTTTCTTCTCCAGCGTCCGATTCTCTCTCCATTCTTACCGATCTACGCTCGCGCCAAATACAAACATATATTCTTCAGGTATCTTATTATCCCTCCAAAAACTATAACAACTATATTCATTCTCCTTCTCCTTCTCCTTCTAGGGTTTCATCCCTTTCTCATCGATCTATCTGTAATTAATTATAATTTCACCATGTTAGGGTTCCGACGATATGTCCGAAACTCCGGCGAGTCCCGGCGGCGGCAGCCACGAAAGCGGCGAACACAGTCCTCGTTCCAACATCCGTGAACAAGATCGTTTCCTTCCTATTGCTAACATCAGCCGCATCATGAAAAAAGCTCTTCCTGCTAATGGTAAAATCGCCAAAGATGCTAAGGAAACTGTTCAGGAATGCGTCTCCGAGTTCATCAGCTTCATCACCAGCGAGTAAGATTTTGAAATCATCATTAATTTCTTTTTCTTCCTTTTTCGTTTGATTTTCATTGATTTGATGATGAATTGTTTAGGGCCTCTGATAAGTGTCAGAGAGAGAAGAGGAAGACGATTAACGGCGATGATTTGCTTTGGGCGATGGCTACTTTAGGGTTTGAGGATTATATTGATCCTCTTAAGATTTACCTAACAAGATACAGAGAGGTTAGGTTATTTTCATTTACTGTTTTTTATTTTACTTTTACTTTATAAGCTTTTCTGGTCCCCAGTGAAAATTAATGTCAATTGGGTCCTCTGACAATGTATACGGAATATGAATTTCAATTTTTTAGTTTTATAATTTTATTGCTCTTGTACTTTTTAACTGATGGTAATATTTTTTTCATGGGTCGATTGGAAATGTTGCAGATGGAGGTAATTTCAAATCCTTTCTTTCATTGCTTCAAGTTTAATATATTTGCAGCTTAACAATTGTTGTTTGAGATTAGTTTTTTTTGCACCGATGGTGTAAAGTTTTCTTACACATACATCTAATCAAATCACGTCATTGTGCCACTTTTATAGGCTAGTTCCTAAAGTATATCTAGTAGATATACTTTATCTACACAAATATATATGTGGCGTGATTTGATTGGGTTAATGTGTGAACAAGTTTTACACTTTCAATGTTTTGGAATAGGTTTCTCTGATTTTTTGGTGTGCGCGGATCTATGTTTTATGGTTTTGCAATTTGTGGTGTTTCAGGGTGATACTAAGGGCTCTGCCAAGGGTGGAGACACATCTGGCAAGAAAGATGTTCAACAAGGTTCTAATTCTCAGGTAGTAAACACACACATACACACGAATTATGTGTGATTTTATAACCGGAGAACACACCCCTAGAAACAATTAGAAAAGTAGTATCTGATTTTGTCATATTTTGTTTGAAATTGTAGCTTGTTCATCAAGGTTCTTTCTCACAAGGTGTTTCCTACACAAATTCTCAGGTAACACGACTGTCTAAAATGATAGGCTGTTGTATTGAATGTTAACAGAAGAAAATGTCAATGTTGTTACTAAAACTATGAATTGTAACTTCCATACGAATAAATATGATGGTTTACAGTTCTTGATTTTACATAAATATTGCCCCCCTGGCCCCTACTAACACCCCAACGCATATATTAATCATGACAAAAATAAAATAGGACTCACTGATACTTCCATTTTACAGAACTTTTTATGTTCAATTTCCCTTTTCTATAAAAAGCTTTTTTTTTTTACTTGGCTTTTATTACATTGATTCACACAGTTTGCTCTCGTACTTTTTGGGTTCGGAATTTTAATCTACCCATAGAAAAAAGGTCCACTGTACAATTTAAGTGCCTGTTAACTCATCAATGAATTCTCTCCTTTTGGTTGGTACCACACATCAATGCACCCATTAAAGAAAGTTGTGTGGGCTCTGAGAGTTGTTTGAGACTCTTCTTCCTACGTGAGTTCTATAAACAATAAAAATGTTGATGCTGCTATATGGTCCCTGCCACTCCCTGGGCTTTCTAAACATTCATTTACAAAATATATTAGGGTTAAATTAGGTTTTGTGGATCTTGTAATTGTTGCCTGGAGAGGATGGCTTGGTAGCTTGGGTGGGGGAGTTAAGGAGCGGAGTGATCCCCACTCCCAAGTCCCAACATAATACTAACATTAGCCATTTCAAAATAAAAGAAGTTCACACCCCAATGAGAAAAAAGGTTTTTTTTAGCTAATCAACATGGGTGTGTGAATGGGGATATTTTTTATCATATGTGAACTTATGTAACAAGTGCTTAAGTTCAATAACTAATTTGTGTTTGATATGTATGTTGGACAGTTGGAGAAAGTTATGCAATTCCAACATTTTTTTCACTCTAAAAATAAATTTTGGGGTGAATGGGAAGGGATGCGTAAACCGTTTTCATAAGCTATATTGGCGAGTTTATTAGAATAGTAAGATGAAAACAGCTTATGAGTATATTGTGATTTATAAGCTATTTTTATCAATTGCTTCCCAAATAATATCTTCCAAATGTTTCCTATATATTTAATCTTAAGCTTGTCTCTTGGAATTCTGACTTGGATATCAACACATTATCATTAGATTTTGCTAATTTCCCTTGGCCTATATTTCGGATCACACCGGACATATGATTAGTAATTTATAATTGATTGAATAGGCAAGTCAAAATATTATTTGAAAATGATTTATGTACTTGTCATCATGTGCTCCATATCAGTTTCAAGTTTACCAAAACACTTCAGCAGCAGTGCTTTTGTCTACGCACTTGCAGCAAAGCCATTGCCACACCTGAAAACAGCACTTCAATTCTGCCCATTCCTATGAGGGGAGGCCTCAAAAAAGCATATATAGGAGTCAATTAGAATATAAAAATCAAAATACATATAGATATTAGTCAAGTCCCTGCAATCTATGGTCTACGAAACTAGAAAAACCACCATGAAAATCATCTCATAGAAAAGCTACGACCCCAACAAACTACTCATTGTCCAGCCTTGGTGGAGCACATCATCAGCAAGAACGCTACAAATGCAACACACTACACCCCAAATCTGCTTCAACAATTGGAGCCACCGTTCGTCACCCACAACTAGACCCAAATTCCTCAAATCTCTTCAGTGCACTGTCCCTCTGCTAGACCTCTGTATGAGCTTCTATGAACACGATGCTCAAAGTCATATCCTAATTTCTAGAAGGACCAATTTATAATTTTATCATTTATAAGCACTGTGATATAAAGGATTTTGAATTAACTTACAATACTTGCTGTAGCCATTCTTGCTAGTGGTGCACCAGTACACCAATTTTAAACTGACGTGCCAATGAATTCTAGAAGCCAAGCCACTAATATAACTATATTTTCAGTGCTGGAACAATGGTCTTGAAAATAATTTGTTACTTGCCTTTAAAGGTGAAAGCGGTGATGTTAATTCAGATTAAGCTTTTTGTAATTGCTTTTCCCTGCATGTGACAGATTGGTCTGATTATTTTCTTGTGTTTATGACTCAAGCTCATAAGGAGAGCCTATCCTAAAACACTAGTCTTCAATCCATGTGGATCATGACATTGCATACCCTTCAAAAATTGGAACCACAGTGTCACTTGCGACACAAAATCTAGAAATGGATATACTGCTACCCTATACAAAAAAAAAAAAAAGCTAATTAGATACCAAGTTTTTATTAAACCAATTATACTGGTCCAACGGTCTTTATGATGTCACCTTTAAAGTCAGTATCCATGATGGCTGTCTAGTTAGAATTACTTTCACTTCAACACTTCGAAGACTATTCCTTTCCTAGTTTACTTCCTTATAGGTTGTCCCCTTTTCATCGGCTGACTTCTCATGTAGGTAAAAATTGTAACGACTTGAGCTCTCATGAGCATGCCCATCCCAAAAAATACTTTTTTGGTAGGAGAGCCTTTATTTGTTAACATACGTCTCTTTCTGTTAAGAGGCCAACCATGTTCGAGGAGCATGCTTCACACACTAAATACAGGTGTCTTTCCCGTTGGGATCTGAACTGTAGTTTGTCATGTGTTTAGACTAGTCTCTCCTCTAGACCCAACCACCATGGGAGAGCTGTGTGACTTAACAATGCGTACACATGATATTGAGCAATCATGATATGGATGTTTTTCCTCTTCTGTTTATGATTTTATATCAGTTTAAGGAATTTATGTTGATATAGGCGATATAACTTTCTATGGATAATGATTTCTTTATATTGATACTTTTTTTATTCTTCAATCTCAGGGTCAACATATGATGGTTCCAATGCAAGGTCCAGAGTAGGTAATAAGCCAATTGATCTTCTCACAGTGGTTGTGGTGTTTTCAGTTCAGTGCTGGTAGAGCTTTACTAAATGCCGTTGGCATAATTGAATGTATTTTATGTAATGTTAATACTGACATAAGACACATTGGTTCTTGTGTCCTGATTTTTTTCTTCTCTCAAATTATGGTTTGTATATTATGTCTGGAGTAAAATTATTTATTTCGAAGTTACATTTGTAAGTGAGCCATGTTAGTCTTGTTCCTTCTGGTGGCTTGGCAAAGGCTTAAGAATTTAGGTAGCTGATTGTAAGCATAAATTGGTATATTTTTTCGATCCTTATTTTGGTTTACAATAATGGATGAAGATGGTTTGAGTTTTTGAAATACATTCGTTAGATGTTTGGAAGTGATGTGGTATTTATTTTTTATATTTTTTGGATTACAGTACAGTGATCTGGTATTTTTATTGAGTGAACAACTTAAATGAGATTTTGAATCAACTTGATTTTGATGATTTGATCAAAATTACATTTGAAGTGAGACTTATTGAGTTTGTATGATTTTATTCTAAAAGTTTTATGCGAAGCTTAATACAAATTTTTATCTAACGTGAATTATATTTTATCACTTTTTTTTTGACCAACGCAAACTATTATCATTAATCAACCAATGTTCAATACAAGAAGGATAAGAATAAAAAATACGGCGACTAGCCCAAGAACATGTTGTTCTAGCTAAAGTATAGGCAACCATGTTCGATTGTCTCCTAACGAAATTCACCTCGAAGTTGGAATGTAAAGATAACTGATGTATAATACTAAAAACAATAGCATAGAATTCCGAATTATCATGGCCCAGAGACGATAGAGCTTGCTATTCACATCAGCAAAGTGAATGTCATCGAGTAAGGCTACTGCCTCCCCCTCCAAATATGGTTACAGTCATGGAATGCGGCATCAACGTTGCACTTTAATCACGTCTCACACGGTTTCTCTCAAACAATATTTCGGATACCATATCAATTGTAGGAAAGTGTAATGAAAATATACATGTAAATTTACAAGGTAAAATCAATTGTAGGAAAGTGTAATGAAATATACATGTAAATTTACCAGGTAAAATCGATTATGATATCAATGTGGCCTTTTTATTTTCCCTACACAATAGTCAATGATGTGTTTTTTTTTGGAGATGGATGTGTTTTTTTTCTTCAGCAACAAAAGCGAAATCGAATGATTTGAAGAAAAAAATTGTTCACCAGTTGGAAAAAATTGATTTAAATTAAATAGTTTCTTCCCTAAAAAAAGATAGAAGTGGTTTAAACTTTTTTTTCTCGTGTAAAAGTTATGGGTGGGAATAATAAATAACATTTTCTCATGGTAGACCCGGCCTATAAGCTAGTGAATACTGCTCTTCCCCTGCACAAAACATTCGCGTCCTGCAGCTTTGCTGAAAATACCCATGCGTTAGTTAACTAACGCAAGTGTAAAAAAGTGATTTAGTTTTTTTACACATGCGTGCTTAAGTCACGCTGCATGAGTTAACTCACGCTGAAATTAACACCTACGTGAGTTAACTCACTCTAGTTCAAAGAAAAATTGTATCTTCTTTGGTTGCCACCTACTTCCATTGCATGAATTAAGTGAACAAAAACAAAGTCAAGCTTCTAGATTCACATTCAAACCAAATTCGTACTACATTAATTAATTAGGAGCTGGATATATCATCTACAAAATCTAGTATACTATAGTGTATTGAAATTTTGAGTGCTCAATAAAAAATTAATGTAGTTAGTTACCCATATGGAGAGGTTGGAAACTGAGAAATTTGAAAGAAAAAAAGGTTAACTAGTTAATTAGTGTTGTGTAATTTTGAACGCGCGGTTAGATGATCAAGTAACAATAGTTTTAGTGCATGTATTTTCTATGTGTAAATCAACGTGAGTTAACTCACGCAGATATTAATTCATGCGTGAGTTAATTCATACGGCGTGACTTAAGTCACGCAGGAGTATTTTTGAAAATCATGCAGAACGGGAGTGTTTTGTACAGGGGGAGAGCAGTAACCTAAGCTAACAAGTGGTTGTTGTGGTTATATTTTCTCCAAGGCTTGTATAAACTACATAAATGCAACATCAATATTTTTTTTTGTCAAGACATCAGTAATATTCTAAAATTCCTGTATTTCTATTTGAGATGAAAATTGAACATAAAGATACTAGCAACGCACTCTTAACATTCTGTTATGAACCCACTCCACTTGAAGGACTCAACTTCAACTAAAACGTTGAAAAGAGTGTTAAAAGAATGTGTTGTTAAGAGTGTTAAAAGAGTGTGTTGTTAATATATTTTATACAACTAGCAAATAAACAAAGTAGTTTAGCCAACGCCAAAGCAAAAACCTGTTCAACTACTTCTTGTTACTCAATAGCATGTAATCTTTGACATAAAAAGGAAAAACGAGCATCAAGGCTAACAAATAAACCAGCTAATTCAAGAATCTTTTCGCATAGATAGGTAAAGATTCAATCTGTGCCCTTGAGCTTGATATAATATATTCATGTTGCTCATGATCACCACTAGATTGTGTCTGCTTAAGCGGTGAAGCTAGCTATTTTTTTACGAGGGGATTAAGTGGGCGGCAAAATTAACTTTTTTTACGAAGGGTCAAATCTAAATAATTAAAATAAAAAATATTTTATTGTTAACTAAGCTCCGTTCATACTTCCTTTGTCCTATGTGTAACCCCCCTTTATTTTTTCACATTTCTCAAGAAAAGTTGTCAGTATAAGTGTTAATATTATCAAATTGTCCTTAGTTTGTATGTGTATTAAATTTGACTTTTCAAATTTCAAGACAAATTAGTAGTATTAATTAAGGGTATGTTTAGGAAAAAAGTAATAAATACTTCTAGTAATTTGAAAAGGGATTTACAATTAGGGACAAAAATAAAATCAAATGAATGCTTAGATAAGACGGAATTCAATCCATCTATTGAACAAGTGGATATTATATACCATTATATAAAAGCAATTCCAAAGTTAACCAACACTTATTGATCGTCTATCAGACATTTTTCTGAACATATATACCGTTAACAATTCAATTTTTCTTTTAAATTAAGTTAAAACTCAATCTAGTAAAAAAAAACATATTTTAAGGAGTTAATGAGTTAAAGGTGTAGAAAATCCTGACAAGTGAGAAAGAAAATATTAACATGACAATGAACATATTAAAATTCGTCATTAAAAAAAATTAACTACCTCTTTTAGTTGAAATTTTTTTGTTGCCTTTTTTTTTCCCAAATCAAATTTTAAAAACATAAAATAAATAGCGATAGTAAAATTTTAAATAAATTTAGATAACATAGATATTATAAAAAATAAACAAACTAATAAATTAAAAAGTATACGGTTCATCAAATACATATACAACAAAATACAATCTTTTCCCTAAAAAAAATACAATCTTTCCATTAGTAGTAATAGTAACACAGGCAATGTTTATATGAAACTTTGATTATCATTAAAATTATAGGTATATATGTTTGTAACCTTCAAATTATAACAAAATATCCTTCAAAAAATTATTACAAACCATGTAATTATATCTTTTATCAATATTATAACAAATATAATATAAATTCTTATCTATTTATATTGTTGTAGAAGATGATCCAACCAAAAATCCTCTATTCTCTCTTTGTATATTGTTGTATAAGATGAAATGATTTGAGCTTGTTTGAGTAAAAAAAAATATAAGACACTTTTTTTTTACTAAAAAAGATTTAAGAGATAAATATTTAAAGTTACGACTTACGAGATAGATATTTAAATAATCTTAGAGATTTTCGGAAACATATAGTTAATGTTATCCAAAAATATATTTGGGCCTTTGTCCCTATAAGAAGGACTAGGGTTGTGATTATATTGAAAGCCACTCTCTCCTCTGTAAAATACACTTCTGTTCTGCAGGTGAGACGATTTTGCCCCTGCGCATGTTAACTAGCGCACGTATAAAATTGTGCGTTAGTTAACATGCGCTGCGGAAGTTAACTAGCGCAGCAATCTGTCTTATACAAGGCAAAACGCCTCATTCATCACCTAAACCTCAAAAATTCTCCAAAATCTCTCTAAAATCACCAAATTCAAAATTTCTTCAAGTTCAAATCAAACAACACTTTGATAACAAGTAAGTTTTCATAATCAAACACAATCAACCTTTATGTTAGATTTTTTCTCTTAAATTAGAAATTTTTAAGATTTAGGGTTTGTTTAAATTTTTGTTTTTTTGTCAAGAAATCATACAATGTTTACATGAAAATGCTGTGTGTTGCTTAAATGTTTAGATGTTTGCATGTTTATGTTGTAGGTTTTGAGTTTTAGAGATTTTTTTTTAGATTTAGGGTTTGTTTTAGAGATTTTTCATTGATTATTTTTAATTTTTTATTGTGTAGATTTGAAACAATGGCCGGGTGGATCGACGTTCGTGCACAATTCAACGGCGGAGGACCTCAGAGGTTGAAGGTTCGGTGCCTTGGTGTAACGCTAAGAGGTCTCAAGGATCAGATGGATGAATTCAACAAAGGAGTCAACCCTCGAGACACAAGGAAGGTGGAATACGTTCGGTATAAACGTCTAACGCTCGACGATGGAAGAGTATCATTCACTTGGGTGGAATTGACGAACGACGAAAACGTGACGACCATGTTTTGGGAGCACAGCATGTTCTAGTGGATCGATATGCAAGCAACGTTGGTGAGATCAACTGAAGATATCATCAAAAGTCTAATTCCGCGAAAATATCTTGATCAGGTGGCGGTCGTGATTAGGTAGGGAATGCACCTTCAAACTACAACAATTGTATTACTTTGGATGGGGCAATTCAAACTTGTTAAACGACAAGACTCCAGCATTCGTCCGGAAGTGCTTTTGTTCCATTCGAAATGTTAAATTTTTGTTGGCTTCGTTTAAATGATGGTATTGAAGTGTCAAGGTATGGACCTCATTCCGTTGGCACTTGGATACTATCATTTAAAATCAAGACCAACGAGAATTTAACATTTTGAATGGGACAGAAGCACTTTCTGGACGGACGGATGGTGGAGTCCTGCTGCTTAGCAACTTTGAATTTGCACCATTCAGAGGTAACACAATTGTTGTAGTTGAAAGGTGCAATTCTGAATGTAATGTCATGTAACGATAGACCATATTTAGGAACTTTATGTAATGTAATTTAAATGTAACTTTTATTCGAATTTATTCAATACGCAACATTATTCGATTCCACGCTGAGTTTAATTAGACTTTTTATTCGAATTTATTCAATATGCAACTTTATTCGAATTTATTTATTACAATTCTCTATTAGAATTCACGCTAAGTTTAATTAATCTTTATTGGAATTCACGCTAAGTTTAATTAGTCTTTATTCGAATTCACGTTAAGTTTATTTAGTCTTTATGCACTTTGAATTATTCATTAAATAATTGATACATATAACAAAATTCATTAAATACAAAATTAGAAAATAAAAGCAAATATAAAAACATCTCATTTTATTAATCAACTTCATGCAATAAATTGATACATTGATACATTTATTCGAATTCACTAAATAATATACTTATTTTCTTTTGGGGTAAAAAATAATCAGTCTTCATGGGGTAAAGAGTGGTATTTTAGGTAGTTTGGTTGGGCAGGAGTGTTTTGTGCTGGGTGAAGAATGATATTCGATTATATTTTGTTCCCTAAGGTTACTTGCTACTCACGCTCAAATCTTATTTGATTTTGGAAGTAATATTTTCTTCTTCTTATCCTGATCTTCAACTTACCGTGTTTCTTCTCCACTGTTTCTCATCTTTTTCCGGCTACAGTGTAAAGTAAGTATTATCAACCGTATCGTTCATTAAGGGTGAATATTAGAGTATATCATAATAAATCATGAGTTTGTTGAAATAACAAACTTACGGTGGAAACTAGATTTAGATGGTTTGGATATGTAAAGAGAATAAAGTAAATCATATGAAAATACAAATTACTAGTAAAACCATAAAGAAAGAACTATTAAAACAGACGTAGAGGTTAATAAGTTGGTTAGTTGGATAGAAATATGATTGAGTATTATGGTGTCGTTTGATCCATCTAGCGAACCCCACTTAATGAAATAAGACTTGGTTGTTGTTGTTGTATACTTTTTTGTGCTTTATAGGAGTCGAATTCTTTTTTTGTGGTCAGTAATGTTTTTTTGCTACACTTTGAACGTTATTTTGTTCCTTTTCTTCTTTTAATAATGACACACGTGTGTGTACATAGTTCTTGTGTTTGGTTTGTTTAGGCTGATCTTTCTCCAAGAACTCTTATAGGAAGTTTGGTTATGTTGTGTTGATGATTAATTTGACTGGTGGGGTAGAGTTGAAAATCAATAAAATTGACTAGCTGTGCTATTTAAATTATGAGAGAAGCTTTTAATAATAGAGTTTGGTTGCTATAGCTAGAAATTATGAACTTTCCTTCCAAAACATTACAATATACTATTTTTGTTCAGAATTTATGCCAAAATGAATGAAAATCTGACTAAATTTTTTATCTATACAGAAGGTCTATTTTCATTTGGAAGTAGAAACAGTTGATTGGTAATCAAGGCATAATTTATAAATTTAAGACCAAGTTCTTCAAATTCATTAGTTCAAAACAAAATGGGTTCGACACGCTCTGATCAGGAAACTGATGAATATCAGTAGATGCACTTACTAAACTTTGTAGAATTTTATCATCTTATAATCGAAATGGTTCAACCCGCGACACAAGTTTTGACTCGTTTCCCCCAAAATTTGTCAAATTGCTGAAGTACGACACTGACCCTGATGTAATCTTGTTGGCTGCGAGGGTCGTCGCCTATCTATGTGAAAAGATTCCTGAATTAGTTGGTTTATTTGTTAGCCTTGATGCTCTTCCTGTTTTATGTCAAAGATTACATACATTTGAGTATCAAGAAGTAGCCGAACAGGTCTTCGCTTTGGTCCTAGCTAACTAATTTTCTTATATTATTATATTAAAATCGTTAACAACGCACTTTTTTACACTCTTTTCAACGCTTTCTCCTGATAGTTGAAATTGAGTCCTACTGAATTCAAGTGGAGTGTGTTCAAAAGAGAATATTATGAGTGTGTTGCTAGTACCTTTATGTTCATTTTTCATCTCAAATAGAACGATAGAATTTTAATATTACTATTGATGTTGAATTTAAGCAGTGTATACAAGCCTTGGAGGAAATATCACTACAACAACCGGTTGCTTGCATAAAAGCTGCAGCTACCATGTCTATTCTGAATTCTATTGATTTCTTCTCAACAAAAATACAAGTTAGCTTCTAACTGATCATTGTATATCATCATTTTCATATTTGAAGTGAACATGATTTCTTGTCATACTTTAATAACCAATTTAGTTTTGAACTTTAGTTGTTTGAGTCATATACGAATTATATTCATGCTTTACTTATTCTTCTACCTTTTCATCAGAGAGTGGCCATTTCTATTGTGGAAAGGATATATTTAGAGACACTACACTTTGAAAGCCCCTTCCCTTTAGTTTGCGTGGAGGCCATTCCAATATTATGCAATCTTCTTCAGTATGAGGATCCTCAGGTAACATTAATTGGATTAGAGATTATTATTTTTCAGCGGATTTGTCTCATTTGTGAGTATATTTTACTTTTCTGATTTTTACTGATACAAAAATGTAATTCACCAGTTGGTCGAAAAAGTTGTTTCCTGCTTAATTACAACAGTGAAGTACTGTGCTGCTAAGTCACCTGAATTGTTGGACGAATTTTGTGCGGATGGGTTGATTGAAAAAGTCATACATCTTTTAAGTTCAACTAATCAGAGTCAGAGAACTTTGTCTCCATTAATTTAGACTGTAAGCAAAAAAATTGATTCGCCATTTTTCTCTTCTTTTTGTGGATTTTGAGAATGATAATACGATATAAGAATCGATTCTTGGCTACCAGTATTATAATATACATGTGAGTTGTATCTCGATTCATAACAAAACTCAATCGATATGAATAATCAAGCTGTCTATTTTGGACATGAATCCTAACTTCGTTTAGCCAACAATTTTCATTTTGTCATTTTGTTTTGTGACTTATCTTGAATGATTTTGACATTCACACATAATACATCAACTAATTTTTTTTCATATCGCTTGTTTTAATTATGTATTCACAAGTTATATATAGATTTGATTTACGATTCAAAAAATAGGTCTTCCGATTCAAGATTTGGTAACCATTAACTTTGCCTGGTAGGGATTGATAATATTTCTCGGTAATCTTTCTTCGGGTTCAGTCAAAGCCTTCAGGACATTACATGATCATAATGTAAGCAGTGCATTGATAGATATACTACCTCTTCTTGGCCTCTCAAATAGTACGTCGCCAGTGCTGCTTGTTTGTGGAAGTTACATTATGGTATGCAGCTTATTCTTTGAATCTGTTTTATCTTTCTGTTGTATGATAACAACGTTGATTTATATTTCATGTTTTCAAGTTTAGGTTCTATACAGTTATGATAAATTATCTGGTGATGCATATGTAACAAGAATATGGAATATGGAATTTGGTGTTTTTGTTTAATGTGTTAATTCCATGTCTCCATTATATACATACATAAATATCTAATAGACTTGGTGGGTCAAAAGATTTATTTTATTTTTATGACAATGGTTAGTTTCATTCTGAATAGTAGTTGGTATACATGATTTAATTTTCTTAGTAATACTTAGTAATACCCTTGTACAAATAAACTAAGCTTGTATGAATTGTGAGTTTTCTTATTTGTAGTATCAAAAATAATATGGGGATGTTTCTATCTTGCTAGGGATATGAGGTGCTCAAGCTGCTAAATGTGCTTCTTCCAGCGGTAACTGAAAATCAGAACAATCCTCTAGTGGTAGACAAAGAATCATTTTTAGCTGATCGCTCATATCTCATAGAAAAGCTTGAGATGGATGCACTTCCTCGGTTGATCCAGGTTGGTTCACTTTCTTGTTATCGTCAAGGTTTTAAATTGTGGTTGTGCCATATATTGAGAAGAAGAATAATGATCAAATGTGGTTGATGCGGACTTGATAGCAATTAGAGTCGCTGAGACATCAAAAACCTTGATATTGCAATGTGAATCGTTGTTGCTGACCTTCTTTAAAATTTAAAAAAAAAAATTACATTTTAATTTGTACTTCACCCTTGACAGGTGATTAACTCAGATCCATGTACATATGTTTGCCATGGATGCCTTTCTGTTATTTACAAGATAGCTCATTTTAGCCAATCTGATAAGCTTGTAGAACTGCTCGAGAACACCAACATTTCAAGGTGAATCATGCATCCTTTTCTGGTTCATTTGAGTCGCAATATTAAATATAATTGTTCATGTAATTGACATTATCTGGTTTGTACAACAGTTGTTTGGATAGAGTGTTCACTCGAAAGGATAATCATGTGTTAATATTAGCCTTACAGATTGTTGAGTTAATCCTTCAGAAGTTTTCAGACAAGTTCATAAAGTTGTTTATTGAGGAAGGTGTCTGTTTTGCCATTAAGTCACTTTCATCACCTGGGAAAACATCTTCACGGTTGAATTTCAGTGAAAACTCTCATTCAAGAGTTGGGTGTCCATGTTATGCATTTTCTTATGGCCTGTCTCCTGCATCTTCAAGTATTCGAATTTGCAAACTTGACAATGATTTTATGTATAATCTTTCAAAGCTCATTAAAGCAAAATATGTGGAACCAATATATGTTTCTGAAGCTCAGATATCTTTCTGTTGAATTGTGTAAATTGTTGAGCATTTCTGTTGATGACGACAGCACACGATCTCGAATTAAAGATGATATCAATGGTACACTGTGTGAAATTTTGACGACGCTTAATGGCAAAAAACAAGTTTCTGCTTTTGAATTAGTTCGTAGTGGTATTATAGGTTCATTAGTTAAGTATTTAGTTCATGGTCAGTATGTGAAGGAAAATGGAAGAGTAGTTATAGGTGTTGGTGATTTTGATGTACTCATGGAAAAACAATTTGAGGGTTTGGCAAAGGCATCCTTGTCTGTTTCCAAGCATGTATCTGGAGACGCGCCCCTTTCTTCATTAACCAAGAACTTACAAAATGCACTTACTATTTCGGAGGCTTTCCCTGTTATTCTGAGTGGTCCACATGGACCAGAAGTGACAAGTTCATTTGCTACTGTCCCTAATAACTGTGACATTTCGTATCCTTGCCTGAATATCCAATTTATTAAGGATGAGAGAGAAGCTTGCCTTAAAGACTTCCCTGCTAAATATCTTACTGTTGATCCTTTCTCTTCTTTGCATGCCATTGAAGGATACCTGTGGCCAAAGGTCAGAATGGAAAACCGTAAGCAAGTAAGATCATCATCCATTCAATTATCTTTGTAGCCTAATTACATGTCCACTCTTGTCATGTTGTGAGGACTTTAACATATCTTAATTTTTGTGATCATATCTACCAGGATAATACAAAGCAAGAACAGTTGTTAAATGTAGCCGGACAACAATTGGAAAAGAAGCACAAAAAACTTGTTTTCTATCTTGATGGACAAGAGTTGGTTCATGAATTGTCAATGTATCAGACACTTCTAGGCCAAATGCGAAAGCAAGATAAAACTTTTTCTGTTGCTAAACTGTGGAATTAAGTGCATACATTATGCTTTAGAAGGGCTGTAGAATCTAACACCACAATCCTTCCAGAATATGTTTCTAATATTGAAACTGCAGCTACTTTATTTCTCCTTAAAAAAATTCATGCTTATTCTGTAGGGGAAATTAAAATCCCGAGTAACCTAAAATCTCCACTACCTTCTTTTGAACAGGATGAGTTTTTGAACAAGAAGTTGATAGAGAAGTTGGAACAACAAATGAGGGATCCTTTGGCATTATGCATTGGAGCTATGCCCTTTTGGTGTTATCAATTGATGATCTCGTGTCCCTTCCTATTTAGTTATGTGACAAGATGCAAGTTCTTTAAATTGGCGACATATGGCCAGCCACAGAACCAAGCTCAAGGGTCTAACAGCGACCCTAGAACAATGAGAGACAGAAGATTGAGCCTCAGTGGATTGCCGCGCAAGAAATGTCTAGTTTTCCGAGACCGGATTTTGGACTCTGCTGCACAAATGATGAGCCAACATGCCTCTCAAAGAGTTGTTCTTGAAGTGGAATATGATGGTGAAGTTGGCACAGGTTTTGGACCAACTTTGGAATTTTATACCTTGGCCTGTAAAAAGTTTCAAAAGCCCGGTTTAGGCATGTGGAGAGAGGATACTCAGTATGGTCTCTTTCCACGCCCATGGTTGAAAATGCAAGATGAATCTAATGGCCTAAAGTTTTCTGAAGTACAAAATAAATTTGTCCTTTTAGGTCAAGTTGTTGCTAAAGCTATTCAAGATGGTAGGCACTTGGATCTCCATCTCTCCAAAGCCTTTTATAAACTTATTCTTGGAAAGGTAAGTGGTTAAATATTTAACTTCGTATGAGTTTGCTATCAAACAAGCTACCATTTTATATCAGTTGACGCTTTAGGTTAATACAATAAAAATAATTAAAGTATATTTGGACTGATTACCATTCTAAAACATTCCTTCAAAAGAAACATATCACCCAAATTTAACTGTCTTTGTAGAAACTCTCTCTATATGACATTCAGTCATTTGATCCTGAGCTTGGAAGTACGCTGCTGGAGTTTCATGTGCTCGTTAATCAGAAAAAGCAATTAGAATCTAATTGTAAAGAGAACTCCATGTTGCAAAGTGATTTAACCTTTAAAAATTCCAAAATTGAGGATCTTTGTCTTGATTTCTCTTTGCCTGGGTATGATCAAACTTTTCTTGGTGGTGGGCCTAACCGCTCAATGGTAAGGCATTACTTGATAAATAACTTAATTCTACTTCCATTTAGTATTTATTAAATTACAAACTTGTATTCATTTTTCCTTGTTGGTAGGTAAATACGAGTAACTTGGAGGATTATGTTTCACTTGTTAAGAATGCCACCATCGGATCCGGGATTTCATGTCAACTACAAGCTTTTAGACTTGGCTTTAACCAGGTATGTGTTACTTACTCACGTTCTGCAAAATACCTTTCATTCAAGTTTAATGGTGCTATTAAATGACGACACGCATGAAATACTGGTTTTTTAGGTATTCCCCATCGAACATCTTCACGTATTTAGTGAAGAAGAACTTGAGCTTATACTCTGTGGGGAACCAAATTCTTGGACTGTATGTATACCTTTTATTTTACCTTTTTGTCTATCAAATTGCAAGTGCATGCATCACTCTTCTTCTATAACGTTGTAGATAGCAAAATACATTTACATTTTTACAAACTGAACGGTAATGGTGTCTTGTTAATAGTTCAATGATCTTTTGAAGCACTTTAAGTTCGACCATGGATACACTGCTAGAAGTCCTCCCATCATGAATGTAAGCATGACAATTATGTTTTACTAGTATGGTATTAATGTTTTTAACTTGAATCTCATTATGTTGTGGAATATCTTAATTACAAGAAATTCTTCAAGAGTTTAATAATGAAGAACGACGAGCGTTTGTACAATTTGTCATTGGGTCGCCTCGACTTCCTCCAGGAGGATTAGCATCTCTAGATCCCAAGTTGACGGTTGTCTATGTAAATGTTTTATTTTAAAAATTAAGAAGAATGAGACCCACGAAAAGCGCATGCATAAACATTGTATTTTAATAAAAAAAAAAGTGCTACCAAGTGCAGTCAAATATATAAATATTATCTACCCAAGAGTGTTTAGATGAGATGAAACGGGTCTCTTCTAGCTTAACCAAGGTCCTGGGTTCGAATCCAGCCTTGGACTTGCAGCAGCGTTAAAGCTCTTAGGGAGAGCCTGCCGCCTATTTGAGTCCCACAATACTCGAGGGATTAGTCTCCGCAGTTGCGCGCGGAGGATACTCGATTTACACAAAAAAAAAAATATATAAATATTATCTTGAAACTTCTACATTCAACCTTTTGAAAGATAAAAAAGAGTTATTTTCAACGTAAAATTAGTAAAAATCTGAATCAATTAACCATAAATGAATTGAAGTAGGTTCAAATGCAAACTCTTACAACTAATATAACCACAATTCAAACTTACCAAACTAACTAATATTTTTTTATAACAAACTTTTTATAATGTATTATCTAATTGATTTCATTTGCTATTTTGACAGATTTCCTACAATCACACAGACACAGACCTGCCTAGTGTGATGACTTGTACAAACTATCTCAAGCTACCTCCGTACTCATCAAAAGTATACTATCCTTTGTTTTACTATGTTCAGCTTAAATTTGAAAGAAAGAGTTCTTAAATTTGAGCTTAAACAATATTTTGCCGCAATTCATTTTCAGGAAAGGATGAAACAGAAGCTCTTGTATGCCATAACAGAGGGACAGGGATGTTTCCTCTTTTCATAACTTCATTCTCTTGACGTCGTGTGGTGTCAATCGGATACTGGTAGTTTTGTTGCTTAAGGATGCGGCGTTGACTATAGTTTTTCGTGGATGCATCAACATAATATTTTTGTTGATCCTTTGGTTTTTTGAAGGGTCATAGTAATTCAAAGTTCGACCAGTAAAGTCATACCAATAATTATTTTATAATAGAATTCAAGTTCTTCCGAATGATCCGTCTTTTAATGAAGTTCATTAATCATTTGGTTATCAACATAAATATTTATTGTTACTATTATTTTATTTTAGGGAAATTCTTGTCAATGAATTAATCACATGCCATTTTAGAAATTCCATGCACTATCTTACAAGGATGATTTAAAGTAGAACCTTCTTATATGGTTAAGATCCTCTCCATTTATAAAAATAAATGAAAGATGCAATTTGAAGAGAGATAGCACAAAAGATAGACACGACACAAGACACCACGGAATATGATACATAATTTTTTTTAGAGGAACGGGATACGATACATGGTGGATAGTGTTTTATGTTAAAATAAAATAATAAAGGAACAACGAAGGCAAAGAAATGCAAATAGTTTGTTTTGAAGCAAGGAAAAATTGTAGTTAGAGGAAATCATGATCAAGTGGGCATTATAATTAATGGCATAGATTCATTCGTACAAATTCTTGCACCTCGTAACAATTAGCATTTCTTTTAAGTAAAACCGATACGTTGTTTGAAATTGGTCTTTTAGTTTTACAAAAAATATTTTGCTGAGAGAAACAAGACGGAAAGTGTGGATTTTGAGATTGAGAGAATGTAAATGAAGTAGAGGAGGAAAATTGAATGATGGGGATCCAGATCCTTAAACACGTCACTATATATAATAGGTTACATGAATGTTTGGTTCTACGGTGACAAAAGTTGATTTTGAGTGAATTGATTATAGTAAAAATTGAGTTGAAAGTAAAGGGATATTCATGTAAAAGTGAATTGAACAATATCTTTAAATATAAAAATTAATTCTAGACTTAGAAACTACAATTTCTAACTTCAAGTAGAATCAATTCTTAAAGAAAGATCCATTATACCCTAGATAAACCAATCATGTCAATCAATTCTGATCAAATTTTGTTTGGGTAGATCTGCTAGAATCAATTTTGTCTCCTTTAGTGGAACAAAACATACATTTCATCTTATAGGTTGCTGAGTAACAGTGAGGATCAAGAAGGTGATTCATGGATTAGGTGCATATTCGTCACCATAATTCCTAATCAACATTGTAAGTAAAAATATCTAATTAGATTAAATAAAATTGAGTAAAAAGAGATGGTGATGTAAGGATTGAGACTCTGTCGCCACATTAACTCCCAATCAACAATACATATTTGAAAGTGCAATTATATTGTTTTATCTTCTTTTTTTGATAAAATATAGTGTTTCATCTTTCATTATATGGTTGTTTACTTGAGGGTAGGGGTGTTCATGGTTACAAACCAAACCACACTTAATCCAAATTAATAGTTTGGTTTGGTTTCTAAATCCATTTTAGCAAAAACCGGTTATTTTACAAAATCAGTTTGGTTCCAGTTTAGATGCAATTCAGATTCGATTTACAATATTAAAACCAGTTTTAAAACAGTTTATTATTAATTTTTTATAATATTAAATTTTAAATTTATTATTTAATTCTTTTTTGACTGGATGCATTATTTATTTTATTTTATTATTTCATCTTTATCTAAGGATTTACACAAACTAATTAATTAGCAATAATAGATTTTTATAAGATCCAATAATTAACGGGTTTCATTCAGCAACAACCAAAAATCGTGAATGAAAGACAACAATGAATCAACGTGACAGTGCATATACAAAGAAATTTTTCAGAAAAGTCCTTCATGTGCGAATCGATTCTATTGACGGTGGAACAGTAAACCTGTGCGGCGGTGCTCCTTCACGAAGGTCACAACAGAAGTTGGTAAACGAGGCTATGAGCAAAAGACAATTTTTTATGCTTAGGATAAAGCTGACTCACGATTCTATCTGCATCGACGACAGCGGCGATTTGAGAGAGTTACTGCAATTTTCGGTTTGAAAATTGATTGCAATTCTCGATTTAAAAATGATAAAGGATCAAATTAGTTGCCAAACCGGTTTATAAAATGGAACACCAGTTTATTGGGTTTAATAAAACAGGGTCGGTTTTGGTTATTTTGTAAAGGGGCTGGGCTATTAAATTTGGATGTGGTTTGGTTACGGGTGTGGTTGGGGTAACCGCATTTTTTGAACACCCCTACTTGAGAGCAAACAAATAGATAAGTGGTTAAGGACTCAAATTCTAACTATTGTGAATGAAAAAAATCGGATTGGTAAAAGACTGTCTATCTTTAAAGATTGCACAATACAGCAAAACTGTCCTGTAATTACATGGGAGATTATCAGATTAATTTTCTCGTCCCCTTGAAATTGCATATTCGATGACAATCGTCATAAGACGAAGCACATTCTCAGAGTATTTCGGGAAAGGGATCTTTGGTATAAGATAAGGTACACCCTTTTTCTCAGATTCTTAAACACAACAAGTTAACAAAAAGCTTGTACATTTAATCACTGACCTGTACATAACTAAACTTCAGTTTAGCCCCTTGACCTAGACGATTGGCTCCTTGAGTACGAAGAGGATAATACCTGCATGTGTCAAAAGAATTCTCTTGTCACCAAAATTTTAAAACTTTTCTTCCCCTTATAGAGGTGGCTGGGAAGGGATAGGTATGGCATTATAGATTCTTGGTGTGAATGAGTTGCACATTAATAAGATGGAAATCATCAAACAAACCGCTATAAAGTGCAGAGTAAAAATCTCATCGCACCTGGTATGTCTTTGGTCCTTTTTTGAGTAGATAACCAACGCTGTTTAAATTTTCGATGAAAGCATCCATATCAGGTACTTTCAAGGAAATCCTATCAGCCAGACTGTATATTTCCTGAAAAGTAAACAACACATACACGTCTTTTGTCGAGAACAAAAACAATTGACAGCAAATGCAGGGGAAAATAGAAAGTACATACAGATACTGAAAAGCAATCTTTCTGTTCCAGCTCCGATCGCTTATTAAGGGCATTTAGAAAGCGCTTTGCTTCTTTCTGTTGACTCATCCCCCCGCTTCGACCAAAATCAACAACCCCATGCTCATCAATATATTTATCATACAGGGATTCCTTCATGATTTCAACGACATCCTGCACAATGTAATTACAGGAATGACTAAAGGAATTCGTGACAAGAAAAACTTGGTCGTTTAAACTTTATGAACATAACAACAATTCAGCTGTTGACATACTCCTCAAATTGATATTCCGAAATCTATAAAATTATTGTTGCATGACTTTAAAGTAGAGGCTGGAAATATAATTTTGGCATGTTCCACGTTGTATTGAAACCTTAATTATTAACAGAATAATTGGCTTCCTAGTTTATATTCGGGTTAGATATGTTTGCAGTCCCTACAAAATTACAAACTTTCAAGTTTAGTCCTTACAAAAAAATTATTCACTTTTAGTCCCTATTTGTATTTTATAGGGACTATTTTGGAGGACTAAAAGTATCCATTTTTTGTAAAAAGTTTTCAAAATAGGGACTATTAAAATTTGGAGGACTAAAATTTTACAGGGACTAAACTTAAAAACTAGTGATTTTGTAGGGACTAAAAACATATTCAACCCTTTATAATCTAAAAAAAATAAAAAATCTGGAAATATTGTAATTTGTTAACCTACTAAAATTGTTTCCCATTCAACTCTTTGCAAAGATTATTAATTTTTCAAAGAGCTTTTCATCTATATATGAATGGTAGCATATTGGCTGCTCCAAGTTAGCCTTTACGAGTTCTTGATTAAAGTTGAAGAACCAAAAGAGGATTGGTGCTATTAACATTATTCAGGTCAAACTAAAATGTAATACTAACCATTGCATCCTGAGCCGTAATTTCTACTCTCAAGTCCAACCGAGCTCGAGCTTCGGCTAGCCTTACTAGACTTTCCAGCTGCCTTGCTGTTATAGGAGTACCATCAGCAGAAACATTGTGATCTCTAAGTTTTAGGTAAAACTTTTGTATGATATCTGCTGCGGGCTTGGACATCCTTATTAAGAGAAATCAGGAAGAGGCATAAAATAAATACTGCAAAATTTCCTGAGGGAATACTTAGACAGAGTCAGAAGGTAGATATGACATTGAATCACCTGGGAAAGACATAACTCCTTGCATAAGCAATGTATTTGCGAAGAAGTTGACCAGGTAATGGAACAAAATCACCGTCTCTTCGTCTATCAAGTTTCAACCTTGAAATTAAAGAACCAGATCTTACACTCAAATCTACGCTTTCAACATTCTGTGATGCAGAAGCTCTTGAATCAGAAGGTGGATCTGGTCAAGAATATATTCCATTAGTGAATCTGGAATTGCCAAAATGCAGCATACACTAGTCTAGCCAATCTAAAATATAATGCAAGAGGGAGAGGAGAGATAACCTCCACGTCGCTTTTTAGATGCATGTGAATGTTGCCCAGACCCAGCATGAAGCTGCAAGATACATTTGAAACGTCAATCTTTAGTGCCCAGAAAACCATGTAGAAACATAGGGTCAAATGAAAAATAATAAGCCAAGAACATTGATTTGGTAAAAATGTGAAAATATTCAGCTTTTGTACACCGAGAAAATATACTGTCCTACGACATAAACACCCAAATAAAATATGCAGAGAACACGGTATGATTGCATCTAAGTCATTTGGCAAAAAAAAATCCATTTCAATATTCTTATAACTCTTCCCGCATTTTTCTGTTGGTCTGTGTGTGTATCATGCTGTATCTTTAATACACCATAAGTTCAAAAATATTTAAAGACTTAGGTCATTTACTTGACAAGAAGAGTAGCTTCTAGATCAAGAAATCCTAGAATAATTTGCAGAAATGAAAATTACAAACAGCTAATAATTCATATCCTTGATACAGACAAGCAGATACATGTGTTTAGTTAATTTTTAAACAAACTACAGTTTGGAGATAGCCTTGTCTAACAACTGAAAAATTCAAACCATTAATGAAAACTCAGTCAGTAATACACTTAATCATCATTGCTGAAGATGTTATTTATTAAAATGCATCAATATGAGAAGCAAATAAGTCATGCCATCAACCATGAATAAGATATGAATGTCATCTAGTTTATGTACAAAAGTGAACGCTGACACAAAGTAAGATGGTAAGACTTACTGACATAATGTGCTCTGAGACTCGCTTGTCCAAAAGTTCATCAGGCTTGTCCAGCAATATGAAAATTAAATCAAAACGGGACAATAGCGCAGCACTCATTTTCAAATTTTCATTTACAGTTTTCGCCCGACTGTGATTTTCATTTAAAGAAACTGTCAGAACAAATTCTTTGCTTGGTACATGACTGGCATTATGTGATAGTAAAGAGAAAATGTTTAGAGTGGTGGTATAGGATGGAATGGAATAGTCTGGTTATATTTTAAAAAATTGATGTCAGACCATTCATTTCCACTCTTTTCCATCCTACACCACCGATTGAAGGAGAAATTCGAAATAAGGGAAATAAGTAAACTTATATAACTTACGGCAATATAGTAATATGTGTGTGTGGATAAATCTGAGATAGAAAATTAAAAATAAAATAGGCCACTAAGGAAAATTGAGGGGATAATGAAAGTTAAAAACGTTACTTATAATGACCACCAACAGGGTTTGCAGCCGCTAAGACTGAAGTACGGGATGATAAACTTGCTACCAATCCCGCCTTTGCAATAGAAACACACTGTTGCTCCATTGCCTCCAGTAAAGCCTGTATAGTTAGAAATTTGCAATAAGGCTTCAGTTAAGATATATTAAAGTGTTAGAGTATATAGATGTAAGCTTGTATATAGTTAAGCAACAAAGCTTCATTAGTTTAAGTATTAGGCTTAAGCTTTAGCCTATAAGAAAGTGACATCTGTCACACATCTCTAGCTGCTTATATTCAAGCTATATATACTTGTATCTATGAGATTGATTCAATAATAATAGAATACAATTTTCTTTCTCTTTCTCTCTTTCTCTCTCTCTCTCTTGTAACAAACTTCTGTAACTAACTTCTCCAAAGTTCATCAATGGCGGTTTCAGATTCTAACATAAAGTAACCAGAAATTGACCACCAGTTACCAGAGAACAAACCTGATGCTCTGAGGTCATTTTATCAAACTCATCAATACAACACAATCCACTGTCAGCCAGCACCATAGCACCTATCAGGAAATGCAACAATTATTCACAGAAAATAATAACTAATTTTTGCAAACGATCACAGAAAAATCAGTTACACCCAATCATATCCTTATCTATAGCATACAAAAAAGAACAATTTCCGCCTCTTATCCACTTCATAAAAAAATTATTATTTCAGATAAACTAACAAAAATCTGCAGAGCTCAAGGAAATAGAGACGAGCACCAGAAAACTATCAACTATGTCATCATTCAGCCTACCACCAAGGAAGCAACCCATATAACTTGGCCATAAAAGAACTGCAGCTAACTTAGCTTCCTGATTTATTGAATATACTCTTTACGATCCACGTTTATCATATAGAAACAAAGATTTAAACATATGGAACACGGAAGAACAATTTGAAGAAATAAACAATACTCTCTCCGTCTCACAATAATAGTCGTTTAAGGTTTGTACGCAGTAATTAAGAAAATGATTAATTGTGTTGATTTCAATGGTAAAATTAATATTATTTACTAATATACCCTTGTTAATTGTAGTTAGTGGAGTAGTTAAGTTAGATGAAATTCAATAAATAAGGGTATAGTAGTGGAAAAAGGTAATAAATGATGCATTGGTATTCTAAAGTGACTATTGTTTTGAGACAAAAAAAAAATTCTAAAGTGACAATTATTGTGAGACGGAGGGAGTAAAAGGTAACACAAACACAATTCAAAGTCATATCCATAAAGAATACTATCAATCATGACCAATGGGTAGTAATCCACTAATTCTGGAAATATTACAGTGCACATTGAATCTTGAGTTCACAATATCATCGAGTGCAACAGAAAAAGAATTTAAAAGAATATACCCGCCTCAAAAGCATAGTCATTTGTCATAGGATCCTTCACTACAGCTACTGTGAGGCCAGCTTTGGTTGTGGCGTTACCACAGACATAGATACCACGTGGAGAAACAGCTGCTGCTGCTTGTAACAACTGGCTCTTACCTAGACCAGGATCACCTAGAAAATAGAAATTGCAATACAGCCAGTTTGTAAATTTATATCCTGTCTCCATTTTGCAAACTTCTAATTGAAGAAAGCATTTTTTATACTAATAAATCTACTTCTCTGTAAGAAAAAACATTTCTGAAGGTTTGATTCCATTCAAAATTGCAAAGGAAAGACATTAAGCATACCTACAACTATGACATGAATATCTCCCCTCACAGGAACCTTATTCTGATCCATAGAATGCCTCCGTACGCCGCCAAATAATGATAGAGTTATCCCAGCTGTCATAAACAACAGCAAACTATTATTTGATTTCCCCCTTGATTGCCAGTTTCAGAACATATATCCCAAATAATGACATTGAAGTATCAGAAAAAGCTTGAGTCACGTTCTTCCCAAACAATTACTAACAACGTACATGCCAGCCGTGAGATTAATAAGTCACGGAAATGAAACAAAAATATGATGGGCTAGCGACATTATGAAATTACTAGCAAGGCTATGCTAACAATTACAGAAGATATAAGAAACATGTCGCCAAACGAGCGAGTAAAAGAGTGGGCAGGGGCATGAAATTTCTGTCACTTCAGGGTTTGAGAAAAAGAAGGTGTGAGCAATCTTATCCTGAATGGAGAGGCTATTTCCAGCAATAGAACCGATGAACACCAGAACCAAGTCACAAGACAATAATGATACATTACGTCGTTGCGCTAAGGTTCGCCCTCTCACCAAACAAGTGACTGAGGGAGGAGGCACATTTCATAATGAGATGCATATTTACCTTTAACAAGCTCATGCCCATAGATGGAAGGGCATATAGAGTGAAGGATTTGCCGAAATAAATCTGAACCATGCTCCTCTGCAAATTTCACAACAAATTCTAAATCCTTTGGAGAAAACGAAAACAAATCAAACAGCTCAGTTGGTCTAGCTTTGGCATGAGAGTCTTGTGAATCATCAGGTATGGACTGTGACTTTGAATTCACTATGGATACAGCTTCAAGATACAAATAGTAAAATCCTTGGTTTCTGTTCTTTGACTTCCCTGAATAAATACCCACAAGCTACATCAGATGCTATATATGGCTCAAAAGAGAATAAGTTTACATTTTATTTAAAGTAGTTGAGATAATTAAAGCAGGTATAACTCTTAGCCTGACCTAACAATAAATATTTGTATAAACTAACCCAATTACCCAATAAAGAACAAGCACATGAATACTTTGTAGTAAATCAGTACACAAATCCTTGTGCCAAGTGATACTGTCGGTTATTGATAGGTAAGTCTAAATAACTGGTGTAACCGCATCTATCAGTATACTAAATTATGAAATAATTGGTATCATGTATCTTAGATAAAGGTTTGCTAATAGAACTAATTTTCTTTAAAATCTAATGTTGTAAGTTTTAAAGTTATATCATTTTAGCATACTTCTTGTGCATCAGGTTTTGACAACAGGAAAGGAGTTATGTAGCCTTTATGAATTAAGCTTGTAACTTGTAATACAAGCCAGCATGTAAGCCAGCAGTTAGAAAACCATACCTCCTCCAATATCCATGTAATTGTTAATTCCTCTAATAATTCCAGTAACCGTCACCACATCTCCAGGAATGCATGAATCAACAAGATCGTGTGTAAGTTCACATTCCACTGTTCGAGGCACTCGTCCTTCCTCGTGATCTTCATGTTTTAATAATTCTTGAACCCTAGTTTAGACGTGCATTTAAAACGGGTTTCAAAATGAATGAGTGGGGATGGGAGATTATGAGTCAAGATCGTATGTAAATGAATAGAGATTATGAGTCAAGATCTAGCCTCACCTTATTTTCTGAAAATCAATAGTTTGAGCAGTAGATCGCAATGGATTGAAATTTTTGCTTTTGCAGCCATTCAAATTGCAAGTTGGTGGTGGTGAAAATTTTCCATCGGGAAATATACGTGTAATACTTTGTTTGCACTTGATGCATTCAAAACTCATTTCTACCACAAGAGGCCTGACGGTGCTGGCTTTCACAGCAGTACCACGCACTGAGACAAGCTTGTCTGTCAAATCAGCAAATGATGTTAAAATGCCTAATTTTTTTCTATACAACGGAAAAACCTCAACTATAGCAAGCAAGCATTGGGAAGGGGGAAAAGCACTACAATGGTTTACCAATGTAAGCTGCTTTTAAATTCTTCAGTGCAATCATGGTTTCAGGACAGTTATGAAGACGAATGTCTACTTTTGCAGCAAGCTCCGGCTTGTCACTCTCCCATTTAGAAAGCAAAACCTGCTTCAAGTCATAGAAAACCTTGGTCAAGCGTAAGACATCCACGTAGTTGTAAAATAACAGAAGTGACTTCAAACATACCGTATGAACGGCAACACTCATGCATAAGAGAGCAATTTTAGGTTTCTCCGTTAACATTTCGTAAAATTCCTCGACGTTACATGTACTTTTAAGCTGCTGAAAATCAAGTGACAATACATAGTTTCCATATTCATTTCTCACCTGTCAACATAATTCAAAAGTTATACAACTTATACCAATGATGGATAACAAGTCAAAGTATTTTCCCATTTCGGACACTTAAATTGATAAGCACTTAACTAAATTGGATATCCGAACGTGATAAGCACTTATTCTTAGAGGCTCCAAATAATCACAAAAAGTACACATTCTTTTAGTTACTCTCGTCTCCACTATTCCACAAATTAAAACTACCAGAATCTGATTAAAAACAAATACGAATAAAATTATACAAAATAGAAACCTAAAATTGACCTATAATAGTTGAAATTTGAAATTCCTTACTAACATGAAATGAAATGAAATACCTGAGAAACGATGTTTTGGCCTATGGAAGAAGAAAAGAAGGAGAAAAGAGAAGAAGTGAGGTTGAGCCAGGTTTGTTCAACAGTGAAGAGTTGCTGAGGAAAGTAAAAATCCATTAACTCGAATGAATTCATGGATAATGATTCGGAACCATATCGGATCCTCTGCTCCGTCGTCTCTTCCGCCGTTCCGTGCATTCCGTTTCCGACTTATCTCCGTCTCCGTGTCTTTTCGTTGACGGGATTGATAATCGCGGGAAAATGCGAAGATTGAAATAAAAGGTGAATTCGATTTTATCCGGTCATTGGGCCTTTTTGCACTAAACCGCCAAATATTGAAATATTTCTATTTTCCTCAAAATTATATAATCCGAACCCTACCAAGTAGTTCTTTGTTTGAATTTATATAATCCGAGCTGCTTCAGTATATATTGTTTTTTTTGTTAATTTTGGTTACTTGTGTATATATGTCATTTTGCATGTTTCGGATATAAACTAGGTAGATTACGTTATAAATGACATAATTAATGTAACTGAATCTACTATACGTTAGAACCCATAGTAAAGGGGTAAAGTTTATCCATAAACGACAATCGCTTGATGTAAAAAGAATCACGATTGAAGAAACTTAGCTGACCTTAGCTAATTTTATCTTTCATCGACAAGGTTATACTCGGATAGATGGAGAGAGACTACATTTTCAAATGGTAAACTAATAAGGACATTTTTATAAAACAATTATAGAAATGTAAGAACAACATCTTACATTAAGGGACGAGGAATGTTGATTTTATAAATACAAACATTAGATTTACGGATATTATTTTTTTTTAGAGAAAGAGTATTAATTTTTATAAATATGTGTTTTCACACGTGCAAATATTTAAGTTAAAGAAATGTAAATGTAAAAATTTTCTTCTTCTTGGTCTTTTTGTTGTTAATTTCTCTTATAATATATTAAGAGTCCAAGACTTACGATGAAAATAGTTGTTATTCAAACACATCAAAAAAATTTGTTTTCAATTAACATTACAAGGATAAAATAACTCCGATAAACTACTTAGGGCTTACTCCTTCGAGTCACTTTGTTAAGTAAAAAAAACTATTTTTTAGATTCATTGAATACTTAATGTATTTGACATGTAATGATAGCTAATGTATTTAGTATAATACATAAGACACTCAATCATGAATCTAAAAGATGCTCCCTCCGATCCTACTTATAAAAAATATTTTGTTTTTTTGATTCATTGCGTAAATAATGTATTTGATCTATATTCTACATCAAATACATTAATTATTCAGGTCAACTTTTTTCTTATAGTATTTATATATATAGCACCATACAATTTTTTGATGAATAAATCTTGCTTTTTCTAATGAGCGAGCACATGCAAGCAAATTATTACATCAGCATCTATTCGCCAAGTCACATTTTTCTTTCCAAACTTTTAACGTACCTTTTGTGTGTCTTGAAATCCCACTAGCCGCTACTCCAAAGTTCAAATTTCTCAAGCACAAAACGCTCTCTCATTCACTTCTTCACATCACTTTCACGGCGGAATCAGAACCCTTCACCGGCGATGAACTCCGACTCCGAAGCTTCTCCGATAAAGAACGGTGTCAAAGATCGACGTCTCAGCATCATCGACTTTCTCTCTGCCGATGATTCTCTTCTCGATCCCGTTTCTTCCGATTACCACCAAAATTCAGGTTCACATTTTTTCCTAATTTTTCATTTCATTTTTTCAGATCAATTCAATCTGAATGAAAGTTTCATTTTCAGAAAACGAAGCTTGGTACACTCCGAATTCAAAAAAATTTGAAGATGCTGCTACAAAAATTGAACAGTGGGAAAACGAACCTCAAACATCTGAATCAAAGAATAAAAACCCTAAGTTCAATTTACGAAAGAGTTTAGCTTGGGACACTGCTTTTTTCACCAATGCTGGTACTTTTTATTTAATTTTCATAAAAACTGGATTTTGAGTTTTAATTTGTTTTTGATTTAATTTCTGTTGGTGTTAATGTTTAGGGGTTTTGGATGCTGAGGAGTTAACTAGTATAATCGAAGGTGTTGAGAAGGAAACATTACCAAGGATTGAAGAGGATGTATACAAATCATGTGAATCCATTTCGACTTTAGGGAGCGATAGTTTAACCTTTGAAACTGAAAGTGTTGATTTGGAGGGTGATTTGTTTGAGGATGTTCGAGCTTCCATTCAGAAATCTAGCAATAAGTCCAAAATTGCCAGTGCAGCTACCAGAATGTCGTCTAGCTCTGGGATTCCGGGGTTGCCAACTAGAGATTGTGAGTCTTTGTATTCATAATGCTTATTCAAAATTGAGGGTGTGTTGATTTATGCTTAATAGTTCAATTGATGATTCCTTGACTCTTTTTTTCAGCTGCTAGAAAGGTTGGTGTGGTTCCTCGCAACAAGGTAACTTACATTAATGATAGTGGCTATAATATTTTTGTTGCTCTCACATATGATTGCGATTGCGATTTGTGACTATAATATTTTTGTTTTTTTTTTTTAAATAAAAAAAGAGCCAAAACTAGAATATTTTTGTTGCTCTCACATGTACACACATACCCTTTTTATTGCGACAGCATGATTATTTCTTACCGAGTGAGATTGGTTGCATAGATCAAATTGTGACGTAATGCCTTATGATCCTACTGTTAAGTGTTAACCCTGCCTCATCTCAAGATTACTTGAAGGAAAATGCCAGAGGTGCTACCCCAATGGGCTAGTTCAGCTGGGGATATGCTGTTCCCCCTTTCAAAACTTGGGATGTAATTCCACCTTTGGAACCTTGACCGGAATGTATATCAATGTCCACAAAGTAACCTCATCACAGAAGTGCACTATCAATTCTAGGATAGGTGCCATGTTGTCCTGTCTAAGACTGAAATTGTGTAACTGTATCCAAATTGCCTTCCATTTTGATAAACAATAAAAATGATGTGTGCAATAACTTTCCATTGATTTTAGATGAAGGCATCACCTGCTTCAAGGAATCTACCAGCTGTTGCAAGAGTAATCGGGAAGACGACAAACAAGAATAATCCTACTTTTACACAAATACCACAGGTATGCAACTAATTTAAACTGCTGAAATGCCTTTCCTAGTTATAGTAACTTACGATTAGCAGAAGACAGAAGCACTCATAAATCGTGAAATGAAATTTTAAATGGCTATGTCTAATTGTCTGCGCACACACTTGACTGATTTTCGTATTTTGAAAAAGCCCATCGCTACAAGGAGAGAGTCATCTATTTCAAAGCCGTCGAAGGTGCCAACTAAGCCTAATGCAAATTCCACAATTTCATCCAAGAGAGCGTCGCTTAGTGTTCCACATATCATAAGCGAAAAGGACAAGGCAAAACACATAAATGGTGGTTAGTACTTGCATTGGCATGATTTACTTCTTTTTTTAATCCTCATTTTTGCATAAGGAATGCCTTTCTGAGTTGTAGTAAATTTTAATTCTTCAGATAGAGTCAGTTTAGTGTCAAGAGCATCTGTTATTGGAGGTTCAAGGGGTACTGAGCATAAGTTATCCAAATTAACTTCGGGCCAGTCAATATCAACAAAGACAAAATCAGCAACTTCCAAATCTTCCGGTAGCAACGTATCTGATAATATTGGTAAATCTCCATTTAATTCCGCAAGAAGAAACATTATTGCTGGAACTTCAAAGCCTCCCTCATCTCGCCCTCCCGCCAGAACACTGTCGGGTTTCGCTTCAAGAAACAAAACTGAATCTGGGAATTCTAGTCTCTCAAGCTTAATTTCTGCTAACAAACTTTCTTCTAGTATTTCCCCCGCTAGTTCTGTTAGTGATTGGTCTTCAGAGGCATCTGTATCAACTTCTATACCTAAACATATGTGTATAAGTTCAAGGTCCAGCATTGATAGTAACTCTAGCAGAAAGGTTTTATCAGACACTAATGCAGATCAAGGTATAAGTTCTCAGATTTCTCGGAGTGATTTTAGCTTAGAAGGGCAGGAGGCTCAGCAAACTGGAATTATCAGTCAAAGTGTGAGGACTGCTTCTGTGGCAGCAGTTAATCCCCCAGTTCCTGCAAAACCTTCAGGCCTGCGACTGCCTTCACCAAAGATTGGTTTCTTTGATGGGGTGAGTTTTTCCGCCTTTTTATGTTTGATATAGTCATAAAACAGTTTGAGAGTGCATTTTCTGAAGAAATTTGTATCATTATGACCTTGGTCACACACCTTGAAAGCCATGTATTGGTTTTTCCATGTGTAATATGTGATTCTGTTAACTATGGCTTTCTCATTTTTCCAATTTAATCTTCATCTCTTTATGCAGGCGAAATCCTCAGTGCGCACTCCTCGTGGTGGAGCGCAACCACACTCTTCTGTGTCTCACGGCTTGCTAAAACATGGAGCAGGAAGTTCAAGTGAAGGCCAAATCAAAGCAAAGCTGCAAGCAGTGAGATCTATCACGCCAATTGCAAACAAAAAACTAGATAACCAGCAAAACCCACATCCAAATCATATTGATGAATCATTAGATGTTGCAATTAAGACATCTAGTGCAGAGCAGAACGTCAAAAGCTCTTCTGAAATGCTCAAGGGGGCTGTTAAAAATGTTGAATATACATCACTATCGCATGAAATGGAGAGAACTAATTATGATTTGCATCCACTGACCCGTGTCGATCACCAGGACAGTGTCTATCATGATAATCAAGTTGATTGTTTGATCGAACAAGTTGGACTTATGAACATAAATTCCAAGACTCAGGAAAAGATCAACGGTGATTCTCTTTCTTTTTGTAAGACTGATATCAGCTTCCAAGATAAATCCAATGGTATGGAGTTATCAAATCACAAGGAGCTTTTTGATTATCCTAAAAACCAAGAATTAATCAAAGGTTTGTCTACCCCGTATCATTGTGTCACCCCTACCAGCATTGATATGGCAACTTCAGCAAGGATACCCTTTGCAGCAAAAGATTCATTTTGCAACATGGATTGTACTGTTTTGACAGAACCAGCAACTTCAGAGATAAAATCAACCAACTTACCTGTGCTGGAAAGCATTACAAAAGAAAACAACTGAGATGATATGATAAGTTGAACTACTTATTTTTTTAGTTTGCTGCTTTGTGCTAAAAGTGCAACTGTAGAAGTCTTGATCTTGATGTATGGTGTTCAGATTACGAATATTACTTGTTCTACTGTTATTTATTTCTATTTGAGCGGTCTCTTTTTCCTTGGGTTCATTGCCATGAATCCTTTAAGCATCGGATATTTTAAAAAAGAAAATGAACTTGGTGTTGTTGTAATCTTATTTCATTTTCTTAACATTTGAAGATTTAAATCCATGTAATGGTATTTATTTGCCATTTTGTTTAATGATCTTTTATGTAGCGTATTTGAATGGTGACATCATATAAATGCTTTATAAATTAAAATTTTAAGTTTCTTTGTTTTTAAATAGGTTTCATTCCCCTCTGAAAGAAAGAAAAGGCTTAATTTCATATTTGATTTTTATGGTTTTGAAAAGGTGTGTGGTTTTAGTTTTGCATGAAGTTTTCATAAGGAGCTATTTAAAATAAATTAAAGCTTGACCAAAAAAATAAAAAATAAAATATCCCTACTTAGATCACAATCACAATTTTTTATATCATAAAAGTATCAGAAGACATGGGATTACAATTTTTTCATTTGGATTATATTGCAACAATTAAACTAAATTACAACAATTGGGGCAAATATTATAACATTGATTGATATTTGCTTCATTTGAGAACTGTTTTATCAAATAACATGAAATATTGACATTGGCACTAAATTTGCTTGGTTGAAAAAATTCTCGGGACAATTAAACTTAATCAAATGAACATACAAGAACCAGAACCATGTCACTAAAAATGTATATATGTTATGAAAAATAAATTTTGAATACCTTCCAAAAAATCCCAAACATATTACAAGGCGTTATAATTTCATATACACTGCGTTATAAATGAAAAAATAAAATTTTAAATGCGTTTAAGAATATTATTTAAACATATAAAAAAATTGACGACATGTTTGACACTGTACAGAAAATAAATTATTCATAACTATTGATTTGATTCAATGAAAGAATAAAAGAGAGAGAAAAAAAAAGAATCTATACCGACAACAAAAATTGTCCAAATAAAAATTTCTCTTTTAGGATAGAACCATTCACGATCCTTGCGAACGTCTACTAGGTTAAAGCCATTCTGGAGCCAGGGATGACATGGCACTATGGCAGTGATCACATGCTAGGAGTGGCCGGTTATACAAATATGTATTAAGGCCATATGGACGAGGTGCCTTACTTGGGGAATCTAGAATGATGCCTGCTTAAACTCATTTTTAATTTAGCGAACAGGATAAGCAAGATGTTGTTAACTAGATATTATGATTGTAGAAAGGCTTGAAGCATTCATGAGCAAATCCAGACAAGTCATGTATTTCCACGATACACCACCTTAAACCAGCATCCATCATACACCACCTTAACCCTCCTATAGCACTGCCAACTGGTTTTCCATCTTAAACATGGTTTGCCCGTCAGTACCTAACAGCAGTATCGAGTGAACATTTGATACGGGATCTAGCGATGATATCAATACAGCTCAACCAAATGTAGAAGAAGGATATTATCAAATGTGAATCAGATAGTTCGGACTCATCTAGTATTCGGAAGCAAAAATTTAACAAATATTAGGTGAAACTAAAGAAAACAGACATTTCTATGCCGGATCCGTGTTATTTAAAAGAAAAATCACCAGACAAATTTGTGCGCAGATGAACAATCACATTGATGTAAATGGTAATATAAAGTTGGAGGAAACAAAAACAGTGAAAAACAACTACATAAATTTCGAGAAATTAAGCATGACTCAAGGGTGGTCCCATTTGATTCTCAGTTCTGGACTCAAACTTGCTACTTCCCCCTTTAAACTCTTACAAGATTACCATTAAGGTGGGAAAAACATCATACCCTTGTCTATCCTTTTCTCTCATAAAATACTGTAACTGTAAACCTTGATTAAATCTACTTGCCCGTTTAAGCTACGTTTTCTCTCACCACATGCCAGTAATATTGGGACTTGGCTTATTCATATGACTATTAGCTGCATGCAACCATAATGCATAATCTAAAACGGCCTCTAATAGGTTTATTTAACACAATTAACAACAGCAATTAGGTTTATGTTAAGGTGGACATATTAATAGCTGATTTAATATCATCACAAACAGTAAGCCTTAAAATAAATCTGCATTTGATGACTCAAAGGAGAGGCTGGTGCAATTTATTTACCAGCAAGATTGGAGGGGGGACAACAAAGGAGAGAAGATATGAAATAATATTAAAACATTTTATCATATGAATCAAACAAAATTCAGAAACATTACTAGTGCTAATACGGAAACAAAATTGTCCATAAAACCCATTTAGTCTGATGAAGCATAATTCATAACAACTTTTAGAAGAAACTAAAGAAAAACGATAGCCATCCCACAACTTCAAGACCTAGGCTTCTCCTTCTTCTCCTTGAAGAGAGCAAGAAGAGAGACACCAGAAACCTTCACAACCTTGAACCTGACTCCAGGAATATCACCAACAGCATGACCTTTACGACCAAATCCAGCGATCAAGACTTCATCCTACAAACCATCATCAACAACATATTACTAGTGGATATACATTGCAGTTTACATAGTATTAAAGGTCCAATTAAGATAACAGATTCTAAGGGTGTAACACGTCAAAACAGCAATTAACATAATCATCACTTACATTCTCCTCAATGTAATTCAAGCAACCATCATTTGGGACAAAGGCAGCAATCTTCTTCCCATTTTTGATTAATTGAACCCTAGCACATTTACGGATAGCAGAGTTGGGCTGCTTAGCCTCAATACCACTGCACATAAGAGACAGTGCAAATTCTTAACATCATATGCGTAATAAGTAAGACAATATTCAATTAAAAAGATATATTTTGTAGCAAAAAGTTAAATAAATCTTACATCTTTTCGAGAACAATTCCCTTAGCATGGGATGAACCAGAAAAGGGTTTCTTCCATTCATTCCCAAGATGAGATTTCTTAAATTGCTTATCAGCCCACCTTTGCTTGATACGGAGTTTCCTCAGCTTGCGGGCAGCTCCCATTCCTCTTGTCTTGCTACTGAAAAAAGATGAACAATAAATCTCTGTCACTAACATTCTTATTTATATTAAAATCAATTAGTAATTCCATTGTTTAAAGTGAGGCAAAATCATATCAAACAATACCATGCCCAAAATAAACTAAATTTATTTCATAACAAAAACTGTGTTACTCTAATCTTAAAGTTTAAAAATAAAGTTTAAAAATGCTTTCATATGAAGCGAATCACAAATCACAAGCCTAATCCTAATACTAGAAAAAATACAAATTTCTAACACAAAGAAGCAGCGAGAACATTAAGTACATAGATCCATATTAAGCAGCAACAAATTCAATAAGAATATCACAAATCAATTACGCTAATGATCGATTTCATGTTTTTGTGTTCCCAAACAGACTAAGATGAAACAATAAGAATAAAACCAAATCCAATATCACACATAATAATTCGAAGGGCTTAACAACATTAACACATGTAAATACGTATGAGAATGATGAAATTAAAGAATGTAAAGTTGTATTACCCCATGGTGATCGAGAATTAGTTCTGCTCGGAGGAAATCGGAGAAGAAGAGTGTGCTGTAGCGGCAGCTGGCAGTGTAAAAATGTAAACCCTAATTTTCGATGGAGTTCTGTGGTTATATAAAGGAACCACTGTTGAACCAAACCCTCTATTTTTGGGCTGGGCCTCAGCTAACTTGAGTTTTAAATCAAACAGTACCTATTAACACCTACCGTTTTACTATTATACCTACATTTTTAATATACCTATAAATATATTGGTTCTTATTTTTCTTTACTATCTTTTATTTCCGATAAAATGCAAATTTATTAATTTCTGAATATTATTTATCCTTAGTTTCTTTTTTTCAATTGGTAATGTGAACAATCATTTCATATTTAAATTTTATTCTCTTTGTCTTATCACACATATGTCAATGCATAATTTTAACATTTAATATCTTTAATTATCAATTAATAAAAAATGTATGTTTTGAAAATATTCATCAAGATGAATGTAACAGTAACTTAGGGTTCGTTTGATGGTCAGGATAGGGAGACAGGATATGATACATTAATCATATCCTGCTTAAATCTTATGTTTGATGCACCAAAAGGATGGGATAAAATAAACCATTTTCCTATCCTATCCTGACTTTCCTTTATAATTTATATCCTGAGTATAGGCTGGGTTAGGAATTATCCTAACATGATTAGAAAATCATTCCTTATTTATTATTTTGATATTCTACCATTTTTAAAATATTGACATTTTTAAAATAATGATAGCATGTATTTTCCATAATAATTAATAACATGCCATTTTTATAATATTTAATTAATTATGAGAGCAATTTTTAATTTAATTATAATGATATCATGTTTGTTATCATGTGCGCATCAAACACATGATAGGATTAATGTTTATCATGTCCTTATCATATTCTATCACTATCAAATTTTATTTCATATCTTGTCTCTATCCTATCCTAACCATCAAACGGGCCCTTATATGCTACCGTTTGTTTTTATATATTAGTAGAAAAATGTAGGCAAAATGTGTTATGTGAATAGTACAAATAATCAAACTATGTTGCTTAATATGAGATGGATGAGGTATATCTTAACTTTTAGACACTAATTTTTTTGTGTGAAGGATTTTAGATCTTAACTTAACCTTTGTAAATATGTAGCATTGCGGTTGACACAAACAGTTGTGCCTTCCGGTTTAAAGTGATTTTGCATGAGTGTGCCCCCTACTCCAAATAATTTTCCTTCATAAAAACATTTTTAAATGTTTTATTTCAAATTCCTCGTGTCAAAGCTGGTGTGACACAGTTGAGTAAGAAATTTTCACCAAACAATATTAAATGGTCATGAATTTTGCATGGATTGAAGCTAAAAAAAATCATCACACTCCTTTCAATTTGTTCATTTTAAAATGTATTTATTTATATTTTAAAATTCACAATGTTGAGTCCAAAAAATATATATATCGATTTTGTTTTGGTCGATGTTAAAAAGTTGCAACTGGCAAACTCAAACCACTATTATAGGACTTGAAAGATTTGAATTAAAATAATGCTGACATTGGTCTCAGAACAATTTCCAAAGACATTTTCATCCATAATTTGATACTACTTGCTAAGGATTTCATGACAATAAGACAGGATCTACTTGGAGAAACAAAATACAGTAGGGTCCTATAACGGTTGAACAGCTTGTTTCAAGAAAGTCAGTACCAGATACTGGTAATAGTAATACCTAACAATAATAACAACATTCAATAAGAATAAAAAAAGTACAATGAAACAACATATTAAAATCTACTTAATGATGATTCTTCCTCCACAACACTCCAATCTTCTTCAGCATGTTTTTGTTTTTCTTCTTTGGAGACTCGTCATCCGTGTCTTCTAAATAAGGTGAATTCATTGTCTTGCTTGAAATAGAGTTGAAACTACTGTCAAGAGCGCCGTTTTTCCCTACACATTTTCCATTGTTTCCAGTGGTAGAAAGTATAGACGCAGCTGCCTCAGCCGCTTTTCTCCACTGATCAGACTGAACTTTCAATCTCCTTAATTCGGCTTCCAACTCTGAATTCGCAGCCTGAGCAGCATCTAGCTGTTCGGTTACCCGAGCCACTCTTCTGTTGCTTTTATCCGCTTCTTCCATTACATAGCTAAGTTTCGTCAAAGCCTCTTTCTCTGCAGCCCTTGCTGCTTCAACCGACTCAACAGCCTCATCAGTGATTTTGTTCTGCTCCAACTCTTTTATCTCCATCTTGAGGATACTGTTTTCTTCAGTTACTCTTTTCATCTCTGTCTCCCTATCTAATAGTTTTGCTTTCCACTCTGCAACATCAGTATCCATTTTTTTGAGTTCTGCAGCAAGTTCAGATTCCCTTTCAGTAGATCGCTTTTCATTGATACTGGAATTGCACCCCTCATTCTCCGCCGACAGACTCAGCAATTGAGATTCCTTTTCCATCAGGCTTGCTTTTAGCTCTTCAATACCAGCTATAGCTTTCCTCAATTCCTCATATAATTCAGCCTCTCTCTCACTGGATTCTGATTTTGTACGTTCCAGTTGTTCGTAAGCACTTCTAATCTGCAATGTGCTCTGGATGTATTCCTCTTGGTATCTTACCTCAGCAACATCCAATGCAGATTTCAACTGTTCTACTTCAGATTTGGCAGAGATAAGCGCGGCTTTGAGCCCATTAATCTCATTGTCCTGAGAAAGTCCCTTTCCATTGGTTGAATCAGTGTCAAGTTTCCTCACAAGTTCCTCCAAGGATTTTGCTTGAGATCTTGATTGCTCCAACTCCAAAGCTAAGGATTTGTAAGCTTCAGTTGCTTTTATACCATCTGATCGAAGTGTTTCCACTGTCTTATTTACTGTTTCCAATTGCATTTGCATTTTGCCAATCACTTCTAAAGCTCGTGATTCGGATTCTTTGCAACCACTTGCCTCATCTCTTAGTTTTTCCATAACAGAGATAGCTTCACTAAGATCCATCCTCAACTCCTGAATCTGAGCATGATCAGACTCTGCGTTGTTAGCCTGAGAAGATTCGGACTCGCTTGCTCTTTCAAGCTGACTTTTCAATTTATGTATTTCATTCATGGCAGACACCAGAGCGGATGAATCCATTGAGTGTTGCTTTTGGACAGCCTCAAGTTCAGATTGCCATGCACGATCTCGATCCTGAGATATTTTACTGAGTTCTTGAAGGCGTGCTTCTTCGGACGCGGAAAGGTCCATAAACTGTTGACGAGATTCTTCCAGCTCTTTTGACAAGGACAGTATCTGCTTCTTTGCTTCTTCCGCCTCCTCTTGAACTTTTCTCTTCCACGACTCCGATGAGTTAAGTTGATCCTTAGCACTCTTCAGATCTTCTTGAAGCTTAGCAATCCGTGATTCCAATTCCTGAACCTTGCTAGGCCGCTTCTTCTAAAGCCAGAAAAGGGACACATTATAAAGTGAATGATAAAATAAAACTATGAATATTAAAAATATTTTGGATTTTGTATATTGATATATAGATATAGAACACAGATAGTAGATTAAGAACTTCCATCGAAAAAAATTATGAACTTGAAAATTTGAATGCAAGAGCCACTAAACAATAAGTATCTATATCAATATCATCAAGGAGATTGTCATTAGCCACAATAGCTCCATAAGGCAAGTCTAACTAACCCATCCACATTATTAGCAAAAGAGTGCCTAAATTTGTTGGACTCAAATATAAATATAAACAAATGTCAAGTAATTTATCCACATTTAATGTTATTATTCCAAAAATACTCATAAATTAATCAATTAAATTGGGAAGAGGTAATTATTATAACGAGGGGCATATTGGTAAATGTATTTCATTTTTTACATGAATTCATGATAATTAAATGTCATAATAAGTGTGAAAATATGTATTTTTACTTATTCCCTAAAAAAAATGTATTTTTACTTATAATAATCGAGTTAAGAGGGAGTAGTTTCAAATACCTCAGATATTGGACTGTGTGATAACCTGCGTTCGTTTACTTTCGGACTCATGTCTTTTGGCGTCTTTCTTATGGGGTTTGGTGAGGAGGAGGCCGAGTTAGATCCAGAGTTTGGTGTCTTCAACTGGCGAGCTGTTCGAGGAGTTGTAGCAGGTGATTTCCTTTGGGACATTTCTGGAGCACTGGATCTGCCAGCCATAAGTCAATTAGCATGAATAATCAAATGTATAATAAACGTAAATCCAAACCATAACATGATGAAATGGTCAAGTGAGAAGAATCAATCATCTGGAGGAAGCTATGCAACACTATATACAAACACCGCCATTCATATACATTGTACAAGCTAAGCAACACATTTTCCAACTTGAGTAACTGAAAAAAATCATTGGATCATAAAGCATACTTGATCATGGAATGATATAGAGAGGGATAGAAGATTGCCTCAAGCTCAATAAGAACTAGGAGAAGTTTATTCAAAGAAATTCAATATTCACTAAAGAACATAGAAAATTCCTTCAAAAAATTTCTTTAACGGCACACAATGCAATAGAATTAGAGTTTACCAATCAAATAAACCTGTCCACAGTTAACTTTTCAATTTCATTATATTAACTTGTCCACAGTTAACTTTTCAAATTCATTATATTTTTTGCAATAAAACAATCCAAAAGAAATACATCCAATGGCATGCAGGAAGAATGTTAAAATTAAAATATATACAATCTTACCTTGCTTTTGGTGTCTGCATAATTTAATGTCTCAAGAGATAGAAATACAATGGAGAGTACTTCTTCAAATCCCCTGACCTACTATTCCTGCAATAAGAATCTAAGATTAAGTAAGAAATAAAAAGAAAAAGGAATTTGATTTATTCTTTATATAGTAATAGAAAAAGCAATTGTTCGCAGCTTATGTGACCCCATTGAATCAGCATTCAACAAAAAAGGGCAACAAACAAAATGTATATAATCCCTTCAAGGAAACTCCAAGTAAACAAACTCCATTACCACCAACCAAATCCAAAATACACATAAATAGCTAAAATAAATAAACACAACCTTCATACCAAAATCCTTAAATAACTTATATCATCGTTAAATAATTTTTTTTAAAAAAGAAACAATCTTCAACTTTTCTAACTTTCATTTTGACCTTCCTTCTTTTTCCATGCTAAGAAAATACACAAGTTTGAAAGGTTACATTTTTTTGACCAACTTTGACCCAGATCTACAAGTACTTTGAAAACAAAACAACCGAACAGAACGAATAATAAAAATGCATAAAGGAAAAAAACATAGATTCTGCTCCAACAACATGAAAAGCAAGCTACTATACTTCTAAGAAAGAAACCCAAAAAAATAGGAAAATTTGTCTGCATGTTGTGTTGACAAGAGAAAGCACCAAGCAACTTTAAACAAAAAAACAACTAAAAAACAAAATAAATAAACTCAAAATTGTTGTCTTTAATCTTTAATAATATAATAATAAATAACAAAAACAAAATCCAGATTTTGAAACAAAGATAATGTATCTTTGTTAAGATCGTAACAACAAAAACTTGGCTTATAAAAAAGGTGAAGGAAAAAAAAAACATCACTCTGCTACTAGTAAGAAAGATAGCATTGAACAAACTGGTCAACCATAACAATAACAATAAATAACACAAGTGTACTAAGTACAGAAACTACAATAAT
Organism: Medicago arabica; assembly: GCA_946800305.1. Lineage (NCBI taxonomy): Eukaryota > Viridiplantae > Streptophyta > Magnoliopsida > Fabales > Fabaceae > Medicago > Medicago arabica. The sequence goes on from OX326969.1 coordinate 52,571,896, forward strand.
GCAGAACATTAAACTAAACTACATTTCTCACAGAAAAATAAAATGTGAAGAGGGTAGACTTACAAGAGTGTGGAAGTGTGAAGAGAAGGAAACCCTAGCTAAAGAGAGAGTGTGGGTTGGTGAAGAAGTTGTAAGATGGGTTTTGGATTATTGTGATGTATTTGGTTGCTCACTTCCCGAGTTACTCTCACTGTGTCAGAAGAGTATAGTATAGCATAGCATATCATAGCAACCAACACAGCAAAAAACACTTTGGAACTCTGTTTTCGTTAATTACACGCTCCTTCTTTTCTTCACACGCTCCTTTCTTTATTATTTTTAAGGTTAATTAAGTAAATGATCTTATAAATATTCAGAATTTTGTTTTTAATCTCAATAAAATGAAATAATATTTTCCTTAACATTTTTGGGACAAAAGATGTTGACGAAATTTTTTGACATAAACTAAAAATGATGATGGAAAAATTTTATAGAGACTAAAAATGTTGACGGAAAATTTTATAGAGACTAAAAAATATGATTTTATTTTGCGATGACTAAAAACAAAATTTTAAATATTTATAGAGACCATTTACTTAATTAACCCTTTATTTTTATTAAGGGTAATAGTTATTTTGATCCTTGAATTGTAACCAATAACACAATAATCTTTTAATATATCAAAATTTTAAAATAGTTATTGTTCGTGCATTTTATTGGACAAAATACGTTAAAATAATCATTCAATATTGACTTAAACTCTTTATATAAATATTGGTATGACAGTAGCTAAGTACATAGAAAACTAATATAATATGATAATAAGTAAATATATTCACTGATTAATATAATAATATTAACAAAATATTTTAATACAATAGACTAATTTGACTAACACAATACACAATCGTGTATTATTTTGAAATTTCAATACACTGAAAAACTATTGTGACTACTCATTACACGTTCAAGGATTGAAATGAGGTGAGGTTTGAAATGAATATTGTTTGTTTTTATTATGGACCAACAAACAAGGACTACACTCGTAAATTGTTTGTTGTCGTTTGCGAGACGGTGAGGTTTAGCATGGGAAAGGGAAGTTGTTTCCCATGATGGGAAAGTTTTTTTTTACCATCAGATTAAATGAAGAGCGCATTATTATTATGTTCTCTCAACACTGGATTTTTTCACATTGTCTTCCCCAACTATTTAATCTCCTCCATGTCTCTCTCACCAACCACAATCAGCAACTCACCTCCAAACAAATCCATTTCATTCAAGTTTCAACAACGAATTTTGAGGAAGCAAACAAACACACATTGTTGAATCAGAATAAGCATCTCTTGAATATTGTTTTTCACCAATTTCATCAAATCTAGTGAAGAACAATTTAAGTTATCCTACCAGCAACTATCCTACCAAAAACTCTCCTCCAAACAAATCATTTTCATCAATTTGAGCCTCTCTTAGAATCAGAACAAACCCATTATATAGAAAACCTTCAATATCTCTAATTCACAGTGACTCACAGTTCACGTTTAGATTTGTTCTACTTTGTTGGATTAAGCAAAAAAAAATTAATTAACCACAAAGAATAAGATTCAAATATTAAAACTAGTGAATTCCATGAAGAACAAAATCTTTGAGCTAATACAAAACCAATACACCAAAACGAGAGAGAAAATTCAATACTACTGTCTTAAATATATAAGTCTGGTTATAAATAAAAAACAACACAGAAAATGAAGAAAGGAAAAAACTAATATCACTTGGGTTTTGAGAAATTAATGGGTTTTGAGATTTGCGGTCGCAAGAGTGAGAAATCTGGATCTGGAGAAGACAGTGTCAAATATATGGTGTGGACATACCATCATAAAATGAGTGCACCTCTTTAATCTGATGGTTAAAAAAAACTTTCTCATCATGGGAAACACTTTCCCTTTCCCATGCTAAACCCCACCTTGAAATGAATATTGTCCGTTTTTATTATAGACAAACAAACAAGAACTACACTCATAAACTTTGTTTATTGTCGTTTGCGAGACTCCAAAATTGGCTTCTTGGTTACAGGTCAGGATAAAAATTCACCAAGTTAAATACATTATATTTTCTCTTTCCGATTATGTATTTTGGGATCGTAGATCATCATATTATTTACTTTGGCTTTAAATCGATCGTAATGTCAATTTTACAGACGACCATTTTGTTGCTTTCTTCTTCAATGAATTATCCTTCAACGCATTAATGTTTGTACCTTTATCTAAGCAACGATACATCTGTCGTATTCTCTTTAACGAAACAATGCTTGAATCTTTTCAACCATAATTTCTTTTGATTTAATCACGTCTTTGACAAAGTGCAAACAAATGTCAATATACTTAATGATTTGTTAAGTAAATAACACTCTGACTATCGCAATGTATCTTCGAACATTATCGAGTAATTTCAAACTCATCGATCATCTCTTTCAATCATATGGTTTCATTGATCCCTTCAATACGGCTTCATCGATCCCTTTAAATCCTTGCTTTCATCACTCTTAGATGCCGCCTTCAGTGTATTTGGTTTCGAGTCTTGCAACTATTCGGCCGCATTTAGAGCATAACAAATCAAGTTAGCATAACTATATTGTATAAGGGTAATAATGGTCCTCCCCTCGATATCTTTAACAAGCTGATATTGAGGATCCACTGTGATTGTTTTCCACTTGAACTTGATGTCGAATTCTCGTTTTCCTCATCTTATCTTGTTCATCGAAGGAAGGCCATACCTTAAACCAAATTCTCCCCCACCTCTATTTTTTAGTTTGCCGTCTCTAGGTCTATACGCTTCATTCTTATGTGGGTCTTATTGAAAGTAAGATTCATGGCTATCACGACTCTTGATCCTCCAAAAGGTTTCATCTTCCACGACTTGTAACCCTTCACGTCTTCCGGATAACAAATGAAGACACATTTCATAGCCCTGGTATCAAGTTTGTCTTGAGCTTGATATGCACATGTGCTAGAGCTCCATAACCCTTTAGAGTTATTTGCCAACTTCCCACTCCACGTCAATTAGATGTGTGAAGTAAAAGTAAGTAGTAACAAAATCCAAAATCCTATCGTTTAGACTTGTTTTTAATTTTTTTTCTTCATATTCTCCGAAAAATCCACGCACAAAAATTGCATTAGTATTATTTGATTTTTAGATTATTTTGTGGTATTTAAGATTTTATTCGACGGTTTATTTTTTTTATCATTTTTTACTTTGTTTTTGGTTGTTTTTAAAAACAAAATTTCAAAATTGTTGTAATGAGAGAGATTTTGATTGCTTGGTTATATATAAGCATATTTTGAATTATAAAATCCGAACATAGTTTGGATGTTTTCGGATTTTATAATATGAAATCTCATGGACATTTTTGTAAGAAATACAAGGCACGTGAGAAGTAGATGGGGTGGAAAAAGTAAAACTCGTTTTTTTTCTCCAGTGTAACAACTAAAAATTGTTACACAGGCAAACTAAACCCAACACAAGTTTTAGGCCCGAAATGGTTCACTTTCACGAACTTGAAATTAGTTGAAGTCCACGTGATTTTTGCAAAAATGAATGAATCCGCCATTGTTGTCATCATGGAGGGTTCAATCAAGTTCGGGTCTAAAATAGTTCACCCAGAAGAAAAAAAATCGAAAGTGTAAAACTTTGGTTTATTTTTTACCTTTTCAAGCTTCAGTTTTGTTGGGTTACAATTTATAAAGATCACAGAATTCTGCTCTCCCCCCAGCAAAATCTACTCCAGCCCTGCAGGCAGGACGAAAATACCCCTGCGCATGTTAACTTGCGCCCGTATAAAACTGCGTGCAAGTTAACACGCGCTGCGTGACTTAAGTCACCCATGTGTTAAACATTGCGTGACTTAAGCCAGACACTGCGCCAGTTAACTTGCGCACAGATTTAACACATGCGCAAGTTAACATGCGCAATGTCTGTGCAGATTTAACTTGCGCACAGACACTGTGCAAGTTAACCTGCGCACAGATTTAACACATGCGCAGGTTAACTTGCGCAGTGTCTGTGCAGATTTAACTTGCGCACAGATTTAACACATGCGCGAGTTATGTGCAACAATTTTAACGGTTCTATTTACCTGTTTATTTTTCGTTATATTTCATTTTTCGTTATTCATTCAAGCACGTGTTAACTCATAAACAAATTGCGAAAAAATAAAGGACCAAGATAAGGGAAAATGTCATAAAATGCTAAAAAAGCGCAAATGTTATATACATCCAAATCCGAAAAAATATCATAAACAAAAACTATACAAGACATAACCCCTAAACACTACTGCTGTGGACTCCTGCTCCGTCGTCGTGGAACCTGCATCTGCTCCAGCATGCTCCACTCAGACTGTATACACTACATCATGCGGAGTACCTCTGGGTTACCAAACACATCAGGATGCCTCATAGCACTATCCACTCTGGCTCTGATGTTGGCGATGATCTGGTATGGGTCGGGAGGATGTCTGGTCCACTACTGGTCAACAATAACCTCCTCATAAGGAGGGAAGGACGAGGAGGTGCCTGAGCTGCGTAGTCAGGAATGGCCGCAGGGGGGTTCACAATAGGATGTGACACTCTATAGAACCATCTCATGTACCCTCTGCTATGAGCCCACGGTTCGTCCTCTGGCACCGGATCACCCCTTTGTTGCTGGCTGAGGACATGTAGAGCAAACTCCACGAAAGCCTGGGCCGCGACATCTGCCGCAGTAAGATCAACATATGTAGGAGACATGGGCCGTGTCTGGACATACCCGTACTGCCTAAGAACCCGCTCAGGCAAGTGACGGAACATCCTGTCTCTGCCGGCCATGGTCCATCCGGAGTACCAGCATATGTCGTGGAATGGCGTGATGTGTCGCCGTCTCTCGTACGACCTCCAGATGACGTGAGAGTGATTCATCGCGTCAATGGCATCTCTATAGTGTCCAGGGTCCGTAAAGCCCCTAGGAGGTCTCCACTGGCTCACGAGCAGGGCTACTGCCGGGTCGTACACGTCACTACGAACCCTCGGAATGAGGTTCGTGAAGTGCGCCAAAGTTCATCCCTGCAAACACAAAGAACCAAATATATATCAACACAAGTATTATACAAACCATGTAAAAAAGAAGAAAAACAAATCTTACCACAAGCAGGGTCATGTAACCACCACAGGTGACCAATGATGAATCGGAGGTCGAGAGCTGCTCGTATAGGAATGCTAGGCCCATCCCACCCCATGACCATTCGTCCATATCTTGCAGCGCAAACATCCACAACAGATTAATGTTTTTGTCGTTCTTGCGGGAGAAAATTGTCCATCAAAGCAAGAGCAACATAAATGCATTCACGCATGCCAACCTAACATCAAAGCGCTCGTCTTCATCCTCCTGTGTGTCAACCTCCATCAGCTGATTACACCTATTCAGGAGCTCCTCATAGCGCCTCTTCAGCACACCAAAATTAATATACGGACCACCCTGCCTGGTCAGCTCCCTAGCGGCATCCTCCGCAGAAATAAGCAACTCGGTCGTTATAATGTCCATCGCCTCGGTACTGGTGAGCTCTCTCTCAGAAAAGAGCTTCCCAATGATGGGGATGCCTAGGAGACACGCCACATCATCCAGTGTGATAGTCATATTCCCAACGGGTAGATGGAAGTTGTTGATCTCCTCATGCCATCTCTCTGACAAAGCACAAACTAGCCCGTGGGAGATGTTCCTGTACCCACTGTTCAGGAAGGGAGTTAGGCCGGACACATTCAGTACATCCTAAAACCAATTATTTTGTGCTCTCGGCTGAGGCACCGTCAAGTTTTTCAGGCTCAGCTTCTTCCCGTAGGAGATACCTCTCAACCTACGCTTTCTCCGAAACTGAAATACAAAAACAAAAAACAACAAACAACACCATTAAATAAATAAGTTGTAAAATTACCATTAAAAAAGAGAGTAAAATAAACATTAAAATATACTTACATCGGCATCGACCCATATCCTGCATGCCACATGTCCACCAAAGCGAGGTAAAGTCGAGAGGTTAGAAGGCCTGCATAGCCGTCTGATCCGGCCTCGTACACCACCCTCGGCACCCTCGGAAAACGAGCCCCGACATCATCATCATACTGAGGCTGAGCCTGAGCCTGAGGCTGCGCAATATCTTCTTGCTGCTCAGGCTCCTCAATATGAGGCTGCTCCTCCTGCTCAACAACAGACTGCATATGATGATGTTGCTGATGCTGATACGCCCAAATTGATACTGGTGAGGCTAAGGCTCCTCAAAATGATATTGGTGAGGCCGAGGCTTCTCAAACTGATATTGCGTCGGGTCCATCGCCTGGGATGGACCAGTCTTTGATGAAGAGGGCCCATGCCCAGCATCATCATCACTGGCAAGTCTCGTGCCCCCCACTCTCCCTTGACCTCGACCATGTAAAGGAGGGACTACTGCTTGCTTCTCCCTCCGTGCACTACTAGTAGAGGTAGGCCTCCCTAACCTAAGTTTGTCAGTCCTCTCCCTCTGAGACATATATGCACAACACAACATTTTAAAAAGCACAAAATCAATGACACATTTTCACACGGGCATTGTGTCATTTCTAACAGTTCAAGAACGACACGAAAGTTTCGACAGTGTCATTTCAATCCGTAGTTTACCAAATTATTGTCAAACATACTATATTCTAACTAATTTCATCATTAACAATCCAAAAAACACACAAATTTTTCATTGACACATTTTATCAAACACCTAGAGTGCAATTTTCAATCAACATAAAATCTAACAATTTCTAAACCCTAAACTACCACAATGCACTATAAACAACATCTAAACAACAATTCATAAGTTAAATCATCACTAACAATCATAAAAACTAACATGCAAGACAAATTTTAAAAAACCTAAAAATGTCAATTTTCTTCAAAAAATTTAAAATTTCAACCAAAAATGCAAAGAAGTGGGATAATCATCACTTACTTGATATTGTGGACGAAATTGGCTTTGAATGGCGCAAGAATGGTGAAAATCGCACTTGGAGGGGAAAAAATTCGAATTTTGGAAGTTTGAGAAATTAGGGAGATGGGTTGTTGTGTTGCTGTTATATGACTTAAGTCACGCTGCGCAACTTAACATGCGCAGCGCAGCTTAAGTTGCGCAGAACACATAACGTGCGCAAGTTAAGTCACGCAGCGTGACTTAAGTTGCGCAAAGGCGTTTTCGTCATTTTTGCTAGGCGGGAGTGTATGTTGCTGGGTGAAGAATGACTTTCATTTAACTATTATAATTTGTTTTGTTTTGCCAATATAACTCTTTGAGATAGCATCAGGTTATGTCCCCACCACAGTATTCACTTATTGCACCACTGAATATTGCAATTAGTTCTCTATATAAAAAAATAAAATATTTGTACAGTTATTTTGTGACAACTTTTGTGATAACTTTCTTTTTTATACTCACAATATGTTCTTATCTTCTCTCTTATTTTTTTTCTTTCTCCATTGTTTTGAACCAATAAAAAAAAAAGTTGTTATCAAATAGATGTACAAATATCATTAAAAAAAATCATCATGTCTTGTTTTAAAGCTCAAACAACCGGGGTAGTGTTAGTTGGTTTTAATTTTGAACAACCTTGTACCGTTTTAGTGTGATTCCTTGATTTTTTATATTTTTGTTTGGGCATAAAGGAAAGAGAACTTCATATTTTGTTTGTGCAGACTCACGAAATACCAACCGTTTTCAACGATTTTTTGGTTTTTCTTAAGTGATCAACTCATTTTAAAGTGTAAAATGAACAATAATATTTATTGATAAATAAATAAATATTTTTTAGAAGTTAAATAAATCAAAGGTTGACATTTACATGTTCGAGCGTAACTAATTACAAGTGTGATAAATGTTAACTAATTATGCACGTAACTGATGTAACTGAATGACGTTGTCACAAACGACGCTACTTTTATTGATTGAAAGCGATTTTGAGAGGGTTGGGTTAAATTCCACTTTGACATGCTTTATGCGAAGATGCAATGCATGTATATTGTTATGGATTTGGTTTGAAGACATGAGATCACACACCTACGGCTACAGGTGGAGAAGACGCAAAAGTTTTAGTCAATATTTTAACAGAGAATTGTAAAATTAATGAGAATATTTCTATCTTGATTTGACGCATTTGTGGCCTAAAAACATGAATTGACAAGGTCATATCAACCATACATGATGTGAAGGAAGCATATAGACAGATTGACTAGCTAATTTTAGTTCATCTTTAGATTATTTTGATTTACATGTTATTGAAACACCTCATCTAAAGCTTCAAAGTGTTTTTTTTAGACTTAATTGCAGTTTTGGTCCCTCTATTTTCATCTTTTTGTCGAATTGGTCTCTATTTTAAAATTCGACAGTTTTGGTCCCTCTATCATATTTTTTAACTAAAAAAATGGTGATGTGATAGATTTTAAATGTCGTGGTATATGATCGGAAGACAATAAATATCTAACATCGATGCAATTGTAAGAAAATTCCGTTAAAAACATCATTTAAAACATGTTATATCGCCATATTTTAGATAAAATTTTAAGTAGAGAAATCAAAACCGTCGAATTTTAAAATAGAAGGGTCAATTTTTGAAAAAGATGAAAATAGGGGACCAAAAATATTTTTTTTACATGACATTTCCTTGCATACTTAAAAAAATGTTTGTTTAATTGTTTATTTCTTTTTCTCATACTTACCCTCTTTTTGTAATTAAAAAATGTGACACCTTATTATATATGCATTAAATTTCGCATACATGCTTGAGGAATTTCTTTTAGAGAGAAAATTTGTGAAAATATTGTGAAAACTAACGTCATAGAATAATATGTTACTCCCTCTGTCCTATAATAAATGATATATTTGAAAATGTGTAATTTTAACCTAACTTACTTTAATCATATTTTTCTACTAATATATAAAGATAAATAATACCATATAAGATATCGTTAGATTCGTCTCGATAAATATTTTCAAAATATAAAATTTTCATAATTTAATTTAATATATTATTTAAAATATTTAAATTCAAAATTATGTATTGATATGCGTAATAGGATCAACTGTGTCAGTCATCTATTATAATTTGAATGAATACACGTGGTGGATAATATGGCCACGTGAGAGAGAGAAGATGCCATGACAAAGCAAGGGGGCTGGCGCACGATTTAGTCGGCGCGTGTCTGGTTGGGCAGTTGAGTGAAGAATTGTTTGCGTGCCGTTGTCGGTTGCAGTGTCAGTGGTGAGGCTGCATTGCATGTGCCTTATGTTGTGAGGGTCTGAGGGACACTATCTTGAGATTTTTCCTTGTTTTATCAAGTTAAAATAATATTAATAAATCGATTTTATTGGTTGCTCTTGCTGCATGTGTAACAACTAGAACTAAGGGTGAGAAAGAATATTTGAACCTATCGAATATATTAACCGTAAGCAGGTACAGTATGACACAATGGGATTTTGGACGAGTAAAACCGTTAAGGTTGTGTTTGGTTTGGAAAAGAAATAAATAAGCAAGAGAGAGTTTGAAAAGAGAGGAAAAAAAAAATGAAAAAGCGATTCTATAAAGGGATAAGAATCGATTTGAAGGTGTAAAATTGATTCCAATCTTGATATGTTTGGTTATTGTCAAGTTGAATCGATTACACCTCTATAGATGATTTCACTTGAAGCTATAATTTGCAGAATTTGGTTGTAGAGTTGATTAACACAAACAAAATTATAATTCAACTCACTTTTACATGAATGCATCTAAATACATATTAATGTTTGTCGTAACAACTACTTTTAACCAAAATAAATTATCCCCACTGCAAAACCAAACACAAGAGTAAAAGAATTATTTCCTCTCTTCACGTCTTTTTTTATACTCCTGTGTTAACTTGATTAAACCCGTTTGAACAATATGTGATCTTGAAAACCACTATTCACCCAACAACATTCGCTCCCGCCCAGCCAAAATACCGAAAATACCCTTGCGCAAGTTAAGTTACGCTACGTGACTTAACTTGCGCAACTTAAGTTGCGCAGCGCAACTTAAGTCATATAACAGCAACACATCAACCTATCTTCCTCATTTCCCAAACTTCCAAAATTCGAAATTTTTCACCCCAAGTCCGAATTTCATCATTCTTGCGTCATTCAAAGTCAATTTCGCCCACAATATCAAGTAAGTGATGATTATCCTACTTCATTGCATTTTTTTTGGTTGAAATTTTCGAATTTTTTAAGAAATTTATCATTTTTAGGTTTTTATAAATTTTGCTTGCATGTTAGTTTTTATGATTGTTAGTGATGATTTAACTTAGGAATTGTTGTTTAGATGTTGTTTATAGTGCATCGTGGTAGTTTAGGGTTTATAAATTGTTAGATTTTATGTTGATTGAAAATTGCACTCTAGGTGTTTGATAAAATGTGTCAATGAAAAATTTGTGTGTTTTTTGGATCGTTAATGATGAAATTAGTTAGAATATAGTATGTTTGACAACAATTTGGTAAATTACGGATTGAAATGAAACTGTCGAAACTTTCGTGTTCTTGAATTGTTAGAAATGACACGATGTCCGTGTGAAAATGTGTCATTAATTTTGTGCTTTTTAAATTGTTGTGTTGTGCAGATATGTCTCAGAGGGAGAGGAGTGACGGACTTGGGTTAGGGAGGCCTACATCTACTAGTAGTGCACGGAGGGAGAAGCAAGCGGTAGTCCCTCCTTTACATGGTCGAGGCCGAGGGAGAGTGGGGGGCACGAGACTTGCCGATGATGATGATCCTGTGCCTGGGCCCTCTTCATCACAGACCGGTCCATCCCAGGCGATGGACCCGACGCATTATCAGTTTTTGGAGCCTCAGCCTCACCAATATCATTTTGAGGAGCCTCAGCCTCACCAGTATCAGTTTGATGCGCCTCAGCATCAGCAACATCATCATATGCACCATGTTGTTGAGCAGGAGGAGCAGCCTCATACTGAGGAGCCTGAGCAGCAGAAAGATATTGCACAGCCTCAGGCTCAGGCTCAGCCTCAGCAGGATGATGATGATATTGGGGCTCGTTTTCAAGGGGTGTCGAGGGTGGTGTACGATGCCGGTGTGGACGGCTATGCAGGGGGGCCTTCTAACCTCTCGCTTTTACCTCGCTTTGGAGGTCATGTGGCATGCAGGATATGGGTCGATGCCGATGTAAGTATATTTGAATGTTTATTTTACTTCTTTTTTACTATTTTAATGGTAATTTTACAACTTATTTATTTAACGGTGTTGTTTGTTGTTTTTTGTTTTTGTATTTCAGTTTCGGAGAAAGCATAGGGTGAGAGGTATCTCCCACGGGAAGAAGCTGAGCCTGAAAAACTTGACGGTGCCTCAGCCGGGAGCACAAAATAATTGGTTTTGGGATGTACTGAATGCGTCCGGTCTAACTCCCCTCCTGAATAGTGGGTACGAGAACATCTCTCACTGCCTCGTTTGTACGATGTCAGATAGATGGTATGAGGAGAGCAGCAACTTCCATCTACCCGTTGGGGAGATGACCATCACACTGGATGATGTTACGTGTCTCCTAGGCATCCCCATCACTAGGAAGCTCCTTTCTGATAGAGAGCTCACCCGTACCGAGGCGATGAAGATGAAGATGATGCAGGTGGACCTGCTTATTCCCGAGGAGGATGCCGCTAGGGAGCTGAACAGGCAGGGTGGTCTGTATATCAGTTTTGGTGTACTGTAGAGGCGCTACGAGAAGCTCCTAAATAGGTGTAATCAGCTGGTTGAGATTGACACAGAGGAGGAGGATATCGAGCGATTTTAAGTTAGATTGTTTTGCATTAAGGCGTTTATGTTGCTCTTGCTTAGATGGACCATTTTCTCCCGCAAGAACAACCAAAACATTAATCTGTTGTGGCTGCTTGCGCTGCAAGATCAGGACGACTGGTCATGGGGTGGGATGAGACTAGCATTTCTGTAGGAGCAGCTCTCTCTGACCTCCGATTATCAGTGGCCTCCTGTGGTGGTTACATGACCCTGCTTGTGGTAAGATTTATTTTTCTTCTTTTTTACCTTGTTTGTATAATACTTGTGTTGATATATATTTGGTTCTTTGTGTTTGCAGGGATAGACTTTGGCGCACTTCACGAACCTCATTCCGAGGGTTTGTAGTGATGTGTACGACTCGGCAGTAGCCCTATGTAACACCTCATTTTAATTCTATTATTTTAAATGATGTTTGATTATTGGTTATATGATTTTGCATGACTTATTTGATATATATATATATATATATATATATGATTTTATGCGAAAATATATGATTCATGTGTGATATATATATATATATATATTATGTGTTATTTTATTATATAGTTGTTTTATTATTTAAAATAAAATATGAGAAATAGAAATAAGTAGTAATAATATTTATTTAGAATTAAGGGGGATTAATTGTAATTATGTGGATTAAGTGGGAGTTAAGGGAAAGAAAAAGGGGGTTATGTTTTGGGAGTTAGTAAGGAAAGAGTCAGACAAACATTTTCACGTACAGTAGAGAAAAGGAGAGTTTTTGAGAAAAAGAGGAGAAAAACCAAGAGGGCTAGAAGGAGAGCTAGGAAGGGATCAAATTTCTGTAGGCTTTCAATTGTTGCTGAATTAAGGTAAGGGTGGGATTCCTTTCACTAATGATCTATATAATTCTGAAAATTCATGAATTGTTGAGTTTTTGGTTTTAGGTTAAGAAAGTTATGATAATTGCTATAAGGTAAGGATTTGTGTTGGTTGATACATGTTTCTGTGTTGTTTGGATTGCTATGTTGTATATAGAATCTGTAAACATAATTGTAATTCAGTTCGGGTGATTAAAGGGGTCAAAGTTTGGGTTTTTGGGGTGAAGCTAGGCTGAAATCGCACTTTTGAAAAGCTGTTTTTTTTGACCTAATGCTGACAAAATCGTGGCACGATTTTGCAACCGTGGCACGATTTTGAAATGCCGAATGTTGGGTTTTCTGGTCATGAAAATCGTGGCACGTTTTCCAAAATCGTGGCACGATTTCTGTAAACTTTTTCTTCGATTGTTCACTATTTTTTCACTTGTTTCTGTTTTGAATTAGCTTTTGGTGTAAACATGAAAGTTGTAGATGATTGAGTTAGCTTTCTAATGGCCTTGGTTTGACGTGTAAACTATTTTTAGATTTTTAGTTATGATGAAAATAGTCCAAGTGGGTATTCAGAAAATTTTAAGAAAACTTAGCATAACTAATTCTGAGTTAGTCCAAAACTTATGGTTAGTTTCCCAACTTCAAACTTAAGTATTTAGGAATTTAGTTGAAGTGTTTTATGAGTATTTGACTCATGTCTTATTGATCACAGTTGCTTGTTGTTGAAGAATGTTTTGGTATGATATGAATGTAGTTGATTAATGTATATGTGTTATGTTGATGAATTATGTCGTAAGAGTTGTTGTGTCAGATTTTGACTAAGTTGTGGAGTGTGTCATAAATGATTAGGCACATATGTTGTTGAGTTGTATGTTGATATACACAAGTCGAGTCCATTTGCATACTCATACCTTGTTGAGGGCTCATGCCCTGGAGTGTTTTCACTCAACCGTTGAGAGCTTATGCCCTGGAGTGTTTATCACTCAACTGTTGGGGGCTTATGCCCTGGAATGTTATTTCATTCAAACTGTTGGGGGCTTATGCCCCGGAATGCTTAGCATTCAACGCGCGTAGAATGGTACCACATGCATGATGCATTTGTCGTTGTCGATGTCGCATCGTCGTAGTCGTTGTCGTCGGTCATGTCATTGGTGTTCATTGCTGATAATGACATTGTTGTTGTTGTTGTTTGTTGTTGAAGATAATTACGTTGCTATTACATATGTGTATATTATTCACATTATATATGAATTGAATAATGTCTGTTGTAAGATGTTGTTGTTTCATTGATTTGATGGAGTATATATATTTATTATTGATCGTGTATCTCACCCCTTCTGCTGGAATTGCCGCCTTGTGGGCAAGTGCAGGTAACGAAGATTAGTAGGATGATTGGCTCTGTGTCTAGGGCTCTGATACATTTTAGGATGGGGGATCGTCGCGATGTTTTTCTTTCATTCCTTTATGTATCAAACTTCAATTATGTTGTTGGATTTTTATGTTGTTGAATAATGATGACTTTTGTTGGGCCTTTTGTGCCAAGATAATTTTGAAGTTGAATTATGTCTTTTTAAACGAAATTTTCCGCTGCAGTTTAATGAGACTTTCAATGTGGAATAATAAATAGTATAATTTCTATTTATGAGATTTTGAAAAGTAGTGTAATACTCCGTTGTTGAATTACTCTGATATAATTATATTTATTATTACGTCGTTGGATGAACGGGGTGTTACAATTGGTATCAGAGCAGGTCGGTCCATCCGGCCAAGTAGTAGAGTCGAGTCGAGCCTAGTAGAGTTGTGTGACAATTTTGTATTGTCCTTGTTGTCTTGATTTGTTATTGTTGTGTAGAATCTTTGAGGTTGATCTTGTATGTTTTCCGTAGACGGGTATGGATGTAATCCTTGGTAGGTTGGAATACAACCATGTCCATATAGATTGTTTTAGAAACACGGTGTACTTTTCCTCTGCTGAAGAAGAGAGTGGAGCAGAATTTTTATCTACTAAGCAGTTGAAGCAGATTGAGCGTGACGGAATTATGATGTTTTCCCTGTTAGCATATTTGTCAGTAGAGAATCAAGCAGTGATTGATAGCCTACCAGTCGTGAATGAATTCCCAGAAGTTTTTCCTGATGAGATTCCCGATGTGCCGCCAGAAAGAGAAGTTGAATTTTCAATCGATCTTGTTCCGCGTACGAAGCCTGTGTCGATGGCTCCTTACCGTATGTCAGCAGCTGAGTTGGCAGAGTTGAAGAAGCAGTTGGAGGACCTACTTGATAAGAAGTTTGTAAGACCAAGTGTTTCACCTTGGGGAGCGCCGGTGTTATTGGTTAAGAAGAAAGATGGTAGCATGAGGCTGTGTATAGATTACCGTCAGTTGAATAAAGTGACGATAAATAATAGGTATCCACTTCCGAGAATTGATGACTTGATGGATCAGTTAGTGGGTGCTCGCGTGTTTAGTAAAATTGATTTGAGATCAGGTTACCATCAGATTAAGGTAAAGGATGAAGATATGCAGAAGACGGCGTTTAGGACGCGATATGGTCACTATGAGTATAAGGTGATGCCTTTCGGTGTTACTAATGCACCTGGTGTATTTATGGAGTATATGAACAGAATTTTCCATGACTTCCTGGATAGATTTGTTGTCGTTTTTATTGATGATATTCTGATTTATTCTAAGACTGAAGAAGAGCATGCAGAGCATTTAAAGATTGTTTTGCAGGTGTTGAAAGAAAAGAAGTTGTATGCCAAGTTATCCAAATGTGAGTTCTGGTTAAGTGAAGTAAGTTTTCTTGGCCACATTATTTCTGGTAGTGGTATTGCGGTTGACCCGTCGAAAGTTAAAGCGGTATCGCAATGGGAGACTCCGAGGTCAGTTACGGAGATTAGAAGTTTTATGGGCTTAGCAGGTTATTACCGCAGATTTATCGAAAGATTTTCGAAGTTGGCACTTCCTCTGATACAGTTGACCTGTAAGGGTAAAACTTTTGTGTGGGATACTAAGTGTGAGAATAGTTTCAATGAGTTGAAGCAACGGTTGACGACTGCTCCGATTTTGATTTTACCGAAGCCAGATGAACCTTTTGTTGTTTATTGTGATGCGTCCAAGTTGGGCTTAGGTGGTGTACTTATGCAAGATGGTAAGGTGGTAGCTTATGCTTCGAGACAGTTGGGAATCCATGAGAAGAACTATCCTACACATGATTTAGAGTTGGCTGCTGTAGTTTTTGTGTTAAAAATTTGGAGGCATTATTTGTACGGTTCCAGATTTGAGGTGTTCAGTGATCATAAGAGTTTGAAATATTTATTTGATCAGAAAGAGTTGAATATGAGGCAGAGGAGATGGCTCGAGTTGTTGAAGGACTATGATTTTAGTTTGAATTACCATCCGGGTAAAGCTAATGTGGTTGCAGATGCCTTGAGCAGAAAGACGTTGCACATGTCTGCTATGATGATGAAAGAGTTCGAGTTACTTGAGCAATTTAGGGACTTGAGCTTAGTTTGTGAATTGGCACCTCAAAGCGTGCAGTTGGGTATGTTGAAGATCAATAATGAATTCTTGAATAGTATCAAGGAAGCGCATGAAGTAGATGTTAAGTTTGTAGACTTGATGGTTGCTAGTAATGAAGCGGAAGGTAGTGATTTCCAGGTTGATGATAAAGGTGTGTTAAGATTCCGAGGCAGAATTTGTATTCCTGATAATGACGAGTTGAAAAAGATGATTTTGGAAGAAAGTCACAGGAGTAGCTTAAGTATTC
This sequence comes from Medicago arabica, assembly GCA_946800305.1. Lineage (NCBI taxonomy): Eukaryota > Viridiplantae > Streptophyta > Magnoliopsida > Fabales > Fabaceae > Medicago > Medicago arabica. Next base: position 52,588,328 of record OX326969.1, read on the forward strand.
ATCCGGGAGCTACGAAGATGTACCACGACTTGAAGAAGATGTTCTGGTGGTCTGGATTGAAGCGAGATGTCGCGCAATTTGTTTATGCATGTTTAACTTGTCAGAAATCTAAAGTTGAGCATCAGAAGCCTGCAGGATTGTTGACACCGTTGGATGTGCCGGAATGGAAATGGGATAGTATCTCTATGGATTTTGTGACGAGTTTACCAAATACTCAAAGAGGGCATGATGCCATTTGGGTTATTGTCGATAGGTTGACGGAGTCAGCACATTTTATTCCGATCAATATTAGTTATCGGTAGCTCAGTTGGCGGAGATTTACATTCATAATATTGTGAAGTTGCATGGTGTTCCGTCAAGCATTGTGTCGGATAGAGATCTGAGGTTCACTTAGAGGTTTTGGAAGAGCTTGCAAGAGGCTTTGGGTTCAAGGTTGAAATTGAGTTCGGCTTATCATCCGCAAACAGATGGTCAGTCGGAGAGAACGATTCAGTCGTTAGAGGATTTGTTGAGAGTGTGTGTAGTTGAACAAGGTGGAGCTTGGGATAGTCATCTACCGTTAATAGAGTTCACGTACAACAACAGTTACCATTCGAGTATTGGTATGGCACCATTCGAAGCTTTGTATGGTCGAAGGTGCAGAACCCCTTTATGTTGGTTTGAGACTGGTGAAAGTGTGGTGTTGGGATCAGAGATTGTTCAGTAGACTACAGAGAAGGTCAAGTTGATAAGAGATACCTCTAGTGAGGGTTGTTTGGGGAGGAGTAGCTGGTGAAAGCTTGACTTGGGAGCTGGAGAGCAAGATGCTAGAGTCTTATCCTGAGTTGTTCGCTTGAAGTAATATTTCGAGGACGAAATTCTATAAGTTGGGGAGAGTTGTAACACCTCATTTTAATTCTATTATTTTAAATGATGTTTGATTATTGGTTATATGATTTTGCATGACTTATTTGATATATATATATATATATATATATATATATATATATGATTTTATGCGAAAATATATGATTCATGTGTGATATATATATATATATATATATTATGTGTTATTTTATTATATAGTTGTTTTATTATTTAAAATAAAATATGAGAAATAGAAATAAGTAGTAATAATATTTATTTAGAATTAAGGGGGATTAATTGTAATTATGTGGATTAAGTGGGAGTTAAGGGAAAGAAAAAGGGGGTTATGTTTTGGGAGTTAGTAAGGAAAGAGTCAGACAAACATTTTCACGTACAGTAGAGAAAAGGAGAGTTTTTGAGAAAAAGAGGAGAAAAACCAAGAGGGCTAGAAGGAGAGCTAGGAAGGGATCAAATTTCTGTAGGCTTTCAATTGTTGCTGAATTAAGGTAAGGGTGGGATTCCTTTCACTAATGATCTATATAATTCTGAAAATTCATGAATTGTTGAGTTTTTGGTTTTAGGTTAAGAAAGTTATGATAATTGCTATAAGGTAAGGATTTGTGTTGGTTGATACATGTTTCTGTGTTGTTTGGATTGCTATGTTGTATATAGAATCTGTAAACATAATTGTAATTCAGTTCGGGTGATTAAAGGGGTCAAAGTTTGGGTTTTTGGGGTGAAGCTAGGCTGAAATCGCACTTTTGAAAAGCTGTTTTTTTTGACCTAATGCTGACAAAATCGTGGCACGATTTTGCAACCGTGGCACGATTTTGAAATGCCGAATGTTGGGTTTTCTGGTCATGAAAATCGTGGCACGTTTTCCAAAATCGTGGCACGATTTCTGTAAACTTTTTCTTCGATTGTTCACTATTTTTTCACTTGTTTCTGTTTTGAATTAGCTTTTGGTGTAAACATGAAAGTTGTAGATGATTGAGTTAGCTTTCTAATGGCCTTGGTTTGACGTGTAAACTATTTTTAGATTTTGAGTTATGATGAAAATAGTCCAAGTGGGTATTCAGAAAATTTTAAGAAAACTTAACATAACTAATTCTGAGTTAGTCCAAAACTTATGGTTAGTTTCCCAACTTCAAACTTAAGTATTTAGGAATTTAGTTGAAGTGTTTTATGAGTATTTGACTCATGTCTTATTGATCACAGTTGCTTGTTGTTGAAGAATGTTTTGGTATGATATGAATGTAGTTGATTAATGTATATGTGTTATGTTGATGAATTATGTCGTAAGAGTTGTTGTGTCAGATTTTGACTAAGTTGTGGAGTGTGTCATAAATGATTAGGCACATATGTTGTTGAGTTGTATGTTGATATACACAAGTCGAGTCCATTTGCATACTCATACCTTGTTGAGGGCTCATGCCCTGGAGTGTTTTCACTCAACCGTTGAGAGCTTATGCCCTGGAGTGTTTATCACTCAACTGTTGGGGGCTTATGCCCTGGAATGTTATTTCATTCAAACTGTTGGGGGCTTATGCCCCGGAATGCTTAGCATTCAACGCGCGTAGAATGGTACCACATGCATGATGCATTTGTCGTTGTCGATGTCGCATCGTCGTAGTCGTTGTCGTCGGTCATGTCGTTGGTGTTCATTGCTGATAATGACATTGTTGTTGTTGTTGTTTGTTGTTGAAGATAATTACGTTGCTATTACATATGTGTATATTATTCACATTATATATGAATTGAATAATGTCTGTTGTAAGATGTTGTTGTTTCATTGATTTGATGGAGTATATATATTTATTATTGATCGTGTATCTCACCCCTTCTGCTGGAATTGCCGCCTTGTGGGCAAGTGCAGGTAACGAAGATTAGTAGGATGATTGGCTCTGTGTCTAGGGCTCTGATACATTTTAGGATGGGGGATCGTCGCGATGTTTTTCTTTCATTCCTTTATGTATCAAACTTCGATTATGTTGTTGGATTTTTATGTTGTTGAATAATGATGACTTTTGTTGGGCCTTTTGTGCCAAGATAATTTTGAAGTTGAATTATGTCTTTTTAAACGAAATTTTCCGCTGCAGTTTAATGAGACTTTCAATGTGGAATAATAAATAGTATAATTTCTATTTATGAGATTTTGAAAAGTAGTGTAATACTCCGTTGTTGAATTACTCTGATATAATTATATTTATTATTACGTCGTTGGATGAACGGGGTGTTACACCCTACTTGTGAGCCAGTGGAGACCTCCTAGGGGCTTTATGGACCCTGGACACTACAGAGATGCCATTGATGCGATGGATCACTCTCATGTCATCTGGAGGCCGTACGAGAGACGGCGACACATCACGCCCTTTCATGACATATGCTGGTACTCCGGATGGATCATGGCCGGCAGAGACAGGATGTTCCGTCACTTGCCTGAGCAGGTTCTTAGGCAGTACGGGTATGTCCAGACACGGCCCAGGTCTCCTACAGATGACGTGGCCCAGGCTTTCATGGAGTTTGCTCTACATGTCCTCAGCCAACAGCAGAGGGGTGATCCGGTGCCAGAGGACGGACCATGGGCTCATAGTAGGGGGTACATGAGTTGGTTCTATAGAGTGTCACATCCTATTGTGAACCCCCCTGCGGCCATTCCTGACTACGCAGCTCAGACACCTCCTCGTCATGTCCCTCCTTACGAGGAGGGACCAGCAGTGGGCCAAACATCCTCCCGACCCATACCAGATCATCACCAACATCAGAGCCAGAGTGGATAGTGCTATGGGGCATCCTGATGTGTTTGGTAATCCAGAGGTACTTCGCATGATGCAGGGTATACAATCTGAGTGGAGCATGCTGGAGCAGATGCAGGTTCCACGACGACGGAGTAGGAGTCCGTTATGACTTGTATAGTTTTGTTTATGATATTTTGTCGGATTTGGATGTATATTACATTTGCGCTTTTTTAGCATTTTTATGACATTTTCCCTTATCTTGGTCCTTTATTTTTTTCGTAATTTGTTTATGAGTTAACACGTGCTTGAATGAATAACGAAAAATGAAATATAACGAAAAATAAAAATCTTGACTTTTAACATAGGGATCAAAAAACCGGTTTTAGAAATATAAGGATTATAATTTAAAGAATATGTAAATAGAGGGATCAAAATTACATTTAAGAGGCAAAAAACAAGATAGATTTAAAAATTCGCTTCTAAGCACAAGGTGTGTCTAGAATGGATCAAAGAGAACAAATATTACACACATGCTAGCAAAAATGCCAAACCAAAACAAAAAACAAAACCTCATGTGCGCTAATTAGCTCACGCACGTGTTAAATCTGTACGTGAGTTAACATGCGTGACTTAAGTTACGCAGCGCATGTTAACTAGCGCACACTTTTACACGTGCACGAGTTAACATGCGCAGGGGTAAAATCATTCTGCCTGCAGGGCGGAAGTGTATTTTGCAGGAGAGAGCGGGATTCTAGTTAAATTGCAGTGTATCACCAGTCACCACCAACAAATACATAGATAGATCCAAAATGAATCGCCTATTATCTCAAATCACAGTTAAATAAATACTCACATGGTAACAAGGATTCTTCGAAGACATGGTGTAAATGACAACGCAGTTAACAAATATCAATAAGAAAATAAATCAAAGGTGTAAATTTTAACAAATCGATAGTATATAATAAGTGTTGAAATTGATGACGAATAATTAAAATATAAAAACCATAACCTTCTCTATCAATCAAAACATATATCGGAGTACTCCAACAATGATAGACCATAAACAAATCAAAACTGATAGGCCAGAAATTGGTCTAGGTTTACAAAAAGCATCATGCATCGCCGCTTACCACAGTGGCAACAATAATAAGGCGAAGAAACAATGATATATGAATAATTCTAAAACAGGGAGTATGTATCCCTAATAACAAAAAAATTCTGATTCAGGTTCTGCATCCAATTAAGAATGAAAAATGTATGATAAGACTTCTTTCCCATCATCAAAAATTGCCAAAAGCAGCTTAAGATCTCCTTTTAATGGGAGATCATTTCACAGTCAAGATTTTGATGACTGATGCGACACCCACGCGATGCAGAGCCACCACAGAATCCCCGTTATTGCAGAGACCCTTTGTTTTGGCATACTGAATGGCGAAGTCTAGTGCCTCTTCTGTTGTTTCTGTGTGAGAAGCTCTAGCAGAACCTGCGCTCAGTACTGGAATCAATCCTCGGAATATCAAGCTATGTCTAGCAGGGGCCTCATCACTGCAGGACCAATCAAAGGTGTCAGTCTTAATCTCAGGAACGACAACAGAAAGAATTGGCATGCCTGCCCTGTATTTAGCCACTAATTTTGCAGTACTCCCTCCTCTAGTTAAAACCAATATAAGTGCTGCTTTAGCTGAGTTGGCCATTTTAACTGCAGAAGAAGCTAGACTCTCCAATGGGCTCATGGGTACTGGTGAGTGCTCCATTATCCTTTTAAATACATCTCCATAGTTAATGGTACTCTCAGCTTCAACACAAATTTTAGCCATAGTTCGAACAGCAAGTTCTGGATAAGCTCCAGCAGCAGTTTCACCGCTAAGCATGACACAGTCTGTGCCATCCAGAACTGCATTGGCGACATCAGTAGCTTCAGCTCTGGTTGGCCTGGGAGATTTGATCATTGACTCCAACATCTGGGTTGCAGTAACAACAGGCTTTCCTTGGATATTGCACTTATAAATCATCACTTTCTGTGCTAGAAATATTTTCTCAATTGGAATTTCCATTCCAAGGTCACCACGTGCCACCATAAATGCATCTGAATTTGCAAGGATATCGTCAAAGTTTGCAACCCCTTCTTGGTTTTCAACCTGTCACATGCATTTGCAAGTTACAAAGGAAAAGCAACTGGAAATAAGTAATTGAACATAACACATGCAAGCGATGGAAAAAAGGAAAAAACTTAGTGCATTTCCCTAGGTGTTTTTCGTATAGTTCTTAACTAAACTAAGTATCTATGATTTCCTCAAATCCATAATTTTTCAAAGTTTGTTATAACAAAGAAAGTTGTATTTTTAGTTAAGAACCATACAAAAAACACCTAAAGAAATGCGCCTAAATTTTGTGCTAGAAAAAATGAGTAGGAACTCAACATATTTTCTTTGAAGAGCATCTCAAATTTTGTTAGACGATATCCAATATAACACACATTAATAGGAATGCAGCAAACATCTCTATGATATCACGTCAGATTAGAACTCTTGACACATTGTTAAACAAGCTAAAAAATCACCTATTTTCCATGGAAAAAAAAAAACAGAAATTGATAATATAGCATACCTTTGACATGAGAAGAATGTTCTTAGCATGGTGTCCTAGCAGTTTCCGAACTTGCACCAGATCAGAACCTTTTCGAACAAAAGATAGCGCAATCATGTCAATTTTATTGGGAATGCCCCAAACCATGATATCTTCCTTGTCTTTCTCAGTCAAAGTGGGAAGATCCACTACAACTCCAGGCAGATTAACATTCTTTCTCTCGCCTAGAACAGCTGAGTTCTCGCAGCGGACTTGAACCAAACCCAATTCTTTGTCACATGATAAAACTGTAAATGATATGGTTCCATCTGCGCAGAGTATGACACTCCCGGGCTTCACATCCTCCGCCAACTTTTTGTAGCTCATGCAGATCATATTCTCATCACCCTGTAGGCTATAGTCGGTCGAAATAGTTATTTCATTACCTTGTTTCAGTTGGATAGGTTTGCCATCCTTGAGAAATCCAGTACGAATCTCAGGCCCCTACATCAATGTGCAATGTAAGTAGATGCATAAAATGAAAGATATGAAATGAAGGAACTTGAAAATGCTGGTTTCACTTTATTAAGTTCATGAATAATAATGCCTTGAACTCGCATCTCGCACCAATTCAGCATTTAGTGAAAGATAGGAAATGTAATATGCCTAAATGATTAAGCCATTCATATTCTTGAGTTATGAAATTAAGGAGCATATAATGTTAGAGTAAATCAGCTCTTCTACTCTTGTAGAATAAGAGTTTTTATTTGCAGCATTCATCTCACCTCCCTCAAACTACAATACTCACCAAAATCAGGTTCTTAACTATAAGATTAAGATCAAGCAAGAACCAGACATTGGAGATGCTCTTGTATTACTATAGCGTAAAAGCGTTCAAAGAACTAAAGTCTGTTTTGATTGACTTATTTGAGCTTATCCACTAGCATGAGCACTTGTGAGACTCTTATGACCTTGTTTGGATAAACAACTTAATTTGCAGTTTATAGCATAATCACCTATCATGAGAAGCGCTCATTTATAAGTTATAAGGTCAAAATCAATTTCATACACTTCATACATCTCACACATGACACATCAATAACAGACACAAATTACATACACTGTCAATTCAAATAAAAAACATACATTAACAAAGAAAAGAAAACTCAAGATGCATAATAAATAAATAAATAAAATTAAATAAAAAGGTTTTATACCTTAGTATCAAGCATGACGGCGCAAAGAATTCCAGTATTCTCCATGGCGGCTCTGAGATTATCAAGAGTTTCCTGATGATAGTCATGAGAACCATGAGAGAAGTTGAATCTCGCAACGTTCATACCTGCTCGCAAAAGCTTCTCGACCATTGGAATAGACCTAGATGCAGGTCCCAGCGTGCAAACGATCTTAGTTTTGGGTTTCTTCTCTGCTACAATCGTCGACATGTTTAGATCGATGAGTGGTGCTGATCTTGGTTGTGCTGTGGTTTCTTCTTCTTCTTTTTCAGTCTCTCTGTGGTTTTGGTGTGCTGTGCTGTGCTTTTTCTCTGACTCTTCAACAAACAACTTCTCAAACAAGCAAGTTTCACGCGGACCAAAAATATTCAACAAAATATTTTTATTAGGTCAAATTCAACAAAATATTTACTAATTTCTTGACCGATAATCAACCAAAAAGATTATAAACAAAAATATAAAATATCATATTAAGTACACTTTTTTTATTGTTTTTTTTCTCGGATTTTACTTTCAAATTAATAGTCGAACCCAAGATAAAAATCACAAGACATCAAATAGCAAAAAATAAGGATAAAGAGAACTTGTAAGTAATTCTCAAGCAAGCTAGATGGTTAAGCCGCAAGCTAAATGGTTAAGCCACTACAAGTGATAGGTAAAGCAGAATTAATTCTATTCGCTTTCAGCCACTAGTAAGATTGAATATTAATTTTGTCAAAAAGTTGTTGTAACGATTCTTCTTGATTACAAAAAAATTAGAACAATTCTTTCGCACCAAGTCACCCAACACACAAACTAACAATATAAGTTGAAAAGTTATTCAGAGGTTTTTTGGAAACCCGCCTAAATTTGTTATTCATATGTTTTTTGGGAAACCCGTCTAAATATCCAAATTGAAGGAAATGGTTTGCCACGTGTTTTGGATGCACATTAGTAAAGTCGAGTCGATTGGAGATACCAATCCAATTTTTTTCCAAAAAAATACAAGAGAGAAATAGATGGTATGTATCTTACATTATACCACAACCAACCACCCACGTAAAGTTGAGCATTAAGGTGAAGAATGTGGCTTCTGATTAAATTATATGTTGTTGGTAATCGGGTACGGAGCAAACGTCAAGCAAAAAGATTAACTTTCAGATGAACCTCGTTATTTCAAATTGTGTTTGAGTGATCAGTTGCCACAATGTTAACCGACGACGTCATGTAATTATAAGCTCTTGTTACATTGTGCTTGTTGGTAGAATGTAAGTGCCAAAACCACATATCAAGAATATTAGACTTAGGGATGTAAATGGATATCCATGGATGCGGATAGTGTGATACCCGTGTCCGCTTCGTTGTATAAATATGAAATCCGTACCCTATCCATATTCGTGCGGATATCCGTTTAGCAGGTAATCCATGAATTTTGAGGTATCCGTGGGTTTATACAAATATTCATGGATAACATTTATAAAAAAATTGTTAATTTTTTTTATCTGAAAATTCAAAACAAAAGTTCATCACATGCATTTTCTTTTCTTTTTAACGAAACATGATATTCATACAAAACACAGATTTGAATAGTCATGTAATAACTAATAACACTCACAATACCGATGATTTTTGTTTAGGAAGTTGAAAAGTATTAAAGTTATTTATGTAATTTACTTGGTTTAATAGCGGGTATGAATATCCGTGGGTGTGGATACTATTAAATCCGCATCCGTATCCATTAATTAGTGGGTAGTTAAATATCTCTTTATTTTATCCATGGATATCCATTAAAGTATCCGCTCCGTGTCCGTGGCGGATTTTATCCGCGGATATCCGCGGGTGCGGATTTTTTTGCCATCCCTATAGACTGCAAAACAACATTGTTTAAGATCTCACAACATTCCCTACTTGTTCCCACCCAAGAGAAAACATTTCAGTCATCGCTGCCACTTTGTTATCAGCTAGATCAAAGAGGCGACTAAAACTATTCTTCAAGATCATACCATCAATCCACAAGTCCCACCAAAATAGAGTTTTAGTGCCATCTCCAGTATCTCTCCCTAAATTATCATCAAACCAACAACCAACTTCCAAACCAATCTCGATTTTAATGTCAATCAAATTTTACCACCAAAGAGAATTCGCTTGACCCCTCTCCGTTGTACAACCTCCAACCTCCCCATATATTGCTACCAAAACTCTATACCACAAACCTCAATCATTCACCCGCATCCTCCACCACTATTTATCAAGTAACGCCATATTAAATTTCTCAATTCACCTCACCTCTAGACCTCCGTTCTCCTTTTTGAAACAAATAGTGTCCCAATTGATCATTCAAATAAATAATTATCCGCAACCATTTTATATATATATATATATAAACTATTTGCATCATTGTTAAGCTATTCTTTATAAGTTTTTTTTGTTGTTGAGGGGTTTTTAAGTTATAACTTATAACCCCGATAATGATAGGTTAGTAAAATTACTGGACTAAGGAGCCATTTGTATTTTTACTCAATTTTTAATCTTTCTAAAGATATGAAAATTAGTGTCGCTGTAAAAAATATTACAAGGCTGGTCATCTCATGCAACTATTTATTTAATACACAAGGTTCAATGATAAATAAAAATTGCGTTCTTAATAGTTTTTGCGGGATAAATACCACGAACCATCACTAGTTCTAATAAAAAGGGTCTGTTATGGTCACTTTAGTGATTATCCACTTCGTTACTTGTACTCATACTTGCTCAGGATCGGCCTAAAATGTCAAGAAGCTTAAAGAAAACTGTATAATTAGGTTTACAAGCATACTATCCTCTCCATTTGGAGAAGGGGCTTATAAGAAAAAAGAGCATGTAAGAAGACAAATCACGCTACCGATTGCAAAAGATCAAACTATCAATGTTTCAGAAGGTACATCTCACTTATTCATAGAGGAATGTCATCCATAACATTTGTTAAACGACATATATAAAGAAACATTTGTTAATTGAAAAGTACATTTTTCTCAGTGGTACAAATATATTGCTTTTTAGTCCGGTCTATTTTCATCTTTTATGATTCGTTTTCAATCAGTTAAGGGTCTTATTTATGTGTTCCTCTGGTACGTAGATTGTATTAATAAATGCTTAAACTCTTGCAAAGTTACCAAGTATTGCAGAAGATGAAGAGTAAGCTACATATAAAGAGAGAATGCAGAGATAAACCGAAGAAAGGAGAGTGTGGTATACTCTCTCAATTGTCATATTTGAGTGTCTATATTATTTTATGTCAAATGCATATTTTATGTTAACCGAGCGAATGGTTGAAAATAGGTCAGACCGACCTACAGGGGCCTATGGTCTGATTTGTTTAAGTCTGACATAATCTGTTGATGAAAAAGGTTAGGCTTAGTCTTTTGAAAAAACATATTTAAGTAAATAGGTCAGACTTATGCTATCAAAAAAAGCCTACAAAACTTAATAGGTATGCTTATTTATGCATATTATTAAAAAAAAAATACTAAAATATAATTTATATTAAACATAAAAATCAAGAAAAAATTCAAATAGTGGACTTTTTAAACAAGCTTTGAGGCCTTATAGTGAAATAGACTTTTAAGCCTTATAGTGATAGATAGGCCTTACAACGAAATAGACTTTAAGGACAATTTGACCTATTTAAAAGTAGATAAATTGAATATTTAATGACTTTAATATGAAGTAGGCCTGTAAATAGGCTTCTAGGGCGGACCAAGCTTTTAAATAGGCCAAGTCAGACCAAAAAAATAGACATACGAAAGGTCATAGGCCAGACTCAAGCTTGCAAAAAAATTTGTAGGCCAAACCAAAACCTACCAAAGTCTGACCTATTCCCACCCCTAATTGAGAGTATACTTATGGTCTTAGCATAAGTATCTTGAAATAGACTCATAGTTATGATATACTCTCTCAAACGCATATTTTTTTGGCTAAAGTGCACCTTTTCCCCCATAACTTTCAAAAACTTGCAATTTTGGCCCCTTAAGTACAAAAACTACAATTTTGACCTCATAAGATTTAGTCTCATTGCAACTTTAATTCTTTTGGCCAATTTTGACCGGTCAATGCCTACCCACGTAGGTAATTAATGAATTAAAAAAATAAAAAATTACATTCTTTATTTATTGAAATAAAAAAAAAAGGAAAGGAAAAAAGAAAGGGCACATGATTCTTCCCAAACACCATCATATTCATCATCCACCCAACAAATTCATCTTTTCACCATCAATATTCATTATTAATCAAAAACACAAAAACCACAAAACACAAACTGAGAAATTATCTTCTTAACATCTTCATCTTCTTCACAACCACAACCCAAAAAATACAACAAAACCACCATCACCACCTCTCTGATATTTCTTTTTCAAATTCAAACCTAACTTCAAACACCACCATTTTCAATCATCTTCTCATCTGTTCCCAAATACAATTCAAAAATAAATCAAAGCAAAAGAGGGAGAGAACAACAAAACAATCAATCAAAATTTGGATTGCAAACAAGAATCGAAACGACGCAAGGAATTCAAAACATCTTCAATGGTAAACAACTTTAGTGGGAACAAACACCCACAGAGAGTGGAATTCAAAACGGCGCAAGGAATTTTGGAAGCTGCTGAAATTTCACTTGCGGTGTCTGAGGATGAGAAGCACAAAGGGTTGGTGTTGGTTCAGGATTTGTTTCCGTTTGTTCGTGGACTTGCTGATAGTTTGTTGAATATTTTGTTTTTTTTATTCAAGAATTACAAATGTTGCTTTTTAATTCACACCATGAAGAAAAATCATCAATTCAAAACCGACAAAGAGATGGTCAGAGAAGAAGAATAAGGGTCTATGCAGGGTCAATTGTGGTCGTTGTTCTTGAGATTGAGAGGAAGAAGAAATAAAAGATTAAAGATTTGGGTTTTATTTTCATTTTTTTTTCTAATTTTTTTTAATTTCATTTTAATTTATTTAATTTAAAAAATGATAATATGATTTTTTTAATTTTTTTAATTCAATAATTGCACACATGGCGTGCCACGTAGGCATTGACCGATCAAAATTGACCAAAAAGATAAAAGTTGCAACAAGGCTAAATCTTAAAGGGTCAAAATTGTAGTTTTTCTACTTAAGAGACTAAAATTTAAAGTTTTTTAAAGTTAAAGGGAAAAATTACACTTTAACCTTTTTTTTCTTTATTCTAATTGTACCATATAATTAATTTATGCAAATCACTCATAATTTAAAGAACATATTATATGAGAAACTTTTGGTAATAACAAAGCCGCTCCAACCGACTAGCGAGGCAGCCACCTTGAACCTCACATTTCTTTAGGCATCAAATTTATAATTTTAATTCATATTAATTATTTTATGTAATTAAATATACTTTTTACCCATTACTTTTAAGTTTAAATATGTATTTGGTCCCTGTAAATATGACTTATTTTGGTTTTGGTCCTTGTAATTTTTTTTAAAAAGCCCTTGCAAAATTTTCTATCTTTTAAAAATGTTTATGGACCCACTAAAGCGCTGAAGTGACATGCTTTTGTCTACATGACAGATATTGACAATGTAACTTTTGCCACGTGGCAGATCCCATAATATTGTTAAAAAAGGTATTTTTTAAATTATGAAAATTGCTTTTTGAAATTAAAAATCAGAAAATAAATTTTCGAAATATTTTAGATTATTTAATTTTAAAAATTAAAATTAAAATGTTTGAAAATTAAAAAATTTCCAAATAATTGTTTTTGAAAACGAATCTAAAAATAATTTAAAAAAATCTGATTTTTTTTCGAAAATTAAATTTTTTGAAAAAATTCTGAATTTAAGATTTCAAAAATTAAAATGAAATCATTTTTTTCTTTGGATTATATAATTTTCAAAAAGTTATTTTTATATTTAGATTTATGCTTAAATGCAATTTTGATCCCCTATTTTTTTATTTTCGAACTTTTGATCCCCCTTTTCTTAACACCAACTTTTTGATCCCTAACTTAAGAAAGTCAACATAAATTTTTAGTCCCTCTCTATTTTTTATTATGTGGCATTATTATTAGTGACATGTTAATGACGTGGTAAGTTGACTTGGTCAAAAATTAAATCTACATGATTATTTTTATTAGACATATAAATATTAATCATTTATAACTAGAATTTTAATGAAAATCTTTTTCTCACAATAGATTTTAATTAAAACAATTAATAGATGAAATTTTCTAAACCCCCATATTCATCACTCACAAAAAACAACAACCGGTCATAAACAAAAACTAATATTTTCCCCTAAACAAACGGATCTGGATTAACAAAAACAACATTATTAAAAAACAAAACGGTATAATCGTCTACCGTTAATCCTTATAAAAAAATCAGTATCATCATTTATATCATTGGATAAATCTTTTCGTCAACCGTTCACCATCATTCATCTTCTACATGTTTTTCTTAAGGAGATTAAATGGTAATTAGTGAAAAAAATTGTCCAATTTTAAGAGTAAAGCAATGGATGTGGTTGGTTGTGCCAAGAAGAAAATGAATGTCAAAAGAAATCAAGAACAATTTTTACAAACATATAGAGACGAAATTTAAGTATATTAAATTAAACAGGGATGATAAACTCACGAAGAAAAAAATAAATATAGTTTTTCAACCCATATATGTTATTTTTGTAAATTGTTTTTAATTTCAGTTTCTTATTATTTTATTCTAATATTATTAAATTTATTTTTAAATGATATGAATATTGATCGATAATATTAATTTTATTTTTATTCAATTAGCAATGCCACGTCATTGCCACATCCTTAAAACTTATGGGGGACCAAAAAATTATGCTGACTTTCTTAATAGGGGGACTAAAATGTTGGTTTTAAAAGAAGGGGTATCAAAAGTTTAAAAATATCAAAATAGGGGGATTCAAATTGCATTTAAGCCTTAGATTTTAAAAAATTATATAGGGCCCGTTTGTTATAGATTCTAAAAAAATAGATTTTCTTTTGTATTTTTAAAAATAGATTTTTTGGAAATTTACTCCAAAATAGTATAAGTTATTTCAAACTCATTTGTTATAAGTTAAAAAATATATTTTGACATCTATTAACCTAAATATTCATTGTTCGAGATTTTACATAGTGAAAATCGCATATTTTTTAAAAATGATATATTTCAAAAATGATTTTTATGAAAAGCTATTTGAAATAGCTTTTTTTAGACATTTTTTCAAAATTTTAGTATCCAAAAAAATTATAACAAAATGATGAAATATCTAGAATGACATTTTAAGATAAGCTATTCAAACGGACCCATACTCTTCGAAAATTCATTTTTATATTTAAAAAGTTTTAATTTTTTTTAAATTGTATAATCTAAATATTTTTGGAATATTTTTTTGATTTTATAATTTTTAACATTTATTTTAGAATTTTGCAACAAGGAACAAAACTAAAACAAGACATATTTGCAAAAGTGTAAATGCATATTTAAGTTTTTTACGTATAATATTAACAAAATTCTCTTGTGAATATTTGCTCTTTTATTGTATTAAATCAACGTGGATTTTACTTTTTAAAAATGAAACCGTAAAAGAATGAAATATACATTAATCTTATGAAAAATAGAAGAGGATGAATGTTAGAGAAAAGGTTAAAAAAGAGCATTACTAGTATTTTTTTTAATTTTATTATTAAGCCGAAGATTACGACTACAATGATGCAGAATCGGTGCCTAGTTGGAATCCATTTTCACTGTACCCTAACCGTCCTATTACCGTCTAGAGAGACACTTTTTGTTTCTTATTTCTTTCTTTTTTCCCTAAAAACCTTTTTCCAATGAATCATCATCATCATCTATTTAAATACATAGCTTCGCGATTACGCATATAAAAAAAAATAGAAAAAAAAAAGGACAGTAGCAGTTAGTGTTGATTCCACACATGCTTTGCAATGGCGGAAGCAAGAGGAACCACGTGGTGGAGCGAGGAACTAGCAAGTCTAATGGAAAATCCATTACCAGAATCATCTTCAACAACGACGTCGTTTCAGGATGACATCAGAAAATCACCATCATCATCATCATCATCATCATCGGAGGAAGTTGAAGTAGGAGAGAGTTTGAAGGAACATGCGGTTGGGTTTTTGATGGCTTGGTGTGAGATACTTATGGAGTTAGGTAGAGGTTGTAGAGATATTCTTCAACAGAATTTCTTCAATGAAGATTCTTATCTTGTTCAAAAGTTAAGAGGACCTTGTTCTAAGCTTTCTAAGAGATTAAGCTTTTTCAATGATTTTTTGCCTGAAGATCGTGATCCTCTTCTTTCTTGGTCTATTGTCTTTACCGTTTTTCTTCTCGCCTTCGCAGGTTTCTTAATTCAACTCAACTCCATTTATTTATTTATTTATTTTTATTTTTTAATTACTACTAGTTTTAATTTACTTTCCTTTGTTCCACACTTGCAATAAATTTTAATTCAATGAACTTGTTGCGTTGAATTCAACTATTTGTGATTTTGCTGCTATTGTTTGTTGTCAATCATTTATATCTGTCGTTATTGACTGTGTCTTCAATTGACAAAAATATAGGATTAGTTTGGTTTGATGTTGTTAATGTTATGTTCCAATTTCAATTCTTATTATGTGAACCTTTGCTTTTGGATAAATGTAATTTGTGTGATTATTAAGATTTTTAATTTTCTATCTGTTTACAGAAGAGGAGATTATTACAGGGTAAATGTATTACTTATTCCCTCCAGTTACGAATATAAAAAAAAAAAATCAAACAAAGTAAATGTATCTTGTTCAAATACATCTACTTTGTTTGACTTTTTTTCCTCCCTGCTTATATTTGAGATCGGAGTAGTATATTACATGGCTTTAATTTTTGAATTAAACGAATAATTAATTAATTTCCATAAATGCAAGTCAAATATTCTTAGTCCATTTCTCTGACATAAATGAATCTTCATATTTTCCTACTTGTTTATTTTCTATCTCTGTAAAACTTAGTCAAGTAGGATTTATATTCTTATGGATTTTGAGGGAAAAAGGTTATTTAGTTGCCTACAGATGATCTTTGTCATGGTTAAGCAATCTGGGCCTGGCATAAGTTTTGCTGACTTTTAATGAACAAATTATTTGCAGCTATAAGTGTAGACTCTAATAACCAAACCTTAACCAAGGCGGCAATGGTTCGCATTCATCCTCCAATTGCTAGCCGGATACTGCTTCCAGATGGTAGGTACATGGCTTATCATGATCAAGGTGTTCCGCCTGGAAGAGCTAGATTTTCACTTGTTGCTGCACATTCGTTTCTTTCATCTCGGCTGGCAGGTAAAATATAATTGAAGTTTTTGATAAAAACCAGGTTTAATAAGAGTTCCATACTTATCTTTAATAAGGATTCAAAAACTTATTCCCTGTGAAACTTGAGTTCTTGTCTTCTGACATTTTCTACTTCCTTTTGTTATCCTTCTAATGCTAGGTATTCCTGGAGTGAAAGCATCGTTGCTCGAAGACTACGGTGTTCGATTGGTCACTTATGATCTTCCTGGTTTTGGGGAGAGTGATCCACATCCCAGCCGAAATTTTAATTCATCAGCCATGGATATGTTGCATTTAGTTGATGCTGTCAATGTAACCGATAAGTTCTGGGTACTATGCCATTCAAGTGGATGCATTCATGCTTGGGCTTCACTCAAATATATTCCAGAGAGAATTGCAGGTCGGTCCCCTTTATTCAAAATTCTAATGTCTCAGATATCTTTGAGCATAGTGCTGTTCATCTTAAACTCCACATCTGAAAAGGGCTTATAAGTTATGGCATATTAATAATTTCAACATTTTGTGAAACGTTCACAATCTAAAATAACTCTTTCATTGTGATTTGTGACTGTGTCTCCATTCATGTAAATTTTTGGAAAAGAAACTGAAAAATAATAACATCAATTGTGGCTATGGTTATACCGATGTACTGATTTCTAGTCGATTGCCTACCTCTGTCAAGCAAGTTTTACTCCCTTTTGTACCTGCTAAGCATAGAAAAGAGACACGTGAATTCTGATAAGTTGAAATATACTAATATTACCTAAAATTGCAGGTGCAGCAATGTTAGCCCCTATGGTTAGCCCATACGAGTCACACATGACTAAAGACGAGATGAAAAGAACTTGGGAGAAGTGGCTGCCAAGGAGAAAATATATGTATTCCTTGGCTTATAGATTTCCAAAACTTCTCTCGTTTTTCTATCGGAAAAGCTTCTTGCCGGAAAAGCATGAGCGGATTGACAAGCAATTTTCACTTTCACTAGGAAAGAAGGTGAGTCGTGATAACCTTGAATTATGTTGAAAGGGATAAACCCTGTCTGAGTGTTTTTCTTTTTTACCTTTTTTATTTCATCAATAGATATGAAAACTTACTTTTCTTTATTGCCAATAGCTAAGTGGATTCATGGCAGCTGAAAAACTTACGGTGTTGTTCGGCATTCAGTTTGAACTTTGAATTGACTGTCCATTCACCAGTTGGTGGATATTGAGTTTGAACCTATAGAGTCATTCAATACATGTCTGTTTTGAAATTTACTTTTTCTTGGACGCTGAAGCTACTTCAGTTAAATGAAAGATACTAAAGCCACACAGCCATAGTACTAGATTTTAGTCTTGTGTATAGCTGTCTCGTTAACATTTGACCGAAAATATTTACTGTTATAATTATGAACTTTGGTCTGTGTTAAAATGCTTTCCTCTCTTTCCTGCCTCCTTTGGTGGAACTAACATTTGAATGTAAAAGTGAAGCTGAATTTTGAATATAAATTTAAATAAAACTACTAGGGCAAGTTACTTTTGTATACACCACCTCAATTAAATAGTTTCTGTAGGTGTCCATGACTGTGGAAGAGCATTTAGGGCTGTTATAATCTGTTGACAAATCAAATTCATATATGTTTAGGATGAAATTCTCATCGATGAACCAGCATTTGAAGAGTTTTGGCAGAGGGATCTGGAGGAGTCGGTTCGGCAGGGAAACGTGAAGCCGTTTATAGAGGAAGCTGTTCTGCAGGTATCTAGATGGGATTTCAACATAGAAGAACTTCATGTGCATAAGAAGTGTCGAACAGGAGGATTACTTCTTTGGTTGAAATCCATGTACAGTCAGGCAGAATGTGAATTAGCAGGATATCTTGGCCGTATACACATATGGCAGGTTTGAACATATTCTTCTTTGAGTATTGCTTTTATGATTATTTAGTATTTTCTTTCATCATTTCTATTTTATTGTGTACCATAAAGTAAAAGTGTTCAACTTATTATTTGTTTTGGAGTTTAGCTTGTTATAATGTACTATGAATCTCTTACATTTCCCTTTTCGATTCTCAAACAGGGATTAGACGATAGGGTGGTCCCACCATCAATGACAGAATACATAGAAAGGGTGTTGCCAGAGGCAGTAATCCATAAGCTTCCAAACGAAGGTCACTTCTCCTATTTCTTTTTCTGTGATGAATGCCATAAGCAAATATTCTCCACTCTTTTTGGAACTCCTCAAGGTCCCTTTGAACGGCAAGAGGAAACTGTGCTCGAGAAAAACACGGAAGATGCTTTACAAGTATCTGTTTCTGATATTGGATGATCGGAGACGACTGGTATACACGAGTTAGCTTTGGATGTAAATAACACAGGCGGCTCCTATGCATAGTAAAGCTTCAAAAGAGACAGCATTCACAAGGATTCATAAATTTTGAACGATAAGAGCTTTTGGAGATATATAGGTTGAAGTGTGTCACCTTACATCGTTTCTACTTACCTTCCACTGTTCCGAAGCAAACTGTATCTTAACTGCCTTCTCGGAGTGTTTTTTCGATTGACCGTTAACTCAGCGGCAAAATCGTGCCTGTTAATTGGTTCCACTTTTTATTGTCATCTCTTCTTTTTTTATCATTTTCTCATGTCTTCAGTTTAGATTTTGCATTTGGGGTTTGATGGCTTATTCAAAATGGAGTTCATGGCTTCAGCTATCACCTCTTAATTGAAAAGAGAAGAAGGGAGTTTAGCGACATACAATTGAAAAAAATGAAGAGATTCATTACTGTAGTTTAGTGTGCATAAAGGTGATCATCTCTAAGATTTAGTGACATAGTTGAGTCTTTATGCCTAGAATTATAGTAATGAAGTTTTATATTTTTTTAAGAACTGTAGAGAATCTCCACCTGTTTATGAGATCAAGTAGTCTTTGAATGAGTTGTACCACAACTTGAATTATTTTGATGGTTTATTTTCTTTCAAATTAAATTGAAGTTACATGCAGCCAGACAAGAAGCAAGTCAGCAACCAACAAATATGTTGGAGATTTGAAAGGGTTTTTGGGAAATGTTAAGCTTAAGCACATTATTAATTATAATTACAGGTTATTCGTATAAATTTCCAACTTTTTCTTCCTTCAACTGGAATCCTTGTGCTTTAAAAAAAAGTAAAGTTCAACGTTAGGTATGAAGTTTGCTTAAACGTCAAGCTAAGCGGTAAAAAGAAGCATGTGGGAAAGCTAAATATGAATGAATACATGTAATGACCAAAGTAGAAACCAATATTAGTGGTTTGTTCGTATCTTTTTCACTGTCTTTGACCAAGTAATTAGTATCCTGACAAACATAGTTTATGAGCCTACTTCCTCCATCTCTAGATAATAGTCCTTCCTCCATCTCTAGATAATAGTCGTTTAAGGTTTATGCACGATTATTAAGGAAATGATTAATTGTGTTGATTTTGATGGTAAAATTAGTATCATTTACTAAAACATCCTTATTAATTGTAGTTAGTGTAGTAGTTAAGTTGGATGAAATTCAATAAATGTATACTAATAGAGACAATTAGTGTGAGACGGATGAAGTAAGAAAAAAACTAAAAAAAAAAAACATCGTTTTTGAGACCAACCCGGCAGACATGGTTGCAACTACTATGAGACTTTCTAAACTTTAATTTCTCTTTGATAGCATGTCCCACTTACCATCGAACAACTTAGTACTACTGTTACAGTATATATGTTTTTTAAACTCGTTAAACAAAATTATTCTCATAGTTTTTCATTTATTAAAATATAAAATTCAAATGGAGCATTTTCCTTCATATAATAACCAAAGCATAAAATTCACAAGTTTTCATAGATGCATCAAACAAAATGTGCCAACTGTTTAAGCAGTCGCATACAATAAAAAGTTAAAAACATAAGGTACATTTGGTCCACTGTCAGAGAATCACTAATGCAAGCTCATTTAGTGCTATTATTGTTAATGTTAATTTAAGATGAAATTATGTAATCTAACAATCAGACAAGGGATTTTATTTTCACCAACTTACATCCTTTTAAGACAACTGAAATTTCTAATTTAGTTGATAAAAATGGGCCAATCACCCTGCAGAATGATAGAAAGAGATCGGGCATAGTACCACTGTGTGCTGTAAGACCCCACTTCAACCACCAATTGTTGGTTGATAAACAATAATTTGTATCCCCAAAATCCCCACCACCAAGAGAAAGAAAGCGGGAAAAACCAGTAACACATGGATAGATAAAATAAATGTGCATGTTATAGCATTGACCCCTTCTCTGAAGAGCTGCACAAATCACCTTGACAATTTCTTACTTCTTTAAACCTTGTTTTATACTATTTAACTAGCATATACACCCATGACTAAACATAAGCTTTCATATAGATAGATAAATAGGTTGATAGATCCGTTGCATGCAAGAGAACTGAGAATTTACAAAGAAAATTTTGCCAGTATGATATCAATGTAAGCTATCTTTAGTGTTAATTTTTACAGCAAAACATAGTAGCATCAAAGAAATAAAACAAAGAAATCAAATTTGCACTTATATACCACATTTAGAATCAAGAGTTTCAAATTTCAGTTTATGAACAATAAAGAAAAAGGAACTTCAAGCAGAATCATATTCCTCCTTGTTGGTGAAGCGCAGAACGGATTCTGACAGCAGATTCATCCTTCCGTCACAAGATCAACATAACCAAATTTCTTCCCCTCAAGGTCAATGTTAAAGAATGTAAATGAAAATACAAATTGATTAATATGGTAAGTAAAACAAATTTCACCCCAAATCAAAAGTGTTAATGAAATGTTTGGATACACATAAAAATAGGACAAGTAAATAAATAAAAAAGAACACTCAATGTAAATGAACTTTTGTTTTTATTTCTTCAGTGATATCTTCAATCCTACTTTAATGATTTCGGTCCTTTCACTCTGATTACTATATAATCAACTGGCCACACCATTGGTCACAGGTAACTCTGCATTCATGGCGGTTTCTACCTTTGGTGGACCTGAATGACGCCTTGGCCTCGCAGGCGAAGCCGGGAAAGAAAGGCGCTTCTTTGCAGTTCCAAAGGACCCCTTTTCTTGTTTGCCATTTTCTTTTGCTAATGGACTTTGACTTTGTGTCCTCAACCTAGCTTTCGCAGATTGAGTCGGCACCATATAACTTGGAACTGATGGAGAGCTCGCAAGACTCTCATCATCTCTAACTGATGACCCGGCAATAGAGTGCCTGCGGAACCGATCTGACTGTACACTTGCCATGCTTTTGGAGTCATCATCCATAACCCAGCTTCCCTTTGGACTCGCCTTCTTCAGTTTCCTGGCAACTGAAGCAGAAGCAGGCTTAGTAGGAGTTGAATTGGACTGAAAGCTGGGTGAGCCAGGATTCTGGCTCGCTACTGGAGAATGTATTTCAGAGTTGAGCTGGAAACGGGCAAATGATTTGCTGATTTCTCCACCTATAATGCTGCGGCTCGAACTTTTAACAGATGAATGATCATTCAGTTCTTTATCAACAACGCCACGGCTCTCCCAAGGTCGGGCAGCCATCCATCGTTCTATCCAGCTCCACCCCCAGGTAGGATTGGTTGGATCCACAAACATTGGATTCATAGATCTAGACGAGTTCTTCGAGTTTTGCTGTCACAATATTACACTTGCAGTATTAAGCAAAAAATCATAGCAAGACACTTCAATTCATTCAAAATATAATAGGACATCACATAATATGCGGTGTTATTCCACTATCCAAATATCTCTATTGACAAGAATTGACGAAGATGCTATACTGCAACTGAATTAAGCATATTATTGGATTATTATTATTATGCAAAAAAATCAATGTGGCAGTGGGAAAGGAGATTGCAGAGGTTTAAGCAGAGGAAATGGTTATGAAGATAGTGACTACGTGAAAGGATTCCTGCACTTATCAAACCTAAAGTATTTTCAGTTGTCATTTCAAGATTTTAAATATAATTACAAAAGGACATTGTTTTCATTAATTCCTTTTAAATATTTGTTATAGAAAGGGTGATTTCACCCCGTCTTGTTTTCATCCTCTTCTATATTGATTTTCAAAAATAGGAAACAAAGTGAAAAAGGTGACAATTTTGGTATTATTCGTAAAAAGCAATTTTAAAAATATTTTCAAACTAAATTGGTTATAAGTTTTAGGTAAAAAGAGCAACAACTTCAAGTGTATAAGGAAATAACAAATAAAGTAAGTGATTTGACTCATCAACAAGCTTTCACTAGAAATAGTAGACATCTCAACTGCTGATGAGAAAATCACGCGCAGACATTTTAACATATCTATGATTTTCTATTTGTTATGCATCTCTATGCAATATCAACAATTTATTTTCCCATCAATGATCGTTGAGTGAATTATTTACTTCAGAAATGCTCCAGAACATAACATGAAAGCTTGGATTCTCATTTTTTTAGTTCTTGAAAATATGTGAAATTTCATCTAAAAAAATGTCAACTATTTTCCTCACATATCAAAGTTAACAAGAGAAATAGAAAACCTGATGAGTGAATGCATAAGCCAGTGCTCTTTCTCTTCGCATAGTAGCCTCATACTTGCTCAGTAATTTGGCTTCAATTTGTTCTTTGGATTGTAGGCTATCGTCCCATTCCTCCCCAATCTAAAATGAAAATTCGGGACAAGTAAAAAACCATTACAAACGAAGTCAAATAAGCGTCAGTCCAATGTTGAGAGATTAGCATTTTAAAAAAAAATGTTAGGAAAGAAACCCATACCCGCATGGTTTCAAGCTCCCTTGCATGCTTCTGTAAGAGCTGTCTCTGCAAAGCATGATTCTCCTCTAACATTCTCACCCTCCTAGAACGAATCTGAGATTGCACACGAGCTAACGTCTGCATTGAACGGAGGGTACTCATGGCTTGGCGTTTTACAGCCGGCCCTTCCATCAATGTTTTCAATCTGACCAACCCTCTTAAAGCCCGCAATGCTCTTCTTGCCTAAATGATTTTAAAAGACAGTTTAGTCTGAAAGGTATTTCAAAATGATAAATTTTGATTTGCAGCGATTATTGACTGCCTCTTAAATCCTCATTAAAGTAAAAAATTTGAAACCAAAAAGAACTCATCGAACGTTGCAGGAACAAATTTGAAAACGAGGGAGAGATTACATTACATACCAAGTAACCCCGAAAAGCTGTTTGAATCTTGATTGCTGCCACTTCATCCTTTGGTTTACCAGCAAAATGAGAAACTGCAGCAGCTTGAGTCTTAACAACTGCTGTCTGAACAGAACGAACAGGTTCCTCGACATCCACCACAGTTGTAATTTCAGCAACATGATGGTGATTGTTTTGATTTTCAATACCAGTTAATTTAATATCTTCTGGCGGAGGAAGAGGTGGTGCTGTATCGATTTCTACAGAGGGGTCTGAAGTCTGCAATTTTTGCTTCCCAAACCATTTCTTTTTTGATTTACTTGATTTCTGAAACAACAAAAAAATGTAAAATTATAAGAAATAAATATCACATAAAATTGAGCTAAATTTAACATACATATTTTTTTCTTCTTTTCATACCTTTGAGTCAGGGCTGAGAGCTTTCTTCACTGTAGAAAACCAATTTCCTTTCTTCCCCATTATCTTCTTGGCATTCCTTAATTTGATCCTTTATATCACAAAAAGAAGGAAAAAAATTGAAGATCTGAAATCTCACTATCCAAAATATCTTATTTAAAATTGAAAAAAAAAAGCCTATAAATCATTAAAAGCCATTAAGATTAGCATGTTTTAATCTGTGTGGAAAAATGCAAATATAATCAATTTTTTCAATGGAAAAGAATAGTCAAATACAAACTTTTATGCTAACAAGTAACAAGCCATTCAAACTCATAATCCTTCCCTATTAGTAGTATGTATCGATTAATTAATTCAATCAAAATACTCCATAAATCAAAGTTTGAAAAATCAATTAAGTGCTTTCTAATAGGCATTCTCTTTATAAATTGAATCAAAAGCAATAAAAATGCTAAATTTATCTCTGTTTTCACATTTTGAAGGTGCAATGGGTATAATACCTGAATGAAGTGAAAGATCTGAAATGACCCAATTAGTGTTTAAACAGAAAGATTGGAACTTGAAGAAGATCAAAGATGAAACACACCTTTAATACATGTTCCTGTAAAGAGGGAAAAATCAGATCTTGACAAATGACAAAGAGAAGAAGAGAGTTTTGTTTGAATAATAACAACAGCTGTTTCTGCTAATATTGTGACATTGCTCACTTCTGTTGGTCCCACTAGGCCCCACTACTTGTTGATATATGATCTTGTGCTTAATTGCAATGAATTTGGATCTTATCAAATATAAAGTCAACAAATCAAGAGATGTTATTTGAACAAATTTGTGATTTGTGATTTTTTGTATGTTTCTATTTAATTTGGTTTTTGACTAGATTTCTATTTAATCTATTAATCAACAATTAATAATCTAAATTGATATAGATAATATTTTTCTATCCTAAGGCTAATTGGAAAAAAAAAATTGATAATATTTGTTTTATGGGAAATTCTTATGCTTTCAACCTCAAGTGGGATGGGATGGGATGGGATGGGTTGCCATGAATGTGTTGGAGTGAGTGTTCAACTTGTTGTGATATGTTACTAAATTAGTTACTACATGGTACGAACTTGGGTTTAAAGGGAAGTTATTCACTGCTACGGAGCTAGTACTATGCCTATATTTGGATTTGCAATATAGGGAAAAAGAAAATAGGAATATATATTATATCAAGTCTTACTTTGCTTTTTCCATAAAAAAAGTCTTGCTTCGTTTTAATCAATTCTTTTATAAATTAATTCTGAAGACTTTTTTTAAGGTAACATCTTATATTCTTCTAAAGACTTGGATAAATGTTTTAATCGTCTCGCAAGTTTTTACAATACATATTAGTTTTTTTATTTACTAAATACATGGATATAAGTTATTTACTAAATACATATAGTTCGATTTAAGCTCGGGAAAGCATTATGACAGAACGACAGTAAAGCAAATATATTGTCATAGTTATTATTTTTAAA
The DNA here is from genome assembly GCA_946800305.1 of Medicago arabica. NCBI lineage: Eukaryota > Viridiplantae > Streptophyta > Magnoliopsida > Fabales > Fabaceae > Medicago > Medicago arabica. Next base: position 52,614,086 of record OX326969.1, read on the forward strand.
ATATATTGCTGCTATGTTGATTTGACTTTTTCCTAGCACCCTTGTCTAAGTTCGTTTCTCTTGGTTAGAAATTCACAAGGGGGGCTAGATTCCTCTTTGACCTTTTATGTATTCAACACATGAGATACGATGATATTTTTTTATTTTGAACCCAAACGGCTTTAGAGTTACGATTTTAAGTGCAAAGAAGTTTAGTTTTTCATCCAAATGATCAATGTGCATGATGCTTGTACTCTTCAAGGATATCTATTTCTTAATGTTGCTCTTGGTTAGAAATTCGTAAAGACCGATAAACTCATTATAGACATCTACAACTCGTTTGCATCAGATTCAAAGACAACTACCTTGACGTCCCTCCTTGTTAGAAATTTACAAGGGCAACTAGGTTTCTCCTTGATCTTGAATATGTTTTGCACATAACATAAGAGGTTGTTATCTTTGAAGCAGCAATTATATTTAAATTTATAGTTAAAATTTTCAATGCATTTTTTTTAAAAGCATGTTTTAACTCGTTCACTTTTACTATAATTGGCGATATGGATTTTCCAAGAAACCCCACTAATTAGTTGCTAAATATAATTCATAAATAACGATCCTTAGTTGTGCAAAAAATATTTCTGAACCAAATAATTTTGAACTTGTTTTAATTGCTCTAGTCTTGAACATATGGATAGAACCATTTTTATTTGATTTAAGAAGTATTGTCTACAATGAAGTTGACGTTACCGAACCTAGCTATAAACGTCAACATCCTTCTACACATGCTAGCAAGATGGTTACAAACCAATACAAGTTTACCCTACTAATATTTTAATAAACAACATCATCAAATTATAATAGTTAATGATAAAATCATCTTTCAGCTTAATTAGTCAATGATTGTTAAGTTTAAATTTGAACTCCGTAAATACACACTTTGATAAAATAATTAGAGAAAAGTGTGTCACTTTTACAGTCCTACTCATTTTTTTTTTTTTGAAAGAACAGAACTATTCAACTTGAAAATACACACTTTGATTACTAATATTATTTTAAATAATGATAATTTTCCTCTTTTTCATCATTTTTAGAGTATCTTGATAGGTTTCTGACTATCTTACATAATTTGATCTCTTTTGGTAAAATCTCGAATCCTTAGCTTCCCTTAAAAAATAAATAACATTTTATTTTGGATAAGAAGTAACAACAACAACACTGCTAGTATGGATATCAATCAAATTTTACGGTTTTTTCCAAGCTAAAACATGTGAATCGCATTAAAGGTCGATATGCAGTCACATGAAATCATGAATGGACACAAGAAAGGTGTGCTGATTTTAAATTCGTTTTCATCTATTTTTTAATTTTTTTCTCTCAAGTAGTTTAACAACTAGAATTTCATCTTTTAACGGGTCTCCAACATATGAATTCTCTTTGGGTAGGGGTCTGAGCCAGGGTGACCCTCTCTCGCTTTTTTTGTTCCTTTTAGCTGCTGAAGGGTTTCATGTGTTGATGGAATCTTTGTCTGCTAATAATCTTTTCACTGGCTATAAGGTGGGCAATAGCGACGCAACAATAGTTTCTCATTTACAATTTGCAGACAACACTTTAATTTTGGGTGAAAAATCATGGGCGAATATCCGGACTATGCGAGCAATTCTTCTTCTTTTTGAAACATTGTCAGTATTGAAGGTGAACTTTTCCAAGAGCCACTTAGTAGGTGTTAATGTCGCAGGCTCTTGGCTGTCAGAGGCGGCTATGGTGTTGAGTTGTAAGGTGGGTGCTATTCCTTTTGTGTATTTGGGGTTGCCTATTGGTGGTACTGCTCGCCAACTGACCTTTTAGGAACCAATCATAAACCGTATAAAATCTAGACTGTCGGGATGGAAATTGAAACGCTTGTCTTTGGGTTGTCGTCTGGTCTTGCTCAAGTCTGTCACGTCGTCTTTGCCTGCTTATGCTCTATCTTTCTTCAAGGCTCCGTCAGATATTGTCTCCCCAATCAATTCTATTTTAAATTGTTTCTTTGGGGGGGAGGGGGGGGGGGGGGGGGGGGGGAGGTGATGACCACAAGAAAATTACTTGGGTGGATTAAAACACTGTTTGCAGGAGCAAGGAGGTTGGTGGTTTGGGGGTAAGGAGAATTAAGGAGTTTAATTTAGCGTTGTTAGGGAAATGGAGGTGGAGGTTGTTGGAGGATACTGAGAGTTTATGGTTTAGAGTGTTGTCGGCAAGGTATGATGCAAGGGAGGGCGGCTGAAGGGGGTGGTCGTGAGGCTTCATTGTGGTGGCGTGATATGTATGCTTTATGTAGGGATGAGTGGTTTAACGACCATGTCAGTCGTTCAGTGGGAAATGAGAAACAAACGCTTTTATGGTCGGATGTTTGGATGGATGGGTTGTCATTTAGAGAAAGTTTTAGCAGGTTATATGACTTGTCGTTGTTTAAAGACAAGTTTGGGTTTGATATGTGTCAGTTAGGATGGGGGAGGAGGAAGAGGCGTGTAGATGGAGGCAGAAGTTGTTTATGTGGGAGGAGGAGGTCGTGCGGGAACTTACGTTATTACTTCATAATGTGATTTTACAGGTTGACAAAGATGATAGGTGGCTATGGACATTGGATTCATCAAAAGCTTTCACTGTACGTAGTGCATGTAACTTCCTGACTACTCAACATCCTATTGCGCGATCGGTGGTTGTTTCCTCTCTTTGGCATAAGGATGTCCCTCTTAAGGTTGTGGTGTTCTCTTGGCGATTATTCAGAGATAGGTTGCCAACAAAAGACAATTTGTTCCATCGCGATGTCATTGATAACGATTCCAGAATGTGTGTGGCTGGATGTGGCTTAGAAGAATCATCCCATCATTTATTTTTACATTGTAATGTTTTTGGGTCTGTTTGACACTTGATTTATAAGTGGTTTGGCATTGTTATGATCATCCCTTATAATGTGTCGGACCATTTTAATCAATTCAATTATAGTGGTGATATGTCTAAGGTGCGCCGCTCGATTATTCAGGTCATTTGATTTGCTTCAGTTTGGGAAATTTGGAAGGAAAGAAATAATAGGATCTTCAATGACAAAGATTGCTCAGTAATTCAGGTTGTCGACAAGATTAAGTCTCTTGCTTTTAGGTGGTTGAAGGTGAAATTTCATACTCTTCCTTTCAATTACCATGGCTGGTAGCTTAGTCCTTTCACCATGTTGGGCATAGGTTAAGAGTTATTTCTTTTCCTGTTTTGTTTTTTTGTACAGGAATTGTCTGTAAATATTTTGTTCACATTGTTGTCTTCTCCGTGGTACACATTGTGCTAGGAAAGACACTTTTTTGTTGGTAATATATTCTATTTTAGCCTCTTAAAAAAAAAAGGAATTTCATCTTTTAAGTTGAATAAGTGAGAAATTTAGAATTTGAATTTTGACTCTGCATATATAACGCAAAAGTGAAGAAAATTTGGGACTAAAAGTCGAATGGAAATTTTAGAGGGATTAAAACAAAAAATTGACATATTTATAAGGATAAAAAAAAATATTTACCTTTATTTTTCTAAAAAAGAAAATTGACAGTCTAAAATAACTCTAAAAATTGCTTCAAATGAGAAGTTGTTTCAACTTTTGAGTAAATTTTCTTGAAAATTATTTTTGATAAATGATTTTTGACAATTTTTGTAAAGAGTTTAATTTTCATACAGATCACGTTACAGCTAATCATACATTTGAGTTTTAAATAAGCCACAATAATAAGCACTTAACTTGGCTGCTTCCTTAAACTAATAAGTGTTGCTTTCCCCGTGTTCTCTATTAAAAAAACCCTTTTTTCTCCTTCAGAAATGAGTATCTACTAGACGGGAATGGGTTCTCTCCAGGGGCGGAACTACATTGAGGCATGGTGTGGCAGCTGCCACACCAGATTCCAGCCTTTTTTATTTTATTTTTATATTCATAACATAAGGCATCTGAAGTGAGGAAAAGTGGGAAACATACACACAAAAACACAATTGCGTTATAAGAATGATTGTTTGTTTAGTGTTTTAGATTTGCATCATTATAAGAATGATTGTTTGTTTAGTATTTCTAGTATTTCTAATTTGCATCATTATAAGAATGATTGTTTGTTTAGTGTTTTGGATTTGCAATTGCAAGAGCTTAATGCTAGGTTTGATGAAGAGAATACTGAATTTTTACAATGTGTTTCATGTTTGAGTCCTACGAAGTCATTTGCTGCTTTTGATGTGAACAAATTATTGAGGACGAATAAATGTTATCCAAATGATTTTGTAGATGTGTCATAAGTGGAGTTGCGCAGACAACTTCAGAATTATGTTAGAAATGTTAAATTTGATCCAAAATTTGCAAAAATGAAGGGTTTTTGGATCTTTGTGCAATACTTGTGGAAACAAATAAGTGCAAGACATTTGCTTTGGTTTATAAGCTTTTGAAGTTGGCTTTGTTCTTGCCGGTTGCAACTGCAAGTGTTGAACGTGTTTTTTCAGCTATGAAGATTGTGAAGAGTCAATTACGTAACAAAATGGACGATCAATGGTTAAATGATCGTCTTGTAACTTATATTGAAAGAGATGTTCTTTTTACAATTAGTACTGATGTTATTCCAACTCATTTTCAACAAATGGATGGTAGACGATTTTCATTGTAATTTGCATCAAACAATGTTATATATTATTTTTAGTATAATTTGTATTATAGTTTCTTTAAAAAATTTGCCACACTAATATGAAATGTCTGGATCCACCCCTGATTCTCTCCTGTGTGTTTTTCTCCAGTTTTCTACTGTGTAGAATCTATATCAAGTGTTCAATATTTATATTTTCAAGCATTAATTATTTTCCAAAGGCTAGGATTTAACTGGACCGTAGTGACCGCAAACAATCCATTCCCCTACTAAACGGCACAAATTATCCATGCATACAAAATTTGATAAATTTCACATGCGTACTTCCAAACCAAATACTTATCATATGCTCGACCAAAAGAGAGAGGTCCAAGCATTATCCACTAGTTTGGTGAATGAATTCTAGACCAAAGAAAGAAAAATAAACAATAACAATTTTGCTTTAATGTTGAGAACCTTTTTGTTAAAAAAATAATCAAACATGCTTTAAATGTTTTGCTTCATAGGACAAGATCCTTTTACGTAAGCTAACAAAATTTTTGAACACAAATAAAAAATATATACGGAAGACAATTACAAAGGTAAAAAATGAATAAATTTCATATATTTTGTAGTATGAAAGCAACTCTTGTACTGGCAGTTTCTGAATTGCTTCAATATTCGTTATTTTCTCTATCATTCCCCTTTATCTTTTGCTAACATATGATGGTATAGTAGTTAGAAATTAGTGCTTGGAAATGGTGCGTGCATAAAAAAAGTTGAAACGCCATAGCAAGATTTTGGAGCAGTACGGTGGAATTCCCTTCAACTTAGCCTCATCTTCTAGAACTACTTGCTTCACGAACTTGATTGAATTCTAGGATAACCACAAAAGAAGTAGCCCCATTATTAGGACAAAAAAAAAGAAGCAAAATAGCAACAAAGCTCTTAGGTAGAGGTTATTCATTCATAGTTAAAATAAAAGTGACATTGCTGATGAGTATATTTTGTCACTTTGCATTTCATGTGGACTAAGATTTCTAATTGAGATATATGTCTAAAGTAGGTTCTATCTTGGAGTAAAAGGAAGCCACATGCATTATTACATAGCAAAGACATTATGCGTAGAAAACACTACATAATTAGTATTTTCTTTCATTCGATTAGTTCAACTAATCAATCATGTTGTCATTATATATTGCCTTGTTTTTTTTTCTTTCTTGCGTACGATTTTTCCTTTCTAAAGTAGTTGGAGGAGGTTGGGTAAACGTTAGCTAAACGCAAGTAAAATTTCAAGCAGTGAAGGCATGATCATGTTTATTAAAGTTAAGGTTTGGAATGTATAAGCTAACTTACCTTGGTGAATACCAATATTCTATTTAAGAATGAGTTTAATATAATTATCAACTATTTAATCTTTTTCTTCTTTCAGTTTTTAAAGATTAATTTTGTCTATTTGAGAGACCAAAAAGATATCCAACCTAACTTTATAAGTGCATTTGAAGCAACTTATTTGCAATTTATTTGAAATTTATTGAAGCAATTTAAAAGTTCCCGTAAGATTGTAAATGATATTTAGTGAATGTAGTAAAAAAGTTCAATATGTTTTCACTTTCTATAAAATTTCATAAAAAAAGTACTCCACGTACAATTTTTCTTCAAATTTTAATCCTCACAATATTTTTCATGAACAATTTTAGTCTTTATAGAAATCAAAATAAATTGAGGTCTTATTAGAATACTATCAAACTCTATATTTAAAATATAGAAATGTTATGTGTTACGATAAAAATCTTTTAAAAAATTGATTTTTAAGTCCAAATTTATGCTATGTTATTTATGTTTCTTGAACTTTTAACACCTAAAAAATTCACACTTAACTAATCTTTGTTAAAAATTTATAATTTGTAGTTTTTTTTTATAACTTTCTAAACATGCCTATAAAAAGTAGACTAAAAACAACAAATAGAAAAGATAGTGAGGACTAAAAACAACTAGTGGAAAATGTTGTTAGGAACTAAAAAATATATTTAACTCTAATAAAAATAACTTATGATAGGTTTATCAATTGTTTTTTCTTACTCTAAGTTTTTCATGATAGTCTATGAAAACAACTTTTATATGAAAATTGTTTAATCTTATTTCATCTTTCTTAAGAAAATAACTTATACATATCTCCTTATAATCTTATATTATAAGAATTTATTCAATAAAAGCTTAATTAAATAGTTTACTCAAATATATCATAAACAGATACCAATTGAAGTTTGGCTTTGATCAAAAAACAAAAAATAGATAGCCATTCATGATGTGTAATAATCGTAATATTTACCTGAGAAGTGTCTTTAACAGATGAAGTGCGACCCCATCTCTCAGGGTCCCAGAGAATGGAGCTATTGAATGCAAAACTTGAAATATGAATGGGAGAAGTGATTGTCTCATTGTTCATACTCCTTAAATGCCATCCAATCACTTGAGAGTTGTCACATACAGGTCCTTCCATTATCACTCTCTTTCTATTTGCAAGTAATAGTGCCGTTGGCCATGTCCCAAAAACTCTACTCAATTATCAAATAAACACATAATTAAGATTGAAGCACATTAGTTTTTTTAAAAAATCACCTAGGAAGTGTGAAATATCATGTTTGATGATCACTATCATTTATATAGTAAATCATGTTTGGTATTTAAAATCAAATGATCTATGAAATTGAAAATCATCAATAACTTTAGTCCTTTTGAATGGACATTTCTGCCCTGAAATTCTTTTAGAATGACTAATGTGATCAATGAATTTATTTTGAAGAACACTTTAAAGTTTTGTCAATATTAAAAACTAAATTATTAGTCACTGCAATTCGAGAGACTAATTTCTTTTTAATATTAAAAAACTCGGTATCTAACCTAATGATCGACTAATCTAAAAGATCATTTCCATCGTCGACTAGAGAAGACTTTATTTAAAATCAAAATAAAGATTCGAGTTACTAAACTGGAGTTCACTCTGATTGTTATAATCATCACTAGTGGTAGGTATACCTAGAGATTTTCTTACTAGCCTTTTTTCCATCCAATTGAAAAAGTTATTTATTTTTAAAACTCCCACCTACTAGCTACATTAAAATTAGGACAACACACCATTCCATTAGGCATAACAAATTAACATTGTAAACCAATAATGTAAATATAGAACTAAAATTAGTTTAGCAAATAGAAGTGATAGAAAGGCATACTCAATATCTCTAAGCTGTTGGAAGAATTGAAGATCATAAACATTAGAAAGGCCAGCAAAGTGAACAATCCCACTTAGTCTATGATGCTCAATGTGTCTAAGAGCTAAATTTCTTTGATGATTCAATTCAGCTTCTAAGTCCATGAACTCTTCACTGAAAACAACATGCCTATACATGATACCAGTTTTCCTCAATATTTCTGGCAATTCCGTTGATTCGGTTTTCGCTTCGACAACAATCCAAAGCAATGGTTGATCAACAAGCTTTATAGTATTTGCCAACCTTCTCAAAAAAACATTTTGATAAGGTAGTTTTGTGCTTGTTGGTGTTACTATGATTATAAGTCTTTTAGGCTTCAATTGAGGTAGTGGTTTTACGTGCAATTTTGTTGCTGCTGCTGCTGCTGTTGTTTTTTGGCTATGGATTCTAGGTGCTGGAGCTGTCCAACTTTTGTTAACATTTTTTGTTGACATTTGAGAAGGTTGTGGTGCTACAAATTCTGTTCTATTTGAGGCCGAAACTTCAATTTTACTAGAAAAAATTAAAGATTTACCTGTTGGAGCTAAACCTGTGAAAAAACCCATCACAAAACATAAAGAAAAATGAAGCATGGCTTTCTTCCATAAATGGATTTTTTTCTTTGACCTTTCTACTGAACCCATCTTCTGAAGAAGAAGAAGAAAAAAATTGAACAAAATATTCAGGTTGGAATGGAATAAAAATGAGTAATTTTTGGAAACAGAATGAAGAGAAGGGTTTTATAATAATAATGTAATATAAAGTATATAGTTTAGGTGCATTTGTGGCAGCATATATTTGTTAATGGAAACGTTTGAAATGTTGAGGTTATGATTGGTACTACCAAACTAAATATTAGCTTTTGTTTGGAGGTATTTCATATGTAAGGAATTGCTTCACTTGGTTGTGACTTGAAGTAAAAGTAATATATATACATAGAAATTTAAAAAAGAAATTATTAGTGTGAGAGCATGAGTTGCTATCTTATACCAAATAGCAGTTGGGATGGTACCAATCCATCTATTCAATAATATGTAGCACCTGTCCATTTAATTAACTATTATTATTACTGATTTTTGCTGATTAGTGATTATCCTATGGTGGTGTTGGGGAGGTTTAATTTATAATTTAGGGTTGACTAGTCCAATAAGAGGATTGTGCATTGAAATATTAATTAAACATTGACTGTGGAAAGGAATGTCTTGGCAGAATAACTGGCACAGTGAATCTTTGGCAGTTGGTTAATTTTATAGATTTTAAGGTAATGCTCCATATTATGATAATTTTATAGGTTTAATTATGTTGATTTGAGTTGTTCCTTTTTACGCTACCAAGTTTTACTAAATACACCACCTAGCCTTTCTAATATGTCCCCAAGATACCCTCTCCTTTTATAAAAATAAAATTCATGCACCTATCAGTATTTTCAGAATTTAAATTTCTAAACTATTTTAAAAATAGACTTTTGAAACTATATAACTTTGTAACAATTTTTTGAGAGGAACTTTATTTTTAGATCTTGAAATGGAGCTATCTTCAATTTGATTCTTTGGTGGTTCTTACATGTACAAATCATTCATTAATAGTTTTATAATTTTAGTATTTTAATTACTCAATCTCTCTATTCTAGCTAGCACCATAAAAAAATTATTAAATATATTCCACTAATAATTCAACAACAATTTATTTATTTATTAAGTCATTGTGTGGAACATATAAGAAAATGTAGTTCAAAATCTATATTTTAGTTTAATATTAAAAATGTGCGGATCTCGCATAGAGATAGGGTGCCTACGGAAGCTTCCCACCACATGTTGAGAAGAGACATGGAGAGAAAAAATATTTAAAAAACAAGGGCTTAAGGATTGATGGAGTTTTAAAGGTGATAATTTGCACTTCTCCCTCTTCAATGAAAAACGCACTTGAGGAAATCTTTTCCTCCTAAATAATCTAGAATTTAATATTTCTTAAAGCAAGACCGAGAGGGGAAAAAACTCATTGTACGACTTATGAAATATTAGGTTATTTTTTAAAAAGAAAATAGATAAATCATGATAGTTTGATAAAACAAAATAAATGTTGTTTGACAGCATATAATTATACTATTTTATATTTTTATTGATTCTTTTTTCTCTTTCACCGACAATTGTGTTGCATGTATATTTTTATAGGGTTAAATATGTTTTTGCTCCATATAAATATATTAACTTTTTGTTTTAATTCCTCTAAAAAATTCCTTCAACGTTTAGTCCCTATAAAATTTTCATTCACTACTTTTGGTCCTTATTTTTAATTTAATTTTTGTATTTTTGAATGAAATTATGAAGAAATATGTAAAATATTCTAAACCAAATTCTCCAAAAAAATTAGATTTTTTTAACAAAACAGAAATTAAATATGAATTTTTAACCTTAAAACATAAAAAAGATTATATTGAATTCTTGTTTTGTTAAAAAATTCAAACATTTTTTGGGAGAGATTCTTATTATATTATGAATTTTTCTACAAAATTTTATTAAAAAATATGAATTCTAGATGTAAATTTTTTTATTAACTAAAATTTTGAAGAATTTTTTTAGAGGGACTAAAATTTATAAGGTCCAAAAATATATTTAACCTTTTTTATATGGTGCCAATAATTCAATATACAATAAAACATATTTGTGATGTTGAAATAACACTTTAGATCCCCTAAAAAATAAAAAAAATAATAACACTTTTAGATGAACCGAAGAACGAGGAGTGTTTAGTAAAAATTAGAGGCGTGAAAAGAAATGTTATGTATTTTGTCACCGTATAATTACAAAAACTACACACTATAGATCATCTTTAACAACACAAGTACACAACACCAGTACAAGTGTTTTCTGTTTCTGATGTTTGAGTTCACTGAAAGTTGTTTTTCAGTGTCTGTCTATGAACACTGAACAGAAACTTTCAGGTGCATTATTCAGTTATCACTCTTTGCAGTTCAAATTTTATGCTCAAATTTTATAATGCAATTTTGTTGCATAGTAGCTGCTTGAAAAAATGCCAGTAAGAACTTGTAGGAAGAGTGACTTTAGCATTCTATAGTAGAGTTAGTGACATGGCTCATTCGTGTTAATCTTTCACACATTAACATTTGAAACCCTCATTTGTGCCCACATCATTGCCCTGAAACTCAAACCATCTTGCCCTTTAAGGTTCTCCAATATAACTTCTCTATGACCATTCATAGTGTAATTCGACGTATGCATAGTTATGTAAGACCTAGTCTACAACCTGCAATTTTCCCCAATCTCAGTAAAGAGTTACCAACCAATAGTTACATAATCTTCCTGTGTAAGCAACAACATTACAAGGAAGCGCTTGAAGCGTTTGATTTTCATCTAAAGAATTCAAATAGCCCTTTTGAGCCAAGCACCTATACGAGTCTAGTTTTGGCTTGCGCTAACTTTAGATCTCTTGATTATGCAACGAAAATCCACGATCACGTTTTAAAGTCCAAATACCAACCAAGCATAATTCTCCAAAATCATATGATTAATATGTATGGAAAATGTGGTTCTATGAAGGATGCTAGAAAAGTTTTCGAGACAATGCAGCTGCCAAATGTGGTATCTTGGACTTCGATGATCTCCGGATACTCACAGAATGGTCAAGAGAACGATGCCATCATCATGTATATTCAAATGACGCGGTCGGGTCAGTTTCCAGACCAGTTAACCTTTGGAAGCGTAATTAAGGCTTGCTACATTGCAGGCGATATAGATTTAGGCAGGCAACTGCATGCCCATGTCATTAAATCATGGTTTGGTCATCACTTGACTTCCCTAAATGCACTTATTTCAATGTATACAAATTTCGGACAAATTGAACATGCCTCCAATTTATTTACAATGATTCCTACAAAGGATTTAATTTCTTGGAGTTCCATGATTACAGGGTATACTCAACTTGGTTATTGGATAGAAGCTTTATATCTTTTCAGAGATATGCTCAGGCAAGGCATTTATCAGCCAAATGAGTTTATATTTGGCAGTGTTTTCAGTGCTTGCAGCAGTTTTCTTGAACTAGAGTATGGAAAGCAAGTACATGGAATGTGTGTTAAATTCGGTTTACGCAGGAACGTTTTTGCTGGATGCTCTCTCTGTGACATGTACGCGAAATTCGGATTCTTACCTTCGGCAAAGATGGCATTCTGTCAGATTAAAAACCCTGATATAGTGTCCTGGAATGCAATTATTGCAGCATTTGCTGACAATGGTGATGCAAATGAAGCCATAGATTTTTTCCGTCAAATGATGCATATTGGGTTGATCCCAGACAGCATTAGTTTTATTTCCTTACTTTGCGCATGTGGTAGCCCTGTGAGACTCAACCAAGGCATGCAGATTCATTCTTACATTATCAAAATAGGTTTTGATAAGGAAATAACCGTATGCAACTCATTGCTAACCATGTACACGAAGTGCTCACATCTACAGGATGCATTGAATGTTTTCAGAGATATAAGTGGAAATGCCAATTTAGTTTCTTGGAATGCTATTCTTTCAGCATGCTTGCAGAAAAAGCAAGAAGGAGAGACTTTTAGACTATATAAGGAAATGCATTTTTCTGGAAATAAACCTGACAGTATCACCATAACTACTTTATTAGGAACTTGTGCTGAACTGACATCTTTAGGAGTGGGGAATCAAGTACATTGCTATAGTATTAAAAGTGGGCTAATACTTGATGTTTCTGTGTGCAATGGATTGATCGACATGTATGCGAAATGTGGATCACTTAAACACGCCCAAGATGCTTTTGATTCAACACAGAACCCGGATATAGTCTCATGGAGTAGTTTAATTGTTGGTTATGCTCAGTTTGGACTTGGACATGAAGCTCTTAATCTCTTTAGAATTATGACGAATCTAGGCGTTCAACCTAACGAGGTCACATATCTTGGTGCTCTCAGCGCGTGCAGTCACATTGGATTGGTGGAGGAAGGTTGGCGCTTATATAAATCCATGGAAACAGAACACGGGATTCCACCAACAAGAGAGCACTTCTCTTGCATAGTCGATTTGCTTGCTCGCGCTGGATGCTTGCATGAAGCAGAAACTTTTATTCAGAAATCAGGACTTGACACTGACATTACTACATGGAAAACTCTACTTGCTGCTTGTAAAACTCATAATAATGTTGACATTGCAGAGCGAGGCGCAGAAAAGATATTAAAGCTTGATCCTTCCAATTCTGCTGCAATGGTGATGCTTTGTAACATACATGCTTCTGCTGGCAATTGGGAAGAAGTTGCCAAACTAAGGAACTTAATGAGACAAATGGGTGTACAAAAGGTTCCTGGTCAAAGCTGGATAGAAGTAAAGGATAAGTTCCATATATTCTTCTCAGAAGATGGTTCACATCCACAAAGGAACCTCATATATACAATGCTTGAAGAGTTATGGTCGCAGGTGTTGGATGATGGTTATGATCCTTGCCAGAGGTTAGATGTTAGCATTTGGTAGGAAAAAAGTTGGGAATTTGTAGTTGAGCTACACTCTAGTGTAACAAAAAGGGTGATCTAGGCTCCTCTCAAACCAAGATATTTTCATTAGCCATTACTGATCCGCTGTATGTTTTTCTTGAGTTATATTCTGTTAATTCCATCTGTCACCTATTGTACAGTTGATAGATTCAAAATATGTATTTGACACATGAGGCTTTAACACAGTGAAAAAGAAAAATTATATTAAATATTCTCCCAGATAGTATTGATGCTGCGCAAGAAGTTTGTTATGATTGGCCAAAAGGGTTAGCAAATAGCAAAATACTAATAATAGTAATAGCGCTTTTCATTGACGGCTTATTATTTCTGTCTGTAATATGTCAACTTTCCATAACCAATTTGCTGCTTTAGAGTTTAGATGAGCTTAACTTTCCATCAGTCACACAACGCATTAAGAAAAGTCTTTTGAAGGGCAGAATTTCGGCCAATAGCTAGAAATGGATTTCAGTCAATGACCAAATGCAAAACTCGTGCAAAAGCAAAGGAATGGTAAGAAAAAAAAAAGTGCTAGGAAAATCAAGCATTCAAAATCCAACATGTAATAATCGTGTCTACAACATAATAAAATATAGCTCAAAGAACAGTTCAAATTCTTGGTACTTTTACAACATAAAATGTAAGAAATAATTGGCATACACTACATAAATCGAAATGGGCATACGTTCTAATTAATGTGCCCGGGAATTGGGACAACTACCACCATTCCGCAATGAAAGCTAGAACACAATGAAAATCTAAAATCAATTAAATGAGATGGAGTTTTGAAGTTTATTAAATCAGACATTTAAGGGTAAAACAAAAATTCCCATTTAATAAGAGACCACTTGGGTTGTCTACAATGAGGGTGGCAATTGGCATGAAGGTACTGGATATGATTATATCATGGTTTAAGTATTGGGCAACATTGCCTGGACACTTGCCACTCACTCTTTTCCATCATCATTTTTTGGAGATGGGGAATTATAAATTTTAACATTGTTGTATGGTCTATCAAAAATTAAAAAATAAACACAGCTAAACATTTCACCGTAAAAAACTTGGTCCCATTCTCTGTTATCACAGGCTTATAGATCCGGTTTGTTTAAGATGGAATCTCTTTTGGGTAGATCTGGTAAGGTTAAGATAGAATCTTTTTGGGTCGGTGCTTCTTCAACTTCTTCTTCTGCAACTTTGGTTTGGTTGAGATCGAATCACTTTTGGGTAGATCCGGTTTGGTTAAGATAGAATCTTTTTCGGGTTGGTGCTTCTTCAACTTCTTCTTTTGCAACTTCGGTTTGGTTGAGATCGAATCACTTTTGGGTAGATCCGGTTTGGTTAAGATAGAATCTTTTTTGGGTCGGTGCTTCTTCAACTTCTTCTGCAACTTCGGTTTGGTTGAGATCAAATCACTTTTGGGTAGATCCGGTTTGGTTGAGATAGAATCTCTGTCAGGTCGATGCTTCTTCCACTTCTTCTTCTGCAACTGCAACTCTGTCAACCAAGATGGAACTTCACAGCCGGAGGATGCCATTAGATTAGATACATTCCGCAGGAATGGAATGTCCTCCTCTGTGTAAAATGTAATCGCTTCGCCACTCCTCCCTGCTCTGCCAGAACGACCTATTGAAAAATCAACGTTTATATTTAGCAAAACATAGAATCATATAATATTTAAAAATTTATGTATTAAAGCATATATAATAATGAAATGGCTCCATGAGTGAATAATATGAATCACAACCCCTATGAATACTTCTTCTCAAATCTAAAACAATGTTAATGCCATGGCACTAACCAATTCTGTGGATATATGCCGATGCAGAATCTGGGAAATCATAATTGATCACACAGTTTATGCCTTTGAAATCCATTCCCCGAGCAACCACATCAGTGGCAATCAAAACCCATGTTTTACCAGCTCTGAAGTTGTCAACTGCATTTTCTCGCTGTATAGAATTCAAGAGATAAGAAAAATTACATCATAGTTACGTCAACATTAGCAAAAATGTTTTCGTAATGGAATAACTATTGCTGATGATCAGAGATTAAAAGTTAAAACAGACTTGTATGTTAAAAACAGGTTTGCCATGTTCAGTAATGATGAACAGAATAGTCAAGTACAAAAACAATTGCACAAACAAAGAATATTATAATTTGACATCTTCACCATACAAATAGTATGGACCAGATCTTGGTCATATGCTTCATCGGTTTTCTCTTTTATTTGTGTGTTTCTTGGCTGAAGGGAAAATGTTCCAGAGTTCATGCTTTCCAACAGGTAACTTATTTTGTTCAAAGGGATTGAGAACTACCTCTTCTTGAGACAAATCAGAATGGATGACATCAACTCTAATATTGTCGAATGCAAGTTCCCCATACAGCTCCTTGGCGCGCTCCTTGCTTTGGAGAAAGACCAATACTGGAGGATTTAGACTCTTCAAGATATTGAAGGTAAAAAAAAAAGGTCAACAAATGTAAGAAACTAAATAATAACATTAGGAATGAGCGAATAGGAGTGCTGCAATAAGGTGAGTGACTGTTACAATAACAACAAGTGTTCCAAGTCATTACATATTACATTCACAATACATTATTTAACACCAAACTGGAATAAGGGAATGTTAAATAATATGCATGCAGTGCACAATCAATAACAAACAAGATAAATTCAGAATAGGAAATACGCATTAATGATAAATTGCAATGAGACAAACAGCCGCCTATTGAAAACAGAAGAAAAACAAACTGACCGATAATGCCTGTTATCTAAAGATTCATCTTAGTATCATACCTCTGCAAAACTTTGGCGAATTGCTAGAAGTTTTCCTTCTTCACTTCCGGTAAAAACTAACTTTTGCTTAATTGTATCAGAAGCCATATTCCTGAAGTGATTCCCATAAAAGAATTAGATGTCATCTTTTACAATAACGTGAAGAACAGTCTTAAAGTAATGCTCATGAGTATAATGTTCTATAAATTTTTGTATTGAACTTACTTCCTGCCAACGATTACCCGAACAGCATCATGCATGAGTTCTCGAGCTCGATCTTCAACAAAATCAGGTAAAGTAGCACTAAACAGAGAGCGTATTATAGAGGGGTTTGTGCATGCTTTGATAATAGAATCAATCTGCTTGAACAATTGTGGCTCAAATAGCTTATCAGATTCATCAAGGACAAGATACTCAACTCTGCAGCCACCAAAAAGTTGAAGGAAAAAATATCAACACAACTATTTAGTAAATCACATTGCATATCTTAGCATCTACTACGACTGATTTTGCAGACACAATGTAGAATACTGCTAAAACAGCATGCAAAGTTTTAAAGTGCACGGATCATTTAATTAGTTCACATTACAACCAACACCAAATGTAGTTGGACCCTCCTATTATTTGTAGTACCCAATCAAATTTATCATTAAATTACATAACACCTAATTGAGAGGCAAACAAACACTGGTTTTTGTTTTTTCTACGAATATTCAACAGATACTGGGTTATCCCATCATATATGAAAGTATAATCTTTCAGAAATAATTTTGCGCTACTACAACTAGTGTCTGCTTTCATGTTCAGTGGGCTCAAACTGGTTAGTCATATGGAAGCAGCAATTGATTGCTTCGCGATAACACTATTTTGGAATGTGTTTAGACTTAGTACGGAGTCACTGATCAGATCTTAAAATTTAGTGTTTGCTGTCTGGGTTTACGGATTGTGAGTCAACTGAACGATCAACTAGTTATTTGCTTGTGTCTACTTCATTTAGTCCACAGGGCCAGATAAAAAGAAAAGTAAATGCAAATAGTTACTAGTATCCAATTGCGCCTACTAGTTTCAGCGGATTCAACTTTAAACAAGGAACAGCTACAATGACTATATTTTGACAATAAACCAAAATACGAAAAGCAGGTCTATAGATTGTTGATATTGGGATATGACCTTCAATCCTTCATTATGACCATAAATGAAGAATAGCAGGAAAAATGGTCCTCATTATTATCTTAATTTTAGCAAAATGAATGAAGAATAACAGTTAAAGGAATGTACCATTCCAGGAGATTATTTCACATTTAGTATGCAATTGGTTGATAATGGACAGAGCAAAGTATAGGTCAGTATGTGATATTTAAGCTACAGCATAAATGACAAAGTTGGAGCAGTTATAGACCATCTCCACAGGCATTAAATGTAATCCTTAAGGACCAAATACATGTAATGTTACTTGATTAGTTTTTTAAGAATTTAAAGTTTAAATCAACAAGACTAATCTTTTTTTATTACATACCTGCTGAGATCAACCTTTTTCCTCTTGATAGCCAAGCATAATCGAAGTGGCGTGGATATAAGTATGTCACAAGAAAATTTTGAAAAATCAGCATTCCTTAATAGATTTTTTGTCATTAACTTGATACGAAACTTTTCTCCTTTGGCCAGCTTTTTGCACTCTCTGTATGTTTGACCAGATAATTCACGGCTATGACAAATGATAACAGCTCGAACACCATCTTTTGTATGAGCCTATAAAAACAATTGATTAATGGAGCTCATGACACGGGACGTTGGAAGCAAAAGACAGCTGGACAAAATATAAGCAATACCTTGAGCTTCATGAGCATGGGACACACAAATGCAAGGGTTTTTCCAGAGCCAGTTGGGGCACAAGCAAAACATTCACGGTCCTATCCCATATCAGTAAAAACATTATTATGATAAATATCTATCTTGCAGACAGTATCAAGTTTGCATAAATAAATAAAAAAGATCAAACTACAGCAACAATTTTCTGAAGAATGTAATAATAAATGCAACCAATACCTGTAAGAGTACTGGAATAGCCTGCTGTTGGATTGATGTTGGTTCTCTAAATCCAAGTTCAGCCAGATTCCGCAATAAATAGGACGGACATTTATATCTATAATAATAAACAATTCATTAAGAATTTGAATCGCCAATTCATAAAAATATACAACAATACACAGAATAAGGTAACAACCAGATTCCAGAATAATAATATTATCAGAAAAACTAACCTAGTTTTCAACTCATCAAAGCTTTGAAGTGGGGATGGCACATTGTAACCGGAGACATGAATGTTATGATTCTTCCTGAAGATAGCATCTCGCTAAAAACAAATAAAAAACAAATGTGAATGGTGGGAAAATTATTGCAGAAGTCACATACTTAAAACATAGTTTTTATTTTGCATGAAACATTAAGAAACTATACCTCAAGTTGCTTATTTTGTTCTTTCTTCAGCCGAATGGACCCATCATCCTCATTGGCTTGGCCCTCTTCGTTTGACTTGGATGCAGAACTTCGGAACACACTGAATCCGTCAACAGATTCTATTATTCACTCATAGAAATGAAGCAAATGTGAGATAAAAACGATTGGAACAAATGGTGATGACATAGAATAATAAAATGTTTTGAGAATGAGAATACCAGAAGAGGTTTTCTTGCGTTTCCTTTTCTTTCCAGACACAGCTTCTATTGTTTCCTTGATTTCTGTCTGAATCTTCGCCAAACTGTTATCAATCTCTTTTTTCTTTTTCAGAAAATAACAATTATCAGTTAAAGAGAACAAATAAGTATAGAAATAGCTTATACATAGATAAGCACTTATATGATAACAGCTTATAGTTAATTGAAAGCACTTATATACCTGGAAGCGTGCAATATCGGCGCCGAATTTCTTTCTATCGAAATGAATACCGGAAAACAAAAACGACGAGTCGTTCGCCATGGTGATGGTACGGTGAGTTTGCAGTTGCAGTTTCCACCGTCGTTCACTTGTTGCGGCTGACCTGAGCACTTTCCGTTCCACGCTTCTCACTTCTACTCTTCTTCTTCTTTCTGTTGACAGTAAACCCAAAAATTGTTCGGGTCATAATAACCCATATTTATTGGGCCTATGACCCACTAAAACTGAACTTCTTTTCAATATTCACCCATGTTCTTCTCTACACCTCCTTTTGCTCTTGTAGCCTCTGCGGCTAATTTCCTCTTTTTTTTAATATTACCTTTTTTATTGGTTAAAAAATTGTCTTTTTTAAGGGTATAAATGTCAGTTTAAACTCTCTTTTTTTAGGGAAGTTTAAACTTTAAACTCTTGCTAAGTAACAATCGATATATTCTTTGTTTGAAAAAAAAAACGATATGTTCTTCTTCCTACTTTTAGTACATTTTTTATATATTCTTCTCGGTTTAAGTTTTATTACTTGGTATTTTAGGTTAATTAATTATTAAGTATGATGATATCTTTAGTTTTGTTTTTTTCTTCTTTCTATTTTTTAATATTTTTGTTTACTTTGAACACTAATTTTTAATATTTTCAACAGTGGCTATCTTGATATATGCTATAGCATTTTAGAGGGTCGGTGCTAAAAAGTGGACGTTGATGATGGTGGAGAGAGAGGTTAGGCGAGAGAATGGAGAAACCGTGGCGAAAGAGCAAGGTTAACTATAGTTAGAGCGGTCAATTTTGCCCGGACACATTTTATCTATCTTCGTTTTAACTCATTTTGGCGGTGGGTGACCACACAAACAAACACACGTAATAAGTTTTGGCAATTTAATCCACCAGTTAGGCTAGACAACACAATTCGACACATCTACCCTATAGCTAATTTTAGGTAGCAATTGTCTTGGGGGCCATGAGGCCATTGGTGTTTGATATTACGTACAGGTATGTTCACGAGTGCTAGTTAGAAGGTACCTAAAACTGAAAAGCTTCTGACTTTATGTTCTGTTGTTAGGGGGTTACTCCTCCCGCAAGGCAAGGGATATACACTCCAAAATTGCTATATTGCATTCAGATTTTGGGAGGTTCTTACAAGAAGACGGGGCTGGAAAAAATGCTGTTAACGAATCTTGAACATAGTGTTGGTTGACTCATTGTATGGTAAGATGGATGGTACGTACGGAAAGTCTTAATAATAAGAACATAGCGGTGGGGTCGTAACGTTTTACGTTAGATTCATGTTTTCTCATTCTATATCATATGAAACAATAATTCATGACAGCCCATAACATATCCCAGCTGTTTGTTCAAATTTCGTAGACCATTCAATACTCTTTGGTCTCCACACCTTAAATTACAATGATAGTAGTATAATAATAGTTGGCAAAAATGTATCCAATCTATCTATTTTATCTTTGATGTGCTTTTTTAAGTGAAAAGGAAATGTATATCGATGGTGTTTGACAGTATAAGGCAATGTCTTGCAATTCTAGAAGTACTATTTAATTTTGGGAGACCATCACTCGCAAGCACGCCTTTATTATGGCGAACATATTAAGTTGAGATAATGACCCATATCAAATGAATTCATAAGTGAATGGCTCTTTTTTTAAAAAGAAAGCAAATATTTTTCCCCCTTAAGTAAAGCAATGTCTTTTTTAATCAACTAAGTAATCTTTTATGCTCTCGTAACTGATATGTTAACTACTTGTTACCGTATCTTTTTATTTTAAGCCTGTTATCTTATCCTTTATTGATGATTTTTAGACTATGTAAAGTTTATTTCTTCATGAAGATTCTCGCGAGTACATGGCGAACCGTATTACTCGGAATGCATGTAAATTCCATTATGTAAGCTGGCCGGGTGTTATAAATCACAAACTATTAGCGAACAATTAATGTCGAAAGAACGTAAGATGATACACCACGTTAGATAATTTTGTGGGAGTGTTGAATCTAATTTTTAGTTTAATGAACTTTCTAGTCGGTCAATAATGCTCAAAAAAAACCTAAAATTAATAAATAATGCTTCATCAAAGAAAAGGAAAAAGGCAAAAGCAACAATAATCCAATCATAAACATTTCCATTTAATCGAATGAGTGGACTTGATTGTCCGAAACACTTTTTTGGTTTTTTTTTCTTTCTTTCTTCTATTACCTTCGTTACAATCCAATATCCATCAATCCACATCTATCTATATAAAAGCAAATGGGGTTAAGTCAAGAATAACTACTCTATTATTCTTGTCAAAAAAAAAAAAACTACTCTATTATTGATGTATTGAGAGAATCTTGATCTCACGTAGCTCAGCCATAGAATATCTCACATAGCTCAGCCGTAGGATAAAGTTTTTCTTTTCTTTTCTTTGGAGAAGTATCATGTGTCATCACAAATTCCATAAAATTATGTCTTCGATTTGTTTATATATAGAATATAGAAATATATGGTTTTAAAATCTCCAAATTTTAACTCAATGATAATGATGCAATCACTTTATTGCTTATACTCGGGTGAAAGGAGTTCCATTTTAGAAAGTTTATTTTGAGACTGATTCAAAGGTTGTTGCCGACTGTTTCAGTTCAAAGTTCTACACATTGAAATGTATTTGGGTGCATGATAATTTAGAGTGCAAATCATTGTTATTTGTTTAGCGAAAACTGTTGAGTTTTTTCTTTCTTTCTTATAAGCAAAATTAATAAAAAGGATAGAAGGGTTGCTCGAAAATCATTAGAGGATAAGAGTGTAATTCAAACTTATTTTATAAGATGGGAATATAAATTACTCTATTAAAGATAAGTAAAATGGCCCAGACCATAAAGCTAAAATTGAACGTTAAAATCAAGCAATAATAGAAAATCGAAATTAATTTAAGAGTTTTCATTGGCAAAAATTATTTGAAGACTTTAAAGAACTACACTAACATCCCATGAGAGTTTAGTTTACTATTATGTCACATCATATAACTCATTTAAGTTTATTTTTGAAATAGTTTGTATAAATTAAGTAGCAAAATGATGAGTTGTTTTAGTTAAACAAATTTACAATGAAGATGCACACATCTTAAACTTTCAATTTAAATATTTAATCTAAAATAAAATTCTAATATAAATTTGAGGCTTTTCTAATACACAAGTAGATAAGGCAGAGAAGAAAATTGGTCTATTAAAATATACCCTTGTAGCAAATAATAAAGCGGGACAAAAGTTAAAAAACTCCAATCTCATTATAAAAACAACTCTAAATTTGATCGATTAGTTGGCGCAAGAGTTTCCTTCTTGTAATGCATGAACAAGAATAAGGTTTCAGTCCCTAATCAACATGGATCTAATATATAATAAACAACATAACATATGTGTGAAACTCCTTCTTTGATGAATTTTAGAGCGGAGAGAGAATCTGATTTACAAATTATATTTTTGAAATTATGAGTCCAAGCTAGATCGAGACAATCATATATACCCTGAAATTCAGCATTAATATTAGACATAAAACTACAACTTTTAAAAAAGCCAAAAATCCAAACCCCTAACAAAGTTTTAAGAAGACCGCCATAACTAAAACGACCAATGTTATCAATAGAGCTCTCATCTACGATGAATTTAAATCACATTTTCAAGTGGATGTTTATAAGAAACTAGTCGAAGAAACTAGAGTCACAAAACACTGTGGATGCAAGCTTGCCAAAGATTTAATTTGATCATGCACGCAAATATATTTTTCACTATTAAATTAATAAATCGTATCATATTATATTATATTTCATGATGAAAACTAATTTGTGTTTGATGCATGAATTGTATCACTAGTAGATGACAGCAAATTATCTTAAATTCGAATTACCAATTCTTGTAAAGTTAAAAACACCTGAGTTATTATGCTACTTACTACTTAGTACTTAATACTGCATCGAACCCCACTGGTAGATTTGTTGTGCTGGAATAGCATGGCATATGGCTAGGAAGAAGATCCATAAAAACATGGAGACAAGACTGTGATGAGAGAGATCCAAATCCAACAACTTAACTTAAGACTGTGTCTAGTTCGCCGAAGATGCACCTGTCTCATCGCCTTATAGTTTTTATATTATATTAATTTTTCCTAGAAATTTTGTTATTTGAATTTTATTACTTAACACAATTGTAAGTAGTATTATTATAATAGAGAAAAATATATAATAATTGAGAGTACCCACCCACCCATCCGTGCAATGCAAAGATGAAAATAAAATAAAAAAAGTCCACAGCAAAAAAACAAAATTTAAAAAAAGCATATTTTGCAGAAAGCAAGCAAGCTCTCGAAACCAGACACACCATATCATATATCTCTCACACACCACACTTCATTTTTATACAACAAGTTAGTCCAGAAACCAAAAAAAGAAGCAAAAAGATGAAGTTGTCAACAACAAAAAGCATTTCAAGTCCAGCACGTACAGACAAGTTTCCACCACCATTAATGAGATTCTTAAGAACCAATGCAGGAAGTAGAAGTAGCAGAAGGTCAAGGTCGAGCCCCATGTTCGTTCTCCGCAACAAAAAAACCATTGAAACTACACAAGAACCGTCTTCCCCTAAAGTCACTTGCATGGGTCAAGTTAGAGCCAAACGTAGCTCATCCAAATCAAAAACCAAACAAAAACAAAAACAAAAACAATCCTCCACCACTCCTACTCACCACTGGTGGATTAAAAAGCCCAACCCATGCCGTTGTCGACCCATTTGGCCCAAATGGGCTTTCTTTCGTAGAAAAAAACCAACTAAACCTAAACAAGATTCAGTTAAATCAGAGTCTAACAGAAATAGTAATTTCACCTTAGAAGATGAACAAAGAGTTAGTGTTAGTGTTGAATCTGTTGATAATGCTATTGCTTCAAATTCAAATTGTTCCACTCCTCCCAAAAACGCTTTGTTATTAACAAGGTGTAGATCCGCTCCATATAGATCTTCATCTCTTGCGAGTAGGTTTTGGAGTTCACCTTTGAGAAACGAAGAAGAAACAGAGTCTACTTCCATTGAAGATAACGAGGAATCAAGTTCGCAATCGCAGAAGAGAGAATCGGTTTCTGATAAAGAAGATTCCATAGGTGAAAGAATTGGTTTGATTAAGGATTTGGAGAATGTTGAAGAGTTGTTGTTGAAGGAAAGGGTAAAAAAGGAAGAAGAAGAAGAAGATTCTGCGGTGGCGCGTCCTGTTGTACTGACTCGGTGTAAATCGGAACCGGCGAGAGTAAGTTACAGAATTGACCCTGAGGTAAATAATAATTTGTGGAAAAAGACTAGGTTGGGTTTTGCTGTTACTTCTTCTCCTCTCCACATACTTTCTGATTAATTCATTAACTAATTAATTAATTTCCACTATTACATTACTTTATCTGCTTTATTCTTTGTTTAGTTTCTGTTAATGGTTACTGGGTTGAATTGAATATAGTTCTGAAAATCAGTTCAATGTAATAATAGTAGTAAAAATTTGATTATACACCTGAAGCTGAAGCTGAAGCTGTGCAATTTCATTTAGTACTCTGTATGTCTTCTGGTAACGTAAAAAGGTTGTGTAGTACGTTTAAAAAAAGTAGGAGCAGACAAATTATTCACAGCTTTACATTTAACATTTTAGATATTTTTAGAAAAAAAATTAGACATATTATATTTAAATAAACAAATGATAAATGCTCATGTTACAGTACTGGCATTTGACGTTTTGTGGTTGGGAAAAATACTTTATTGAGTTCTTGAGACATTGATGACATACATTTATTTTCATAAGAAAATGATTGATTAAGCGAGATAGAGAAAAAAAATCAAACTTAAAATCATCCAAGTGAAACTCGTTGCTGTGTGGACTTGGACTTGCTGTTTTCCAAATTTTTGACAAATATTTGATAAATTATTTGCAAATTCAAATTTGTACCAAGAAAAGTAGTACCAAGTTTCTTAATAGTAATTTTAAGATATTTTCTTGTCGGAATTTTTCTGAGTCGGTAAAGATATTGATTATATAGGTAGGGGTTGATGTTTGAACTTCAATGAATTTTACATTCTTGTATGAACACAAACATAAAAGAACACTATTTGGTCACACACACATAAAAAAAAACATTTTCTTAAAATACTAAATCATTTTATTATTTATTTATTTTAATTATTAGAAAAAATCTATTAATGTGTGTGCTCAAATGCTATTCATTTATGTTTGTGATCATAGTAGACTTTCCCCAAAGAAAAGTTATATTTAGGAATACTTAAATAACAAAGTTTATATAAGTATTATTGTTGTGGAGCAAGTGTAAGCTAAATGTTTTACATTGATTAGAAAAGCGGAGATTGAACATTTTAGAATTGATAGGACCAATAAATTTAATATCTTAAGGTTTTAGGTTAAAGGTGTAGTATTCAACTCATTTATATGCATGTTTTGAATCTAATATTGGTGACCTTCCCGACCAACAATGGTATAAGAGTTGTGGTTCGATTGATTATGTGTAAAAAGTGGTTTGATTGGTTCTTTGTGTAAAAAGTCTTCATGACAATGTATTGAACATTTTGTAATCGAGATAACTCAAAAATGTGACGTCTTAAAAATTTAGGTTAAAATATGATGTCTTAAAGTTTTGATTTAAGATGTGATGTTCAAATCACTTGTACGATTGTTATTGATCTAACGTATACGATCTCCGAACTCCCCTCATAACCAACAATTTTTAATAAGTTTACTTTCTGCAATTAAAATTTTCTTAATAAAATATTTACTCGTAACTCTTTGCACCCTCAGTGGAACAAGAATTGATTTTTTGAGAATATATATACGTTAGAATAAGTTTTTCTTTTTTGCAGAAGCAATGGAATCCTTCGGTGTTCAATGGGAAAGGGTAGCTATAGTTAATGCTTTGCTTGTCTTTACACAAGCCTGAGTTTCTTTTTCTTGATTACTTATCTCCTTTTAACAATCGTAAATAACATGCACTTGCTAAGATCTGCTGCAATTAGCTTTCACGTGCTGGTTTTTTGTTTGTTTCCACAAAAATCAAACTAATAATTCCATTTGTTTTGATCTTATTCATACTTCACGTTTGATTAAATTAATACAGGAACGCTGTTCAGACTAAGATTTGGAAACTTTTTTTTTTTAGAATAATGATTCTCTAACTTCTGATATATAGGGGAAAAAGTAGATGAGATGTGATAAATAATTCAATGACAAAGAAAAATAAGCTTGTCTTTTGAAGGCATTAGAGACAGCATAATACTCGTCCGAATGTAACCTTGGATACTCTGACCAACTTTCCTACTGAGTGCAAAGTGCAAAGTTAATACATCCAAAAATATATTTATGACTATGAGGTTTCATCTCCTTTTTTTAATACTTGTGTAGTCGTGTTTCTTTCTTTTGTTCTGATGCCAATATTTTATTTTGTTAGTCATAAAACAAATAATTATTGTTATGCATTGAGAGACACAGAAACTACAATATTTATAACGTAAATAACGAGGGGCTTCTACACTACTTCACTAATTAGAGTGTAATTTTTATTACTTGTTAGTAAAGCATTTTTTTTAGATCTACGTGTATATCATATTAAGTTTTCTAATAAAAATGTGTAGACATTATTACAGTATAATTGCATAAATACCATATAATTTCAACGGATACTAGAGACATGAATTTGTTAGTCTAGTAATTTTGTTATAGATTCCTTATAAATCAAGAAATGAGCGGATTTAACCGTAAAATTTACATTCACTTCAGGGCCTAGGACCACCTATCTTTTGCTGCCTTATGAAACGAAGCTAAGATGTACTCTCTCCGTTTCAAAATATAAGTAAAAGTTGCTTCTTAGATTCATTCATTTAATGATGTATGTGGTCTATATTATGAACCACATATATCATTTAATGATTGAATCTAAAAAGCAATTTTTACTTATATTTTGAAACGGAGGGAGTAGTAAACATCACTTTTTTTTTTTTACTGGATGTGATTTCCAGGACCATATTCATATCACAAATAGAAAATCAGTATGGATGTGCAAGAGAATTTAGAACCTAGGATTGACCTGAACTTCAGGCACAAACTTAAATATTATCTTCTCCTCGAGTGATATACATTCCACCCAATTCATGTAAGTAAAATCCATGTGCGTCAGTAATCAGTTGCATTCAAGAATCGTTGAATTTTCCGTTTGTTAGTGGCATGTGATACTGTTGAATTGCATTTATAATTAGAAGAAGTGACAGCAAAGTTGATAATTACTAGTACTTGTTGATAATAGGTGGTCCATTTCTGTCCATGCATTGGTAATTATGTTACTACATTAAGTTTCATTCATTTGATGGACCACTAAACGGAATATTTTAACCTTTTTTTATTGACATGAACGGAATATTTGAACCTGACGAGGTTATTTTTAAACTAGCTATTGATTTACTCTATATCCCATTGAATGAGGTATTATACCAAACGGGAAATTGAATGTTATGAGGAGGAAGAAATGAATATTCCGTACAAATTAGCAACCACGATTTCGTTTACGAAATATGGAGGTAATTTACTTTGTAACAACTGTTGTTTTAAGAGTTAAAGAAGACTAGTAGTATAATAGTCTCTCGTGATAAAATTAACATAAAAAAAATAAAATAAGCTCAAAGTTTCCGATGAAATTTTATCATTTGCTCTGCTCATTTAAAAGAACGGAAATGCTGCATAAATCGAAAATTATCATCACGATGACATAACGACAAGGACAAACGTGTAATGTAGCAAAAATCTAAATTTCATCCATCCAGCCATGTATTTGTGTGAAAGGAAATCTAACTGTGGAAAGCTAATTCGGGGGATTCGCTAGAAATAGCATTGTTGTTAAAAGAATAATACCGCACCACAAGATTGTTTCTTGTAGCAATTCTATTATGAGAGTTTTCACGGAAAAAACAATTGACTTTGCAAAATTTGGATTTGAATCCTCTCTTCCTTCTCATTCTCTCATCCTTCATCGAATTGTATTTATTTTTCTCTAGATTTTAAGAAGATTAAGAGAGAGAGAAATAAAATAATAAGATTAAGAAAGAGAAGATTGAGAGAGATAAACACAATGAGGGAGAATAAGGAAAATGAGAGGATCCGATTTGACATTTGTCTCTAACAAGCCTCGATTTGTCACACTCAACAACTCCTTAAAAATCAAGGAATAAGAAGATTTAACCGTAAAATCTCCGTTCAATTAAGGGGCCAAGTCTACCTATCTTTCCATGCATACAGCCCAGCCAATAATAGTTGCACAAGTAGACCCTCCTCCCAAAGGAGAAACCTCTAAAATCCCTATATCCCTCGTAGAAAGGTGTTTCACGAAAATTCACGAATAATTCTTACCGAGAGAATTGATTTCAATCTCAAAAATGCTAGATGCAGCGAACATAATTTCTTGAAAGCTTTCCCAATGAGTTGGCAACTTATTATCCCTTTGATGTTATACAATTGTTTGACTAATCACTACATAGAAAATATAATAAATGTAACCCCGTTTTTTCGCCCATTACCCATTTTTATTGGCTAAACACTGTTTCGGGATCATTTCGTGGTAATATTTGTCTAGATGAGAAATGGTAGGGACACATTCTCTAACACACTCTAATTCAAACAAGCCACATCACCTGTTCTTTTTATTCTTTTAGCCTGTCACCGGTACAACAAGTGCCTTAACATTAAAAAAGAAGAAAAACACTTGTTCATTTTCTTCCTATACCGACTTTTTTTTTTTGCAGAGAAAGAGAGACCTTAAAAACCCTCGTCGATGGTTGTGCCGGAGAAATCAACAGGATAATTCTAAGAAGACCCATTTCTGATTTTGCTTCAATTTATTGTCCCTTATACACCCCTTTTCAAGAAGACCGATGATGATGCTTCCTTCATTGAAGACATATGGAAAAATGACATCTTCTCCAATTTGGTATCAATGGTTCTAATACTGTTTCCACGCTCACCATCACCAAATTCACCACGATTCCTTTTTTTTCCCTTTCAGTTTGCAATTACATTGAGAAGAGGTGTGGTTGTTAGAAATTGAAGTTGCAATGAATCAGGAGGATGTTATTGAAATTAAGAATGAGAATGGGGAAGAAACTTAAGAAAATGGAACGTTGATGCTGGCTTATACCACAACAGTATGGTCACTCTCTTTGCAAAAATCACAAAGAAGGCGAAACCCAAAAATTGCAATTTTTTATTTTTTTTTAACCTTTAGCAACTCGAAAAGCCCGTAACCGGTTAATGGAATAAAAATAAGAGATGATGTGGTTGGTTTTCATTGGAGTGTGTTTAAAGGGTGTGTTAGAGTGTGACTTTATCATTCCTCTTGTCTAGGTATATAGCACTTCTCTTTCAATCTACCTAGCTAACCATAAACACGTAAAACCCTTGTTGCCCATTTTTCTCGACGTTGATCGCGAGAACCAATATACCTAAGTAATCCATGAAATATTTTATGTCAAACTTATCTCTTCCTTCTTCCTTCAACCGTCAAGAGTCACCGTAGCTTCCTTATTTACCTTCCTCACCATTGGTTATGTTTCAGCTATCCTCAAAACTTTTTATTCCCTATTAAAATGAGAGAGAATGATTTTAGGTCTTATACTTGCCTAGCCAAACATTATTAATCATCTCATTTACACTTTTGACATCTTTAAACTTCACAAAGACAAAAAATTTATCCACTTATCTAACTTTTTTCAGAATATATACCTCCTTCGGTCTTCCCAAATTGACGAACAACTTCTATACAAGTCATTCAAACCCACCTAATCTAATATATTTTTAAAGTAGATTCTTGTGAGAAAGTTAAATGATGTTTTATTTGGATTTCATTGGTTAAGATTTACTTAGGTTTTGTTTGCAAGTTTGGAGGGGAAGAGAGGGAAAGAGTAAGTGGAAAAAAATAGAGGACATTGAGAGGAGGGGTTTTGGGGAGTTTATTTTACTTCAAAATATAAAACCCTCCTCATCTAGGTACTAATTTTTTTTTTATAATATTCTTAAAATTAAAAATATATTAATCATAAATATTAATTTTTCACTCTCTAAAAAAATATTTTTTCTAAAAATGTGAAAAATTTCTCAATTTTTCTCTATATTTTTGTCACCCAAAAACCTTTTCTTCCCCTCCCAAACAAAACCTTAAGGGTTATATCATATTTATTTTAGATTTTAAATTTTATATTCCCTTAGTATATAAATACAAATAATCATAAAAACTAGACATGATTTTTAGGAAGTTCTTGTGTACAAACATATTAGAGTTTGTTTGATAGCCAAGATAACAAAGACATATAATAAAATATGATACATTTCATGTTCCAATTCGGTGTTTGAATATTTGATATGATATGATAACTTAATCTTAATCCTTATTATATCAAGTGTGCAATAAACATTTCTCATATCACATTTGTTTTTTACTCTCTGACGTTTTTTTCTCGACAAACACTTGATTCTTTATTCATTACGACTCATGTTAACAATTTCAACATTTCAATCAAGAAACAAAATCAAAATACAAGTTTAATGATTTGGAGGTGATGGCAGGAGAATTATTTTTCAACGAATGGTATGTTAGGTACGGCGATTGAAGTTTCATTTATGCGTCCGGAGACATTGTTGATGTGAAAATACCTCATAAGGCGAAAGTTAGAATATATAGCTTTCTCCTGCTCAATATTGTTTTCTACCACAGTTTTTTTGAAACACATCGAGTGCAAAACAAATGCAAAATGCATTTTTTCTCAAAAGCAAAACTCATGTTGATTGAAAAGTGAAGTGAGTCAAAATGAGAGTTTCTAACGGTATGATCCACTTTGGCTTTTTAATTGACTTTGCCATTGGAGCAATTGTTGAACCAAAATAAATAAGTAGACCTACTTAAAGTCAGTTAAGAACCAAACTTGTAATCATATTTTAAATTAAAAGCGTGGGCTTTTTGCTTTGGAAGAAGTTCTTACCATATTTTGATCTTTGTTTGATCTTTGGAAGGAGTCCATTAATACTGAAGAAAAAATATATATAATACGGAAAAGGACACCATATTACTTACGCCTATTT
Source organism: Medicago arabica (assembly GCA_946800305.1). Classification (NCBI taxonomy): domain Eukaryota; kingdom Viridiplantae; phylum Streptophyta; class Magnoliopsida; order Fabales; family Fabaceae; genus Medicago; species Medicago arabica. Next base: position 52,645,272 of record OX326969.1, read on the forward strand.
GGTTGGGAAATAACAGAGGAGAGGGGAGTAGTGAAATTTTTAAATGGTATTAGCAAATATGAAATTTTTTGTCTTTTGTTTTTGTTTTGTCCATATGACAGTGGCGCACACACACACTCATGAGATGAGAAAGAATAACATGAAATCAATAACATATACCAAAGTAAGAAGTTAAAAAGAACAGATGCAATAAACAAGTAAATGGAGCAAAGGCACTGCACTCTCTTGGAGAGTGACAAGTCAAGTGACGATTCAATACGAATATAAGACTGCCTTTGATAATAAATAAATCAATGATGGTTCACCCAATAATCCAAGAGAGCAAACAGACTCTAAAATACAACTCAACGTGCCATCCCTTGTGTAATGGGCTCAAACACAATAAGGATATGCAACCAGAAACTATAACTTATTCTATTCATAACACTTGCAAAATCATCCCCAAAGAGCAACTAAGAATATATAAATGTTCACTCTTCAAAAAAGAATATAAATGTTCAAATACACATTAAAAAAAGTTATAGTCAACCTCCTCATTTCATTTGTGACTTCACTTGGATTATTTAGCCTCAAGTGTTGCTTCTTTTAGATTAGACTTGGGAGAAAGTAAAGCCTCCAAAATTTTGAACCTTGTCTTTATCATGGACTTCTGCAAATATTTAAGAGGCGTGGCATCTTCAGACATTGAATTCATTGAGCTTCAACTTGGGCTTCGTTGGTCTCCGTCAAAACCCTAATAGTAACAGAGCTTAAAGTCGCCACTTGCTTCTTACAGTATAACTTTTGTATTTTTTAGTTTCTTAAAAAAAATATTCTTTTTTAGTATTGGCTTTGAATATATGATAAATCTAAATTAAAAAAACAAATGAGGTGTATTTTACTCTAAATTCACTAACATAATTAGACGTTTCAATTAACAAAAAGAAGGAATTAAATATCATTTAAAATGCTAAAAATGTACTATTTATTTTGAAAATATTTTTTGGTTTACTATTAATAACAAAACAGTTTTTTTTTTTTTTTGAAAAAGCTAAAATGATATATAAACAATAGTGATTCACCCAGCACAAGATGTGCAAGGGGAGAACCACCCAACAGTAATTACAATAGTCAAGGTGCCAACAAATTCAAGCACCGGTAACAAACAGACACAAAAACAACACAAAAACAATTACAGAAGAACTCCCATGCAAGGAAGCGGATTCTGACACCACTCATGATAACTATAGGTGAAAGTAACCTGTTTTGCTTTGATCCACATAAAAGAGTTTAATTTCACCTTTTCCAGTAAAGCAGAAAGCGTAGAAGTCGCCTGTTGAAAGACCTGGTTGTTCCTTTCCTTCCATATTACCCACGCAGAAACAAACCAAATAATTTTTAAAAACAAATGAATACCTCTTGGTAGCCCTGCCATATTAATAAATTGATGTAAATGATTCCTGATATCGCCAGGGCTAACAGAAGAGATGCCTAACCAATGCCATACATGATACCATAAAGAGCTAAAAAGCTTGCAGTCAAGAAATAAATGTTTGGCCGTTTCTGGATGACCACACCCTGATGCACACGCCGCATTAGCTAAAGTAAGAACCCTCCGATGTAACAAATTGTCTTTAGTTGGCAACCTGTTACGCAAAAGCCGCCAAACAAACAGAGAGACCTTGGACGGGATAAGATTGTGCCATACATTGACATCATGATTGTTGTCCACCGGATCGCCTGAGTTAGTAAGAAAGCGGTATGCAGTTCTCACTGAATAACCTTTAGTAGGATCTAGATACCACCGCCATTTATCTGCTACATGATCCTGCAAAACAATGTTATGAAAAAAGGATGAACACTCCCTCACACTTTCCTCCTCCCAGGCCAACAAACACCGCCTCCACAACCACGCTCCGCCCCCCTCCTCCCACCCTAAACTACTCATCTCCGCCACCGTGCGCTCTTTATCCACCGCCAAATCAAACAATCGAGGGAATTGGACACACAACGGAGTGTCTCCCACCCACGTATCATACCAAAACAAAGTGTCTCGACCGTCTCCGACAACCCGTTGAATGTTATTTTCAAACCATCTCCCAACACTTTCTCCAACCCCCTCCCGAACCCTACACAGCATCCGCCACCAAGGCGAACTATGGATACCCCCCTCTACCAAACGCCCCCTACTTCTCCATACCGGGCTTTTAGAACCCTATACCACAACCTGTCCTTATCTGTCAATAACCTCCAACACCACTTCCCCAACAAAGCTGAATTAAAAGCACCTATCCGCCTAACCCCCAAACCACCATTCTCCTTTAGAGTACAAACAGACTTCCATTTTATCCAAGCAATTTTCCTATGTTCCTCACTCCCCCCCCCCCCCAAAATAGAAGAGATTATACTTGCAGGGGCTTTGAAGAAGGAAAGAAAGTAAACCGGAATAGAAGATAGGACATATTTCAAGAGAACCAGACGTCCACCGAAGGAAAGGAATTTATTATTCCACGACGACAGGCGAGAAGCAATGCGATCGACAACCGGTTTCCAGAAACTAAGTTTCCTTGAATCACCACCGATAGGCAAACCTAAATAAGTAAAAGGAACCGTGCCCCTTCGACAGTTCAGAACCAGAGCAGCCTCTGACAGCCAAGATTCGGAAATATTAACACCTGTCAACATGCTTTTATTGAAATTAACCTTCAACTCCGACACTTCCTCAAACAACAACAGGACAGCCCTCATAGATCGCACGTTCAGCCAGCTTTTATCCCCTATAATAATAGTGTCATCTGCAAATTGAAGATGTATGATCCTAACCTCATTAGCAATTCCAACACCATACCCAGTAAAGCGTTGAGCCGTGACCACCGCATTCATAAGCACGTTGAAACCTTCCGCGGCAAACAAAAAACAAGAAAGGTGACAAAGGATCTCCTTGCCGAAGACCTCGATCAAAACAGTTACCTTTCCTTCAAAAGAAAAAAATGACCTTATTTTCAATCTGTATTATATTTTAAATTTTAAAATGTATATAATATATACTAAAAAAAGAAGTAAATATTAGTATTTTTTGCAAAAATATTTTAAGGAATAAAATAAATAAATAAAGATGATAGTTTTATAATGAATGGTAAAAAAAATTTAAAAATATTTTCTGTTAGAAAAAAATTGGCCCTTCGTTGTTTTCAATTAGTACTTCAAAATTGTTCTTCAAGACTAGGCTAAAAAGTTAAAAATGAGACGTATATGGGCATAGTTATGGAAGCATTTATGTCACAAACCAACACATCCACGTCGATACCTCACAACTTATTGCTGTGTCGATAATGACGGTTTCAATATCAACAATAATAAATAAATATACATAGCTCCTTCAAAAAAAAATATACATAGCTAAAATTAATTCATTTTTTTCCTTCAAATAAAAAATTCACATGCTCATTTAACATCATATTTTTTGAGTTGAGATCCTCTCTATTTTTTAACTATTACATCTATGATTTTTTTTTTTATACTTTCTTTCTTTATTTCCTCTTTGTTTCAATGTGTATACACCCGCATAGAGTTGTTGTACACGAGATTTTCCTTTCAATATTACCAAAAAAATATGAAAATATAAAACAATGATATTTATACTCAACGGTATTTTGCCTCTTGGTTCTGCCTTGACCATGTAGTTATGTTTCTTCCGTGAACTTGCATACATTAGTCCCCACTCCTTAAAACCCCTTCATCTATTTTCATTTTCTGTCTTTCCATCCTATAAATCACACAATGATCTTAGTATTTTCTTCTTATACTTCTAATAGTTTTTAATATTTTATATAAAAACCCTCAAGAAATTTGTGCATGTCATACATGGATCTAAGACCCTCCATCTTCATCACCAATTGTTTCTTTTTCTTTCTCATACTCACTCTCCCATATTTCTCTAGAGGTTTGTCACCGAATTTTACAAACCCAATTTCCAATTTCCACCACTCTCATAAATTTTATAATATGTGTGTATGCTTGTCTATAATTTATATTATATTGTTTGATTTATATAGTACACTATCATTGTTACTTTTTAGGGGGATCGGAAGCATTGGATTCAGAAATTTATGAGATCGATTATAGAGGTCCTGAGACTCACTCGTTTGTGCCTCCGCCTGATCATTCCCATGGTAAGCCTCATTCAGCTCATGACAAGAGCTCTCCAGCTGCAAGCAAAGCTACGGGTTTAACAGTTGTTGATGCTACCATGAAACAAAAGGCAAGTTTTCAATTAAATGAACCAGTCATTATCATCACATGATCTAGGAGATTTTATTTCGTATAAAAGATCAAAGGATCGATATTAGAAACTGATTTGCAATTCTACTTTGCGTACTTGGTGATTAAATGTATTTTTTCATAAACAGACACACATATATCTAAAACATGTTGCATGCGCTGGAAATTTAGGTCTTAATAAAACAGATTTCATAAAACATGTTCAACAATTACGAATCAATAGCGGAAGCAAACAAAACATAGAACATGATTATGATCGGATCTACGACATGTTTGATTTATCAAGAAAGTTAAGAATTAGGGTATTAGGAATACCTGAATTAAGCTTTGATGACATCTCTCTTATCAACAATGATAACCAAAGAAAGAGATGACCTGAAACACACATCAAGGATTAACGGCGGCTGATTTGGTTCTTCCTCAACCGGTATCTTTATGCCTCAAGTTCTCTTCAGATGGGGAGAAGAAAGAGTTTGTCATGTACGGTATATTGGGGATCATAACATCTTTTAAATTGGATGACCATTAGGGTTTCCCATTATTCCGTTAATGGACCATCCGGACATCCACTCATTGAGTCAATATTAACTAATTATATATTTAATTAATTATCCAATTAGAAATCGAATAGCCTTATTACTTAATTTGACCACTAATCAATTAAGGCTCACAATTGATAAATAGCTAATATAATTATTATTGCGATATTTGCCCACATAATGCTATTGGAATATAATAAATCAATAAAATATTCCAACAACATGATTATACTATATTTGTAACTCTTACTTTAATGAAACTAAAAAGAAAAATTAAGTGATTGAAGTTAAGTCCTTAGTTAAAACTTAAAAACGAATCGTTCAACGTTTGAGATTGATTAATTGGAGGGTTAAAAGAAGAAAGAAAAACTCTTTTTATTTTAAAAAAGTAATAAATTTCTAAATTTCCTTTGTACAGTAGAGAAAATTCTTACTACATACCCGTAGAAATTTAGGAATTGAAATCAATTTTAACTAGAGCCTCAGAGCTTCTACTATTTGTGGACAAATTGAAGAGTTTTGGTAGGATATTTGTTTTCTTAACTAATGAATTAGTGATTATTTTTGTAAATCAAATCATTATTTGTAAACTCCTATACTTTAAGAAAATTCATTTCTTATAATAAACCATCATTGTCTATAATACATTAAACTAATTTTCTTTTATTTATTTGATAGAATCATTAGACTAACTTTTTATATCTTTAACAAAAGAATTCAATATTCAGTATTATTGGTCGTAACAAACTCTAAATTTTTGCTTCAAAAAAAAAAAACAAACTCTTTAAGTTTTAAATTTTAATCTTGCGGAGATTTTGAGTGAATGATATCAAATAATATCCGGTCACTTAAAAAAAATCCAGCTATTATAATTTTTTAAAGAAAATTAAATAATGGATGTTTCGTCTATTTAGCATTAACTAAATTGACACACACCTATTATTGTGGATTAGAAATTTTGGATGTCCATGGAGAATAGTGACTATGAAGGCATCTCTCTCCACTTTTTATGAACCATATTCAATAAATGAAAATAAAATAAATAAATAAATTTTAGTAAAATGGAATGATATAAAATTATTGTTGGGACTTGTTTAATAATTTTTTGATATATTGGATGGAAAAATTGTTATTTATTAATTAAGTATTATCGTAAAATGAGTGTGTGACTGTGAAAGATTCAGTTAAGCACCCAAAATAAGATATTATATTGTTGATGCTCTAAATGTAATAAGATTGTTTTAGTTCTTGATTTTAATAGTTTACACTCTCTTAAATAGTTATTTAAAATTATAGCTTCAACTGTTTCTTAATTTTGTTTTATTTCAATATTAAGGATAATAAAGACATACATTCTTGTCCCTGTGAGCATAGCTCAGTTGGCAGGGATATGCATTGTTAAATGCAGAGACTGGGGTTCGAACCCCGACCATTAGGCTACTTAAAAAAAAAGACATACATTCTTAATTTTTAAGAAAATACAGTGTGGAAGTAAATGCTCCATAATGATAGTTCCAAATCCAAACTTGGGAGGGATATAGGAAAAAGGAGTGGATTTCTTTATTTTGTTTGAAAGATTATTTTTGTAGGCAGGAAGAGTATTTTTTAGAGGTGTAGGGAGTGGATTTGGATTTTCTCCGGCTTTTTTGTGCTGCTTCCTCACCTTTTATAGTCCAATGGTTGATTGACTCATAAATGAATAGAAAAAAAGCACTAAAGAGAGAGAAAAAAGATAAATGAACGACTTAGATTACGGCAGAACAAACAACATGCGATAAATAGTTGGAGATGATCCAAATTCGTAGGCAGGGAGGATAATACTAATTTTGTTTTAAGGTAATACTAATTGGAAATGATCCAAATCCGTGCGACATGTATTTTGAAACAGGGGAGCAATAATAGTTATTTTTGTCATTATTATAAATAGATGGAAGGAAAGGAATAGCATGGTTTTTAATCATAAGGCATTGGTTCCATATCAGTTAATAGACAAGGTAATAATGCTATCTTTCCAGTGGTTGAAGGCGAATCTCATTACATTCACGTTCAACTATCATGACTGGTGGAGGCATTCTTTATCTTGCATGGGTATAATGTTGTAATTAGTGTCGTTCTTTTTCTTCATTGTAATTTCGAGCAGCTCTAACACGAGAGCTATGTGACTGGCTTGTACAAAATTTTGGGTGTTTCTCTTAGCACATCTTGTACGAGATGAATCACTCACGTTGAATTAATATATTGCATTTTGGCTTGTTGAAAAAAAAAAGGAAAATGTGATAATTTATTTAAAACTCTACAAAGTCTTCCTCTAATGTATTTTTTCGGTTCTCTATACTTTAATGTACAATGAAAAAACCAAACAATCATGCAAGGTGTGAGACCACTCATTCTTCCCCTTCATTTTCCTCTTCCAATTATCTTCAAAGTTCTCATTTTCATTTCCTTTCACACTCTTAAAACTTAGAAGGTACATCTATATTATATATAAAAGAAACTATCCCTTTCAACACATTTTTGGGTTGGAATTTTCTTTCAAAAAATACCCTTAATTTTAAATACAAGTAACACATGTAAAAAATAAATAAAAATATATTTAAATATTATAACAAATGAAACAAACACAATATGAATACATGTATATCTGGTTTTTTCCTCTATCATTTAAAAAATATAACAAACTAGATGAGTATATTTATACTTACTTTTTCATTATCTCAATTATACCCTTAAACAACTTTTTCTATAATAAAGATTATTGTTTATGTAATTAAAAAAAGCAACAAACGTTTATATTTTTACTTTTAATCAAAACTAAAATTTCATAAAAAAAAAATACCGTTAATAATTTTCAAACATTACCGCAATAAAAAGAGTGGAAATTTCGTGCCCGTTTTTCACTAATATCTATAAGAAAATTGGCACCAATGGCGTTGCCATGATCCACGGTTGGGGGTTCAAATTTTTGAATTTTAATAAATAATTATAATTATCTTATGCCTATATGTAAAAAAAAAAACTTTCGTTTTTACTGTTCATTTAAACTATTTTATCATTTTTATATTATTATTTAAAATATTGTAGGAACCAACCCCGCTAAAATATGAACGATATATTCTATTTTGTACAATTCAATAGAAAATGAGCACGGTAAAAAACTTATTTTAATCTTATTTATATCTATATAATTAAGCGTGATAGAAAAATGGATAAACGAACACATTGGTCTCCATCTTTTTGATAGTATATTCAAGGGTCTTGTTAAGTGGTGCCCTCGGGACAATGGTTAATGATTTAAAAATAGAAATAATTTATAAATTTTATGTAGAAAATGTTACTTTTTAAATTTTCAATGTATCATTTCTAAGACAAGACTTCATTTTTAGACTTCTTAACAAGTGTCCTAAGAGCATTTGTTAGTATTTCCCTATATTTAAATATGGTTCAATAATGTTTATCCCCCTATCAATTGAGCGAGTTTTGAAAAACCCCTATAAAATAATTTATGCTTGGACAATTTCATGTAAAAGTACGTTGCACTTTAATTTTTTGTGGTAAAATCAATTCTAAAATCAAAAACTGATATTCCTAACTTTAAGTAGAATCAATTATAAAGACAAAATTAATTATACTTAACAACAACAAATATGTTAGAATCAATCTTTGAGAAGAATCAATTTTGATCCTTTAGAACTAGAACCAAACAAAAACTAAATGGTTCTACAATTTATATATTAATTTGCATGACTTTAGCTCGGTGACCAGGTTTGTGATTTTATGTCTGGCTGCAATTGGGTTCCATTCCTTATAAAGCCATTTTATGTATATCGTTTTAGTATTCATTTGTAATATGCTACAACAATATAAAATGATATAAAATCTATTTTGAGTCAGGCTTTCCAATTTGTACGTAACTTTAATTTGAGTGAGAAAACAGAGTTGGTGTGATAGTCAATGATAAGGTGCAAGAGTTAATTTTGAGGAGGTTCAAAATAACAAAGTATAACGTGGCTTCGCCACTGATTGGTACAAGCATAGTCAATAAAGTATGAGGAGTTATTAGTTATCAAAGTTTGATCCGATTACCAACAGAAGTTGGGACAAATGATTGAATATTTTGTTTTGCATTATACGTAAATTTCAACACGTATATCTTTGTTAATATTAATGGTTATCTCAAGCCTTAAATAGTTTCTCTAGGTAAATAATTCTACGAATTTAAATTCTTTTCAGTTGAAGACATTGGAAGCATTAGTAGTGTAGTGGTATCATGGAGTCTTAAAATTGAACTCTTTGGGCTAGAAAGTTTAAGTTAACAAGATGCACTATTTTGGCGAGTTTGCTAAAAGTCGACGTAGTATTTTATTGTTTTTTACTCAAATGTATTTTATTGTTAACGTTAATCGTTAATGCTTATGTGTTGCAGGTTAAGAAATTCCATGGATGAAAAGCTTTACAAGTGACCTAAGATTTTGTGTTCGTGTATGGATAATCTTTTTTTTTTTTTGAGCAAATGGATAATCTTTATAATCATATGATATGTGAGATTTGGTGTATATTTACTTGCAAAACTATTTTCTTTTTCTCTCGATATAGCTTAATGGAGTAAATGTAATCTTTTATCATGATCCCTTTTTCTTTTTTGTGGCAATCTGTTATCATGATCTCTCGTCATCATCTTTTAACATACAACAGTGAAATGCCCGCAGATAATATAATAAATTATAAGTTATTAAAATAATTATAATTTTGGATCTGCAACGTCGACGTTCAAATCATTGGTTGAATCTATAATTAATTGAAGTTGATCGTTCAATAAGAACCAAACGAATACTACAACAAGACGCGAAATCAAACGCAGCACAACGAACAATACAACGTCGCACACAAACGAAAACTATCACAAAAAACACAAAATGAAAAACTTGATGTGAGTGAAAACCACTTTTTTAAATTGAAAAAAAGGAAAAAAAGATGTAGGGAGGTTATTTTAGGTTTAAAAATGACATAAAACCACCCCTCATTGATGAATGAAGGAGAAATGAAACTCTGAGAAAATGAAGAGTTTCTCTCACTAAAAAACTAGGGCCGGCTTGTTTTCAAACTTAGAGAGAAGGGTAAGTGAATTAATACATATTTTTGTATAAAAAAAAGTTTGGAAAATAAAAATTAAATAGAATTTTTTTTTTTTTAGAGATATAATATTCAATTATAAGTCATGTTAACTTGTGTTCTTATGGCACAATAACGCGTGTCAAGAATTCCATAAAATTTCAATCTTTGTTAATTGACAAAATTTTCTAAACAAAATTTACATTTCATCCCCCAACATGTGCACGAATGCATAAGTTTACGTTTTCCTTCAATTTTTCGGAAGTAGATTTCCTGCTGTAACAACAGATGTTGTAAAGCATCTGAACCGTCAAATCAGAATTGTACGATTAAGATCATTTTAACAATTTTTAATTTTAACCGTTTGATCTTAAATGAACGGCTAAGATTGAAAACTCGTGCATTTGTTACAACACCAAATCCGAATCCCAATTTTTTCATCATCTTGAAACCCAAAAAAGAACGTAATTATATATTTTGATTTTTTAATTTCTAAAAATGAACAACGATATCTTAAGGAGGAAGGTAGAGAATGGGTTGTTAATAAAAGATTAATACTAATAAATTAATTACATTGACACACCGACATCTCTTTTCTCCGAAATTTCTCATCTCTCTCTTCTCTTCTCCAATAATCAATTCATCAATCATCAATGGCGGAAGAGAAAAAGCTGAATCACGAAGAAGAGGCAAGTCCTCTTCTCAAACAACAACAACCTCCCAAAGCTGAACAAACAACCGAGCAGCAGGATCATTATCTTGGATGGACCGCCGATGGGCTTCCGATGGGCCATGGAAGCGTCATGGGTCAGCCCATTCCTCGTTCTCCTTGGAATTCCTCCGTCTGCGCTTGTCTTGGCCAAAATGATCACTTTTGCAGCAGCGATCTTGAAGTTTGTATGTCCCTTTCTTTTATTTCTCTTCTAATTTTCTTAATCGCTTTAATTTATTTTGTTTATATGATTTTGTGAGTTCATAAAATTCGGTTTTTTTTTAGGAGAATTGTAGGGTTTAATTTTTCATGTACAAAAATTTATCCCTTTGTTAGGAAAAATAATTCAAAAGATGATGTCTTTATCTGAATTCAGCTGCAAAGATATTAGCTATGATATGAGTTGGTTGTTGATTTGAATTTGGATTCTATGTTTATTATGTGCAACTTAACCTTATTATGTTGTGGATTTTGACTCTGTAAGGATTAAGGACTATAACCCTAAACCAAACGATTTTATAATGTTCAAATATAAAAACTATGACTTTTCTCATATTTATGGCTAAGACGGTTACTTGATTGATGCCGGTTCAATACGCGCTACATATTTATTTTCTGATGTTTTGAACAAACTGATATCAATTAGGTTATTATTTCAATTGTAAAAATGAGAAAAACAATTAACATCTACTACCAAGAGTCTGATATCGTTCATGGTTGGAGTTTTAATCATTTTTTTTAGTACTAATCCACCTTGGACTGCTTACGAAGGTGTTCCATCTTAGAATTTCTCTACATCAAAATAACATTGGTTGTTTTTTGTACTTTATTGGGGAAATAGAGGAAAGAAAATGGATATTGAACCTCTTGCTCTATTTGACATGTTTTCGATATGGATACCTAAAACATTTATCTGCTTTTACTTATGGTTGAGCTGGATACGTGCTAGGTCTTCTTGGGAGCGTGGCTCCTTGTGTGCTGTATGGAAGCAATATGGAGAGACTTCATTCTAATCCTGGGACATTTGGTAATCACTGTTTGCATTATTCTGGACTGTATGTGATTGGGAATTCATGCTTTGGCTGGAATTGTCTTGCACCCTGGCTTTCATATCATAGCCGCACTGAAATTCGTCGCAGGTTCAATTTAGAGGTTAGTTACTGTTTTATTATTTGCCTCTTGTTATGTAGTGATGATATGTCATGAAATATTTTGTGATTTGTGATGAGGCTGTGAGGAAGAATTGTAGGTGGCCAGAAGCCCTGAATGGTAGGGGTGGTCTAAATTTGGTTCAAATAAGATAACCAAGCTGAATGAACCGAAGTGTAAACTCGTTCGCTCAAACCGAATCCAACCAGTTTCATTTAAACATGAACCGAACTAAACCAGTTCTTCAGTTTGGTGCACTGATTTTTAAATCTCACGAACTGAACTATTTTTCAAACTGTTTTTCTGAATACGATCCTGAACTATTTCACTGAACAGTCTGTTTTTCAAATTGTTTCTCAGCTGTATAGTTATAGTTTTCGAAATATATATACACTGTTCACTGAATTGTATTATAATAAAGTTTTGGCTCACAAACTGATTTCAAACTAATAGCTCTGTTCCCAAACTGAGGTCAAAAGTTTTATTATTTTATAATGCAGTGCGGCTCAGTTCAAAATGATGTTTTGAATCCCCGTACTAAGCGGGCAAGTTATTTCCATGACCTTCAATAACTAACTGTCATAAAAATACCACCGGAATAAATTGGGGAAATTCTGTGGTAACACGTAAGCTACGGGGAAAAGCGAAATAAGATAGCTGTATAGAGGGCAGGAAATTAAGCGGTGTCTAAGGAGTAGCGTATAGAGGGCAGGTAAGTGAGTGGTGTCTAAGGAGTAGATTAGAGAGGTCGAGGCCTTTAGAATGCCCAATGCTACTATACATTTCTCCCTTCAGTTCAGTGTTCTAATTGATTGCAATCCATCTATATGGCTGCTGTTGTCACACACATCCATTTTTATAGGGAAATATTACAGCACATATACTTTTGTCTTTAGGTGTTTGATCTGGTCCAGATCCTCTCGAAATTGATCAATCCCAAGAAGTTATTGTTGTATTCTTGACTTCGTTTAAATTGATCAACCCTTGTACTTTAAACCTCTTCATATATAATTTAAAATTAAATCATTGACACTAGCAGCAGACATGTTGTATTTTTTTTTTGGTAGTGTACACCCTCTTTTTTTGGTAGTGAGCAGACATGTTGTATATCACAACTAGACACTCCCCAACATGCAAATTAGGTCTTCTACTATGTTAAGCTGGAACATTTGAATTCCTCACATTTTTTGTTCTCTATCTTTTTAAAATATCATAATCCAAATTTTTCCATATGCATAACTGTTTACAAAATGATTTCGGACTTGAAATATTTTTCATGTGGTAATTTGTTCAGAAGTATGTTGTAAACCTTGTCCAAGTAGTTCCATTACAATGGATATCATATATCAACCGTGGTGAACCTGTGCCGGTCGTTTTAGTTTGTGTTCTGTATTGAGAGTAATCTTAATCTGTAGTCTTCTTCATGAAGATAATTCTGTCTGTATTTTTTATGGATTACCGTGAAAATAGTCCTATCATTGGGATATGTTTTACCTAGATTTTGTTCAGGTTAAATTCAAGTGTATTCACCGTCAACTTTGTATTTGCTTAAATTTAGTTATAGTGTGTCCCAAAGTACTTTATATATATTGCTTCGCTTCATAGATGAAAAGGCTATACAATTAAATTCCAGATTAGTAGAAATGAGATTTGCCTTTCTGTTCCCCCTCTTCCCCTCTCCCTGTCTCTCTCAAACACAGAAATCACATCCATATATTATCATGTTATCAGAAGGGCAATCAATTATTGTATTAACTATTTATGATCCTTGGAAATCAGGGAAGTTGTGAAGCACTTAATAGGTCATGTGGGTGCTGCGGAAGCTATTTGGAAGATGAAGACCAGCGTGAACATTACGAGTTGGCTTGTGACTTTGCAACTCATGTCTTCTGTCATGTCTGTGCTCTTTGTCAAGAAGGCCGTGAGCTCCGCCGTAGAGTGCCTCATCCTGGCTTCAATGCACAGCCAGTATTGGTTATGATTCCCCCAGGAGAGCAGACCATGGGTCGTGGGGCTTGAAGAAAATTCTTCCTCATCTTGGAAGTGCTATTCTTGTGTATGTTACTGTTTCCTCTATATGATTTGACGATGTTGAACCGTCATTTGCTCCCTTTTCTCTCTCCTGATTTTGCTGAAAAGAGCATCATGGTTCTTCGGATTTGGTATAAATAAGAACATAAAACATCATTATATTTTCAGTTTGTTTCCCTATTGTTCTGTATTATATGTATTTGTTTACTGTGGTCTATATGAATCAAAATTTGTTGTTAAGGGCATGGTTCCTGTCCTGTATGGTTATGTACTTGTGCTTAGTTTTTTCAGAATTAATATTAAAAAAGTGTATAACGTGAACCATAGCCAGCTGCTTAAACAATAAGAATGATATTTGCATTGCAAATGCATTTAGCACCTGTTTTGTTATAGAACAAATTGTCTTCGGCCCCTTGTTTTATGACTAGTTTTTTTAATTGGAATTCAGCTCACTACTAGAGATTTGATTTCATTTGATCATTCAGTTGACATTTGTTTGAAAGGTTAATTTGGCTAAGTCAGTACTTCTCCATATCTTGGGATATAGGTTGACTCATAGCTAAGGTGCTGGAGTTAAAAGATTTTCGGTTCGATCTCTAGTCTAACATTAGAGTATCCACAATTTAACCCTCCTTTGGGTATGTGGTACACATCACTAATTTATAAATTTCTTATATTAGGATTCAATACCTCAATTTTTTACTAAATAAATTACACCAATTAATTTATATTATTATATTTCTATAATACTTGTCCATTAAAAGTAAGAATAAGCTAGACCCGTAAAATGTAAATATATGATGATCCTTTAATAGGCACCCTTCTATACAGGCGTCATAATTTTTGGCACCAAAACGGAAGTATCTATTTTTTTTAGGGGGAAAGAAAGTGTCTATTTAGCTTTGGTATTAAACATGGAAATGATCTACTACTAATATTTGCCATTCAAATAGATTCTAAAATTGTAAAATTAATTTTAACAAAGAAAAGTGGCTTAATTATGATAAAATATTTGCATTTGTTTCTCTGGCATTTGTTGCTGCTGTTACAAAACTTGCACATGAGGGCAAGATGATATTAAAATTTCAAAAGAGATTGCATTTCACATAGTTTAGTTTAACTCGCCAACATTATGTTCTTCATCCAAACATTATGCATTCAATAGAACATAGAGTTGTTTAAAAAGTACAAGTATAATCAATTAGGAAGCAAAATGATGATTTAGACCACGAAATATATTTGCTAAAGTACTAATTAATATAGAATTGTTAACTTTCTGTCAATAATACACAGGATGAAACATGAAAGTTAACTTAAACAGAACATAGAATTGTTTAAAAAGTACAAGATAATCCACATTCAATAGAACATTTGAGTAGAGTGCCTCTACTCTCCAGGTGCAGAAACTCCTTGCTTCAGTCTCTCCTTTTTCATCTTCTTTTTTGAGATTGGCTTCTTTTTTCGAGGAGGGTGGGTCTTCTGTGCATAAACGTATAGCGCATAATTTCCAATAAGGAATGTCAACAGCAACCCACCAATAACCAGGAGAACAATCATGCCTGGGTTGAACCCTTGAGATCCAGCTTTCTAAACATTGCCCCAAGAGCAACAACAACAAAAAAACTTGAATATAGGGTCATATCAGATAACACAAAGCAATAAAAATAGACATGTTAAGCAAACACATAGACAGACTTAGACACCAAGACACCAGACACAACACCGACCTTGACACGCTAGCACCCATAATAATTTGAAGAAATCACGTATTTAAATTTAACTGCATGTGTCAGTGTTGAACAAGGAGTGTTGCCAACATTTACAACCAACCATATATACGTAATTAAGAAGATAAAAATGAGATGGATGAGATATAAGAAAAGAAGAGTACCATGCGATCAAAGGAAGGAGGAACTTTATCACCGAATTCAAAGTCATCGGCCATGGTTGAAGATGTGAGTGATTGTACAAAATCTACAAATAAAAACGAATCCAAAGTTTGCACCACGGTTTGTTTTAAATAGATTGATTGTTACATATGGTCACCAGTCAATATCCACTAACACGTACAATTCTACTGCTATTGGTTGTTTTTCATTTTCGTGACGCCAAAATCAATTACACGTCAGCTCTAAAAAATCAAATATAAAATACACGTCTGCTAGTTATTAATAAAGATGATATAAGTTATATAATACTATCTACTTATTTTAAAAAAAAAACTATTTAATTGATAAAGAAGAATAAAATAGTTTAAGTGAAAGATAAGATTGAGAGAGAAAAAATGTTCCATCAAAATTTAGTATTTCTAACTCAATTGTTTTCACCGACTAACTTAAAATGTTATCTTTATAATATTTGCTGATTAAAAAAAAAAACTTAAAATGTTATCTTAAAAGGTACATATATATGGAAGATTGGGAGCCCTATTATGGTCCCTAATTTAAAAGCACTACAATTAAACTCATAATATTTTAGTTTCCGAAAATTAAGGGGCTAAGTTTATTTGAAGGTATCGTGACCAGAAAAAATTGTCATGTGAAAAAATGTATTATCTTTATATTGTACCAGTGTACAAATATATCATCATCGACCATGATAGTCAAATAGTCCTTCAAAAAGATAATGATAGTCAAATATTTTTAATTATTTTGTGTAGAAATTATTTGTATAATAGTATATTAAATCAACTAATGAATGATAGTTTAAGTGATAAGAAGTTGACTCATCTGCAAAATTGTGGATTCAATCCTAAGGTGCGAACCTCTTTAGTGGATAATATGTAATATTTGGTGCCGTGTCTAATCAAGTATTTCTCCACTAAGTAATTTGCTCTCATTTTGATGACCTTAAGAAGCCCAACTCATCTAAACTTTTCTTACAAATAAAATAAAATTAGTACAATAAATACAAGTTTACTAAAACTATATTGGAGTGTGTTATCAAACGGGTGGCGGCGCAGTTTGGTAGCGTGTAGGTCTCATAGCTTCTTAGGTAATACCAAACTCTCCTCATATATGGCTGATAGCATTCAAAACTGTGATGAAGATACCAAATTCTTATTAATGATATGACATATCTTTTGTTGGTTAAAAGAAAGAAAAAAGGATGGTCGTAGAGATGAAATTTTTGAATTAATTAGAGTACTTCGTTGAGATTGGGTTCGTATACAATAGCAATGATTGTAAAGCAATTGACTGCCTCAAGGGTAAATGAAGGCAAGGTAATCAGCATTATGACCATGGGTCATGTTAAGCTAAAATGCATATATTCACGGGACTGAGACTAAGTCTGAGAATCATGCATATATATATGTGCTAGCTATAGGTTTTGGTTGATACAAGAACCAAACCAATAGTTTATGAAAGGGTGGAGGATGGTGTGAAGTATTGTTTTATGCATAGAGTACTACTAGTAGCATATGGATCTACTATGAACATAATATCTTCATTTGATTATAACAGTAGTTTGGTGTAAGGGTCGATTTAGGATCACAATATTTGCTAATGAATGTTGCAGAGCATAAAATTTGGGTTCTGTGTTGCTGATAGTGGCAATTTTTGTGAGTTCATTGGTATGGCAGATTATGTGCATTCGAGGAGTAGGTCCTGAAAGGGTGTTGTGAAAGGATTGATAAGCCTCTTGAACAAGTACAAAGAATCTGCAAGCCTCCAGATTACTAAAGTACTTTTTCTTAGGAAGCAAAAATAATGAATGATATTAACACTTGTTTTTTTCTATTAACACTTTCTTTTATGTTTGTTCACGATTTGATTTGAAATTCAAAATTCAATGTGATATATGTGAGCATTTATAATTAGGATACGGGGTAGCCTAGTACAAGAGAGTATATTGGACAAAAAATCTATCTAATTTCACTTACCAAAATTATTTTAAAAAAAATGGTGCATCACACATAAAAGAACACATGAAAGATAACATAGTAGTTCCATTTAACAACTTCTCTTCACAGGCTTTGACGTTTGGCTATAGTTTATTCTCTCCTGTCTATGGATAAGAAGACTGAGTTTTTGTTTCTATTGTGAAATTGAGATTCTGATGCCCATATTTGATATTTTGTGTCCTGTTAGTGTTAATTTTGTTTCTATTATTGGTTCATATTAGTTTAAAATTTAATTTGTGATGCTACCGTGTTGAATGTTCCGAAAGCGTAAAGTGTCATAGAGTATTTATGATCGACTTTATATATGTAGTTTAAATTTTGGATAATCGACTTTAAGTTTATTACAATTTAAATATGTTATATTAATGTGTTGTATATGATATGATTTATTTTTTTGAAGGACAATATAATTTATATATTTTAGTTTGTTTCGATGTCGGTCACCCCAAACTTTTTTGTCTGGCTCCGCCACCGTTGACAAGAGATGTTTGTAGATTTAATTCAGATAAAAAAAGCTCCATTCAACTTCAAATTTTCTTTTATGTAAATTTAAGATTTTCCAATGATATTATGGAGAAAAAACTTCAAAAAAATCCTAGAACATCATCACTTGACTATTTAAAAAATTATAGTTTTAATCGATAAACCCTAGAAATTTCTTTGTAAAGTTAATCCACCATGAAAATTGTTGTAATCATCGGAAAACGCAGCTGCAAAACTAATTTTTTCAGTTAAACATATGTAGTGTATTTACAATGTAATATTTATCAAAAGCCATAAATATTATTCATTTAAAAATTTATTGGCAAACGATTTCAATGATCAATTTTCTAAACAAAATAATTTTTGCGAGATATATGTCGAGGAAAATAGCTTGCAATTCAACTTCTGTTGATTTATGATAACATTTTTTTTTGAAGGAAAAATAACAAGGATTATTATAAATAGTTGCTCTCGTTGAGAGTTGAACTCAAGACCTAATGATAACTCAAACCATCATTATCTCACTTCCAAAGGTTTAACATCACAATTAACTTGTAGGAGACTGGACATGGAATAATTTTAATTGTCATGGTTTATCATAGATGTTGAAATAACTGAGTGAGTGCTTCCAAAAGTTATTTAGTAGATGACATTTGTATACATTTCTAAAATTTCGATAGTACATTGGTCTATAATCTAGACTGGGCATTTATTATCTGGCGTAATTGCATTCATCCTACCCATTATCTTATAGTCTTATGGACTACCATCTGACTTTGAATAGAAAAAGGGTTAAATATGTTTTTAGTCTCTACAAAATCAAGAATTTTCAATTTTAATCCCTGTAAAATTTTAATGGTAATTTTAGTTCTCCATAATAATGTAGTTTTATAAGAATATCCCTATTTTGAAATCGTTTTACAAAAAATGGATATTTATAATCCTCCAAAATAGTCAATTTTTTTAGGAATCTAAAATTGTCGTTGTGAAATAAAAATAGGGACTAAAACTAAATAATGGATTTTAGTGACTAAAATTCGAAAGTTTATAATTTGTAGGGACTAAAAAGATATGAAATAGACGAATATCAGTCAAGCAATGTTACAAAAACAATTTCTCCATAGGCATTGCAAAAATGAGAGATGAATAACAAATAAATGAGAGATACCAAAAGCATAAATCTGAATTAATAGAATAAAGATGGATGTGTAATTCATATATTTGGAAGGGAAAAAATATTTTTGAAATCGAATTTCATATCTCATTAAATCTCTTGTTATAAAAAGCCTGCTAAATTTCATTTATGTCACAATTAATTATGAACATTATTAAATGTCACTTACCAATGCAAATTCGTCGCAATTGAAAGCAATGGAGCTCAATCACGAATTTGCAAGTGGTTTGGAGGAAAGTAATTAGATTTAACCTTGGCTTGACCGTTTAATTTTTTTTAGAATAAATAATAATTATTATTATTCTTACTAACGAAAAGACGGGTTCCGTTCTTTTTATTACGTTAACGTTTGAAAATTATTAACTGTGTTTTTTTTTTAATAAAATTTTAATTTGGTTTAAAACTAAAAATATAAAGAAGATGTTTGTTGCTTTTAAGTTATAACAAACCAAACTAATCAAATTATTTATTACTACCAGCGCGTGCCCGTCTTTCCACTATTTTTATTGCGCTAAAGTTTGAAAAATATGAACGGTATTTTTTTAAATGAAATTTTGGTTTTGATTAAAAGTAAATATATAAATGTTGTTGCTTTTTTTTAATGACACGAACAACAATCTTTATTATAGAAAAAGTTGTTTAAGATTATAATTGAAATAATGAAAAAGTAAGTATAAATATACTCATCCAGTTTGTTATAATTTTTAAATGAGAAAGAAGAAAAAAAAACAGATATACATATATTCATATCGTGTTTGTTACATTTGTTTTAATATTTAAATTTATTTTTATCTATTTGTTACATGTGTTGTTTGTATTTAATATTAAGGGTATTTTTGGAAAGAAAATTTTAATCCAAAAGTGTGCTGAAAGGGATAGTTATCTTTATATATAGTATAGATGACACCAATAATGTAACCAAAAAAATATTTTTTTTTAATGACACCAACAACTATTTTTATTATAAAAGAGTTGTTTAAGGTATAATTGAGATAATAAAAAATAATATCCCAATTTGTTACTTTTTTTTAAATCATAAAATAAATAAAAAACCACGTGTACATACATACATATATATAGGAAATCTGGTGACCCTCCTAAATCCTGATAATAACCGGCCCCTAGATCAAGTAATCGCTAAACCTAAAAAGAAATTTCTCTGATTGCTGCTTCTCTCGTTCGTTGGTCCCATCGCAAGTTTGATCTCAGGTATTTGTTCCTCTTGTGGAAGATGGTAGTTGGTAGAGGAAGAGGAAGAGGATTGCTGAAAGGAGAGCCAATGGAAGTATTCAAAGAAGGGATTTGGTTGGTTCTGAATTCTTGGTGGGAGATTCGATGCTTTGATAAACGGGAGATTGAGATTGGTGGTAATCCTGACCCGAAAGTTGTACAACTTCGTTACTACCTATTTCACTGGTTCATTCAATCCAAAGGTAATAATAATAATGTATACATACATACATACATCAAATTAAATCACTTAATAATAATTATTATTATTGGTTATGTTATGCTGATTTTATTCATTGTTTCTGAAAACAGTTCCGCCTTCTGTTCCTTCTACAATTATAAAACTCAAGGAACTAATTTCTTCCTTAAAAATAGATATCTTCACATATTTTGACAACAGCCTTGAAGAGGTATGTATTTATTTTCTATTGTTTTCGTAATTTGTTTGTTTGTTTCCAATATTCACTTTTATTTATTTTATTTTATTTATGTAGGTTTCTGAACAACTAGTGGTTATGTACCGTGAATGTTTAAAAGGTGATTTTAGCTCTGTTGAAATCATCCAAGAAGCCAATCTTTCGCTAGCTCGTCGTGTAATAGGGCCCGAGCCTGTCACTGATGTGCCCATGGGAGTGTTTAGACAAGGGATACGTTTTCTTATGGACAATTTGTTGCTGTATCCTCTCTTCATTCATCCCTTATGTGACTCTAACATGCTTCAACAGTCGGCCGACTACATTTTCTTTTGGTTCACTCAAACTATTAAGCCGCTTTCTTTTGCTTACTTAGAAAGGATTATCAGGAATGAATTGTATTCTCTTCCTATTCATCATCATCTTGCTATTGATGCCAGCATAACTCAATTGGTATGCACCATTTCATTTTTCTCTTCTCTTCTATAACTTATGCTCCTGCTTTATCATTTATGTTAACTACTTGTTCCTCGTCTCATTCTGTAGGTAGCTTCCCAACTCATGCTTATGCATGAAGAATGCTTAAGAGGCAATTTTAGCTCTGTCGAGATACTCAGGGAGAATAGTCTCTACCAGGATGATAAAGGAATGTCAGAGATAATTGGTGTTGCTCCTCCTCCTCCTCCTGTTCCCGTTGAAAGGGAAAGTAACTATTCCAAGTTGATTAGGGAAGAAGAAGAGAAGATACGTGTGTGGAGGCAAAATGATAGGGAGAACCAGAGAATGTTAGAGGATAAGGATGTTGTCATGGGAAAGAAGAGAAAGATTACTAGTTTTATTGACCGTGATATAAGTGAGGAACTTGCTCTTGCTTTGCCTTCTACTACGCAAGGGTCAAAGGTCACGCATACTGAAAGAAGGATGTTTAAAACACTTCTCACCCTCTGCAGGCCGAAGAAGGATGTTTACAAAGGATTTACAGAGGCTTCTGAAAGGACACCTCCACGGGATAGGCCGGTCCAGTTTGAGAGTGAAGAAGCTGATTCATTTGGTCTTGATCGGTTCTTGCCCAAGGTCAAGAAAGGTAAGAAGGCCTTGGAAAATGTAGGTGGGGGAGGAACTATGAGAGCTATTGCCGGATCTTCAATGCAGGATAGTTCTGATAGAGGTCGTGGCATTGGATTTGAAGCTGGGCGTTAAGCAGATCAGTGTTAAAAGGTTGGTATGCTTTGAAGTGGATTCTAAGGATAATGTGGTTGAGTTAAGTTTCCCTCGCCCACGATCAAATGTACTTCTTGTATTTTGTTTTGAAACTTGCCATATACAATGTTTTAAACCTTAAAGTAGATTTCCTCTATTTGAATGAAATGTAATTGGTTGTTCAAATGTATTCCATGAGATATCGAGTTTTTTAATGCCTAAGACATTTGCTCTCTGCTATTGCTGTTTGATTTATACCATTTGATGGGCTGTTATGGCTGTTAATGAGGATATTGATTATGGGTAGTTTGCTGACTACGGTACTAGTAGTAATCGATGATGGCACTGCTATTACAGCTGTAGAAACTAGAGTGGAACTGCTGTTGAGTCTTTCTTTTTTTCATGTTATGCTAATTATGGTTCTCTATTAGAATGAAATGTATTTAACGGAGTTATCAAGTTTTTCGATACCGGATAATACATTTGCTTGCTTGTTATTGCTGTTTGAGTTATGCTATCGAAGGTGAAATTATCAATTGAGGTTTAAAATAGTGTTTAATTATTTGATTTTGATAAAACTTTGTATTAGTAGTTTCCTCCATAGGACAAACATCTGAAGCCCGCATACGAGGATGGGGAACAATATTATTTTTAGTAGTTTTCTTCACAGCTGTGTTGTTGAGCTAACTTTTTAGATCTGTGCACATGAAGGCTCAACCCAACTGCTGTATATTCGCGGTTTCACTACTTTATAGTCTTGGGAAAATTATATTAGACCGTCATTATTGCGTGTAGTGTTAGCCTGAACCAGAGTCAAAAATTATATTTAGATCATCATTGCGTGCTGTTTCCATTCAGGCAGGTTCTATCACTCAAAGCTTCCTTTCAAATGATTATGTATGACATATTTTTATGTGGTGTACTTTCGATACCACCGGTCAAAATAGTAATAAAATTGGTTGTTTTGCTCTATTAGGGTTCTAATTTGTAAAACATGCTTATGAAGTTATGCTCGAGTTTTCCTTCATGTTTAGAGAGTTGCTATTAATTCTAGTCATGTGTTGCAGAAGGTGGATACTTCTGTCGACCACTTATGTAATGTTCAATAATATTATATGAACTATCTGCTATATTTTACTAAAAAGAGCCTTAGTTGTTCATTTTTTTACTAAAAAGAGCCTCATGTTTAGAGGGTCACTATAAACTAACTAATTGGCCTAGTCCTTTAATGCTATTCATTTTTCAACGGAAGAAGCATAATGATATTCCATTATTCTCGCTGAGGTTTTAAATAATTGTCGTGGTCTAGGTCATCAGTTGCGTATAATATTTCGTGATTTTGGCTGTTACGGATATTGCGTTACGGATTGCGGTTGTCGTGGTGTGAATTAATCACAACATTGGACAATTGAAAAAAATATGATTTGTGATCAAATATATATTTGATGTTGCGTTACGGATTGCGCTTGTCTGTGTACGAACCTCTTTGATGAATGATTTATAATATAATTGTTCGCGGAGTCATGAGGTATGTTTTGACCTTAGTGACCTTAAAAACCCAACTCACCTAAACTTTTCTTAAATATAAAATAAAATAAGTACGATAAATCCTACAAGTTTACTAAAACTAAATTGGAATGTGTGTTATCAAACGAGTGGTGGCGCAGTTTGGTAGCGCGTAGGTCTCATAGCTTCTTAGGTATACCAAACTCTTCTCATATATGGCTAATAGCATTCAAAATTGTGATGAAGAAACCAATTGTATTTCAATTTTGATTCTTATTAATGATATGGCATATTTTGTTGGGTAAAAGAAAAAAAGATGTTTGTATAAGATCCAAAAAGATAAAAAGATGATTGTAGAGATGAAATTGTTGAATTAATTAGAGTACTTAGTTGCAATTGGATTCGTATACAATAGCAATGTGGCAATAGTAAAGCAGTTGAATGCCTCAAGGGTAAAGGTAAAGGGTCAAAATGACACTGACCGAAACAAGTCATTTTGTTGGGGTAATTGAAGGCAGGGTTTCAGCATTAGCATGATCGTGGGTCATGTTAAGCCAGAGGTAGGTATGAGAATCATGCATATATATGCCGGCTATGGTTTTTGGTTGATACACAGGCTAATAGCTTATGAAAAGGTGGAGGATGGATGGTGTGAGGCGTTGTTTTATCCAGGAAGTAGTAGTAGCAGCATATGGATCTGCGGTGAACGGGTGGTGGCACAATCTTTCTTTTCCGCCTCCCTTAATGTTGAGAACGCAGGCCTCATCAGCAGAATCTTTCTTTTGCGCCTCCTTAAGTCTTTTCATATAAGTCTTATATCGATCAAATAGATGATACATTTTATCGGAGACGAAAATTTTAACACCCAATTTGTGTGCAAGATGTCAAGCTTCAGAGGTGACCATGACAGGAAACGCAAACACAACAGCATACTCTGGTTTCTTTTCAAGCATTGCACTGGCCTTCTCCACATCCTTCTTATGTACAGGACCTATGTTTACAGCTAACAGGAATATTGACTTGTGGATTTTTCATAGTCTTGAGTAATGTTTCAAATGAGTGAAAGTTACATGCATGGACACAAACCCCCTCAGGAGTCGCGTCAATCCTGCTCAAGATTGACTTGGAGTCCAAATCATCATTAGGCTTGACCACAGGTGGAAGAGTATCATGTTTAAATATCTGCAATAACAAGAAATGTTATGAAATATGAAGCAATGAATAATAATAATAATAATAATAATAAGTGGGAAAAAAGGGCTAACCTGCACAGATTGATGACTGTAGGTAAAATTGTGAATGATGGTGTATTGGATCCACTTAAACAATAGAAATAACATATCCGGGATTCCTTCACCACTTATTGCACTTGTGGGCACAATGCTGAATGTTTGTCCTCCTCCAACTCCAATAGTTTTGTTGTTTTTATAATACAAATAAGTATTTAGCCCGTGTGTCTTGAACTGAGAAACAGCCTTAGAGACCCTGGTATGAAAGTCATCTTGAACACCCTTAGACTGCTGCATCAATGCTTTACGAAATGGAGCATTGGGACATGTTTTCCAGTGATGAATCATGTCGACCTTATTCGAGGCAACAATAAAATGTTTGTTGGTGGTTTTTAATAGATTGAGTGAGTCTGGGTGTAAGCCATCATCATGATCATGCATAATGTCAACAACCAAAATAGCAATATTACATAGATATGTAAACCCCTAATTGGTGGGTTATCAACAACCAGCATACGTCTTTCAGCATCACCAGCAGGAAAACGTGTTGAGGATGGAATATGGGGAAAATTGTTTTTACCTCGAATACAACCGAGGAGCATGGTTTTGCTAGTGTACGCATCACCTATGATACAGGAAACAAAGTTCCGATAACTAGGTGGCGGCTTAACAGTATCACCTGGAAACATTCAAAGCATCAATCAAAATTCAAGCATAATAATAATAATCAATTGATTGATCCATTTTAGGAGGGTGTATTGAATTAGGATTTTAAAGGACAATTTTTGTTTAAAAAAGTCTTGAGGATTTTAAAAGACTTTGCAGGATTTTGATAACTTTGATGATTTTAAAAGACTTTTAAGGATTTCAACGGATTTAATTCATAAGATTTTAAAGGATTTGAAATGATTTTATGGATTTCAAGATATTTCAACAGATTTTATGAATTTTAAGAAATAATTAAAAAACAAATGATCATAAACACTCTCATTCACAAAATCTCAATAAAGACTTTTTATTTATTTTACTTTATTTTTTACGGGGGAAAGCTAGAGAGAGAGTGAGAGAGAAAGAGAAGGAAGGAGAGAGAGGGGAAGAGAGAATAGAGAGAGAGGAAGAGAGGAAAAGAGAGAGGGAAGAGGAAAAGAGAGAGAGAGGGAAGAGGAAAAGAGAGTAAGAGAGGATGGAGGAGAGAGGGAGAGAGATAGTAAAATCTTTAAAAAAAACAATCCTAAGAAATCTCATCTTTTCATGAAAGACTTTTTCATTTTGAATATCACTAGACTTTTTTTAAGTGATTATGAGTCTTGATTGAATACCACAAGACTTTTTTTAAATGACAAAGAATCTTGATTGAATAACACAAGACTTTTTTTAAATTGGAAAGAGTCTTGATTGAATACCACAAGACTTTTTGATGATTAAAAAGTCTTTTAAAATCCCTTATAATCATGATCCAATACACCCCCCTTAGTTATCATTACCTTCATTCATCTTCTTCTTCGTCGATGCGATTAGGGTTTCTTTTGAAGTAATTAGAAGGGTTCAATATTAATATATATACTTTTTGGGAGGTGAATTGATTGATAGATAAAAAAACAAAAAATAAGAAGTAATGATCATACTTATTTCTTTCTAATATCTTATTTATAAATTTTAACCGATCAACTTATACTTAACCTGATTAAACTCCTCCTTTCTCCACGTAATTGATCTAAACATTCTTTATTGAAAAAATTCGAATTCAAGCTTTTAATGGCTTCTTCTCAACATTTTTACCACTAAGCCATCGACAATTTTCTTGATTTAATTTTGCTTCCATGAATTGATATTCAATATCAAATGCCCTGTTTTTTTAGTAAGTATCTCTTATCTAAAGTCTTTGAAGGGATTCGAACCGGACATTAATGACTTCTTCTCAAGATTTTCACCACTAAGTCACTGATAATTTTCTTGATGTTATCTAAATTGCGGTGTTGTTGTAATTTTGATAATTTTTTACAAGGTATGTGCCTAAAAAAAATTTACAGTCCAACAATACTACTAAGTACTACCCACTAAAAAAATCCTTATGAGAACTATGATACATATCACCCGTGTTTCTTTCCTTATTTTCTTTCTCTCTTCTAATACTCATATGACGCGTTACATTACCACCACTCCTCCATCGGACTTCCCTTTTCTTCTTCCTCAATTCGATTTCCGACCAGGCTACCACAAATTCTCAACACAAATTCACTGGCTCTCTTCAATAGATAATACAAATTCTCTGGCTCTCCTCATGTATATGGTAGTGATTTTCACATTTGGATGTACCGCATATATACGACATCTTGTATTTACCTTTTAAAAAAATTAAATAAAACATTGTTCTTAAAATGATACGTTTTTATTTTATTACGGACCTATTTTCACTTACAGAACTGGGCCTCCAAATTCGTAGGAACGACCTGTTTATGAGCCTTTATAACTAAAATACGGGATAGCCTAGTACAAGAGAGTATATTTGACAAAAAATCTATCTAATTTCACTTACCAAAATTATTTAAAAAAAAAATGGTGCATTAGACATAAAAGAACACATGAAAGATAACGCAGTGGTTCCATTTAACAACTTCTTCCTCTTCTGTCTCTTCGCAGGCTTTGACGTTTGACTATAGTTTATTCTCTCATGTCTATGGATAAGAAGACTGGGTTTTCTAGTTGGGTTTGCAAGAGATGTTTCTAGATTTAATCTAGATAAAAAAGTTTCATTCAACTTCATATTTTCTTTTATGTAAATTTAAGATTTTCCAATGCTATTATGTAGAAAAAACTTTAAAAAAAGTCCTAGAACATCATCACTTGACTATTTAACAAATTATGGCTTCAATCAATAAACTCTAGAAATTTCTTTGTATTGTTAATCCACTTTGAAAATTGTTGTAATCATCGGAAAACGCAGCTGCTAAACTAATTTTGTTCGGTTAAACATATGCAGTGTATTTTCAATGCAATAATTATCAAAAGTCATAAATAATTAGTTTAAAAATTTATTGGAAAACAATTTCAATGTTCGATTTCTAAACAAAATAATTTTTGCGAGATATATGCCAAGGAGAATAGCTTGCAATTCAACTTCTATTGTTTTTTGATAACATTTCTTATGTGGTTATAGATGTCGTGTCTGCATGAATTTGACCATGTGTAACACAAACCATGATTATCTAACTTCTAAAGGTTTAACATCACAATTAACTTGTAGTAGATTGGATTTGAAATAATTTTAATTGTCATGGTTTTATCACAGAGGTTGGAATAACTTAGTGAGTGGTTTAAAGTGGAAGGAAGTGTAATCTAGTGATCGGGTGAATGGTAAGTTATTTAGTAGATGTCATCCGTATCCATTTAAAAAAATTCGATACTACGATAGTCTATAATCGGGCGTAACTACATTCCTCCTTCTCATTATCTTATAGTTTTATGGACTGATATTTGACTTTGAATATAAAATGGGTTCAATATGTGTTTGGTCTCTATAGAATTTTAATAGTAATTTTAGTCATCCATAATACTGTAGTTTATTATAAAAATGTCATATTTCATTTTTTTTTTACAAAAAATAGATATTTATAACCCTCCAAAATAATCATTTTCTTAGGAATCCAAAATAGTCATTGTGAAATAAAAATACGGACTAACACTGAATAAATTATTTAAGTGACTAAAATTAAAAGTTTATAATTTTGTAGGAATTAAAAAGATATGAAACAGACAAATACTAGTCAAGCAACGCTACAAAAAAAATGTCTCCATATTAAGATTAGTCATTACAAAAATGAGAGATGAACAACAATGGACAGTTAGTCAACAAATGAGAGATACCAAAAGCAAAAATTTGAATTTATTGAATAAAGACGGATGCGTAATTCGTATATTTGAGAGGAAAAAAATTTATTTTTGAACTCGAATTTCATATCTCATTAAATTTCTTGTTATAAAAGCCTGTAAAATTTCATTTATGTCAACTAATTATGACATATTGTTAAATGTCACTTAATAGAAAACAATAAAAAAAAAATACAAATTCGTCGTAATTGAAAGCAATGGGACTCAATCACGACTTTTAAAGTGGTTTGGAGGAAAATAATTAGATTTAGTGTTAGCTTGACCGTTTAATATTTTTTTTAGAATAAAAATAATAATAATAATTAAAAGTATGTTTGGTTAAGAAGGGGAGGGGGGGTTCAAAATGAGTCCAGATCTGCTCAATTTTTATATTTGTCCAGTTATCCGGTTCTCTTCACAGATGCATGACACATGGCAATTAAAACTCAATGGCCAAGAATAAAAGAACTAAAAAATGATTCATGTGAAACCCCCATCCGTGAACAAAGGAAACTCATCTCTAAAACACTGTTTAGCCACCGCGTCGCCGCCGTTTGGCCTTCACATATCACAGCTTCCATGTTGTGTGACATGGATATTTGTGCCGTCATCTCTTCCTTTCCCCGCCACCTACGACGGAACACTTTTCCGGACTCAGATCACCGTGACGGAGCCGGTAGATTTGTGAAACCACAACACTAACAACATACAACAACTTTGATTTTGAAGCATGCTAGTCTGATTTCATAATCGTTTTCTGTTTTTTAATTCTGGAAATTGAAATAAATTAGTTTCTAAATTCTGGAAATTGAAATAAAATATTAAAGGAAGGAGTAGGAAACGTTTGAAATGCAACAGCTCGTAACGACGTGCTATTAGTGGATTTTAGTGGCGATGGCTTGCAAGAGTGACGAGTTTTCATGGGGGCGATGAAGTATCATTACAGAAGGAGGGAGAAGGAGAAGAGAGCGTACAATTGAGAAGAAGAACAATGAAAGGGTTATTTTGTTTTTTAATCTCCACCATTGATTTTTTATGCGCCACTTGTCGTACATCTAAGCAAAGTACCGGAAACTGGAGGAAATCACTACTGGAGCAGATCCCAACTCGATATGTTTTATTTATTTATGTATGTAGGTTTCTCAACAACTAGTGGTTATGTATAGGGTGGGCATGGTTCAGTTCGGGATGAAAACTGAACCAAACTGAACTGTTTGATAAATTTTAAAAAACTAAACTGAACTGTTTGAACTGAACAGTTTCAAACCGAATTAAACTGTTTTGAACTGAACCGAACTGTTATTATTGATACCTTTGAAAAAAATATGAAAAAAATAAATGAAATTGAATTTTAGTTACATAACTGAATTGTTTCAGTTCAGTTTCAGAACTGTTAGTAATGGTTTAGTTTTTTTTTTGTTCAGTTCAGTTTTTGGTTTTTTTTTGCCCACCCCTAATTATGTACCGTGAATGTTTAAAAGGTGATTTTAGCTCTGTTGAAATCATCCAAGAAGCCAATCTTACGCTAGCTCGTTATGTAATAGGGCCCAAGACTGTCATTGATGTGCTCATGGGAGTGTTTAGACAAGGGATACGTTTTCTTATGGACAATTTGTGGGTGCGTCGTGTCTTCATTCGTCACTTATGTGACTCTAACCCCCACCACTCAACGCTTCAAGAACTTGCCGACGACATTCTCTTTTGGTTCACTCAAACTATAAAGCCGCTTTCTTTTGCTTACTTAGAAAGGATTTTCAGGAACGAATTGTTTTCTCTCCCTATTCATTATCATCTTGCTATTGATGCCGGCATAACTAAAGAGGTATGCCAACATCAATTTTCTCTTCTATAACTTATGCTCGTTTATCATTTATGTTAACTTGTTCCTCATTCTGTTGGTAGCTACCAAACTCATGCTTATGCATAAAGAATTCTTACAAGGCAATTTTAGCTCTGTCGAGAAACTCAGGGAGAATAGTCTCTACCAGGATGATAAAGGAATGTCAGAGATAATTGGTGTTGCTCCTTATCCTCCTTCTCCTGTTCCCGTTGAAAGGGAAAGTAACTATTCCAAGTTGATTAGGGAAGAAGAAGAGAAGATATGTGTGTGGAGGCAAAAGGATAGGGAGAACCAGAGAATGTTAGACGCTAAGGATGCTGCCATGGGAAAGAAGAGAAAGATTACTAGTTTTATTGATTGTGATATAAGTGAGGAACTTGCTCTTGCTATGCCTTCTACTCATGATCAGTATAATGTGTTCGACAAAGGCTTGTTTCAAACACTTCTCACCCTATGTAGGCCAAAGAAGGATGTTTACAAAGGATTTAGAGAGGCTTCTGAAAGGGCAACTCCGTGGGATAGGCCGGTCATGTTTGAGAGTGAAGAAGGCGATTCATTTGGTCAAGAAAGGTAAGAAGGCCTTGGAAAATGTAGGAAGTAGACAGGTCTACATCAGAACATACGGTTTATATTTGATACTAGTATTTGGATTTTTTTTTTTTGTGTGTGAACCGGATATCATCTCCACTTAATTGCAAAGACTAATCTTTCGAGCTTGATGACATCACAATGAACGACAAAACTCTCAAGAGGATTTGGATATACTTTTAGAATTGGTTTTGATGTCTCTTTGCCTAAATCGTTCCAGCTCAAAATTAAACTTAGAGCAATGTGTTCACCGATGGTGCTTCTATTTTTCCACTTAAAACACTTCGTCTTAAACTTGCCACACTAGCAAAGCATACAAAAGCACGGTTCTCTAAGTTTATATGAAAGAAAAGTGAAGTAATTTCCTTCATATGTTCCCCCACTTCATATTTCACTACTTACTTGTTCTTCATTCAAACATAATGTAATTACAATCAATTAGGAAGCAAAATGATTATTTAAACCACGAAATATTGCTAAAGTACTAATTAATGTAGTCAACAACAAAAAACATGAAAGTTAACTTAAGACACCACAGAACATAGAATTCTTCAAATATTTTTAATTACTTTGTGCAGAAATGAATGTTAGTTTAGTTGGTAAGAAGTTAACTCATTTGTAATGTTATGAGTTCAATCACGTTGTTGGTGTGCAACCTTTTTTATAGTTGATTTGTAAATATTTGTTGAATTTGAGGTCTGCTCTAACTTTAGGAGCCTAATTCACCTAAACTTTTCTTAAAAAAAGAATAGTACACTAAATGCTACAAGTTTACTAAAACTATATAGGAATGTGTTGTTATCAAAAGGGTGGTGGCGCAGTAGGGTAACGCGCAGGTCTCATAGCTTCTTAGGTATACCAAACTCTCCTCATATTTGGCTAATAGCATTCAAAACTGTGATGAAGATACCAATTGTATTTCATTTTTTTGTTGGGTAAAAGGTAATGGTTGTATAAGATCCAAAAAGAAAAATAAAAAATATGATTCTGAGATAAAATTGTTGAATTAATTTGAGTACTTAGTTGAAATTGGGTTCGTATACGATAGCAATGTGGCAATAACCAACATTTTGGATCACAACTTTTTGTGTGAGTTCATTAGTATGGCAGATTATGTGCATTGGAGGAATGGGTCCTGGAAGGGTGTTGTACAAGATGAAAGCATACGCCAGTCTTTTTGTGCAGAATCTGCAAGTCTGGTTGAACCAAATTCATTCATATTTTTGCATAACAATCACAGAATATATCTTTGCTCTTTTTGCAGCAGGATATATGAAAGAATGAATTTTATTTAAAGTTTAAAATGAACTACTGTAAGAAAAGGGGTCTAAGAAAAATGATTAACTAAACCACCAAATAACCTGTCCCAAATATATTGCTAAAGTACTAATTAATATAGCTAAACTTTCTGTCAATAAAAACACAGGATGGAAACATGAAAGTTAACTTAAGACACCACAGAACCAGAATTCTTTAAAAAGTACAAGGTAATCCACAATCAACAAAACATACGAGTACAGTGCCTCTCTTTACTCTCCAGGTGCAGAGACTCCTTGCTTCAGCCTCTCCTTTTTCATCTTCTTTTTTGAGACTGGCTTCTTTTTTCTAGGAGGGAGGGCCTTCTGTGCATAAACGTAAAGCGCGTAATTTCCGATGAGAAATGTCAACAGCAACCCACCAATAACCAGGAGAACAATCAAGCCTGGGTTGAACCCTTGAGATCCAGCATTCTAAACATTTTCCCAAGAGCAACAAAAAAAGCATTTAAATAAGGTCATATAACAGAGCAAAAAGATATTGTACAGACACTAAAAAAAATATTTCCAAAAGAAAATTGACATGTAAATGTAATTAACCACCACTCTCAACCATCCATGTATACAAATAGTAATATGAATTATAGAGCAAATAAAGAATGGCTCCAATGTGCAAGTGCAATCTTCTTAAAACTAATGCTGCTCATAAAATGTGGTTAAAATCAATCAGAGAATCTTTGAAACAGAAGAGAGAAATGGTTTTGTTCAAAGTAGAATACTCGGATTTGCAGGATGATCGACAATTCACAAAACTTGTTTTCATATTTTGAGAGTGTTTTGTTGACACATGCAAAAGGGACTTAACAACAAATCATGATTCTTTCACTATTTACTTTCTAGAGCATCTTCTGTGTATTCCTATCTTTGATCCTTAGTGTGTGTACAATACAATCATGTGTACAATTTATTCCATCACAGACTTATTTGAGAATGACAATAAGGGTTACAAACAACATGAATATGGAAAATGCATTTTGATGATAAAAACTGGAAAACCATTCAAAAAAAATTGATGGCATTTAGTATTAATTTCCATTCTGCAGTATTACCATCATCAATCATTGATTAGATCAACATCAAACAGCAATGTATTAAATAAAAATTATATTTTTACAGAGACAGCAAAATTATATTCTAATAAATCAAAACAAGCATTAAATTTTTAAATCTAAATGTGAAATTAACCTTGACCTAAATGTGAATAAAAAAAAAGTCCGAATTTAAATATGAATAGATCCACAAGTAAGGCATATATAATTGAAAAACCCAGTGATGGATCTTCATCTAATTTACAATGATTGAAAGTATGAAGGAACAAAACATATAGAAAATGGGAAAGGGGGCATGCAAGTGTTGAAGATCTGAAGAATGTGGGAATTGAAGGAAAATTGAATTGAGGAAGATCGGATCTAAGAAGAGAAGAGAAGAATACCGGGGGGACTTTATCGGCCATGGTTGACGCGGAGAAGCTTCAAGCTATGGTTGTTGTTGTGAGAAAGAGAAAAAATAAACGGAGACTTGAATCCGAGAGAGAGAGGTTTGAAACGAGATCAATATGCACCAACAAAAAATAAATAAATCACTTATTAAGGTTTTATTTTTTTGCTAATTTTATTTATTTATAATTTATCTATTATTGTATGGGATAATTTTATTTTTACCTTAGAGTCCACATCTTGAGTCAAATGGATCTTTTTGTCATTTTAGTTTTATAAAGGTCTTTCCATAAATCACTTTTAACTTCGAGATTTAAACTATAACTTATGAGATAAAATATCTCTATCAACTCATTAAACTCACGAACACAATCACATATATCTGTTAAATACTTACGGATAAATATCATCACATAATTTTTTTTAAGAATTACTTCAATGTAACATTATGTTCCTTTTTGTCTATGAGGAGTAATATTATATTTCTCAAATTTTTATTGTTTCTCATTTTAGAATTCAACTTAATTATTAAGAAAATTTAGTAGTCAAAGTATTATTATCATGAAATATTTGACCAAATTTAATACGGTCAACTAAAATAAGAACAGTAAATTTTTAAATTAGGTCAATTAAAAAATTAAAGATTGGAATGAAAAAGATTTTGAGCTTCTGTATTTTACTTTGGATGGATTTGGTTTCACCTATTTTAGATTTGTTTAATGGTGGTGTGTTAACGGTTCAAAACAACTTTGCACAAACAACCGATCAAAATATTTAAAATTATCATGTAAATTAAAAACATCAATTGATGTGGCAATTTTTCTTTTAAAAAAAAATTGATGAGAAAATTCTAAATATTTTGATTGATTTTGTGTACAAAATTGTTTTGGATTATCACCCACCACCATTAAACTCATTGTTTAATATATTTATCAACCAAAAAAAATGTAATATATTTGATCAACCAACAAAATATTATGTAGTATATTCTTTTGATGATTTATTCCATTTGCAACTAGCTGAAAAGCATCCCTTAAAAAAATAGCTGAAAATTCATCTGAAGGATGATGTTGTCAAATTTAAGCTCAATTAGTTATGAACAATGTTTCATTCATGTACAACCCTGGAGTTTCACCCTCTCTAACATTTATCTTTGGGGAAACCTATTTTTATTTTCTCTGTTGATTTGCGATGTAGTAGACATATCTTTGGTTAATTTTATACTTATGAAAACAATTCCTTGTATATTTGAGTGTACTAGTAGTACCTTAGCTTTCATAAACTCTTGGTTTTAGACATTAAGGGACCAAGGGATGCTGAGTGTAAATGTGTCAAATTCTTGGTTGTTGGCATACATGTTTGCTTGTTTGCATATTAATGTAACGAACTTTTGATGGGAAGAGGCATTTCACGTGCTTGATTGTAAAATTTGATGGGAAGAGGCCCCCTTTAAATATCATGGTTTACCAATTGGTGGCAATAAATTAAGATTATCATTTTAGTCTAATTGAAAGGATTGGAAAAAGGCTCTCTGGTTGGAAGTGTTGCAATTTGTGTGTAGAAGGGTACAACCATTGAGTTGGATATACTTTTCAACTTTCCAATATCAAATTAAACATGAAAATATCACACAGATGAGTACAAAGACTCAGTAACATAGAATATAAATGTACTATAACCTTTCTGGTCGTGCCTGGAGTACTAGGAAAGAAAAAAAAAAGTTCGAGCAAAGTGTAGAGAAGGATGAGACAAGAATCATAAAAGTAGCTGCAAAATCATTGTTTCCATTGTAATAAGGAGAAAAAGGAAGCCAACCATATTGCAAAGTAACGATTCCTCAGTCATCTATGGTGACAAAAAACAATGGAACAGTTTGATCGGGCTCTCCATTACTTGATGCATTGTTGAACCCCACTTTCCACTATCAATCCAACACGTCATATAGTAGCTTAATTGGTCCTTATTCAGTTTTATGTGCTTATCTTCTTGCGGCCTTGTCTACCTAAATTGTATTTGTTGCAACAACATAATCCATCAACCACACTTGATTCCAATAAGAATCATCTTAAACCTTCGATTTTACAGTGTAGCAGGAGACAAAAAAATAAAGTAAAGGAGAGTGGGAAATTTACATACATGATTATTGCTGATTTGCACCACCTTTTTTTATTTATCATACAATTATGGCTTAATTGCACTTTTGGACCCCTAACTTTACAAAAGTTGCGGTTACGGACCCCTAACTAATTTAAATACAAAACAAACCCCTATGTTTAGAAACTTTGATAGTTTTAGACCCCAAGTGACTTGTTGACCTGGTCGTTGATGACGTGGCACCCACTTCCCATAAGTGAGGTGCCACGTGGAATTTATTTTTATTTTGTTTTGTTTTAATTAAACCAACCATTTTTTTTAATTGGAAAGAATAAAAAAAAAAAAAAAATAGAAGGTCAGGTCACGTGATGGTTCAACGGATGAAAGTTAGATACGAGTTTTGGACCCCTTTCTTTCATCTTCTCCAAACCCTCGTCATTCTCTCTTCTTCGCCATTTTCTTTTCTTCTCCATTTACAGAAAACGGTTGTCGTAAAGTAAGCTTCGATTGTTTGATTACCTAATTTCGATTAAGTTTGTGTCACTATTTCGAGTTCCAGAACCAAGGTTTATGTTGCTATTTTCGGAGAAGATGAAGTGGGTGGATAAAGGCTTGAATGGGAAGGACATTGGTGAAAGCTCTGCTCGTCGACAAGAGAAGAAGATTCCCGACAACAATGCAACAAAGTAAGATTCGTTTTTGACTTTGCTTGAATATATTGTTTGTCTTTTTTTGGTTGTTGTGTGATGTCTGCTGCATATAATATTGTAATTGGGGTCGTCTTTTGTTGGTTGTTGTGTTATGTGATGTATGTTGCTTGAATTTAGTGTAGAAATACTTTCTACATATGCTTTGTATAAATGTCATTGTACTGTATAAATACTTTGTACATGTTACTGTATAAATACTCTTTCACTGTATAAATACTTTATACGTTGTACACATACTTTGTAGAAATACTCTTATACACATACTATTGCACTTATACTACTGATTTTGGTAAGGTTGGTGAGTGTATTGAAGACAATATTTAAAGTCATTTTAGGGGTTTTTTAACTGAGCTAATATTATATTGCTTGCAGGGCTACTGAGGACCACTCACTGAAGATAAGGTTCAGATACAATGGTTACTTTAGTGGGGATCCAGACTTAGAATACAAAAGGGGTGATACTTATGAGTATGGTGGCACATGGGATCTAGATGAAGTTAACATAATTGACTTGGACAAGCTAGTGAAAGAGATTGGTGTAAAGGGGGACTATACTGTATGGTATACTGTGGCTGAAGGTGAAGTCAAAGATGGTATTAGAGCTATTAAAACTGATGTGTATGTGGTAAGGTTCATAAATGAGTACAAGGCTGAGGAGAGTGTGACTTTTTACGTGGAACATCTTGATATAGCTGAACTTGATGCAAGATATGGGGATGCAGAACATTCATATACCCCTTTTGAATCTGAAAGTGGTACAAATCCTGAGTTTGTAGCTGCTGAAGGTGATGATTCTGAAAGTGATAGTGTTGATGGGGTGTCTCTGAATGATAGTGACTATGATGAGGGCTTTGACTGGACAGATGTGTTGCCTGACCAACTGATAAATCCTGCACCTGTGGTTACTTCAAATCAAGCTTTGGTGGTGGGTTCTGAAAGTTCAAAGAATCCTAATGCTACAATACTTGAAGATTTTGATGATGAGAATGGAGATTCTTCTGATTTAGATAGCAGATGCTCTTCTGATGATGATACTGACCGTGGTAAGCAAAAATTACATAAGTTCAAATTGTCTGATGAAATTGTTTTTGTGAAGGGACAAGTGTTCTCAAGTGCTGAACTAATTAGGACATCTGTGAGAGAGTTTGCTTTGCAAAAAAGGAAAAATATTTATGTTCAGAAAAGTGAGGGGAAGAAGGTTGTGGCTAAGTGTGCTGAGGGTTGTCCATTTTACATGAGATTTAGCAAGGCTCCACCTAAAACATACTTTGTTTTAACTACTTATAACTCTGATCATAATTGTCATTACGGTGGGAGAACTAGATTGATTAGAACTACTTTGTTGGCTAAGAAGTTGATACCACTTCTGAAAATCACATGTCATATGAGGATAAAAAAACTGAAGGACGCTTGTAAAGAAAGGTGGGGGGTGATGTTAAGTAGCTATCAGATGTATAGGGCTAAGAACAAGGCTTTGGAACTTATCCATGGTGCCATAGATGAGCAATATGTCAATCTGAGAAACTATGCTGAGGAATTGTTGAGGAGCAATCCTGGCAGCACTGTGAAGATTAGGTGTAGTGATAGTGCTGATGGGCCAGTTTTCCAAAGAATATATGTGTGCTTTTTTGCATGTAAGAGGGCATTTACAACTACTTGTAGAGGAGGAAAGAAGTAACATTTTTGGTTTCCAGCAAAAACTGAGCAAGGAGGAAAGAAGTAACAGAAATCGAAATCGGTTGGAGAAAGAAGAAGGAGGAAATCGATTTAGAAGAAGAAGGAAGAAATCGATTTAGAAGAAGAAGGAGGAAATGAAATTAGAAGAAGGAGGTGAAATCGATTTGCAGCTTTGGGAAATTGGGGGTTTTTAAAACCCTAATTTCTTACCGTTGAACCATCACGTGACCTGCCTTCACTATTTTCCTTTTTTATTTTTTTTTATTCTTTCCAATTAAAAAAATGGTTGGTTTAATTAAAAACAAAATAAAATAAAAATAAATTCCACGTGGCACCTCACTTATGGGAAGTGGGTGTCACGTCATCAACGACCAGGTCAACAAGTTACTTGGGGTCCAAAACTATCAAAGTTTCTAAACATAGGGTTTGTTTTGTATTTAAATTAGTTAGGGGTCCGTAACCGCAACTTTTGTAAAGTTAGGGGTCCAAAAGTGCAATTAAACCTACAATTATTTGGCTATCACTGACTACAATTATATTGGTTGGCCATAGCTCATTCTTGTTTGATTTCTGAGGCCACAATTTTAGCCCACAGTCGAAGATGTTTCTTCATATTATCAGCTGAACAAGTCATGGGAACTTTCAAATTTAGTAATGGTGAATCAGGTTTCTTTATGAGCCATGCCTCTGATAAATATGGTCTCATGATATCTCTCTTTTCTTCAGAAACTTCAACAATATCATAATCATTTTCTGCTGCATCATCCACTAGTTGTGACTGTAACTTTGAGTGGTAGTGTATTATTTTGGAGTAAACAAAGTCTCTGCAAGCCAGGAACAACACTAATCATTCTTGGACTAATGTATTCTTTCTTGAATTGAAAACCAAGATCCATAAAACCCTTCACTTCATCGAGTTCAAGTTCTCTAAGTGTTCTGCAGCTCTTGGACTTCTGCAGTTTGGTTTGTTTCCTCAATTTTCTTCGATGGTTTCGGTTTGATGGTAACGATGAACATGCTGAATGTGAACAGCCCAAAAGACTCATTTTGTCAAATATTTCCTTGATTTCTTCTTTGTTGCCAATTGAACCATCCTTGCAACAGTAAAAAAAAAGAAAAAAAAAGAAGAAGCATAAGCATGACTCATTGACTCATTATAGTACTAAGTGTTATTTGAATAATTGAATTATATATAAACCTGAAAGGGTGACATTTTTTCATGTTTATCGAAAATTATCGTTAGTACATAACTAATTATAGCTAATTTTGAAAAAGTGATATAGGGATCAATCTTTTGCAAAGTTAACAGTTTAGATCTTCATATCTATATGACTGAAATAAACTTGTGAGCTTTTTTTTTTTTAAATTACTATTTGCAATTTTTTCACCTCTCTTGTTGCTACAGAAATGAAGTTAGAACTTCATTAGCTATTAGCTAAGGTTAATTCAAAATCAAATAGAAGTTTTATAAGGGTTTAAAATCATGAGAGTCGCCTTTAAATATACGTACATAAATATTTTCTCCATCCATTCACCTATATACATGCACAATCAAAGCTTTGAAAGTTTAAAACATACTCTCTTGTCAATAAATTATTTGATATTTTATGTCCAAGGTTAATAAGTTTTTCGTCTCTTAAAATTTAATGAATTTTGATTTTAATCTTTAAAAAAAATTGACATTTCATCCTCCCAAAAAAAATCTTTTCATTTTTGTTCCTAATGGACATAATTTTGACATGTCCTTAACATTTCTAGAACATAATATAAGCATATAAGTGTTGGACGTAATAAATAAACATAACTTAGAAACATTGATATGAATATGAACATAAACATAAACAAGAAGAAGAAATGAAACAGTAAATTTTGGTGAGATGAAAACATATTGCATTAGTTTTTAGGGACTAAAATTAAAGGTTGTTATATTTTGAGGAAGAAAAAAAACTTATTTAACCCAAAGTGAATTAAATCACTGAAAAATAATTGCTGCCTAACTCCCCACACTATTTAAGTAGAAAACTTATAAAATATGAGTCTTGTTAACTTGTTTTCTAAAGGCACAAGTTAAAGAACATAAAAGTAGCAATTATGCATTGAAAAAACAATAGTTTGACTTTTAAAAAGTTGAATGCATGATTTTTAATATTAATATATCTCTATTAATTTCATTAATATCATTTTCTATAAAATATATTATAAAATATTGTTTCACCAACGCGGACTTGTTCATTTCTCCATACAATGTGCACTATGAGAAATGAGAGCTTCTTAGGTGCAACAAATGGAATGAAAATCAACTTCTCCACACACCACACTCATAATAGAAAAGAATAAAAAATAAAATTTGTCTACTCCCTTAGTGTCTCTCAAATTTAAATCGTAAAACTTACTATTGATTTTCTTTCTTAAAGTGCAATAGGGAATGGATTATTGATAGTGAGAAGTTGATTAATTTTGCTCGACCTTATTTGTAAGAATTTTCTTAGGGGATGAACAATTTCATCATAAATGTTCATTCTAGTTAAGGGTTTTATAACTAAGACGGGTTTACTAATATTTGATAAAAAAAATAAAAAAATTAGACATCGATATAGCTAATACGTGCTTTATGAAAATTCTATGAACATTTTATCATATACAAAAGTGGAGTGACAACTTCTCATATAGATTTATATTATATTAGAAAATTAGATATCGATATTTGTTTGGACCGTAAACTCATACTTAGAGAGAGTTTAACCATCCAATATAGAGTATCGGTCATGAATACAAGGAATGGTTAAGAGGATAGAGATGAGAAAAAGACAAAGTGGGACTATAGATATCAAATGGTGATATTTAAAGGGTGGAAAACAAATGATTTTTTAACACAAGTTTAGAGGAAGTTTCGGGCAGGCACAAGAAAACACAAATGATATGTGAGACAATATGACACATGAGATTAGAATAGTAGTCAAATATACGTTGGGAGAATCAATAGGTTTTGGATCTAATGTTAAAAATTCTTGATGGTAGAACAAAACTATTCAAAGTAAAGTTAAAAACAAAAGAGAATGTCTTAAAGATTGATCTAGATGTAAAAATGTCGAAACTTAGAAAAATTTAAAAAAAGTTAAGAAAAAGACTAAAAAATGGTGAGCAAAACAAGAACCTAAAGTGGGTTATACTAATCTTTATGCACCAAGAAGGGAAAAAAATAAAATTACCAAACAATTTAACTTTAATTTCAAAGCTCTAAATTCGACTTTATAGTTAAGATAACATTTAAACCAAAAATAATCAAGATTAAACGCAAGAAATTCTAACAAAATGAGAAAACATTTAACTAAAGAAGTGAAAGTTGGAGACCATTTCATATCACAAACTATACAGTTTAAATATTTTAGATTTACGATACAAAACAATAAAGAAATAGAAACATATACAAATCATAGAATTCAAATTGAGAAAAAACCGTATTTTATGTGACATAAAAGTACCACTTAAATTAAAGAGAAAATCATATTGAATAATTGTAAGACCGGCGAATAAATAAGAAACATTTTTTCACTTAACATACATAAGAAAATTTGAGACAATATGAAACTGTAATAACTAACTAATTTGGTCTCACTCAGTCCTCAACAATCGTCTCTCACCAGATCTTTCTCAACTTACCCACTCTTTTTCGCCGGCCACCGTAAGCTTCTCACTCTTCCAGGCTTTCATTTTCATGTTTCACTTTCAGACTTGTTTTCTTTCTTCTCACTTACGATATTATATTTTAAAGTTTCCATTTTTGTAACAATCTCATTGTTTCCTTATTCATATTTTCATCATTCTATAAAAATTATGGTTACTATTTCTCAAATCATTCATCATTTGCATTTCATTTGAGATTTTGTTTACTAAATTCATTAGTTAATATATTCATTTTCTCTCATATTTGATTGCATGCTAAGTGTTTGATGAAATGCCAATTTGGTGGAAAAAAAATCTTGTAAGTTAGATGCTAAAATACTTGGGTCGTGTTTGGATAAAACACTTGATTTGAATTTGCAGCTTCTTATAGCATAAGCATTTATCATATAAGCGGTTATGAATAAACTATATGCCTGTTTTGATTGGCTTATTTTAGCTTATATAGTAGCATAATGTTTGTGAGACTGTTTGAGGGAACTTATGAAAAAAACTTATGTTTTTAGCTTATGTTCATAAACTCCAACATAGTTTACGAAAAAACTTATAGCTTGTGCGAAAATAGATTAACATTATTTTTACTTTTGTTATAGAAATAGCTTATAAACGAGTGTTTATTATGATAAGCACTTATGCTATAAGATGACAATTAAGTTGTTTATCAAACAAGGCTTATTTCTGTTACACAAAATAAATAAAGTCAAATTATTTTGTGTATAAGATATAAGTTGTTTTATTCAGCTATAAGATTTTATGAAAATAAGCTTGAAATGGCTTATGAACATGTCATAAGCTCTCCCAAACTGTGTCACAAATGTCTATGCATAGATAAACTCAAATAAGCAAATTTAAATAGGCTCTTATTAAGTGTTTGCTTCGGCGGTCATTTCGGTTTCACCTGGTGTTTTGACTAGATACTACAACTAATGGCTATAGTTTCACTGCATGTTTAAGATTTCAAATAGAGTCAGTTTCGATAAACCTTTCTAAAAGCACTTGTGCAAGAAGAAACATTAAGAATGGAAGCTGCAAGTGATTTTTTCCCTTTGAATCCCGATAGTAAAAAAGATTGCTACAATCTATTTGGGAAACCTTGATATATTTTGAATGAGTAGGAAGATCATTGTGCAGTGGATTCAAAAGGACTTTGTTTATTTTACTATTAATTTGCTTCTTCCATTGTCTTATTTTCAGTTTATCATTTTGAATTGGATTTGAATTTACTCCATTCACCGGCACCTGGTCCCACTACCAACTCCTATCCCATTCACTGCAAATCTTTCTCCGGCGAATCTCCGCCACTCAATCTCTCGCCGGAAAATTCTTGATGAACCGAGCCGCTGCATAATCAATACTTTCACCTCATCGCTGCCTCATCTTCAACCTCACTGTAGTCGCGCATCATGCTTCTGCATTTTAAAGCATTTCTAACCTCATCATTCTCACAGAGAGGAATCTCGAAGCAAATGCGTTCGGTGCGAACACTGTGTTCGCACCGAGAGGATTCAGAAATGAAAGATTTAGTTGATTACATTGATTCATTGAAGAATTACGAGAAATCTGGCGTTCCTACTGGAGCAGGCACTGATTCGAATGATGGATTTGATCTTGGTAGAATGAGACGGTTATTGGATCGGTTTGGTAATCCTCACTCAAAGTTCAAGGTTCAAATTCTCATTCTCACTCTATTTATCATATAAGCTATGAAACACAGACACAGACGCCGGATACAACACTAATAATTTGAGAAAATGAATTAATTAAATGTAATCACATGAATCAACGATACACGTCGAATACTAGACACGTCTTAGATCAGAAGTGTTGGTGCGACATAATTCATAAGCTGTTTTGAGCTTATTTTCATAAGTTATCCAGGATAGCTTATGAACACAGCTTATAGCTTATATGAAAATAATTTAACTTTATTTTATCTTTTGCTATAGAAATAGCACTTGTGCTAGTAGTTGTAAAGAAGCTGTTTATTGAATCAAGTCCTAAGTGAGAGATAGATGTAAACTGTTACGGTATCTATATTTTGATATTAAAATAACACAGTGTATTTTATTAGCATTTTAAAAAAAATTATGTGATAAAAGAGTCTTGTATATTCA
This sequence comes from Medicago arabica, assembly GCA_946800305.1. NCBI lineage: Eukaryota > Viridiplantae > Streptophyta > Magnoliopsida > Fabales > Fabaceae > Medicago > Medicago arabica. The sequence goes on from OX326969.1 coordinate 52,689,534, forward strand.
ATAAGAATTTTACTTAATCTAAATAACCAGTGGATTTATTCAGTTAGGACAACTATGATCTTTTTAAACTGGGAGTACAAAATTTTAGTTAGGAAGTTATATAATCTAAATAAAAGTAATAAAGATTTTGTAGTATTAAAAAACTTTTGAATTTTGAAGGGTTGTTTTCTAGAGTGGATTTATTGGATTCTGTTGGCTTTTTAGTGATTAAAAGTGTAATCCTATCACATTGGAATCCTTGATATTGCGGGGCATCCAGATCAAATGCAGTCTCAAACATAGTCACATTGCAGTCTTGAAGAAATCGAAAGCCCTGATAACATGGTCTTGATCTCTGTTACAGACCTTTATTTAGAACCTTTACTGCTACCAGTGAAACGGTTTGTGGTTTAGACCTTTGCAGTAATCCACAAGATTGAGCCTCACTCAATATGCCATTAGCGTCTTTCTCATTAGCCTTGGGGGTTCCTTCAAGGGTCATGAATTTGTAGTACTTTAATGTTATGCAGTTGAAGTAAGTAAGTGATAAATAATAAGTGTTTCAGTTTCTGGCAATTGTAGGCCGTTCATATTGCTGGGACAAAGGGAAAAGGATCAACTGCTGCTTTTATATCTAATATTCTGAGGACTGAAGGTTATTCTGTTGGTTGTTATACTAGGTAAAGGTTCTTTATTATTTTAGTTGTTTTTTAATGTTTACTTTTATATAAGTGCAACAGTGTCAGCTTGTAACTTCGTCTACAATCCATAGTTTTTTTACAATTGATATATCATTGACGACAGGCTTTATTTTTCTCGAGCAGTCCGCATATTCAGACCATCAGGGAACGCATTCTGCTAGGAAGATCTGGCGATCCTGTTTCAGCGAAATTGTTAAACAATCTCTTTCATAGGATCAAGCAGGATCTTGACCAAGCAATTAAAGAGGAAAACGGTTGCATAAGCCATTTTGAGGTATTGAACTGTTGAAAATTGTTATCAAATTGCTGTGCTAACTTAAGGAGTCACTGTGCTGAGATTTTGTTGAAAATTTGGGTGTGAATGCACATTGATTAGGAATATGTTAAGCGTAGACAATGTAAGTGAATAGGATTATTGTTATAATGTCGTTGCAACTTAAATCACTTACGGAGATGTTTCAATTTCAGGTTTTCACTGCCATGGCATTCATCTTGTTTGCAGATGAGAAAGTTGACATTGCGGTTATTGAGGTTAGTTATATATTTTACTTCATCCAACAACTTCTTGTTACAAACTTCATATCAAATAATTCTTCTGATAGTACTGCTGTTATCGCTCTCACCAAGAGAATCTTGAGTTGAATTCCACTTTTCCTTGCTCCAGCGAGTGCATTGGGGCTTGGTTGAGGTTGTTAGCATTGGTCTAATAGAGATCTGAACTAGCCGTGTACGCAAAATGGAAAGGAGGGGGGATGAAAAGAAACGAATAATCTATCTATTATTATTAGGGTTAATTAAGTAAATGATCCTTATAAATATTCATAATTTTATTTTTAATCCCTACAAAATAAAATCACACTTTTTAGTCCCTGTGATATTTTCCTTTAGTATTTCAGGGAAAAAAATGCTGACGTAAATTTTTTATGGGACTAAAAATGTTGATGGAAAATTTTACAGGGACTAAAAATAATGACGGAAAATTTCACAGGGACTAAAAAGTGTAATTTTATTTTGTAGGAACTAAAAACAAAATTCTAAATATTTATAAGGATCATTTACTTAATTAACCCTTATTATTATTACTATAATTTATTAAATTGCTCACTCAATTATAAGTTACACATTTAAGAATTATTATTATAAGAATGAACATATGTAAACATTTAGTAATAAATAGATAGAAAATAGGGAAAAAGAGAAGAGAGAGCCACATGATAAATGTTTATAGAAAATTAGTTAGAAAGGGGGCATTGGTGAGGTGACATGTAAGTTAAATTAAACCAGACCCTTAAATTGTCTTGGTGCCATCTCATCAACTGTCTTTCCACATAAGCTTGGTTTTGCCATGTCAAGAAAAATCCTATGTGTCTACTTTGAAAAATCTTAAAATGACAAATAGTAGCAAATTTCATGAAAATGTAAGCCATTTCACTTTGTACCGCTTCATCTATACCTATTTCCTAACCAAAAAATAAATAAATCTATACCTATTTCCTTACCGTTATTCATCTTTCAATAACAACTCATTCTCCTTCAATGCTCAAAGTTACGTTTCATCAGTTTTGCATACCCCACAATAATGATACTGTTACTCAATTTATTCATTTGGTGGACAGTTGGCTCCTAGCCTCTTACGTTGATAGGTTTATGATACAAAGCAATGAAAATCAAGAAACCAAAAATATAAAATTCTACACTACTTCTCCTAATCTGAGCCTTCTGCAGTTAATTAAAATCACCAATGACATGGTGCCAGCTAATATGCATCACACTACAAGAAACCACATCAAGAAAATAACATTATAATTCAAGTGATCTCTAACTCTCATGGTTAAGCTTTCTGCAAGGTATCACCTTCACCTTATAAGATTGTTTCAATCTTCAAAATTTGGACGAAGGGAAGCCTTGGAGGATTTTTGGTCTATATGGTTATTGGTTATGGCATCAAAGAGAATTTATCTTTACATTAAAAAATGGTTATTGGTTATGGCATCAAAGCGAATTTATCTTCACATTAAAAAAAAACCAATTTATCTTAAAGTTTCTTAGGGCCTTGAGGCGGTTTGGCAGTGTTGTTGAGTAAGAGATAGCTAATATCTACTCTTTGGGAGGACTTTCATCTCATCTCATTATAAGGTACATGGATTACACTTAGGATTTTCTATTCACTGCTATTAGAAATTTACACAATTCACCAAAAAAGGGAAGATTTTTATTTTTTTTAACACAGACATAGGACTTGAGTAGTTTTCGTATATTGTTTTTCACACTCAATCCTACGAGTTGAAATATAAACAGGTCCAACTGATTTATATATGGGTTCAACATAAATCCTAGGGATTATATGTATTTCAACCAATAAAATTCACTATGTTTTACCATCAAATTTAACTGTGTTTTGATATTATGATATTTGAGCTATGTTATTTGGACACACAAAAAGCAACACCTCTTTGAGCTTAACAGAGCTTGCTACTATTATAGATTGTGACCATATTTAAGATTAACGTAAACTTATATTCTCTACCAAACTTACATTTTCTATTTATTATATTCTCCACCAAACTTACATTTTCTATGATCATTTCATAATTCTTAAATAAGTTATTAAAAGCATATAGTCACACGTGCAACCGCGCAATTCGCGGGTTAGCATCTAGTGTTGATGAATAGAGACTCTGAATTTGGCTATTATGCAGAGATGCAGGATCAGGGAGTGAATTCCCTTACAACATATGGTCCTTAAAAAAAAGTAACTGAGTTAACTGACATTTATTCCAACCTGTTCCTGATCTTTTCAATGCTGCTACATAAACTCTTAACTCCTAACTAACTACTGCCAAAACCAATTTTATTTACTGACTAACTCGTTAGCCGTCTTAGTGCTTATTCCTTTGTGTACCGATGTTAAAAACCTTATTTTATTATGGACAGGCTGGGTTAGGAGGTGCACGAGATGCAACAAATATTATATCAAGCTCTGGACTTGCTGCAGCAGTCATAACGACTGTAGGTGAGGAACACTTGGCAGCTCTTGGGGGTTCGTTGGAATCTATTGCAATGGCAAAGGCTGGAATTATAAAACAAGGTTGCCCAGTTAGGTGTATCTCTTTGTAGATCTCATATTCATGTTATTGTGATATGCTGAAATTGACATGGTATATCCATTTGTCTTGGTCATGAATGAATTTTCATAACTACAAGAACTTTCCGAGTGAATTGGCATGTAGATCCATTTTCTCTGGTAAACAAGTTCCATCCAATTCTTATCTACACAAAACTAGCAGTTTTTGTTCTAAAGCCAATAATGATCAATGTAAAATATATTTTTTTTCTTCTAATCTTTAGTCCTGTAGCATTTTTTAATGTTGTGACAGCAACGAAACATTTTTCAAGGATGAAGTCAAACGTTTCCTTTTTTGTATTGTTTATATGTGTAATGTATAAATACAGATTTCGAAGTTCATTTATTGTACAAGCAGAAAAGTAGAAAACCAAAATGAAAATTTAGTGTTCTTTTTTATTTGTTGTATTTGTAAATTACTTTGAAGGAGGCCCATTTTCACCTCTATGTTTTACTGACTAAAATATACATTTCAGTTGGTGTTAGGTGGGCCGTTTCTCCCTCATATTGAGCACATTATTCGAGAAAAAGCAGTGAACATGGATTCCCCTGTAGTATCCGCATCTGACTCTGGGAATAACTTAGCAGTCAAAACTTTCAGCATACTCAATGGCAAGCCTTGTCAAATTTGTGATATAGAAATACAAACTGTCAAAGACTTGAAACTGGTAAGAGCTTGTACTCTATAGCTTTCAGTGTTTGTTCAGTTTAGCTAATGCAATGTAGGCCACTGAAGATTGGCATCTTGGCAATATGATGTGCAATTTTGTAGTTAGCATTCTTTAAATTTGATGTAGTTGGGTGCAAGACATCTTTTGTCTCCATCTAGACCACATTTCTGGGAAATTCATTCTTAGGAATGAAGTTTGTTGGAAAGATTTAACAGTCATGTTTTGTGCCATTAATTCTTTTTGAAAATAATAAACCATATTTGTAACAAAATTTTATTTTCATATTTGATTCAAGTGAATTACTCTCAGGATTATAATCAACCTTTGTCAGAAATACAATTAAATAAAGACGTCAAGGCGAAATTTGGGTGTTTACCAATAAATGAAGATAATATTGAAGTTGCAGTTGTTGTGTCTTGTATTGCCAAGACTTCCAGGCTATGCAGTGCTTATATGTGTTTCGGCACTCTTATCCTTTAAGCTTGCTTTTAGTAGTGAAATCCAAACATAACATGACATCAGAGCTGGTTTTGCAGGCAATGGACCCTGATCCACGCTGTGCGTGTGGGTAGGTATTGAAGTTGCATTTGTTTACCATATTGTTAAGGTTCTAAGGCTGTGAAATGCTGATATGTGCTTGAGCACCCTCATCCTTTGCGTTAACTTTTGAGAGTGAGATCGAAGCATATTTTATAAATAATATAAAAACTTGACGACATATTTTCCTGTTTGCGCAGGAAAGTTTTATTTCAACATTAAAGTTTTATTCCTACAAAAGAATGAGTTCAATGAAATTTTATTTTTTATTCACAAATTCTTAACTCTTAATACAGAACATGGAAAACTTTTATTTGTTGCTCAATTTTCCCAATAATGTAAAAACGTTCTGAATACCAAATATCATAACATATTGATAATGTTCTACCATTAAAGCTTTTATTAGAGTAATAGTCCACTTGAATGTGATAATCTACAACAAAATTAGGGAGTTCAAAATTATAACTGAGTAATAGAGAACTTTTAGCTTCAAGTGTCACGGTATCACATGTCTTATATTGTATGATATCACTCATCTGAAATCTGAATGTTCAAAGAAGTGCAGCCCCCCTCTCTACTACCACTTTGCTGTGCTAGTTAACTAATTTTCAATCTATATTTTATTTTCCACCATGGGAAAGTTTATGAGCAATTCACTAAGTATAGCTATTCACGCAGTCCTGTAATTTGCATGATTTGAAGCTGCAAATGCCTGGTGCTCACCAACTTCAAAATGCAGCAACTGCTACTTGTGTGGCACTCTGTCTTCGTAATTTAGGTACACATTTTCTAACTTATGCTTGGCCTTTGACTTTTCTTTTCTTATGAATAAAATATATTGCCGTTCTAGTTCAGAAGCTATAAATCACGTACTCACTCACAAACACATGACGCGACGCGACACGGGGTCACCGGTAATGTAAAAACATAGGACACGGCTATATATATATATATATATATAATTTATGAGCATGATTTATACAAAGTCTAAAACGAGAAGCATAATTTATGTTTATTTAAACTCAGTACTTTCAATCAACCAAAAAAAGACAGAAACACAAACTGAGTACTTTCAATTTTGAAAAATATTCTAAAACAAAATGAAAAACATCATATCCTAGTCACTCCACATTGAGAAAATCAGCCTCTAAGCCTAGCTCATCTAAAAACAAGTCAGCAACTTTAGAAAATCCACTATCATCTAATGATCCAAACTCATCTCCAACGACATCCCACATTTTAGTTTCCTCTGGATGATATTAGAGAGTGCTCCTTGATAGAAGTTGAAGGTTACTACACACATATACTGAAGTTGAAGGTTACTACACACATATACTAAAGCTTCCGCTCTATGTGGTGTCATCTTGTTTCTCTTCAAAGAATAGATGAATGAATATGTGTTCCAATTTCTTTCACAACATGGTTGTGAAAGAATAGATGAACAGGGTTGTGCAGTGCAACCTTTTCAACCAATCACCATGTTTTTGGATCCATATTATCTCTATCGACAATAGGATCAAGATTGTCAAAACCTTCTCTTCCTTCTGAGAAGCTTGCAAACTCTACATTCATTTTCCTCCTTTCATCAACATCAAGAAACAACCTTCTAAAACATTTTTCTCTTTCCTCAGTGAGTTCAATGTCTTCATGTGGAGGGACTCTACTAGTATCTTCACTTAGCCATTATGTACTATAATACTTCCAATAAAAATATATCTATAAATTTATGTAATCCAAAAGAAGATGTAAAGTTAAAAAGTATCAATTTGAAACTTAATAACCTTGGATTTAAAGAATGATGATGATGTTCTATGTTTCAGAAAACTTTATAACATTGGTTGGCACAAATTCCTTGAAAGATATCTTTAGTGTAAAACAAACATCACAACTATTGAAGAAATCCTCCAACAATGGAAAAGTAATTCAATCATGCAGATTAAGAGATGTTTCACTCATCATTAGATCACAAAGTTAGATTGAACAACTAGATTTTTATTCCCTCTTTAGAATTAAACAAAAATTCATAATTTTGTTTTAGAATGGGTTTGCTAAACATTCGATTTCGAAATCCAAATTTTGAAGCTGCAACATGTTTTTTAATCATATCTTTTGAAGCGGGAATTCTAAAACAAAATTCTGGTTTTTTGTTTAATTATAAGAGGGAATAAAAATCTAGCCAATGTTCAATCTCATTTTGTGATCTAAGGATGAGTGAAACATCTCTTAATCCGCATGATTGAATTACTTTTCCATTGTTGGAGGTTTTCTTCAATAGTTGCGATGTTTGTTTTACACAAAAGAGATCTTTCACAGAATTTGTGGCAACCAATGTTATATCTTCTTTTGATTAAAATACTTACACCATGAAATATATCTCCTAAAATTTATTCAAAATAATTAAATTATTCAAATACTACAGTAATTGGTATTGTTGAACTTGAATTTTATTTTTGAATGATTAACTTAAAATGTGGATATGATTATTGTTTAAAAACTATTCTTGTGTTAAAACAACAAAAATATACACTTTATAAATATGATTGATGGTATTAATATATTTTAGTGACACATGATTGTTGCAAGATTAATTTATACTTGGGAAATATTTGTGCAAAGTGTACAAGGCAAAATTCAATACTCATTTCAGGTATCTTGAAAAAGGATGGCTGCATTTTGTTAGAACGAATAATTTGAACACACAGTAGTGTACTTATTTTCACCATTGATCATATGGGGACCTGTTCTTTTCAGTCGTTGTAATATTAACCATCTTTTTGTGTATTTTCGAACCCTGTCTGTGTTTCGATTTAACAATTTCTGCATTTTACGGACAAAATATTGTGTTCTTTTAATCTTATAACAGTTGGATCCCACCTTACACACAATCATTTTGACTCGATCATTTATAGGAAATCGCATAACAGTTGGTTTAAATCGAGTTCGTAAGGCAAAAAAAGACATGCATAACAAACTAGAGAAAGAAAAGGGAAAATAGTTTTAGATTACCATTTTGCTCGGTATATTACTGTGCTTCCGTGGGTTTGTACGAAATGAGGAGATGACAAAGGTTATGGGGCTCGATCGATGAAACGGGGTTGAAAAATCCATCAAAAGAGACAACTCATTTTTTATCTACTCCTTTCATAATTTTGTATGGATAGAGAGATATAGGTGGTTGAGGAGATGAAAAAAATGAGGTTGTTTGGGCCATTAGGGCATCCAACTCTTATGAACTTATTTGATCTTCCTTTTATTCGTTAAGATTGATTTTGCGTGTGATGTCATGTCTAACACTAACTACTTTGTACATTTTAGATTTCGGCGTTGGAATTGAAATTGAATGTAATATGTCAATATTTCTTGATTCTAGTGATATTGTTTAGTATGCAGCCAACGCTAGTTCTACCTGTGTTGGAACCCTGGTCACCGTAGCAGTTCCTGCATTTTTGCGGACAATATTTTGTGTTCTTTTGAACTTACTTATGTAATGGCATGTGTGTGGAATATAGGTTTATTCTTAAAAAAATCTGGCTTAGTTGTTGCTTTTGCCACAAATGTTATGTTTGTAGATCGAGGATATATTAATCCGTGTGAACGCATGGGTGTCACACTAGTATAGTACACAATGGATAAGTGAAGATTGAGCTTACTGAGGAAAGATAAAAAGGTTTTGACAATCTTAATGCTATTGTTGATAAAGATAAGATGGATCCAAAAACGTAGTGGTTGGTTCATGGTGCTCAAGCTCGATTACTTCAAAAGATTGCACATAAGCTACTTGCACAATTTTGTTCATCTTCATGTTGTGAAAGAAATTAGAGCACATATTCATTTTTCCATTCTTTGAAGAGAAACATGATTGCACCACATAGAGCGGAAGTTTTTGCATATTTACATAGTAACCTTCTACTTCTATCAAAGAGCACTCCCCAATACCATCAAGAAGAAACTAAAATGTGGGATATTGTTGAAGATGAGTTTGGATGATAGTGGATTTCTTGACTTGTCTTTAGATGAGCTAGGCTTAGAGGCTGATTTTCTCAATGTGGAGTGACTAGGATATGATTTTATCATTTTGTTTTAAAATATTTTTCGCAATTGAAAGTACTCAGTTTGTTTTGGTTGATTTTTGTCTTTTTTTTAGTTGATTGAAAGAACTGAGTTTAAATAAATATAAATTTTGCTTCTCATGTTAGTCTCTTTATAAATTGTGCTCATAAATTGCTTAATTTTATTAATATATATATATATATAGCCGTGTCCTATGTTTTTTACATTAAAAGTGTCCCAATGTATGTGCTTCATAGGTGTATTCTATTATGCGTGGTATAACGCCTCTTGCATTTTTGTGCATACATTGCTTAAGTATTTTTTATCTCTCCTACTCATTTATTTTTGTAGCTTTCCTCTTGTCTCTGTCATTTTGACCCTAACCATGACAAATGAAATCAAAGTCTTGTATTGTGTTACACAACATCATTAGTTAGAAACAAATAGATAATTAGTAGACAGAGATAAGTAAAGAGGGTAGATAAGGGCACAAAGTATATAAATAATAGAAAAAGGGAAGAAGAGGGTAGCCAGTCTTTTGAGTGGAATTGCAGCCTTTGGACCTTGGGTTATATACCTCCAAAGTTTTGCATTGTTATGTAATCAACCAATTTATATTGTAAGTCTCAATTTTCTTGCTTTGGTAATAACTATCAACATAAATTGTTTATTGGATGATTAGGATGGAGAATTTCTGATGAATCTATAAGGTGTGGGTTAGAGCATACATACCTCCTTGGAAGGAGTCAGCTCCTAAAATCTGAAGAAGCCAAGGCCTTGGGACTTTCTGGAGCAACAATACTGCTTGATGGAGGTTGACTGCTCTTCTCTTTTTATTACCATGGGATAACCTGATGATTTGGTTTTGTTTAAAAAAATTGGGTTCATTTGCTTTGGAAAATTTTCTAGAAATCCTCTAATTTTTTTAAAGGAAAGATATACATGAAAATATGATAATTCTCTGTTGCAGACTGGACACATTGTTAATATTTCATATTGTTCTCACTTGTGAAAGAAAGGGCCACCAAGATCATGCTCTGGGTGTGATTAATTTCACGTCAGTCAGTCCTTTCAATTTCCATATAAAAATAAGTACTCTTGACTTGAAACACATGATTTTTGCTGGTTTGCAATTTAATCATTTTTAAACGAGTCAAATTATTTAATGAAACATGCCAAGTTATGAAACATGAAACATGCTAAAGCAGTAGTTTAAACAAAATATGTAAAAGACTTGTGAAACATGCCAAATTAAATGGAATTTGATTGTAAAATCATGAACAATATGGTGCAAATTCAAGTGTAACCTGTTTGACAGTTTATGTTTATAAGCACCATAGTTATGATTATGTCTATTCATTCTGTAGCCCACACCAAAGAATCTGCCAAAGCACTGATGAATACAATAAGGATGGCGTTTCCCAAGACTCGATTAGCTTTTGTTGTTGCAATGGCGTCTGACAAAGACCATGCAGGTTTTGCTAGAGAGATTCTCTCAGGTAAAACTATGCTAATCTGATGTGGTAATTGAATGAAAAATAAAATATCATGTAATCATATTAACTATAGTTTCATAAACTTTGTTGAATGAGGGAATAAAATGTCAACTTGATTTAATTCATTTAGACTTCTAATTTCAGCCTGCCTATAATGCCTTTATTGGTAAAATGATTTAAACTATTAATTCAAAATAAATTAGCATAGATAAGTCGAGCTGTGAAGTTTAAAATTGTAATTTCATTCAATTTACTCTCCAATTACAATTTATAATTCCGTTTTTTTTTTTTTTTTGTTTATTTGAAATTCACTCATTTTATAGAAGTCAAATTACTTGATGCAATATGTAGGCTTTTGTTTAGCTGAACATATAAAACTAGTGTAAAATGCACTCCTAAAACTATAAATCTGTTGCGGCATTTGTTCAGATGCATACGTGAAGACTGTTATTTTGACTGAAGCTGCTATTGCTGGAGCTGTAACTCGAACAGCACCAGCTTCTTTGTTGAGAGATTCTTGGATTAAAGCTTCTGAAGAGCTTGGCACTGACATTTGTCATGATGGAATGACAGAATACAGAGAATTATTCAAGGAACAGCCAGTAAGCTCAGAAAGCAATTTGACCGATGGTAAGACCATATTGGCTACTGAGTCTTCTTTAAAGGATTGCTTGAGAATGGCAAATGAGATTCTAAACAGAAGAAGAGATGAAAAGGGTGTTATTGTCATCACTGGATCACTGCATATTGTATCCTCAGTCTTAGCTTCTCTTGCTGATTAATAGTATGCTTTTACATAGTGTATGATCACCATTCAATAGCAATGTACTTATTAAGTCTAGAATGGACATTTTATATATTTAATAGGAACGGTATGAGGCTTATCTAGTATTTTATTATCAAGCCAATGTTTTGTACAATTGGATCGGAAATTATATTTGTATACGTATCATCGGAAACCAGGTTAGGTGGCATTTAGGGAAAATAATCTCTAAACTTTCAAGCCCCACTCTCCTTGCGGTGCCGTGCTGCGGCTTTATCCCTATTAGGTTCCAGCCGTATAGTGTCACAATCATCCTTTGTTGGTGCCTATTCTTCCCTTGTGTGACTGCCTTCTTTCTCTTTTGTTTTGCTCGTTTTGTAGCTTGGCATCAATGAGTGTCTTATTTTGTCGGTAACGTATTTTGAGCAAAAGAGCTTATTGTGGTTATTATCAAATTCAACATTCATTAGGTTTACAATAGACTTGTTGTCAACATATGGTTGATTTGGTCATTTCAAAGACCACTTATAGTCGAAATGGTCAAGCATCTACAATTGATATTTCATTATTTTTTATCATTAACTATTGTTGAGGCAAAATTCCTAATTAATTTTAAAGATAACGAACTTTGATGATTAAAGAATTAATAGACTTTGATTAAATTTTTGGTATTTAATTTGTCTTCTTAAGTGTTTAACTAAAACAGGAATAAAGTATAAATCAATTCAAGAAACAAGCAATCAAAGGACATTAAGAATTTTGAACTCAGTCAGAGTTCAGAAAGTTGGACATAGTTCAGAAGGTTGTTTTTATGGTTATCAGGAACAAGCCCAAAAATTCATGAACATTATCAAGAGATTTCTGTTCTTCCCCCTGCACAAAACACTCGCGCCCAACATGATTTCCAAATATACCCATGCGTTAGTTAAGTCACGCTGCGTGACTTAACTAACGCACCTTATAATTTTGCGCCACTTAAGTCACGTCGCGTTGGTTAAGTCACGCAGCGTGACTTAAGTGTATATTCATCAAAACAGAAACACAACACTCTCACTTTCAAACTTCACCAAAATACGATTTTTCCCCTCCAAGTGTGAATTTCACCAAACTCAAGCAAATCATCATCAAATAACGCAATTGAACAAGTAAGTGTTGCTTATTCTACATCATTGCTTAATTTTTGTTCAAATTTTGTGATTTTTTGAAGATATTAGATATTTTTAGGTTATTAGAAATTCCGGATAACCAGTCGTGGACTCATTAAAGTATCACATCCTATTGTGAACCCCCCTACGGACATTCCTGACTACGCAGCTCAGTCCCCTCCTCGTCCTGTCTTCTTTACGAGGAGATTCTTGTTGAGCAGCAGTGGGTCAGACATCCTCCCGACCCATACCAGATCATCAGCAACATCAGAGCTAGAGTGGACGGTGCAATGGGGCATTCCGATGTGTTTCATAATCCAGAGGAGGTTCTTTGCTTGATGCAGGGCATCCATTCCGAGTGGAGCATGATGGAGCAGATGCCAGCTCCGCGGAGGAGGATGAGGAGTCCACGGGAGTAGGGTTTTATGATATTTTCTAGGCTTTTTTATGACATTTTGAAGGATTTGGTTGTAATCCTATTACATTTGCGCTTTTTGGCGCTTTTATGACATTTTTCGTTATTTTATTCCGTTATTTTTCGTAATTTAATTATGACTTGCTTGAATGAATGATGAAAAATGCATGCAATTGAATGAATGAATGAATGTACGAAAGAAGGACTGAAAAAATTAAGGAAATTATGTCTCTTCTGGTTTTCTGCACAGACTAGGCGTGAGTTAACTTACGCATGTGTTAACATTGTGTGTGGGTTAACGCACGCAGTGTTTTACACATGCGTATGTTAGTTAACTAACGCATAGTTTTACATTTGCGTTAGTTTACTAACGCAAGGGTATTTTAGGCATGATTGCAGGGCGCGAGTGTTTTATGTAGGAGGAAGAGCAAAATTCTTATCAAGAACATGCAAGACTCACATGACATAAACAAAAACTCAGTGAAGTACATTGACTATATTATAACAAAGACTATAAGGATCAATCTATCGTTTTTCAAATATTATCATCTCTCTAACACACTCCACAATTATATTCTCTTAGCACCCAACTTTATTTTAAAATGCTAGAATGTTCGTTGATCACAACTTACTTTTACCGTAATCATCCTTGGAATCCAAATTTTCCTCTCAACTACACGATTCTTGTGAGGTTTAGAGACTGAAGTGGTTCTTTTTTTTTTTTTACGGTAACTCGTCTAAAGTTTATCAATCGAAACAAAATAAATATTTAGTAATTAGATTAAAAATATATATATATTCTATTTATTTATCATAAATCCTTTTTATATAGAATAAATTTTTGTACAGCTATAGAATAGATTTTTATTCTTTCACAAACTTATTCTAATGAGTGTTTTAGTGGTGTAAATTAAAAAAGAAAATTGCGATCTTTTTGGTGTACATAAAATAGAAAAGTATCATTTGTTATATCTTTTATTGGATGAAAACATTATCAAAATGGGCATTTGGTCTAGTGGTATGATTCTCGCTTAGGGTGCGAGAGGTCCCGAGTTCAATTCTCGGAATGCCCCATTTTTTTTATGTTTTATGTTTTATTTTTTACATAAAAAACTAACAAGCTTCGCATCCCACCCCCTCCAGTTCCGTGCATGCAGACAATTAATTCCAGAAAATATTCGAGGGAACCAATGTAACAAATTAATTTTTTTACTATAACAAGGAAGTTTTTGCTTTCAAAAAAATTAATTTTTTATTTTTTTCCTTCAAATATATTAAGTTTTTATTTTATACATCATGATTTTTTATTTATTTACTTTTTGGTTATATAATTATGGGAAATGTTAACGAGTGCCCCGCCCACTCTTTAAGACCCATAAATAGTAAATATTTTTAAAAATGCATGTAATCATTGTCTTGGAAATCAAAATATTTGACTTTTTAAAAGAATAATTGCTTATTTTGAAATGCTTAAAAAGTGTCTCGGGACACTCGTTAACAAGACCTTATAATTATAAGCTATTGGCTAGATTGAGAGTTTGTGACACTTTATAAATGTCCAGAAGTAAGAAATTTTTGATTCAAACTTCAGCTCCTACATACAAATGTCATTGTAGCTATCAACCGAGTTGTACTTACAAGATATATAATAATATTTTTTATTTATTTTAATTATTAATATGATACCTGTTTAGTTTTACCTCAAACATGTCATTTTTTTTTCTCTTCTTTAACAAATTTATTACATTTAGTCAATCAAATAGTTTATTTTTTTCAGTCAAACTTTCTTATAACTAAATTTGGAATAAGAAACTTTACCACCTATGTTTTTTTAGTAATTTAACACCACCAATTGAACTGCCTTCTAAATAGTTCAACCATTGCACATAACTTAGGATTTAATTAGTATAAACTGACATTGTGAATAAATTTATCTATAAACCGCGAATAAACTTATACCTATCTCCGATCATACTTAACTATATAATAGGCTAAATATCACGTTTGATCTTTTTAATTTGACAAAAAATTTAAGTTGGTCATTTAAGTTTTAAAAGTTTTAAATAGATCATTTTAGTTTGACAGAATTTTCAAGTTAGTCCTTTAAGTTTCAAATGTTTCAAATAGGTTATTTTAGTTGATAACTAGTTCACTGTTACCCCTGTTGTCAATATTTGTTTAACTGATGTTGATGTAGCCGTTAAGTTGTTGATTTGAATCAAAATGTTGCTTTTTAAAAGCTTCAAGGTATCAAAACGTTACGTTTAATGGTCACAGATATCATTTTAGCACTATAAATGTCGTTTAATAGTGCTGGAAAGACATTTGTTATTGTAAATAGCTGCCTTTTTAGTAGGGGTGGTAAAACGGGCCCGGTCTGTCAGGCCAACCCGTTTAACCAGCCGTTTTAGGCGGGCTGAGGAGAGATTTTGAGTCCATCTCTCTAGTTGGCCCGCCCTTGTTAAGCCCGCTGAAAAGCGAGTCATAGCGGGATGCGGCAGGCTGGCCCGCAGACTTATTAAACTTTGTTTTTTTTACTATTGGTAACCAAATTTTTAATTTATATACCCCATAAACTGAAGTAGCAATAAACGTCGCAAGAAAGAGCGTTTGAATTGTGACCCTTTTTAAATTATTCCTGAAACTTAAATTAAGTTTATATACTCAAGAAAAATTCTTGGTTAATATTAGTCCAATAATTAAATAACAATTTATATATATATATATATATATATATATATAGGACCAGAATGTTCTGGAGAATGATTATATAAGCAGAATGAGAAAAATGATATTAAACTAGAATGTAAAGTTATTTTAAACAAGAACCAGAATATTTTGGAGAAATATAAAGGCAGAATGATAAAACAATATTATGAATTGAATTTAAACTTTAGTTAAATATTTAGACAGTTGTTTTATCTTGGACCAGAATGTTCTGGATTCAGTTAAAAATAAATATTAGAATAGGACCAGAGAAATCTGGATTAATATGGTTGTGATTAATTAGGACCAGAATATTCTGGAGTCAGTTAAATAAAATAAAGATTTAAATTTGGACCAGAGAACTCTGGATTAATATGATAGTGATTAGTTAGGACCAGAATATTCTGGAGATAAATAAATGTTAGTGATTGTGATAGTGTGTGTGTATAGTGTAAAAATGAGAGAGAGAGAGAGAGAGAGAGAGAGAGAGAGAGAGAGAGAGAGAGAGAGAGAGAGAGAGAGAGAGAGAGAGAGAGAGAGAGAGAGAGAGAGAGAGAGAGAGAGAGAGAGAGAGAGAGAGAGAGAGAGAGAGAGAGAGAGAGAGAGAGAGAGAGAGAGAGAGAGAGAGAGAGAGAGAGAGGAATAACACAAGAGAGTTATCCTAGTTCACCAAACCCGGCTACTTCTAGTCTCCACACTTCATGTAAGATTATCCACTATAGTATACAGTTAGTAGAAACTTCTAACCAACACTATAAGGTCTTAATCACACCAGATCAGTCTGTAACCCCTGTATTATCAACCTCAGCAGGCTTCTACAATTCTTTGCTTTCGCACAAGAAAGGTTGGAACTTTTCTATCTCAAACTATTAAGCCCAATAGACTTGAGACCTACCTTTTACACTTTGTACGATGGATGATTTAGATCGTGATGTCTCAAAAACAATAGAGACTTTCTACAAACACAAACTCAAAAAGATATCTCAAATAAAAGAGATATAGAGAATAAATATAGTGATGATTATGGAGTTTGCTTTGTATATGTTGAAGAGAATGATTGAGAGAATGTTCTTGCTTTGAGAGAGAGGGTTATCAAAGCTTTTTAATTCAAACTCTTAATTTATCCTTCAATGCTGCCTTCTATTTATAGAACTAGAAGATCTCGGAGAACAAGCCATAAAGAGCTGTTGGGCTCCAATATTTGAATTTGAATTTGCGCTCCAATGAGGCTTGGAGAGAAAGTCTCCACACTGTTCACTGAGAACGTTCTCCAGAACGTTCTTGCTGTGTAAAATGTCTCTCAATATGTTTGATAGATTCCAACCAGTCTTGTGCAAAGAGTTCCACACATTATTGACAGTTGGTGTGAGTTGTAACCTTGTTGTAAAACTTGTTGCCCACTTGTTGATGTCACCTTGATGTCATATGATGATGTCACTCAAAGATGTCACATGCTTTAATCTCAAGGAACACTTTGTGATCAATTCTTTGAAGATCTTTTTCACTTGATTCCTTATTGGGTCGAAAAATGCACAAGGCTTCTGCAGATTTTAGAATCATGCTCTTCACCCAGCAAGATACACTCTTGTCCAGCCAAACTTACCAAAATGCCTCTGCGCATGTTAAGTCACGCTGCGTGACTTAACTTGCACACGTTATGCGTCATGCGCAAGTTAACTCACGCACCACTAGCACGTGTGCAAGTCAACTCGCGCACGTTGGTCGGTGGTCAAAACTGAAGAACAAACGTTTTTCAGACGGTGGTCAGTTGTTCAACATTCAATCTACAAGTTTTGTACACCATTTAAACGTTTTTTTTGACCACATTTATGTTTTTTATAACTTATACTACCATTCTCACCTACAAATACCCCTCCATACTTCCCTATTCCCTCACACCATCTCACTTTCTCTCCCTCCTCACTCTCTCCCTCTCTTTCTCTTCTTCTTTTTTGCTTCTATAGTATCTAGGTTCTTTACACCCCTTTAGGTATATACCATTAGTTTTTAGGGGAAGTAGTGGTTCGGCGGGTTGGGGAAAAGGGCATCATCCCTTGAGGTAAAATTAGGTTTGCTTCCTTTTACTCCCAATTTTTTTTACCGTGGGTAAAAAGAATCATCATGGGGGTATAAAAGGAACCAAATTTAAATTTACCTCAAAGGATCTTGATGTCTTTTTCCCCAACAGGACGAATCACTATTTTCCCCAAGAGCTATTGGTGTATACCGAAGAGGGTGAAAATAACTTTTTACCCCATACCGAAGAGGGTGAAAATAACTTTTTACCCCAAGAGGGTAAAATATATGTATTAATTCTTGTAATGTTTGAATGATATTAATAAAATCAGAGTTATATTTATTAATTTTGTTTTTAATTTGTATTTATTTTTGCATTTATTTTATGTTTATGATTATGTATTGAATAAAAAAATATTCTATTTAATGGTGTCGAATTTATTTATATCGGATTTATTTTCTAATTTTGTATTTATTTGCATATTGAATAAATAAATTAGAATAAAAAGTCTAATTAAACTCAGCGTGGAATCGAATAAAGAATTCTAATAAATAAAATCGAATAAAGTTGCGTATTGAATAAATTCGAATAAAAAATCTAATTAAACTCAGCGTGGAATCGAATAAAGAATTGTAATAAATAAAATCGAATAAAGTTGCGTATTGAATAAATTAGAATAAAAAGTCTAATTAAACTCAGCGTGAAATCGAATAATGTTGCGTATTGAATAAATTCAAATAAAAAGTCTAATTAAACTCAGCGTGGAATCGAATAATGAATTGTAATAAATAAAATCGAATAAAGTTGCGTATTGAATAAATTCGAATAAAAAGTCGTTGCGTATTGAATAAATTCGAATAAAAGTTACATTTGAATTACATTACATAAAGTTCCTAAATATGGTCTATCGTTACATGACATTACATTCGGATTTGCACCTTTCAACTACAACAATTGTGTTACCTCTGAATGGTGCAAATTCAAAGTTGCTAAGCAGCAGGACTCCAGCGTCCGTCCCGAAAGTGCTTCTGTTTCATTCAAAATGTTAAATTCTCGTTGGTCTTGGTTTTAAATGATAGTATCCAAGTGCCAACGGAATGAGGTACATACCTTGACACTTCAATACCATCATTTAAACGAAGCCAACAAGAATTTAACATTTCGAATGGAACAAAAGCACTTCCGGACGAATGCTGGAGTCCTGCCGTTTAACAAGTTTGAATTGCCCCATCCAAAGTAAGACAATTGTTGTAGTTTGAAGGTGCATTCCCTACCTAATAACGACCTCCACCTAATCAAGATCTTTTGGCGGAATTAGACTTTTGATGATATCTTCAGTTGATCTCACCAGCGTTGCTCGCATATCGATCCACTGGAACATGTTGTGCTCCCAAAACATGGTCGTCATGTTTTCGTCGTTCGTCAATTCTACCCAACTGAATGATACTCTTCCATCGTCGAGCGTTGGACGTTTATACCGAACGTATTCCACCTTCCTTGTGTCTCGGGAGTCGACTCATTTGTTGAATTCATCCAGCTGATCCTTGAGACCTCTTAGCGTTATACCAAGACACCGAACCTTCAACCTCTAAGGTTCTCCGCCGTTGAATTGTGCACGAACGTCGATCCATCCGGCCATTGTTTCAAATCTACACAATAAGAAATTAAAAATAATCAATGAAAATTCTCTAAAACAAACCCTAAATCTAAAAAAAATCTCTGAAACTCAAAACCTACAACAGAAACATGCAAACATCTAAACATTTAAGCAACGCAGGTCATTTTCATGTAAATATTGTATGATTTCTTGACAAAAAAACAAAAATTTAAACAAACCCGAAATCTTAAAAATTTCTAATTTAAGAGAAAAAAATCTAACATAAAGGTTGATAGTGTTTGATTATGAAAACTTACTTGTTATTGAAGTGTTGTTTGATTTGAACTTGAAGGAATTTTGGATTTGGTGATTTTAGAGAGATTTTGGAGAATTTTTAAGATTTAGGTGATGAATGAGGCGTTATGCCTTGTATAAGACAGATTGTTGCGTGAGTTAACTAGCGCTGCGCTAGTTAACTCACGCAGCGCATGTTAACTAACGCACAATTTTACACGTGCGTTAGTTAACATGTGCGGGGACAAAATTGTCCTGCCTGTAGGGCGGGAGTGTATTTTGCAGGGGGGAGAGCAGGATCTCCATAAAAAGTTCCAAGGCCCATGTGCAAATACACTCTAGATTTGCTATGCTTTTTAAATGTCATTTTAAGGAATCTTGATCACTTATGATTTTGATCCTTCTTTTGGTGGGACAAAGAGAATAACCATTATTCTTGATCTTTAATTCTACACACACTTGTTCATTTAAAAGATCATATTTGTCCTTTATCATTGATGGAGATGCTTGTTATACTTTGTGAGCTCAGAACGTTCTCATGGACATTCTCATGAAACAATTTCACAAAATCAATTAGTAGATAACAAGATAATTAAAAGTAAATAAGTTTGTTATCTTTAAAACATCAATAAAAGATTTTGCTTTCAACATAAACAATTGAGCCAAATGATATCAACTCAACCTCAAATTGTCCCACTCTCTGATAGTGATAAGTGATAACTGATTCGCCACTAGTCCACTACCTCTAGAAAAAAACTCATTCACCACTGCATTATATTGAGACTTATTTTATTTTGAGATTTGTTTAATGCTAGAGTCTTTATATTGAATTTATTATTTTTATAATAGACGGGCCAGTCCGCCTTTAGGCGGGGCGGGGTGTGAGTTTGAGCTCACCCCCTTAAGTTTGCCTGCCCCGCTCCACCTCGTTTTTGGCGGGTTAATAGCGGGCTGGGTCTAAACGGGACGGCCTGGCCCGTATTGTCATCACTACTTTTTAGCACTATAAATGATTACTGACTATGTTTATTTACCGTCAAATTTTAGATTATCAGAAGCTCCGGAGGTTTGAGACAACAAAATAGAGAAATAGGATGTATGAGGTTCGAACCCCAGCTCATGCATATAATATGCGATATTCTTACCAACTGAGCTAAGTTCACGGGGATTAAAAATGACATCTTAGACATCATAATAAGATGTAGTATAACGCACATGAAGACAATAACTACAGAATGTATACTGATGTTATCATATATTTGAAAATTTTAGTTTCTCAAGCGCAAGGTCATAATGTAATGTGGTTCCAACCTAACATATATTTTAGAGATTAAATCTTTTTCATTACAAGAAGGTCGAAGCCTAAAGAGGAGAACAATAACCGCTTAACTATCCACGGTGTCAAAATACCAACAAAATCAGCTGTAAATAAAGAATTTTTTTTGAACAGGACAATGCTTATACAAGATGAAAACAATAATACAAAAAGGAAAATGGTTATGAATAGAAAATAAAACCTTGATACGAACAGTGTTACAAAAATTTGACTAATCAGATTAGAACTAACAGTGTCAGACTAAACAAATTTCATTTAAAAAAGAATTGAAAAATAAAATTCAGGACTATTTATAAATAGACCTTTACTTATGGACAATTCATTATTGACAGCAAAAATGTTGTCTTCCAAACTTTTACCTACAGAAAAATAACATTTAGTAACAGATTTTGTCCGTAGATATTAAGTTTTTTTTCCTCTTTTAAGAATTTTGAGACCTCTCTAAATGTGAGGCCTTGTGTCGAAGGGCTGCTTGCGCTTGGCCAGAGCCGGCCCTGCTACTAATAATATTAATAACACACGAGAATGAGTGGTATTATTATTTAAAAAATTAAATACTGCCGCATAGAGTTATTGTTTCTTGTTAACCTTATCTCTCTTGACAATAAACATTTTCTTACAAAGAAAATATACTTTGCACAAAGCCTGTTACTACTACAACGCTGCTCAATACAATTTAAATACTTGGGTCCGAAATGAGGCGAATCCAATTATATCAACTCCAACAAGTCAACCTGCTGCAACCGCCATTGTAAGTCATTTAATGGATCTTCAAACTAGGTCTTGGAATGAACCGCTGCTTAGGAATACTTTTAATTTGAGGGATGATGAAATTCTTAAAATACCTTTACTTTACCGTGAGCAAAATGATGCAATTATTTGGAGGTTTGATAAGAAATGTGTTTATTCGATTAAAAGTGCATATCATGTTTGTGTTGATATGTTGATTAATATAGATGAATGGAAAATAGGAGGTGATTGAAATAAGTTGTGGTCTCTACCGATTCCTCCGAAGGCTAAGCATTTTATGTGGTGCCTTGGAAGAGATTGTTTACCGAATAGACAAAGAGTGAATTGTAAAGAAGTGGAGTGTACCTCAAATTGTGTAATTTGTCAATCTTATACAGAGTATAATTGGCACCTATTTCTTGTTTGTGCGGATAGTATAACATGTTGGCGGAAAGTAAATCTTTGGCCTTTGTTGGAAAAATTGATGGATGGGGCTGAAAGCTTTGGTGATGTTTTCACTCGCATGTGACAGAGATTGTCAGTAAAACAATTGGTCAGTTTTTCTATGACTTCATGGAGTATATAGAAAAGACGAAATTTGCAAACGTGGGAAAACAAAATTGAATCGTCCGATCAGATTTTGCAGCGTGCACAAGCAATGCTTAACGCTTGGGAATGTGCTAGACGAGTACATTAGGTTCACACCATGACTCAGCAATAGACACATGCCACAGTTTGGCAACCTCCCAGGTCTGGTTTTTTAAAATGCAATGCTGACGCAACAATTTCCACCGCTGATCAGACAATTAGTATGGGAGCGGTCTTAAGAGATAGTGAAGGACGGTTTGTACGGGCTATGACAGACGTCTTAAATGCTTCTATATCTCCGACGGAGAGTGAAGCTTGGTGCATCAAGGTCCCAAGTGGATTACAACATTAGATCATCAAAGGGTTATCTTTGAATCAGACTGCAAGATGTTAGTTGATGACGTGCATTCTAATAAGGTGAATCATTCGGAGTAAGGGTTAATAGTTAAAGTTGCAGAAATTTACTCCCAAAATTTTAACAACCATGAAGTTGTGTTTACTAGACGTCAAGCAAACGGACAGGCTCATGCTCTTCCAAGATGTATTGATACTATTATTATGAATGAAATGTCATAAGTTTTGTTTGTGTAAAAAAACTACAATTTAAATACTTTCTGGTTACCAATTACAAGAAAAAGGTTTGAACTCGTTCAAAAATAGATTTAATAGTTTAAACATATCAATCAGCTCAACCATGAATTTTTCAAAGTTAAATCAAAATATTGTGAAAAAGCAAGAACAGAATTTCTCTTAAAATATTTAGACAACAAAATTTAAAACTCATTTTGCAAAAGTAAAACAAACGAGCACTTAAACCTATTCATATAAATGCGCAATGATTTCTCTTAAAGTTAGTTTCTTTTGTTATTTAAAAATAGAAGCAAACCAGATCCGTTTCAAATTCACAATGATTTTTAGGCTTCACTAAATTAAGATTGAAGCCAAACAAATACATTGACATGCAGTAGCATTCTTGTTACACCATTTCCAAAAGCTAGTCTGTTTCCTCAATTTGAAGGATGTCCAAATATATGTACAAATGAGATCAATAAATACTATGGTATAAATTATTTATCCTTCTTATCCTCAGGCAAAGCAGAAGATTTGCAGATAGGACATAGTTTCTTCATAGATAACCACTTTTTAATGCAGCTTACATGGTAGTCATGTCCACAAGTTTTAAGTGTCCCAACATCGTCCATGTTCTTGTACTCTTCCTGTAATTGTCAACAAAAACTAGTAAGCACCTGGTTAATGCATTCCAACGACAAAAAAATAAATCATTATGAATGTAGGAAAAACATACCAGACAGATCACACAGCTTCCTTCATCCTGACATTGGTCAGATGAACAATATATTGTTTCTGTCACACACTTGGAAAGAACATCCTCAGACAATCCTGTGTTCACTTGGCCAATCCTCTCCCCAAGTGCAAGTAGTTCCTAAAGAAACCGATCATCAAAATAATTTGGATGTAATTAACACTAATTGTAACACAGGAAAGAATAATAGATTAATAGCTACCTCATAGCTCATGTTATCAATGTCCATCCTCATTTCTCTGTGCTGATCAAGCACATTCCTAGAACCATATAGTGAGGCGCGCTCAACAATCATGAAACCCTGAAAACCCAAAATAAATGAATACATTTTGAGCCAATAGAAGTAAAGCCAGAAGAACAAATTTAGAGCTTCTGATGAATAGTGCAAAAAAAATACTACAGCGTAAGTAATTTGCTGAAATTTTGCAAATAAAACAAGCTTCCCTATTTAAGGCTAACTATATGGTGCACACACAAACACATGAGAGCAGGTGTTACAAATGTCAAGTATTAACAAATATATCATTCATTTAATACTGACAAACAAAATTAGAGTTCTCTGATATACTGACCGGTACCTCAGAGGATGATAATCTTGCATGGAGAGCAGCCTGATCAGCCAGTGATCTATATCTTTCACTAGAAATTCTTGACCTTCCATTTCTGTCACTGTTCCGCCAGCCAACAGTGGTCAATGGCCTTGGATGTCTAGAAGAGTAACCTTCAGGTACCATGGGCAACCCATTATCTGAAGGTGTCATTTGTCCCAAGCGCAAGCTTGAAGAAGCCCTATAAGCTGGAGTGGATCTCTGAGAGTAATTACTTCGAGTTCCCCTAGAAGTCTGAGTCAAATTTTGAAAACTTTGAGCAGTAGTAGGGTTTCTGCTTGTGCCAAATTCATGATGGAAGCTTCCAACATCTACAGTGGCATTACTAGCAGCAGCAGCATTTCCAACAGGGAAGTGACTTGTCTCAAGACCAAAAGTACTAGCATCTATATTAAAAGAAAGATTGTTTAGACATACAAGTGAGGACAATTTAATGTTTATGTTTCGATTCTAAGACATATTGACCACAAACTAACCTGGTAATAACACTCTTCCATTAGCAGGAGTTACGTTCATTTGGCTCCAATCCCTTGTCAGAGAGGTAGAAACCTGAGAAAGATCCACCAAGCTAGAATGGCTGACTGGTGGGACAGTAGGATACGAGTTGTGTGAATAGCTACTTGATAAATGGGTCCTACACAGGTTGGATTCCAAATCAAGTGAAGAACGGCTCCTCACATTCCTTACAGAACTCTCACCCTTCATTGAGAGACCAGCACCTCTGAATGTGGGTGCCATAGCAGCATGATCCCAAGGATATTGAGGATCCATGTTTTGTTTCTCTGGCCATGATTCTGGAGGTATAGGAAGATCACTTGAACTCCCAGCATTGAAATAGCCACTTGAACTGCCTCTCTCATAAACTGAAGGAATTCCAGGGCTCTTCCTCTTGTGATGCGCTCGTCCACTCCCCATTGTAAGATCAATAAAACCACTATCAACATGAAATGCTTGTCTGTCATAATTGGAAGAAGGAGGCTGGTGTACAAAGTTTTCAGATGCTGCAAAGAAAGGTCCAGCACTAGACGAATGCATAAAATGATCATTAGTAGAAGTGCCCGATGTGTCCAATTGATGAGGAGGTGGTACTTCAATATTGGGACCTGAGGATGCATATCCATTTGACCTTGTGTTGCCGTTCCAATGAGAAGGGAAATAAATGTTATCTATAGATATATTTTCCACAGGATAAATAAAAGAACCATTTTCTGAAGAGCTGGTCCCACCTGCAATGGATGTTCGTTCAATATGAGTATAATATGGTTTGTTGCAAGCAATGCAGTTATTTGCAACGGAAAAACGGCTAATGGAACAAAATCGAAGTGAAAACAAAGCATTTAAACTTAACATTACCATGGTTCACATGATGTTGATCAGTCTGCATATGATTCCAATTCGGGTCAGCCTCGCCCTCAAACATTGGAGATGCATTGAATAAGTGTCTATGCCCCATAGTTGCACTTGCAACCCCCAATAGTAAAAAAATAAGTCTAATTGAGTCAGATATGCAAATAATTCAACCTACAACGCAAAAAAGCATTCAACAATTCAGTATTAAAAAACAACCAATAATCCACAATTTTATAAGAGACCAGAGCTTCACAACGAGTACATCATATGAAGAAAAAGAAACTGCTATTAAATACTCAATGCATCTAAACTATTATGATTCCAACATGCTCTATTGGTCCTGTTCGGCCCTGTATTATCAGTGATACATACCAATACCACACATATTGCACATACCAATCCACTCAAAATGATTATGCAAGGAAATCAGAATGCATGATCTAAAAACTTTGGAAGCAAAATTCAATTCAAAACAAAAACATCATTGACAACCGAATATTGTATGGCCATGAGTTAGTAAAGCACTATTGAAAATATAATCGGAGATATTTGTGCAGGACGAGAGGGAAGTCAGAGAAGACAACAGATCCCATATGCATACAAATGTCTAAATAATGCTTAGAAGTAAAAGTTAATGGTTCTTACTATCATGAACTACGCGGAAAGGAGCACTACTGCATATTACAGCTGCTTCCACATCATTACCACAATTACTTAAATTTATCATAAGAGACTTATCAAGTTTCACTCCTTTCTATTTAATCCTTTATAGGGCCAAAGGGTCCAACCAAAAACAATGACCACCAGACAGACTACTGATTTTCTTTTGACTGGATAAGTAAAAAAGAGTACATGAGCTTTATGAATATTACGATTTAGATGATATGTTTAATTGGCCAACAGTTCAATGCTACCATTCAAAGGACAGTGACACTATAAAAAAACGCATGCAAAATGAAGGTTTAAAAAAGCTTGGTGAGTTAAAATGTCATCAATAGGCATGCATGAAAATAGAAGCAGAAACAACAGCTACAACAATTCGGCCAAAGAGGGATAATCACCACGGGAAATTATTTGTGGAAGATCAAAGGAATTTGCAAGCAATTTACTAAACTAGGCCATAAACACTAGCCACTCAAGTCTCCTTAATAATAATGGATAATCATCGGCGCAAATAAGTTCACAAACTTGAAGCTAATATACTCAGCCCCTATTTTCACTGATACTCAGCTTCCTTCGAGAAAGGAGAGAAGGCTTCACCCTTATTCACAAAAGCTTGGTCAAATTAAAGCAAATGTATGTGTTATCGATTTTGATTTGTTTATATGCCAAAAAAAATAATCTTGAGCATTTTGACATACTCAAAATAAGTCATTCCAAACATACTGACAACTGACTTAGCCATGAAGCTTTATCGGATCATTAGTTATTGAAAACGGGGAACTTAAGAAAAAAATACAGATTGACAGGCTTTTCCTTGACATTAGTTAAATTCAGTTTCAGATTTCTCTAAGAACCAAACACTAAACAGTTCAAAAAATCAAGTTTGAGATTAAATCATTATATGATTTCAAATTATAAAGGTTTTGTATATGATATTTTCTTTCTAGTAAATACATTCCTTCATATGTTTATCTTTTAAGATATGATCTTGTGGCATATTGGCTTTACACTAAAATGATGGAAAAGCTTCAAAGAAAGTAGTATGGCTTTCTCCATGTGGAAATTTTCCTTTTACCAGAAAATTAATGATTAAAACATCTCACCCAAATCCAAGTCTAATCAATTTTCTTCATAATCAAACACAAGTTTGTCTCCTCTTAAGACCATTCATAAGGCGAGAAGTTTAAATTAGTATATGTACGCTTGAACATTGAAGTAAGATATTATGCATCCCTCATCAATTGGCAAAGCAAAAGGATCTGCAATCTTGTTAGACTATCGAAACCTTGACACTAGTTTCACTTCATTCCACAACCTTTAGAAATCATAAGTGAAGAATATGACCAGCTCATGACAGCTTGCATGTCAGCAAACTCAAAGGTCCAAGTCCAAAATATAGCATCATCCAGCACAAAACAAATCTCAACCATGGGTTGTTGAATTATTGGAGAACTAACTGTTAGCACTAGCAGAATCAGAAAGTGCACCAACATAAAGGGCAGTTAATGTTAAGAGTGGAGGCACAGTTCTACAGCAGTCACCAGCAATGGTATGTACTAAAGGTTCAATTTGCAATCTGCATAGCCGTAGTGCATACTTGTCTACTGTGAATGCTATATGACAATCGTACAGGGTAATGCTAAAATCATTATACCCAACCCCACTAAGAAGCACCATCTCCAAAGCAGATCCCAAACTAAGAGCAATATGAATTTGACTAGAGCATTAACAAGTCAGGGGGCAGATATTACTACTGAGGTTTGCCAACATCCATATCTTAGAACCTCAAAGCACATACTAGAACAATGATATGTATAAAGTTCCACGGCCCTCATTAAAATTCCTGTAACAGCCCAAATCAACATATCGCAT
Organism: Medicago arabica; assembly: GCA_946800305.1. Lineage (NCBI taxonomy): Eukaryota > Viridiplantae > Streptophyta > Magnoliopsida > Fabales > Fabaceae > Medicago > Medicago arabica. The sequence continues at coordinate 52,717,499 of OX326969.1, forward strand.
CACTAGACATTGGTAGTCAGCATACCTATAGCCACAGTATCTCCAGCATAATTACTAGGGCCTCTCATGCCAAACAAGAATCCGATCACAGAAGATGGATCGATCTTGGATGACAAATATCTAAAGGACACAAACCAGATGAACGGGGCCTATACAATCTTCCAACTAACAGAGATTCTTTGGTACAATACTCTTTCTTCATCCTATATGAAAAGTGGGCTCACCACTCCTTAACTGCGGCATATCATCATGCTAATAAATCCTGAGAAAATAGAACATGCCAATGTCATCTTATGAGTTCTATGGACACCCCACTAAACTAAGATTCAAAAGGACCTACAACACCATCCGCAATTCAGACAATGTAATGGAATGGGGCAAATGAAGAAGAGACCACCCGGTCCCATAGCCCACACAACGCAAAAGCGAAGGCAAAACCATTTTTTGCAAATGACAACGATAATAAACTTTTAATGTTTAAACCCAAAGGCGGGTGCAAATTATTAGAACTTTTTTAAAAGATCTATCAGATATAAGAATAAATTATATTACAAAATGCAGGGAAGAGAGGAAATGAAGTTAGAATTTCCAATTAACTTGCATCTCACCAGTGGATGTAGATGTAATATGTACAACACACCAACAGCAACAAGAAACCTGCATGATAAAAAAAAAAAACATCTAAACCTAATTGATTCTAAGAATACCTAATAAATAACTAAATTATTTATCTGATTCTGATGTAACAACTAATAATCAAAAACTACAATTTTTGATATACAACTGGTATAAAATATCAAAACATAGACAAAAATACAGGGTAAAAATCATGAACTATGATATAAACAGACCAAAATAACTATTTTCACTTTCCATATACAAGTCAATGGATGAATTTCTAACAAATAGTTAGTATATGAAGTATAAACTGCATAAAATGAACAATATGTACATTCTGTAGCGTAAACAACATTAATACTTTGATTGTTTTTCCACATCTCTGACAAAGAGATATCAAGTTAAAAGCTTTCTGTGCTGTCCTTCCAGCACATAGCAAAATCAAACAAAATTGGGTGATTCCCAGCAAAATATATCAACACTTAGAAGACAAAATCAGCACCCAATATATCAAGACTTAAACAACCGACTACCACAATGAGACTCCTTTATGAACAAATAAACAAGCACACCAAACATACATATAAAGATGGCATCAAAACGATGCCTTTGTAGCACCAACACCTCTGATCAAAGGTGTGTTGAATTCAAATAATTCATTTTCTCAAATTATTACCGGTTTCATTTCAACGTGTAAGTGTGTGTCAGCTATAATAAAAAATAATAACAATAAACCATTAGATTTCCAGGGAAATCCAATCCAAAAAATCTCAACCAAACAAGCAATCAGAGGGTCAGTAACATCATCAATTCACAAAAAAAGAAGAAGGTGAAAACGGTGATTGATTATGCAGATGATGCATCAGAAAGAATATAATCGAAAATCTGAAAGTGATCAAGATATGCATACCAAAAAACAAAGAAACAGAAAACGATGATCGTAGAGAATATAGAATAGAATCGGAAAGATAAAGGCGACTTACGAATCGGTGAAGAAGCGGTTGAGTAACGATCTGGAACACGCAACGCAAGAAGAAGGTGTGAAGGGTTTGTTTTGATTTGTAGAATAAGAAGAAGAAGAAGAAGAAGGAGACAATGTAATAAAGCGGTTGCTATAAAACATAAACAAATAACGCAACAAGAGGATGTGATATGACAAACAAATTAAAATTAAAATTAAAATTGCATTGCACGGCCCGATTCACCGGTTACCGATTTAATGCGTTAACTGCTCATGCAATTTTCAAACTTTTCGCTTCCTTTTGGGAGTTTGGGATTTTATTTCATCAAATCTTATTATTATATATATAATCAAAATCAATTTTCTAAATATATTCTTTACTTTTTTAAATTATTTGTTTTTATAATTACTCCTAAAATATATTGGATTTGTTTAGTGATCATTGATCAAAATTAGAGAAGCAATATCATATAATCATATAATATCTTAATTTAACGAGTTGTAAATGACATCATCAGCAAAATTAAGGATCACAACACAGGTTAATCCGCCACATTTAATATGCTCTAGTTGGTTCATCATATTTAACTCATTAAAAAAAAAACGGAACTGAACATGAATGGGACGAGCAAACCCGTCAACTAGCTATTCTTAATTTTGTTTTTGTTTTTGTTTTGTGGAAGCTATTCTTAATAATTTTGTCATTCAATAAGTTAGACAAAAGTTAAAGTGGAGTGGTTTAATAACCTATCATGACCCAATGCGCAGTAAAAAAAAGAAAACTATCTCTTATATAAGATTTTTTTTTCTAACAATGATATATCTATTGTGAGAGTTGAGACACGGGAAAATAAACTTTATTTTCGAAACAAAGAAGGGTGCACCTCTGCCATTGTACTTCATATGGTTCAATTTTGCCTCCGCTCCACCTTCTTGTTTATTGGATTTGTTTTATGTTGGCAAAATGGTTTATGCTTGAGACTTGCTTATTGTCGATGAATTTATAATGGCGGCATTGCTACATATTAATTATGATGTTGTCTTTTTTAATTAAGTTGACGGTGTTGGATTTGTCTCATAAAATTATTTTTGGCACAATTGTTTTGCTATCATTTTTTTTAATAACAATAATAGAATATTTTATAACAATGTAAAAAAGTGCATTTTAATTTTTTTTTTGATGGACCGGTCTACCAACTTGTTAGGGCATGTTGAAATTTTGAACTTGGACGCCTATGTTTACTCGTCTCGTTCCATTTGAGACTGACTTGAGTAAGATGGGTCTAAACGGGTGGATCGGTCTGCTTTGTCATCACTAAGCAAATCAGTCTTCATTCAATATATATATATATATATCCTCTCAAATATATAATATAATAATAAAAGTTATTTTTTTGATAAAAAAAAAGTTATTTAGTTATAGCATAAAACATTATTATGACCATATCAAATTTCATCATTATCCAAGTCTATGTAACATATTTATCTCTATTTTATCGTGGTCACTATATATATATAAATGTATAAAAAAAAGATTTGTTTGGTGTTAACCCTCTAACTCGTAGTAGAAAGAGGTTTTTACGGTCAATAAACAAAATAAAATAATATTTTTGCTTGAACAATTCGTCATACTATTTATTTTGTTTAATATGTTCATTATTTTTATTAGTATTTATTGTTTATTTTGTGATTTGCTTTAAAACAAATATTCAATTTGGTTTTTCACAAATTTTTTACAGTCTAATTTAATCCCTAAAAAAATATCAAAGTAACTTAAGTACTATACTTTTTTTATGATATTAAATTTTGTTTAGTGGTTTTTAAGAGATTAAATTGAAGCACTGAAAAATTGTCAAATATTAAAATGGATATTTAATCTTGGCTTTAACCACCATCAATGGAAAAGGGGTAATTTTATGGAGGAGAGTAAGGTGCATTATTTTTAATATTTTTTGAAAGATAAAGGTGCATTATTTTTATCTTTCTTTAGCCCACGTTGCGCCATATGATATGATTCTACGCGCCAGGGTGCTCGACCGTTTTAGCCTTCCGTAGATGCGTGTGTTGACCCTATAACCCAACTTTAAAAACCGCCAAAAAAACATAATTTTGTTACGTGGTTCATATGATTCAACGCATTCATGTATTGTGTTTGTGTAGGGCTTGACCCTCGTTAGCAATAATTTGTTTACTGTAGCATGAAGAAAAATATTTTTCTCTATCAATTAGAGGACTACCGTTCTTTTATATCTGTTCTCACTTCCTTAATTTTTTTTCTAAAATACTCCTCGCGCCCTTTGTAAACTTCCAAGCATAGCTCAAAGATTGACTTAATGAAAAACCACGGCTCAAAGTATGGAATGGAAACTAACAAAAGTTTAGCAATAAAGAAATTTATCCGTGTTCACAACTTTTAGATCAACTTATAAAAAAAAAGGTTAAAATTATTAGACCGGACGATGTGACTCGGGTTTGAATCTTACTCCTTCCATTTGTATGCATGAGTTATATTTTGAGTTAAATGTTGAATTGAAGATACATTTTTCACCACACGTTGAATATCCATCCATATACTATACTATACCCATACACTCGTATTCACATGTTGTTGGTGTGCAATCTTAACAAGAAAAGTTCAAAGCCCGATCGGTACAATCGATGACAACATAGTGAAAAAATTTCATTGCAGTTTTTATTTTAGTTTAGTACGTGGCCCCTTTCCTTCACAATGGAATAACTAATAACACGTTCTTTGGCTGAAATTAAAACGAAAATTATTAGAGCCATGGCATGTCGACACATTACTTTGTCTCTTATTCAGATTTGTTCAAAATACTGTTTAAATCGGTGAAGTGTTCAACTTTCTCTTTTCCCTTCTTTAATTCCCTCTCTAGATAATAATCGGAAAAAAAAATGAATAAGAAAACCAAAAGGGCAAGAAAGGTAGAATGGTAAATAATTGAAGACTGTACAATGCACTAGGACTAGGAGGAAAAAGATGTAGTAGATGAAATTAAAGGAAAAGGGACATAAGCGTGGACAATGGACCTAACTCACCAATAACAGTCCAATGCGCAACAAGAGCATATGCATAATGCATTGGATGGATTAGGCTTGGTTAATGCCACCAATTTGACAATATATATATATATATATATATATATATATATATATATATATATATATATATATATATGTGCAGCATAAATTCACTTGCTAGGTCCCCCACTTACTTTGACCCTTTGTGAATTCACAACGCACTTAATTATTGGTACACCGATTAGACTATATATCACACAAAGAGGTGATGTATTTTGACCACATATAGTATCAACCAAGCATCTTATAAACAACGAAAGATGCATGTTTCAATTCTTTATCATCAACTTAAAAGAAACAGCAATTAGACCATCACTTATTTTGGACTATTGTTAAATAATGCTAAAAGCAAAAACCATTTATTTTTATTTCTTGATGAACTATTTGTTAATAGTCTTTAATATAGCGGTGAAATCACTTAAATAATCCACTATTCCTTATCCTCTTACCATTGTGTTAATCACTTTTTTTCTTTCAAAAAGACAAACGTTTTATATTCGGGGATACAATACCTCCATCATCGAGAGGATTCCAATCCTTCAGGACTGGTTTTCCTTATCCTCTTACCATTGTGTTAATCACCTTCCTTTATGAATGTTATTGTCAAACCTTAGGGTTGATATGGTTTTTAATTAGGAACCTCTCCATTTACTTCATTCGAAATTTCTTCCACTTGAGAAGATAAACATGATTTAAAAAAGAATAAAAAATAATTAATGATGATGTGATCCATTTAGTTGTAGAATCCATAATTTATTTTTTGTGTGTATCTCTTTATAAATGACATTCTTCATTTATTTTTATAAATGGAGAAGATTCTGACTCGTCAAAAACATATTGGTGTAAATAAATCGGGTCAACGTATTACTTATTTATTTACTATTTTTTTTGTTAATTAATGCAATTTGAAAATAATAAAAATTAATTTCGGAAAAGATATACGTAATTGTTTAGCAAAGGTAAACGTGTCATTTAAATATGATATGTATTTATCACGCCGTAGTTTAAAACAAAAAGTTACTCCCTCCGTCCTCTTTATAAGACTACTAGACCATCCACCCGTGCTGCCGCACGGGTCATATCGATTGGAAAGAAAACATGCAAATATATTGAAATTAACGTGCTTGCGGTACAAAATAAAATATTGATAATGAAATTACAATGAAAAAAAAACCTTAGGTCGGTAGATTATGGAAAATTTCCTTGTAAACTACATTCGAAGTGTGATCCATGTTAGCACCATTCTCATCGGTCATTAAAATCTTCAAACCACTCCTGAAAGTCCTGACTCTTGTTGATTGTCATTGCAAAACATACAAATAGAGGAAACTGCCTACGTTGGAATTTAAATGGTATCCTTGTATAGTATACTTTGAGCAACTAAATAGATTGAGTATATTTTAAAGCATCAAATTTATTAATTGGAGTAGCTCTAGGAAAAATTTGAATCAATCAAGATTAATAAAATTATTATAGACAATTTGGTAGTTGTAGATGATTTTTTGTTACTTATATGTGTCAATGATTTCAGGAATCCTTGCTGGCAAGGCATGGTGGCCGATTATAGCAGGTATTCATATTAACATTAGGTGCAATATTAACATCTTAGAGCAATCAATAATTGATAGAAAACGTGCAAGGGATTGAGTTGAGTTTTCAGAATTAAATTGCTATGATCATATTCATATGCTCATATTATTAAATAAGGTATCAATAGAAAATTAAATTAAAAATTTTCAAGCTAGGGTGCGATATATAGATACTATCAAATTATATCCCATTTCTATCAAAAAAACTATATTAAAATTCTATTATAAAACTAATTTTTTTACCTGTATAAGTTTCTTGGTAAAAATGCTATAATAATATAATATTAATGTATGATGTAGTAAAAAAACAAAATATTCAAATGCTATTATAATAACTAATTATAGAGAAAAACACCATTCATTAAAAGTTGGACTGGATTAAAGTAACTGGAGTACAAAATTGCAACAATAAAACAAAGGTTAAAGTAGAACAAAGATTGAATCCAAAATATAAACTAACGCTTGAAACCAACATCTCATCTAAAGCGTTTTTGATGAACTCCAAGAAACCGCATGTCAATTAAAAGTGATTCAAAAACAAATTCCATAACCACTTGCAAATCCCCCACAAATTCAACAAACTCGTCAATGATTCAACTCTCTCCATAGATAATGACACAAACTTCTTCACACCGTCTTTCGTCTTGGTCACGTCATCAACATGTTCCTTAAACGTTTGTCCCATTTCTTATCCTTTTTCCAATGACCCTTTTGTGGAATCTTGAACATTATCATAAACATCATTAGCTTTATCATAAACTTTCTCTTTAGCATTATCAACTGCATCAACAACATTGTTACCAACTTCTTTCACTGCTTCTTTGTTTGAATAAACAATATCTCTCTTCTTATCAATTGTTTATGAGGCTTTATCCTTTGCTTTCTCCATTGCATGTTTGCATTTACCATATGCATCACAAATAAGCTCTTTAGCATTAGGACATCCAGGCCAAGGTGGACGCAGCGCTGACGAATCGCGACGGAGGAAAATCCGGTTTGCTTGGTCGGATTGTTGTTGAAAAGGGAGGACACGCCAAGGAGCATCATAACTTAATTAGAAAAAGCGTAAAAGTCTTGAACTTGAAATTCTTGTAGGAGAGGTTATGTGAGTTGTTGTTGTTTTCCTTTTAAAAGCATGATTGTGAGTGAGTGAAGTTGAAGGAATAATAGTCTTCACAGGAATTGTCTCCATAAGACAACATTCACACATAAGATAACTAAAACACACATAGAATGAAAGATAGTTATTCATCGGTTAAACAATAGTAAGAGTGCAGATCTTGGAAGTTATAATGAGCCATAGTTTTACGATTGTTGTGAGAGATGCGGGTAGAACAAAAGGAACTCATTTGTTCCATATATATAGAGGCAGAGATTAGGTGCATTGGTAATTGTTGCATAGGTAGTAGTTGCTGCATGGGAAATATACATCATTAAAAGATAAGTATTGGGCACATTGGAAAGACACAAAACATTAATCGTAGTTGGAAGACAGATGGTTGGTGGCTGCACTCGTTTCATTGCAGGCATATAGCGTGGGATTTGAATTTCAAATAAGACTCTTCATATTCATATGTGGGAGTTAAGAGACTCGAAAAATTAAAATGCACATTTAATTGCAATGGGTTAAAGGGTTTTGGATTTGAAATTCAAAAATAGCATTAAATGAGATTAAAGCATAAGTTTCCCGCTCTAAATATAGGATTAGGGTTTTAGATTAGTTGTGTGCATTGTAGTTTATGATTAGATAATAAGGATTTTACAAACAAAATTTGTCCCTAAATATAAGACCTATGTACAAATTTCTAGATGCATTTATTACTCTTTTTTCAAATACACCCTTTATTAATATGAGTTTGTCTAACATGTGCAATATTGCACATGTTAAGGAAACTAAAAGTAGTAACTTTTCATTGAAAAACATTAATTATTTATTAAAAAATTATCTATTTAATATAGAATACACAAGTTCCAAGACAAATTTACCACTTTAAATTTCTTAACATGTGCAAATTTGCACATGATAGAAAAACACTGTTATTACTATCAATACACATTGAATTATGAAAAGTTAACATTAAATATCTCTATAAACAAATGGTAATTTGGTAATAGTAACATATATTTATTATAAATTTATTACTTCAAACACTTTTCTTAATACCCGCGATTTTTGTAAATCATCCTTATAAAAAATGGCAGAGGAAGTACATGTTTAAATCTTAAAAAGTAGTAAATAAAATTATCATATTTGTTATCATGTTTGCCCTAGTAACATGATATGATATGACAAGTGTTTTCTTTTTTGTGAGGATTATAACTGTGTTTTCTTGTCACTAGTATATCTTATTCAACTCCTTCTCATACAACCAAACTCTTAATTCTTTCTTTCTTTTTGTGTGTATAAGAAGTGATAATTATCACTAAAACTCACACATAGAAATGTGAGATCTCGAGTTCGAACTTGGGTGAATATGTCCAATATAATAGATTTAATGTTATCAATTGAACTATATTTCAAAGACAAAAATGATTTTATTCTTTGTTATAATCAAAATTGTAAAGTGTGTTGAAAATGTGCTGACAATCAATCATTTGTTAAGATTTTACCTAAAGAAAACAATTTTCTTTACATTTCTTTAAGGAAAATGCTAAATAGTGTCTCAGGAGCATTGATAAACAACTAAAACAATAACCTTTTATAAAAGATGTCAAAACATATATTTTTAAGATAATTTTATTATTTATAGATTCCTTAATTGTCTCATGGGAACCCGTTAAGAAGAAATTTTATTTTTTTTAATTTTATTGAGATCTCTCTCTCGATCAATGAAGAGAAAGGCGATAGAGTTGAACACATACATTTTTTAATTATGAAAATAGAAATAGATAATAAAATGATTTAATATCTACCGTAGTCGTAGACAGTTGTTCCTTTCCTTCCATGAGGCTGGACGATCCTTCTATGTCGACAGTAACAACAACAGTATGAGCGTAATCGAAATTCTTACTCGAGTTGATACCATTTGTAAAAAATACGACAGATACGACGTCGTTAAACATAACGACACCAATGTGGCAATGTCTCCGCCGATGACGCATTCTCCAAACTCTACGCCGTCCTCGACGCCAACATTGAAGCCGCGCTTCAGGTCTTCAATTTCATCTTCATTCTATACTAACTGATTTTGAATTTCTTCTAAAATTGTTGATTATTAGCGTAATGTGGAATGAATTTTGTGTAGAAAGCAGAAACTGCTTCAAAGGAGAAAAATAGGGCTTCAACTGTAGCTATCAATGCTGAAATTCGTCGTGCTAAGGCTAGGTTACTGGAAGATATTCCCAAATTGCAGAGATTCGCTGTAAAAAAGGTCGCTTTTTTGGTTTCTATCATATTTCTACTATTACCCTTTGAAGTGATCATCATTGTTTTACTTTTGCTTCTTTTGAATGCATGCTGTTAGTGTGTTGTTGTTGTTTTCATTTGAGTGTTTTTAATCTTGGGTACTTAGGTTGTAATGATGAATTGAATTCATTACATTTACATATGACTTATGTCTTAGTCCATGTTTGGATCTTTTGAAGGAGTAGAGCTGGTTTAGAATTTATTTTGACATGATTGGTTTCTTTCAATCTGAATTGTTTTTACGGCTATAATTGATTCCAACTTCAAGCTAGAAATTGCAGCTTTTGATTATAGAATTGATTTTTACATTCAAATTTATCAGTTCAACTCATTTTTACATGCATGTATTCAAACATAAATCACTTTACCTTCAATTCACATTTAGCTAAAATCAATTTTAATCAATTCAATCAAAATCAATCTTTCTCCCCGCAAAATCACTTAGTGTATGTTTGGTTTGACCGCATCACTGTGATTTTGACAAAATCACAATGCCACTGCGATTTTTTCGTCAAATTCCGTTTTCGATCCAAACATGCACTTAGTTCCGATGTCTGATTGATTGAATCTGTAAATTATCGAAATGCAATTGTAATTATGAGTTGTTAATAGTCTTGCAGCTGCTAATTTCAACTGATTTACCCTATTAAATAGATCTAGCTAGTAATATGTTATCAGAAAAGATCTTTAGTTCAATCTACTTTGACTTGGAAGGGGGCAGGCTTGTTGTTGTTTCTGTATGTGGTTCTGAATCTTCTGATTATTTTTAAAAAACTGCTACCTTATTCTATTTGGTGCATGTGTTATTATCTCAATAGCTTGATTGTTTGTCCTTGCACAATTGGTAACATGGTGGCATACAATACAAGTGTTTAGAAATAATGACATTATTATACATTTCTTTAATTGGCACTCTGGATTCACTGGTAAAGGGGCTTTCATCGCAAGAATTTGCTGCCAGTAATGATTTGGTTCTTTCATTGCCTGAGAGAATCCAAGCAATCCCGGACGGCACTCCTGCTGCACCTAAACAAACTGGAGGTTGGGGAGCTTCTGCCTCACGTCCTGAAATTAAATTTGATTCAGGTAATTGAAATTCTCCAAGTCTAATATACAGGTATAGTAGTTCATGAAAGTGATGCTTTGTAATTGACTGTTTCTATTCATTTCTGTGTATTATTTCAATCACAGATGGCCGACTCGATGATGCATACTTTGAACCAACCAAAGAATCAAGTCAGTTTAGGCAGGAGTATGAAATGCGTAAAATAAAACAGGCAAGTCGCTTTTAGAAGTTGTAACCAGAGAGCTTTTATCTTTTGCATGATGTTATATGTAGAATGTTAACTTGGACATCATTTCAAATCTAATTATATGAATCTTTTAGGATGAAGGTTTGGATGTGATTGCAGAAGGATTGGATACTTTGAAAAACATGGCACACGATATGAACGAGGTCAGATTGCCTACCGTGTTTGTCTTTCAACCTTTGCATGTGCGATATATTTATTTGAATGTTTAAGTTTGCCAAATGCAGGAATTTGATAGGCAAGTTCCACTGATGAATGAGATTGATAGTAAGGTGAGATTCCTGTAAATCGAAGACTCTGGAAAACACCAAAATTGAAGTTCTCAATACTCTGTAAATAGGAAGCTGAAGTTAAACACAATGCTATTATTTTTTGTTTTATATAGGTAGACAAGGCATCTTCTGACCTTAAGAATACAAACGTTAGACTTAAAGACACAGTTACCCAGGTTATTAACTCATTCAGTCCTAGATTTCCATCAATTTCTGGTTGCATTAGTGGTTGATTTCTTGTTGAATCTTATATGATCTTTTGTTTTCATCCAGCTTCGATCCAGTCGAAACTTTTGTATTGATATTGTTTTGTTGATTATAATTTTGGGAATCGCTGCCTATTTGTACAAGTAAGGCTTCTTTATCTTTTGTAGAACTCAAGAATATGCCAAAACTCTTGTCGAATTCTAGTCCAGTTATTCTGTAACTGCCACATGTCTCTTTTCTGCTTGAATATTGGAAATTTAGGTATTGACTAATATGCTAAAGTGTGAAAAACTAAAGGTCCATGTTTATCTGTTTTTTCCCCTATGAAGACTTTAAAATGTCAAATTTCATTTGGTAGCTTTTATAAGGTGCACCGGAAGTTAGAAATTAGTGATAAAAGTTTTAAGACTTAGCCATGAATTATTAGATACAGCCATGAATTATTAGATACAGATCATAGCATATCATGAGTAGAATAAAAGAATTGTGTACCTTTGAATTAGGTTGATTAAGAATAACTGTCAGAAGGAGAAGGATGAGAGGGATAACTACCCTCGTTCCGTTTAGCAGCAGAATGTTCAGAATAATTAACCGTCTGATGGGATGACGTTTATATAGTTAAACGGCTGAGGACATGGACCTCTCATCGGGCTTAGCTAGATGGTCCAACCCATCACGGTCCATTTATAAAGAATAGCCCAATCACACATATTCGTCAACTCATTAGTGCTTAACACAGTAGACCATAATTTATAATATAATATTAACTTATAATAATTGATTATTGTCAATCCATAATTAATTAAAATATTAATCCAACAATTAGGTGAGTGGCTACTTAAAAAAAAAAAGCATGAGGTCTTTACTAGGTTGGCTACAGGCAGATAAAAAAGCTTAATGAGAGGGTTTAAAATTCTTCTGACATGTTATCGTTTCATACTATCTCTGCATTCCCCATCTTTTGCGCGTATTCTCTCTCTTAAATACTAAAATTAAAACTACAGTATTAACCATTCTTCAAGAAATTTATTGAAACCTTGTGTCCTGTTTGTAGTTGAAAATTGAAATAAGGATGCTATTATCAATTTAAGCCATTGTTTTTAAACTTCTGGAATGGTAGCTTTTTGTCTCTATAATCTATATGGTGGCATACTAGCATGTTTTAGATGGTGCATACTATTACTTTTTTTTTGTTCAGGTGATGCTTAATATTACCGGTCATGTATATTTCGTTTTTACTTACAAGAGATATCATTCTGACTTGCTGTGCTTTTGTTGCAGTGTGCTAAAATGACACGACTTACAAGACCATTGTATTTATTCTTGTGGTATACGTGTGTTTCTTGTATTTTCTTGAGAATATTCTCTCATTTTAAAAAAAAAATAATATTGGTGGGAATTTTTCCTTCCACTTGAGAGATTCCAGCTGTCCTTTATGAACATACTATATGCCCTTATGTTACGTGTCATATTATCATATAGTTGCGGGTATTCTTTGCTGGGATATATCGAGATTTTTTTTTTAACAATAAAAAATGGAACTTATATGTTATCAAACCATGGACTCTCCAAGGTATAAAGTGTATCAAGAAGACCCCAAATAATTACAGATACGCAATGTCAATAAAAAATTAGTCAATTCCCAAACAAGCCATGAGACTTGACTACCACAAATGAAAACCAAAAACAAAAACGACATTACTAGCTCTTAGCCACCAAAGAGAATACCGCTTTACTTTATCCAACAACTGATCAATGAAATTATATATATTGTTAAACAACCTTTGATTACGGTCATTCCAAACGATCCACGTACAAAACAATTAAACAAACTGTATAAAAGAGCACTTCGCACGCTGCAAGCTAGGGATATATTGAGATTTATTCTGGCTCTTTTGGATCCCATATTTATATTCTCGTGGAATCTACTAATTCAATGATTGCCTTGAGGATATCTTAACTTATTATTATCATACAAGTAATTTATTTTCATTAGGAACAAAGGAGAGACGGGGCAATAAAAATTAGGCTGCCTAGAAATTATCTAGCTAAAAACAAGACTAGATAAGAAAATGTAGAATCTCTTAATATACAAGTAACTTTTTGTGATTGTTTTGGGCACGCAATATTTGTTCTTGACTTTAAAATATGTGATCTGATCCATCGTACATTTCTATGCGAAAACAACTATGTCCACCCCTATGTTCCTAAGAAAAACCTTTGGAATTATATTTTTGGACGGGACAAAAACTAAATTTTTGTTCTAAAGTACACATTTGGACGACACAAAAACTGAGTTTCATAAGATGTGGTTTTTTGGGTTGAAAAAGTATCTCCCTTTCTATCCACAACAATCACGGAAAATAAAAATAAATAATAAAGCCTTCAACATTCAAGACACCCTCAAGTAATGCCCATCTACTCTAAAGAGTATCGTCTTGCTTTCTTTACTCTTAAATCTCCACCAGGTTACCTTACCTGCAAATGATTCCTAGCTTGTCTACTTAAAATAAAATACACACATCTACAAAGTTTGCAGGGGTTTGCCAGGTTGCTGATGAACTCTATCCACTTCACATATAATATATTCCTGATATATAACCCCTTTCTTGTGAAGATACAAACATGAAACAATGCTGGAATTACTTTTCAGTTATATCTTCAGATCCCTAAGGTTAAATACTGTGCATATTTACACGGCAGGGACAAAGTAGTTTCCAATTCCAAGGTCATTGTTTGAACTATGTTAACTTACAAGTTTATAACATTCCCAAATCCAAAACCTCACTACAATGCAACTCTGGATGCTTTCAGTGCAGTGAATTTTTAGTACTTACAAATTAATAACTTTTTATCGGTCATTTAAAATAAAAAGAAAGCAATAATTACTTAAATCTTCATAAATCAATTTTAAAGGTATAATACATATATACAATCAACAACCCAGTTCCATTAGGATGGCCCTTTATTCTTCAAATTGTATCTCACATATACCTATACACACTATTGAAATAATACCCTATTCTTTCAGCTATATACTACTACTACTACTATGTCCTGTAAAGAATAATCACACGACACACTAAATTCTTCCTTATTTACATATAGAATTAACTTTCCATCTAGCACATGAGCCCTACAGGTTCTATATATGCACATAAATAACCATGTAAGTACATACACCTAAGTTACTTATGTATATCCAGTGAAGGTTAAGCTATTAAGCTCTTGAGGTTGTATGATTGAAGTCCACTGATCAAAGCTGTAGAAATTATACCCTTTGCTTAAATCTTTTTCAAAACTTTGCTTCCTACCATCAACTTCTCTGCTTAAACTTTTATTGAGGACATCATAAAAGTCCATGGCAACATTATCTTCGACGGCTTTTCTCTTCAGTGGTTTATTAAACAATCCCTCAGTTGTCGCTGATAAGAACTGTGCTCCTATCACGTTTAAGTTGTCATCATAAGATGAAGCTTGTATATTTACATTGTCTGAGGTCATACCGATGGAATTAGGCAGAGCACTCTTAGAAGCCAAAATATAAGGTAACATTGGATATTCATTCTGTACATAGTTTTTAACTGGTTCAGGACTAGAGTTCACGGTCATTTGCTGAAATTGACTAGTTGATTCATAGCTAAGTTCATTTGAATCTTCCCAACTGCTTCTTGGGCTGCCCATTTTTTGTCGAACACGACATAGCACCCACTCATCCAGCTGAAGTAAAAGAAGGAAAATAAAATAAAATTGTCAAATATCAAAATATTTTAAACTATGAAGCACTAAATCTTCAGATTAAAGGCATGTCCGGTGTTCGACGCGTATCATTGTCAAACACCGACACATATAGGTACATTTAATTTCTTTCGTTTTTCAAATTATCAGTATTGAGACGCCAGTGTGTGTCTGGTGTCTGTCAGTGCTTCGTAGAATATAAAAGATGAAAAAATTGAACTCATGGAATTGACCTACTCTCATAGAGCCACTATGATTGGAATTTGAGATCGTTGAATCATGCAACCTATACTCATGCATGACCCACTCAGTTTTAGATCCCTTTGGTGGACGTCCCTTATAGAACACAAGAGCTTTCTTCACTCCAATGCTTTTCAACCCACATGAAGTAAGAATAGGTTTGTCAGTTCCAGTTGCTTTCCAATAGCCTATACCAGCTGCTCTATTAGGCCTCAATCCTTTGGGATACTTTCTGTCCCTTGGAGTAAAAAAATACCATTCTTCCTCACCAAACAAAGCCTTACCTGTTAAAATGAAAAGCTTCCATTCCTTTAATGAACTTCAAAATAATAAGAATGAAAAGAATACTATAAAATTAGTGAAGTTGTTATAAAGACAGACTTGGAAGCTCCCACGGATTGTACTTGTAAAGATTTATTTCTGCTATGAATGAAGCAGGAAGAGGAGATGAAGTCACTTTGTTTCTTAGATAGTGAACAATGAGTTCTTCATCAGAAGGGTGGAATCTAAATCCAGGAGGGAGTTGAATTTCCGAGTGAGGATTTTTGTCCATGAAGATGAAGGTAGAATGTCGACGTAGGAAACTAGGAAATTTATTGTTCAGTTGCCGATATTATCGACCAAAATGGTTGTAAGCTTGAAATCACTGTGCATAGGTTATATATATATATATATGCGTTTGTTGTTTGATCATGCAGATAAGGACAATTATCTTGTAATATAATACTAGGTTGGTATGTGCATCAGTGTGAAAAGAGATGAGGAAAACAACCCTTTTGTCCCATGTTATATGACAACATTCTTCAAAGGATATTTTTAATCAGCATGATTACTTTGAAATTTAGACAAAAGATTGAGTCTTGTGGTGACCAAAATCAGGTTATATTACAGGATATACAGCTCGGTTTCAAATCTGAACGACCAAGTTTGTCAGTTTTATGCATTAAACTATCAAATATTTCTAAATCAAAATGCTTATCTGCCTCAAGTTGCAAGCAATATAGTTTCATTTCAAAATTAAAATATATGATGGTGGGTCAGAACTTCGTATAATTGTAGATTCGAAGGACTGTCTGGGGATATGAAATGGGTGGTGCAGAATACATGTAGAATGATATAGGGCCTATTTGCATTGACTTACTTGAGCTTATCTACTAACATAAATACTTGTGAGATTGTTTGAGAGAGCATATAGGCTTATGACATATCCAGGATAGCTTAATTATCCCCTTATAACATATTAAGTTGTTTATCCAAACATATTGGCTAGCTAAAGAGGATTATACTTGGTTCT
This sequence comes from Medicago arabica, assembly GCA_946800305.1. Taxonomy (NCBI): domain Eukaryota; kingdom Viridiplantae; phylum Streptophyta; class Magnoliopsida; order Fabales; family Fabaceae; genus Medicago; species Medicago arabica. The sequence goes on from OX326969.1 coordinate 52,734,233, forward strand.
AATTTTTAAAACACTTGATTCTGAGTTACTATAATGATCTGTCAACTTATGATTTTATTAAAACAAGATAATTCCAAGCTGTATTTAATCAGAAAACAAGTATGCAAGATTTTTTAGGCTCATGTGTGAAATTGTTGCAGCAGATCATTGGTTACTTGGTCTGAAAACTCTTGAACTTCTAAAATCTCAATTGGCTTATTATGCTATGAAAGCTGCAATTTAACATGTAGCAAAAGCATGCAGTCCTGCAAGGGAAAAGTGGGACTTAGAGATTTTTTTTAAGAATAATGACAATTAAGATTCAAGATCTTAAATTATTATTATATGCGTACATATAGTCATGGTTTCAATGGCTGATTTTCTAATCCTTGCTATAACTTCTCATATTTTCATGTAAAATGAATCACATACTTTAGTAGAATCAGATCCAAAAATAAAATGTACAGTATAACTCTTCTAAGGGATAGAGCAATATTTAGGTAGCTTCGTCCCTCTTGAGTTACCGCGTCGTTAACATGCTACCAATTACCCACCTAGCTGGTATACTCTCTCGGGTCTCAAATATAAGAGAAAAATCGACATATTTGGTATAAATATAGTGTTAATTTTTGCAATTTCCCACCTTTTCCTTACTATCAGACTTTCTAATGGTAGACTGTTCACTATATTCATTCCTAAAATAAGATAAATGTTATGTCCCTTCGAACTTAAGAAATTGCATTGTTGTAACTCAATCTTTATGGGCTGCAGATTTCGGTTCCAAGATGAACTTTTTCTAATCAAAACCAGCTTTGCTAGTTATAGTTCTAAAAAATTTAGTGCATTAAATTCTGGTTACCTTTTATATACTAGTAGGATTATTGATACATAATAAAATTTAGAAATGGTAAACCTTAGAATGGTCAATCTGGCTCTAAATAGATAAATAAAAGCACAAGAACATAACATGTGAACATAAGTTTCAGTCAATTATGTATACTTCTCTCACAATAGAGTGACCGTTGTAGTTTTCAATTATACAATTTTTGAGGTACAGAGGTACAAGTTGTGTTTAAATATTACGATCCAGATTACAAGTTTATCCTTGAATCATAGTGCCGAGGGTTCAACTATGCTCATTGCGATTTTAGGTCTACTATGTTCGAGCATCTGCATACTTATCATCAATGAATATGAGCCACACTCGATAGTTACAGGCCGGTTACATCAGGAAAAAATAATAGAGGTACCAGGTTGAAAAGAAAAAATGGGCATGTCGGAGAAGGATGTGCCGGTATTACCTGTTATTCCTATCGTATATTTGATGATAGTTCCATCCATTGCACAAAACTCCAAGAAATGGAACATGAATGAAAGCTGAATAAGCATAATAAGACCAACTTGATTCTGTAATTTGGCTTCTTCTTCTTGGAATTAATCAATTTAACTCAATGTCTCAATTTATGTTCTCCTCTTATTGGACAGGCTGTTTTCACACCATATGCCCCCATATACTTCAATCAATGAACATGATTATGATCATTGTGGTCAGCATTATGATTAATTGATTATTGCTGCTATATTGTTATTATTATTTTAGTTAATTTGCATCAGATATATACAAAATCAAGATCATATGATGGAAATTATGATTTATGGAAATCTTGCGTGTGAAATGGGAATTAAAAAGATATTCAAATATGTTACCTTAGCAATATAAATGTTCAAACCGAGGCTTCAATTTGTTGGGTTATAACCAAAGGCATCGAGTTCTACACCCGGTTTTGAACAATTTATGTAACATACAAAATGCTCCATCGAGTGCTATATACAAACAAATAAAAATTTAAGAAAAACCAAGACGTTTTATGCAGTCAAATATGTACCCATAAAAACGGTTTTGGCAAGGTACCCTACTACTTCTTTGGATATTTTGTGAAGAAAATCCTTAACGTATCCATTTGCATGGAGTGGATGAATTAACTATTGGAGATTACAAAAAGTTTAGGCTAAATACCACTTTTCATCCATTTAGTTTGAGAGAATTCTCAAGTTAGTCCTTTAAGTTTCAAAAATTTCAATTACGTCCTTTTAGTTTGACAGAATTTTCAAGTTAGTCCTTTAAGTTTCAAAAGTTTCAAATAGGTCCTTTTAGTTTGACAAAATTTCCAAGTCAGTCTTTTAAAGGACTAACTTGGGAATTCTGTCAAACTAAAAAGACATATTTGAAACTTTTGAAACTTAAAGGACTAACTTGGAAATTTTGTCAAACTAAAAGGACCAAATTGAAACTTTCGAAATTTAAAGGACTAACTTAACAATTTTGTCAAACTAAAAGGATCAAAAATGTTATTTAACCAAAAGTTTATCATTGTTCTTTTAAAAAAATTCGTGTGAACGAATGCCCTGGGGCAGGGGCACTATTTAAGCATTATAAATTAAGAATTATTTTTTAAAAAAGTCAAATAACTTAATTTCAATACATTAAATACCCAATTAACCTTAAAGAGTATCCTCGAGGTACTCGTTAACCTTTTCCTTAAAAGAAAGTATATCACTGTATAACTAAAAACCGAACCTACCTTAACATCCAAGCATTCTAATTTTCTCCACTTATTTCATATTTTAAAAGTGTTGTAATATATTTTTCACCTTCATTTTCAACACTATCAAACATATTTATTAGGCTAAATTGCATTTTTGGTCCCTTAACTATTTAGGTAGTATCGCTTTGGTCCTTGAATTAAAATTCGAATTATTTTGTTCCCTTAATTTCTCTTCGTTATATATTTTGGTCATTTCCCTTAGTTTTAATTAAAAACGTTAGGTTTTCTTCATTTTCTTCTGAAATTTTTCTGGAATTCTTGTTGTTGAATGTTGATGGAGATGATATGAAGATGAAAAAGAGGAGAAGAAGATGAAGAAAACCTAACATTTTTGAATTAAAACTAACGGAAAGGACCAAAATGTGTAACAGAGAGAAGTTAAGAGACCAAAATAAATCGAATTTTAGCTAAGGGACTAAAGCGATACTACCTAAATAGTTAAGGGACCAAAAATGCAATTTAACCTATTTATTATTATATATATATGATCAGACAATCATTCAAAAGTTCATTCTCATACAATTAGACATGCAAAAGCAATGCCAACTTCAAAAGTAAATTACTCTATTGGATAAGCAAATTAATCTATATTTCCCCTAGATATGATAATTTTGAGATTAAATAAATGAATAAAAGTAACATCTACAATTTAAAATTGAGAGACACAGAAAGAGTAAAAAGGCTTCATTTTTTCTTTCTTTTATATTGTGGATGTGGTGAAGTTGATTTTCTTATTCCATTTGATGCACAAGGAACCTCCTTGTCTATCTTTTAAAGCAACACTTTAATAATTCTCTTTCTTATTTCTTTTAAGAAAAAACACTAAAGTCACTTTTATTTTGGATTCATTCAGAGTCGGTAGTTGCTCTATTTTATTCTTGTTATGGGTTAGCCTAAGCCCTTTTGGCTGATACGTTAGGCGTTTCCTTTTTAAAGTTTTGTAGTTTCCTTTGTTTTTCTCTTGTTATTTTTCATTCTCATGTAAGAAAAAATAATTATATTACTATTTAAAAGTTTTTTTTTTTCAATTAAGAGAAACTCTTTTGGACAATATTTGGACACTCGCAAAAATGAAAAATAAAAGTTGAAAGAAAAGAATCAAATTATGTGTATTTTTTAAATAAATTAAATGATATGTATTTTTACGCGTATATCCAAATAATGTGTCGTCTGATCAAGTATTTTCCTCAAATTAAATGCATGTCAAATGGAAAAACGATAGTCCATCAATTTTGGATTGCATAACCACTACCAAGTGTAGAGTGATGAGACATTTTATAACCTCATGGTCATCGATAATTGATTATAGCTAGACAACATAGACTGACCACATATTAAGCCAAAATAATAACTTAATCAAAAAATGAACCGATATTCGATAATTAATTTGTTAAATTTGTTTCATGAATAAAATGATGTTAAATTTGAGGATGACATATGAACTCGACTGCCAACACGGTAACGAATATTGCACACCCATAATTTAATGTGACAAACGACGCAAATTCCAACCATTTATAGCCACACAATCCAAAATCGATCACGAGACCGGGTCAGATTTTTTTAGAAAACAACAACAACCCAAAGAAGTCCAATCCTTTGACGCGGTAGGTGCAAAACTGAATCATCAAAACCCACAGAAAACAGAGCAACCGAACCTGCAGAGAGACAACCCTAGATTTGCAAACAACCGTCCAAACAGAAACCACCATCGACACCCACCACGACCCTTGCAGACGGCGAATCAAAGTCGGAGGAGGGTTGATCGTGTTGGAGCAGAGGCGACCGCCAGAAAGAATCTCACCTTGGTTGTTGAAATCAGACGACCCAAACCACCAGCAATGTGGAGGACATCGGGAGGGAGACACAAGGAACAAGAACAACCTCCCCCAAAACCATCGACATTGAAATCGTCGAGAGATGTGGCAGAGGGGTGGTGCGGAGGGCAACAACCGCTCATCGCACCACCATCTTTATTAGCTACATTAGATAAATGTTTGGAAAGCGGTGATTGATTGGTGTGGCGCGGCTAGGTTTGGTGTCAATGTTAACTTGAGTTAAAAATTAAGTTCATTAACTAAATGAATTGAATTTAAACTATATATAATGGAGTTGTTTGATTCATGAGTTGACTCGATCATATGTATATGTTTTGGATTTTTGGAGCGTGAGGTGAGAGACGAGTGAACAATGAGAGTAAGCAAGTGTTTGTTGGAGCGAGAAAAATAAGTCGCAATGTAGTGTTGCATAAAAAAACAAGTAAAAAGGTATTACTTTATATCCTCATCGAAACAAGTAAAAATAAGTGTTGTAACGGCTTATTTAACATCATCAAAACTAATCCATGTTTACTCAATTGAAATCGATTGGACTACCCGCTAAATCCGTCCAACATTACATACCTCCTATCTTCCATTATTTCATACTGTTTTCGCTGGTTCGGATCGGATGAGACCCGTTTGTCCACCCCTGGTCTATACCATAATGAAAGATCACTTAGCTTTTAGAACCAACATAAGAAAATTACTTAGTTTCGAAAACGTATACCTTTTTTTCCATCACAAGTAACAGCATATATTGACTTTTTCTTTAATTTCCCGGTCTCAACCCAACCACTACTTCTAAATTGTATGGTTGATATGTGGACCACATACTCAAAAGCCTGTTTAGTATTCTTTCACATATGATTAAATATTACTAATGGAGTAGTGTTTATAGATATGCTCATCCTCGTCGACTTTGCCCTTTTATAGACCAGTTGACTTTCATTGCAACAAAGTAGGTGAGGATGAGCTTTTACCATACACTAATCTGCACAAATAAACAACATAGCTAGCACGTTAATTACAGTTAAATTATAGGAGAATCAGTGACCATCCTTCCTTTTAGCTTGAAATTTATTTTAAAATCAACATAATTATAATCCTTTTTTGGCTGTGTTGATGTTCAACGATTAGCTTAGTTAGATTTCTAAGATGCTCACCTAATGGGAATTTAAACATTACTTCAGCTCAATTTTGACCGACCTATAATGTAATAGACAATTCAACTGTTTTTGTCTTCAACTATTTGGAGCTTCTCACGATCTAATCTAGACTAGATGGTGTTTTTCTTCATCCCTATGCTCACTTCCCACCCATTTACAAACCCAACTACTTTGTGCTCGCATATAAATAATTATATGTTTTTAGGCTAATGCTAACATGTCCTTGCTAGAAGAACACATGTTAAAAAATTTAAAATAGAAATAAATGTATTAAAAGTTGTGCATTCAACTTTTTAAAGTTAAAATTTTGTTCTTTTTAATGAAAAACTCCTAATTTTAGATTCTTTAACTTGTGCCTTAAGGGCACAAGTAGACATGACAACAAAACCCGCCTCGCCCCGAATTTAACAAGGAAAACCTGATTTAACTGGTTGAGGGTGCGGGGGAAATCTGAGTTTTTAGTACGGGGGCATCCCCCGCCCCGCACCCGCTTTTTGAAATTTACTTTATTAAAAATTTTAATCGTATTTTCATAAACACCAAACTATTTTAATGTATTATTACTCTTTAGAAACATAATTATTATATTTATTTTACTCTTTTAAAAAAAGTTTATTGAATATTTAATTACTAATATAATTATTGTATTTTATTGCTATGAAAAAATGAAAAAAAATGCATTTTTTAAATATTTTATAAAAAAATAGAGTTTTCGTGGGTGGAGATGGGGGCAGGGTTGAATGTTTAATTTTCACCTCCGATATATTTGGAGACGGAGGCGGGTGCATGCAAGCGGGTGCGGGGACATGATGCTTAAACTCGCTCCCGCCCTGTCTCGTTGCCATGTCTAGGCACAAGAAAACAAAACTCATGTTTTTAAAAAAGAAAAATTTCGTCTCAAATTATAAGTTGTTTTGGAAAAAAAAATGTCACATATTATAAATCATTTTAAAATATCAATGAAACATTAATGTTATTTTTTTTTCTATTATAGACATAAATATTTAATACTCTATCTTCTTTTAATTTATATTTTTCATACCATCGTTGAAGGGTAATTTTATAAAATAACACATAATTTCTCTTTCTCATCCAAAATTAATTATATTTTTAATTTGTGTGAAATATTTGATTTGCTTTACCATGCTTGTAAAGAAATGAAAACCAAGGCGATGCATTATTTTTTTTTTTAAAGAACCAAGGCGATGCATTATTAAAATCAATGCTTGTACTTGATTGTATTTATATATTTCATAAGAGAAATGATAATTAGTGTAGAATAATTTTTAACTCTTTTTTTGAGAGAAAAATAATAGCGATAAAAAGGTGAAAAAATACAAGAGATATAATTGTTCCAAAAAATATCTTTATCCAAATATTAGAAAATTTGAGTACAAAAATATAGTTTCATTATCTCATAGATTTTGGGATGAATTAGGACAGTGAAGCAGGGACCCAGAGAGTTCAATTTTGGGACCCTCACGAAGACTATGACAGAGACAGAGTATCACGGACGGTCCTATCAGTCTTGCATTGGGAAAAGATTGGTCCACCATACCACTGTCCCTGTGTGTGCATGAATGCTCCTCTGACGCTGACCTACAATCTGTTACAGTGTCTCGCATGCTAAAAAGAAACCTTCACTGTAATTATGGCTTAATCATTCAATACCAGCTTATAAAGGCAAGTAGCTTTTCTGTTACCCCTCGTATTCAAGAACACCGCCATCATTTTAACCTTTTTATGTACAAACAGTACTAGCCCCACTATTCACATTTCAACGTGTACACATGATCAACATTGGTGTATAGATTAGATAGACCAAATCTAATTAAAGATCATGATAACAAATGCATTTGGTACGGAGTAGTTAAGAAAGTAAAATATGAGAATATTAAAGAAAATATTAAAAAATATCCTTAAGATATTGTTTAAACATCTAAAAATAATAATTTTTACGATGAAAATTATGTATTTATGATTTTTATATATATTCGACTGTATTTTCAAAACAAAGTTTTTCATTGTAAATTTCTTATATAATGTCTTAGGACATTGATTAGAAAAGCTCAAATATGAAATATAAAAGATGACTTAAGTTGAATACATTATTTTTTTAGACAAAAATTCTAATTTCAGATTTTTAACAATGTCTTACTCTTTCTTTTTATTTATTTAAAGAAAATGTTAATTTATGTTCTAAGAGCACATGCTAACAAATTACGTATAGTTATTAAGAGTACAAAATTGTATTTATCAATGTAAAATTTATATTTTTAAGTTCTCTAACTTATGTGCTTGGAGCTTGTTAAAAAAAAACTTATGTGCTTGGAGCATAAGTTCAACAAGACCCATTAATTAATGGCTAAAATGCTCTTTTGATCCCTTAACAACATTTATAGTATCTTTTTGGTCCCATAAGTAATAAAAACTCCATTTAGGTTCTTTAACTTGATTTAAAGTATCAGTTTGGTCCTTTCTGTTATTTTATTTCAAAAAAACGTTAAATTTAGGGACCAAATTAATACTAATTAAATAAGCTAAAGGACCAAACTAATACTAATTAAATAAGTTAAGGGACCAAAATTTAACGTTTATTTGAATTAAATTAACAGAAAGGACCAAACTGATACTTTAAATAAAGTTACAGGACCTAAACGGAGTTTTTATTACTTATGGGACCAAAGCGATACTAAAAATGTTGTTAAGGGACCAAAAAAAACATTTTAACCTTAATTAATCAAGTCTTTGAAATTTTTCACAGGACCTAGCTAGTTGGAGTTTGTGCTCTATTTGTAACAAAATGCAGAGTGGTAATGTGTGTTGTGCTGGACTTGGTTGGTTGTATTTGTTCTGAGAAAATTTATCGTAAATTTGTATGCGTGTCTGCAAAAGAGAGAGAGAATGTGTGTCTTTGTGATGGCCCATCCAAAATTTATGGCTGAGGTTAACAGTTCCCTTTGAGGATACCATTAAACAAAAAAACAAAAAAACTTACCTCCTTTGGTCACAAGAGCTATACATCACCACTATTATGAAAAGTATTTGGAATAATAATTTTATTCGAGTTATGTTCCAGTAATACATTGATATCATATGATAAAAACATAATATTAATTTTTCAATAGTACTTTAAACATATGCATTTTTATAAAGAAATCATTAATTTATATTGAATTTTAAAAAGAGTTGTATATTAAGGGACAAATAAACATTTGAAAAAGATCTTATAGTTAAGAATGAAAGGAGTAAACATTAATTATGGTATTCTCTAACTTTGCTTACTTATCTTATTAGAACTTCGAATTATCAAGTATTCTTCACCTAAAATTAGTGGATTAAAAAAAAGTGTATAAATCAATTAAACATGTTACAACTATTTTTTTTTAAAGGAAACATGTTACAACTATTGGTACTATATATATGTTATTTTCTCGGATATTATATTTATTTTCAGATTAGTTTATTTAAGAGAAAATGTTAACCAATGTCCCAGGGTATTGGCTAAGCAATCAAAATAGATAAATCTCTTATTTTTAAATGTTAACCCGAACGCAATATTAACCCTAGATTTAACCTAATTCTATCGCCTGATTTTACTATATTAACCCTAGATTTAATTTAATCAAAATTTATTATCTCTTATTTCTAAATGTTAACCCGAACGCAATATTAACTCTAGATTTAACCTAATTCTATCGCCTGATTTTACTATATTAACCCTAGATTTAATTTAATCAAAATTTATTATCTCTTATTTCTTAATGTTAACCCGAACGCAATATTAACCCTAGATTTAACCTAATTCTATCGCCTGATTTTACAATATTAACCCTAGATTTAATTTAATCAAAATATATTATCTCTTATTTCTAAATGTTAACCCGGACGCAATATTAACCCTATATTTAACCTAATTCTGTCGCCTGATTTTACTATATTAACCCTAGATTTAATTTAATAAAAGTCTATTATCTTTTATTTCTAAATGTTAACCTGAACACAATATTAACCCTAGATTAACCTAATTCTATCGCCTGATTTTACTATATTAACCCTAGATTTAATTTAATAAAAATCTATTATCTTTTATTTCTAAATGTTAACCTGAACGCAATATTAACCCTAGATTAACCTAATTCTATCGCCTGATTTTACTATATTAACCCTAAATTTAATTTAATCAAAATGTTAATTGTTATTGAAATCTTCTATTGTTATGCAAAGCAAAATAAACTCTTATTTCTAAATGTTAACCCGAACGCAATATTAACCCAAGATTTAACCTAATACCTAAATGTTAACCCGAACGCAATCTCTGACTTATAAATGTTAACCCGTCTCACTATACTTAACCTAATTTTTCCCTCCACACTTTTGCAGTTAATGTTTATCTCTTCTCTTATTTAAAAATGTTAACCCGTCTCGCTAATATTAACCTAATTTTTCCCTCCACACTTTTGCATTTAATGTTTATCTTAAGTAAAATAAAATTATGTTCCTAATTATATGCTATTTTTTTGGAAAGGAATAACTGTTAACCCGTCTCGCTATACTTAACTTAATCTCTTACTTATAAACTCTTCCCTTACTTAACCTATTATATTACGTTACGGTACCAAGGACGATGTCATGGAAATATTATGTTATGATACATTATCAACGTCTATGTTTCTTAATATTATGAAATACTATATGACAATCATGACATTCATATAAACTATTTTGTTATCTATTACCATCAATATTACCTTCAATATGACGCGTGCGTCAGCACGGGTCGATGGTCTAGTTTTTATAAAAGGAGAATGCTAACCGATGCTCTAAGGGCACTGGTTAACAACACCCTTATTTAAATTGGGCAAATTTTATTGTTGATCTATTAAAAAAATCTAACAATTTCGTTACATCTCTAAAAGATTCAAGTCCATTATTTATTTCTTTATAAACACATTCTCCTAATTATGTTAATCTCTTTTTGCAATACATAATAAATAGTGTTATACAAATATTAGCTACTTTTCTCTCAAAAGAGAGTCTTTGTAAACAAAAGAAATTGTCGACAGACTTCGTAAGTTTAACTCAATTGATAATGACAATGTATAATATATGTATAGTTCAGGGTTTAAACCACAATCATCACAAAAAATAATTGTCAATACATTTTGGGTCATGTTAACTTGTGTCCTTAAGACACAAGATAAGGAATCCAAAAGTACAAATATTCCTTTAAATTTTATGCATTCTATTTATTATAAAGTCAAAAATTAAATTGAATGCATACATTCTAACAAAAAGTTACTATATTGAGTTTCTTATCTTTTGCTTTGAGGGAGGGCACAAGTTAACATTTTTCATACATTTTTCACCAATCCTAATTTTTTTTATACTTTTGTGAGATCAATAAAATTAATTATGCTTAACTAATTTGTTTAGTAAATGTAAAGTTAGTTTTATTTATTTATATCAATTCATGGGGGTCGTACTTTCTCCTGAAAATATATCTATCGAGTAAAGACTAAAGAGACCAGGCATGTGACCAAGGAGAGAGAGGAAGTAAAAAGCTGACATATTATATTCTCTACTTTATTATAAGAACTTTTGGTTTTATCTTTCACATATATGCAAGTGAAATCAATAGAAAGCAAACCAGATCACCAGCTATAACAATTAGATCATCATGCACAAGGCTTTTTCATAAACTATATGGCTTTTTCTTGTCTTTTAACAGAATAATCACTTATCTCTTACAGCATTTAGGTACCCTCCAAAAGAATTTATGTTGATTTCTTAGCTTTAGATTAGTTTACTCCAATAAACCTTTGTTTTCTTCCTTGTACTTTGTGAAAACCTTTGAAATTAAGCTGTTTTCTTCTGCTCACACCTTGTACTTTGTGAAAACCTTTGAAATTTAGCTGTTTTCTTCTGCTCACAAATGAATATTCTTGGTGACCCCTTTTCACTATCCTCTTCCACTGGAGGTTTTGACAAAATTCAAAACACAAACCCTAACCCTAATCCACCACAAACCAACAAGAAGAAGAGAAATCTACCAGGAACACCAGGTAATATTATAATCAAACTTTTTTCCTTTGATAATTAACAAATAAATTAGTTTTGCTATTTTTTTTCTTTCCAAAACGTCTATTAAATTTGGATTGAAATGTTATAGATCCAGATGCTGAAGTCATTGCTCTTTCTCCAAAGACTCTAATGGCGACGAACCGATTCGTCTGCGAAATATGCAACAAAGGATTCCAAAGAGATCAGAATCTTCAGCTTCATAGGAGAGGTCACAACCTACCATGGAAGCTAAAGCAAAGGTCCAACAAAGAACCAAGGAAAAAGGTATACATCTGCCCGGAGAAAACATGTGTTCACCATGACGCGGCTAGGGCGTTGGGCGACCTCACTGGAATAAAGAAACATTTTAGCAGAAAACATGGTGAGAAGAAATGGAAGTGTGATAAGTGTTCCAAGAAATATGCAGTTCAATCTGATTGGAAAGCTCACACTAAAACTTGTGGTACTAGAGAATATAAATGTGACTGTGGTACACTCTTCTCTAGGTAATTCAACTCACTTTTTTTTACTACTATCAAAAAATTTAGGTGACTTAGTTTCAAAGATCAAAGTCATCATGACAAATCTATCAACGAATTTTTACATCGGCAGTCAAATTTAAACTTACATTCTTGCAAGATATGAGTGTATTATTACCAATTTACCCATGCAATTCCTTCATACTGATTTTTTATAAATAAAAAAAGTTTCTGAAAATCTTTTGTTTTTGATGTGGATGAAAAAACTGTTTTTCTTTTCAATTACTTCTTGGATGCATTTGCATTATATATGAATTTAATGCATACTTCCTCTTAATTTAATTATTCACAAATTAAGACAATCTGTTAATTAAGGTTTATCTCATACTATAAATCTATAATATTTTGTTGACTTAATAAAAAATGTTACTACTGCATTTCCTAGACTACCATATCTTTTTATTTGAACTTGTATAAAAACTTGTTTCGTTAAAGGATATTTTGATAATAATAATAAGGGTTTTTTTAAGAAGTTTAAATAGCAATTTTCTAATATAAAATTTTGAATAAATAATTGTTGTTTTTCAAGAAAAAGTTACTACTATATATAAGTTGTTTTAACATGTGCAACATGTTAGACAAACCCTAATAATAATAATAATAATAATAATAATAATAATAATAATAATAATAGCATTAAATTATTACGGTGAAAGTAGTTCGATTTTACTTATATTGTCCATCAAATTGTACTATTTTTTTTTGCCTATATTTGGTTATGGAGTATTTTAATTCAGAGTAGTGTTTGTTTATTCTAGTACTACTGCATAGTGTAAATGATTAGGTTTCTAATGGTACATTTTATTGCACAGGAAGGATAGCTTTATTACACACCGAGCTTTCTGCGACGCATTAGCCGTAGAAAGTGCAAGACACTCATCTCCTACAACTCTAAATTTCCAGAATGAAGAGTCAAATATGATGAACACACAAACTAGTTTGGCCCATGTATTGATATCTTCTCAAGGACTTCAAAATCTTCAACAATTTAGTCCACATGCAGGATTTCATGAGCACAGACCAAACTTGTCACTGTGGTTGAACCAAGAAAATCAACAGATTAATCATCATCCACATTCACTTGATCATGTTTCATCAGGTTTTTCTGATGTTATACAAATGGCACAAACTAATACTCCAATGTCAGCTACTGCACTTCTTCAGAAAGCAGCTCAAATTGGTTCAACAAGAAGCACTACTAATCCTTCTATTTTTAGTGGAAGTTTTGGTGTAATGAGTTCATCCTCTACACAAACTAATAGTTTAAACCAAAACCTTGATGAGGTTAATATGGTTATTAATCAGAAAATGAAGCAGCATGAGAATTTCGATCCAAGTAGTAGTAGTAGTGCAACTATGGTTGGTAATTCTAGTGGGTTTAGAGATTTCCTGGGAGTGAGTAACCATCAATTTCTACCTCAAGAGCTTGCAAAGTTTGCTTCCATAAGTTCATCGATGATGAGTTTAAATCAATTCAATGCTGGGTGCATCAATGAAAATTAATTAGTCTTTAATTAAGTGTTGACTATAATTGATATTTTTGGAACTGCATGTGAATAGATTGTAGTGGGACCCACTGCATGTTTGAGATGAATGAAAAAGGATACTGAATTTCTCGAGTAGTGCATAGTAGTAGTAGTTGGTTTTGTTGTTCTGTCTTAACGTGGTTATCGTTTTTGGCTTCTCTTACTTGAAACAAGTGGGAAAAAAATAGAATAAACTGCAAAAATGGATAATTCGAGAATCAAAAGTTTTTTTATGGTCACATAGGATTAGGATAAAAAAAGTTATAATTTTAATAGGTAATCTTTTTTTTAAAGGATAGAGTAAACTATTTATTGTTCCTTTTCAAATAAAAACTCTTTATTATTGACCATCGGTCATGCCGTTGGTGAATCTCGTAAGGCGGATGAGCCTTACGGAATATCTGGTCAAACTGGTGTTGTTACCTTACAAATTATGAATAGTATAGGAGATTCAAGTTCATATAATACTACCATGTAACACCCATTATCTTGATACGATATAAACAGAAAAAGAAATTTATAAAGGTAAATTTGTATTACAAATACAAGTTAAACACGGGACAAACCAAGTTTTAAATGTTTTAAGGGAAGTAATGAGCATTTTCCACCATAGTTTTCAAATTCATTGGTTAAATAGGTTAAAATTCTTAAAATTTGTTGTCTAACTCATCCACAAAAAACTGGTTTGTAAGGTGAGGATTGCCCCCACTTATAAACATATTGTCAGACCATCTCTTATCCGATGTGAGACTCTTTAACACATCCCCTCACGCTCAGTACTGGACATCTGAAGCGTGGACATAAATGGTGGGTGACCCGGTAACGAAAACCTGATAGCAGGTGGTCCAATAGATCTTGAAGAGGCTCTGATACCATCTTAAAATTTGTGGCTTAACTCATCCTCACAAAACCGGTTTGTGAGGTGAGGATTACCTCCACTTATAAACACATTGTCATGCCATCTCTTATCCGATGTGAGACTCTTTGACAAAAAATAATGGTTAAAAACGATCAAGATCGATGAGGAGATAACACTTTTAAGCGTCTTAATTGATTGATTTCCTTTTTGACGAGCATCAAATGCTACACATGAGTATAGTAGATTTGGATTTAGTGCCCACTCCATACGTTTTGTACGGGTATGATATTATCAAATGTGCATTTAGTTCCAACATAACTATAAGCTTTTTTTTACTCTAATAAAAAAAAATTATAAGTTTTTAAATTTTAATCTCTACAAAAAATTTATTCACTTTTAGTTTTATTTGCATTTATTTTGGAGGACTAAAAGTATCTAGTTGATGTAAAAAGTTTTTAAACTAGAAATTATTCTTGCAAATTATAATATTATGAATGACTAAAATTACCATTAAAATTTCATAGAGACTAAACTTTTTGAAACAATAGAGACTGAACTTTAAAACTTACGATTTTGTAGGGATTAAAAATATATTTAACCTTTAATAATGTTTGTTGATTAAAAAATAATCAAAAGAAATGTAATAACCGTTTCAATGCAAAATGCATAATCACACATGCAGACATGAGGCTTAAAGCAATGTTTAATATTCCTCCAAAAAAAAAAGCAATGTTTAATATATCTGAAATTTTTTGTTCGAATATAAAATAAAATTGCTTGTAATGTTTAATGAAAATAATTTTTTATTGGTGAATTTAAAGCGAAGGATTTAGTAGTTTTATTTATCGTTACTAGCAATTCGATTTTATGTACTTCCTCTGATCATATTATAAACAAAAAATAATTTATAGGTTCATTAAATAATTTATGTATTTAATTTATAAAAGTGACCAAATACATTAGTTATTTAATAAAAAAATTAAGAAAAAGTATTTTGTTTATAAATGTGATAAAAAATATTATAAGTTTTAGCGATCATTACAACTTACAAGACAGTAAGTTTGACCTTCCAATAGAGTATCTAGTGAAAAAGGTTCTAGCCTTTATGCTTTGAAAATGATATGAATTGGAGAGCTTGTGCATAACCAATGGTTAACTGGTGTAATAATAAGAAGGAAAAAAAGTCCTTAGCTAGGTCTCCATTGGCAGCGTGTCCTTAAACATGCACCAAGAAAAGGCAAAGCATTTTTAAATTGCTTAACAAGATTACGAAACGAGATTGTATTCAACTTTTTCCCTTAAAATAAAATAAATCTGTATACCACTTTTTATTGGTAGTTGTCCCAACCAACTTTTTGAGACCCGAGTCCGGAGTAGTAGCAATTTTTGGGGAGTTTGAACTCCTTCTTTCAATGCTGTCTAATGTGAATTTTTTTATCCTGTATGCAACAAAAATTCAAATCTGACTGACCCCTATCAGATTTATTTTTTAAAATAACCTACTTTTTATTTTTGTTGTTTTTTTGTCATTTTCCTCATTCCTGCAATTTAAAACGGCGGGAATGAGCCCCCTTCCCTAACATATGTCTGCGCGTGATAGGTTTGACTTTTTCATAATTTTTTTTCCATTACCGCCGTTTGAAATGGTGGGATTGAATTATTATTTTTTTTTTCATTTTTTGTTTTTTCTTAGCAACATATGTACATTAAAAACACAAATAATAATAAATAAAAACATATTAATGATGATAAATATTAATTTATTAATTTAAAAACATCGATTATTTTATTCATAAGAAATAGAAACAAAAACTACTTTCTCCGCGTCAACCATTTACGCCAATGTAAACTATGACCTCCCGTAGCACATATTTTATCTTTTTTATTTCGTACGGGTCGTTGGCCTTTCTCTTCCTCTTCCTCGTGCTCTTCCTGTTCCACGTCGTCATCAGGAATTTCAGCATCAACATTAGTTTCCATAGTGACTTCATTTTGCACTTGTGAAGCTGAGGTGGTCCAGATTTCATTAACGAAGTCATCGTCATTAAACTCTGCAGCCAGACTTTCTATGGTATTAGTTTGTGAATTTGGCCATGGAGATGCGTAGTTTGTTTGAGGATAGTTTACAATGTGTGGAGGGGTTGGTAGATTGAACGAGGAGTATTGTGATTGGTCTGGGTAACTGGTTTGTATGGTGTACTGAGTTGGATTGAAGTCATCAAATGAATAGTTTGATGTTCGGGAGCTTTCTCCATGATGACTTTGTTGAGAATAGGTTGGATATGGGATTGGGATGTTATGTAAGTTTTGGTTTGTGGGTTGTGGCGGTGATTGGTAAGTTTGGTTGTAGTTGTAGTTGGTGGATGAGTTAAAGCTTTGGTCAAAATAAGTGGGTGGAGGTGTCATGAATTGATTGTAGGGTGGAGGTGTATTTGACCATATATTTTCTTCTGAAACCATATAGGTTTCTAGCGCTGCAGGATAGTCACGCGACAATCCTGGTAAAATTCTTGCACATTATTGCCTTGGGTTTGCCAATAATACTTCTCTAGAAAGCCACAGATGATCTCCGAAAAATTCCCAATACCATGCAAAATATTGACGATTTGGATAAACCTCGTGGTTATACCGAACGCCGTGAAGTGCTAATTGATAGCGTTGGTTCCAGTTTTGGACTTGACGATGATGCTTATCTTTCAACGAGCCTTTAATTTTATCTTTGACCAATGAAATTTTGTGGAAATCTTTCAAATTATCTGGTAAGGCAGGTGGATGTTGTGGTAAGCCAAATTGAAGTCTTACTCCATCTGTCTCATGCCTCTCGACTATCTAAAAACAGACGAGATATGTGTTTGCAGACCATATCTGGCTTTCTTCTTCGTTAGTGTAATAGAAGTGGAGATAAGGCCTCCAGGAGAACTGTTTAAAAGAATGAATATTAGTCTTTAATTGTTGACTAACACTACAAGAAACATTACCTTTTGCCAGGGGCAAAACCCTTGTCAAAAGGACAGAATCCCTGGGAAAAGGGACGTTTGTGAGAGAATTTCCAAGGGGGGAAGCAATTGCAAAAGTGCTCGTCGCAAAATCCCTCACTTTTTTCCCTGTCATAAGCCCTCGCAAAATCCCTCACTTTTTTCTGCAGTTGACTAACACATTGAATGACTAACTCACGCACTGACTGGTGGAGGTCAAATCTGATTCGCAGAAAACAAGGGACTAGTGAGGGGTTTAAACCCTGGCAAAGTGTATATATTTTTTTAAAATGTTTTATTTATAAAATCGAATATTTATTTATTTAATTAATTAAATATTATAAAAATTATTTTAATTAATAAATTGTATTTAAGTTAATTAAAAAATCAATTTTTTTTAATACACTATTTTCAAAAATTGTTTTCCAACAATAAACCCTTTTAGTATTTTTTTTTATGAAATATTTTTATTTTAAAATCAGTTTTTAAAATTAGAAAATTTTAAAAAACAGATTTTTAACAAACATATTTTAAAAAAAGTTTTATAACGCAGATTTTAAAATTTTAACAAACAGAATTTTTTTTTTAAATTTCAGATTTCTTACTACACAATTTTTTTTGACAAAACCAGTTTTATTAAATTAATAATTTTCTATAGTAATTAAAAAACATGCATTTTTTAAAAACCTCTTTTCCCTAATTTAAAAAATATATTATATAGTATATATAAACTTAGTGTTGGACCATGCATTTTTTGTCATTCTAGTATAATAACTATACACAAAATTAACAAATCTACCTAATAAACATATATTCAACAACATGCATATTCTTTCCCAAAAATAATATGCATATATCATATCAAAAAAATATAAACAACATTACTGTATTATTCCGAATAAAGAAAGGGAAACAAATTTGAAATTTATTTTGACAGTATTATTTTTCAAAAAATTAACAGTATTATTTTTTTCTTCAATAATACATTAAAATCATTTTCGAAATTTATTTTAAGAAATTAAAAATAGATCTTGTGAATTCAGAGAATTAAAATTTACTAACTTGTTGAAGCTTGAAATGAGAGAAGAACAAAATCCAGTAGAGAGCAAGCTTATCAAGAACAAAAATCGACAGAAGGAGGCAAGACTTGGACACTGATGCAAAAAATATTTACGTTAGTAAGTAGTAAAAAAATCAAAACACAAATAAAAAATAAGTTAAGAGAATTTTACCAAAGTTAGAGAAGTTTAGTGATGTTGAAGAGAATAGTGTATGAGAATTGAAGTGTAAATTTTTTCTAAGTGTCAAAGTGTGAGGGTATAACACGGTGCAGGTTTATATACACTGGAAAAAAAAACCAGGGAAAAAACGAGGGGCAGCCCCTGGCAGGACTGGCGCACAGCTTTTTGGCAGACTTTATCAGGTTGAGTTGAAAAGGTAATGACAACAACATAGATTCTCTGCTGGATTCCCATTTGTGAGGGGTAGGTTGTGGCATAACCCCTGGTATATTGTCTGCAAAATCAGAAGCTGTCAGCCAATTCAAATTTCATTTTTGCAGTCAAAAAAAGCCAGAGATCATGTCCTTTTGTGAGGGGTTCATCCTTCTCAAATGGTAAGTGGACCCAGAAGTGGCTTTGGCAATTTACCAGGGATTTTCCTTGGCATATGTCGTGTCAAATTTGCCAGGGGTTTCATGCCCCTGTCAAAATCCCTGGCAAAAGGTAATGTTTCTTGTAGTGTAAAAAGCAATCACGAAAAAAAAATGTAATACCTGATCATATGTCATGTGTCATACCCCAATTTTTGACCCAAGATCCCACCGACACGCGTCATTCGATCCTGACTTTTCAGTGAAAATTTCGGCAGAGAGGTATTTTAAAATACCTCATTTTTTTGGTTCCGAGTCGGGCCCTCATCTCACTTTAGTTTTTATTTTTGTCTTTATTCATTAATTTTAATTTTCTTTATTTAGTCTTTGTGCCATTTCTGATAAGTCCAGGTCCATATAATTATTTTATCATTATTACCATTTATTTATTCATTTAATGCCTTTTTATTATCATTCATTTTTTATAAATATCATTAATTGATAAAATCTTGAAGAAAATCAAAAATCAAAAAATGTCAAAGATTGGTCCGATACGTGAAACACAGCCTGTCACGCGTAATTTTTTTTTTTGCATCCTCATCAGTTAGTTCCAATCACGTTTTTCACATAGTTCATTCCAATCCCTTTTGATAGAAACAGAATTCGGATTCAATGAGAACAATCCAAGCCAGCTTTTCAGCGGTTTTAAAACAAACCCTAGTGGTATAAGTACAGCCAGCAGACACTGCATAGGGGACGAAAAAATTCCGCAACCAAAACTTGCAAAGAATCTCACGCACAATAACCACAAACCTGCAAACAGAAAACAATTACCAGCCAAGAAACACGTAAACACGCGCACAGAGAAAGGAAAACAGAAGAACCAATCCTCAAATCCGTCCAATAACAAAACCAAATCGGCCAAGAGGATCATCCATCAGTACAAACTCACAGATCCAGTTTCATCAAAGGTAGTCTTTTTATTATAGATCTAAGTTCAAATAATTTATGTATGTGGTAAAGTAATCAAAAGAGAAGGAAAGAAAGAAATTTAAAAATCAAAAAAGAAATAGAAGGAATAGGAGTAAAAAAGAAACAAAAGGACGAAAAATAGGAAGAAAAACATAAAAAGAAACAGAGGAAGAAGAGGGTAAGAAATAGGGGTAGAAGAAGAGAAAAAAAATTTAAAAAAATTAGGGTTCCGCGGTGGCACCGCCGCACCGGCCGGCGAACCACCGCCGGAACCCCCCTTGTCTCGCCGGAATCTTCATCGGAGAAGATGAACACTCAAAGTGTTCTTGAGGAGAGAGAAGAGAGAAGGCAGAGAGATAGAAGTGAAGAGAGAGAAAGGAGTGTGAAAAATGGCTAAAAATCAGCCATAGCCTATTTATAGGCCCGCCGAATCAGGTGCGCGTGGGTGCACTGCGTTAGCATGCACCCTCGCCTCCTGTGCGAGCATCTTTGATCCAACAGCCCTGATCCCCCCTTCCTGATCCAATCAGGGCCTTCTGATTTCAATCAGACGGCCCCTGCTGTAACCCTCAGGCCCACACGCGTCTGGCCTTACCAGGCCCAATTTTCTTCTTTTTCTTAAGTTCTACACCCCTTTTTGCTATTAACACCCCTCTGCTCGTAATTTTTTTAATTCTTGCATTTTTTTTATGTTCTCGTTCGCATTCCGTACTCATACATATCATATTCTAATTACGTCATTTAGTTTTATTTAACTTTATTGCATGAATTTAGAATGTATATTAGGTGTGGTGTAAATACATATCTAGTTTAGGTTTATGCATATTTATTTTCTCACAGACATTAGAATGTAATTTAGGCGTTAATGTAAGTTATTTATTTTCATTCATTTCTCGCAGACCATAGAATGTATAATAGGTTTTTATGTAATAGCTTAGGTGCATGTGTGCGTGTGTGGGCTATGCGTTGTCTTTTATGTTTCGTAGCTTAGGTTAAGGGCCCCCATGTGGTCTAAAGCCATTACGGGTTCCCTGCGCATTTATTCTTTCCCGCTCCGTTAGCTTATTTTATTTTTTTTAGGTCAATATTTAAAAATAACAAAAACATTCAAAAATAAAAACACAAAACAACATTTTTCTCAATAAACCTTGATTTTTTAAATCAAGCGATCCTTCTTATCTTTATTTTTCTTAATCAAACTTTCAACCAATTTTAATCATACTTAGACCTTTACTTTTTTCAAATTTAAAATCAATCAACTTCACATTTTTTGCCTCTTTCTACCTCTCAAAAAAACATCTTCAAAACATTAAAATTAACCAAAACCAATCAAACGGAATTTTTACCCCGAACTACGAGGTTTTGATCCCTCACGGGTACGTAGGCAAAGGACATTGTCCTCTCAAATCAATAAAAAATGTAGATATTAGGCCCCTTTCCTTTCTTTATTCACAGTTCATTTCTTTTTAAACTAAGCAAGTTATAGCACAAAAATTAAATAAAACCAAGAGGTTCTCGTAGAGTACTACGAACATAGAGGGTGCTAATACCTTCCCTTTATGTAACCAACCCCCGAACCCTAAATCTCTTAAAGTGGTATTTGAACTTTTTTCCACTTTCTTTTAAAAATTAAATGTTCAGTCGTGAAATAAATAGTGAGTCAAACGCTAATCAAATAGCCTTGATCTCCGAAAAATGACGCGACAGAAATGGCGACTTCACTGGGGACCTCTCTAAGAGGGTTAAGCCTAACTTGGTTTTATTCGAATTATGTGCCATAACTTGCTTTAAAAAACAAAAACAAAAATAGAAATACGTGTATATATGTTCCTCCTTCTTCTTTCTCCATTCTCAAACGTGTGTGGTGAGATAAGTCCTAACCCGGACTTGAGGGAAATATAGGATAGGAGTGGTAGAATCATAGCGACATACCAAGAGTATTCTCGTGTTTTGGAGCATGTGATATAACCACACTTAGCGGAGGACCTTGAGGTGATGTATGTCGGCGTGTGTTGTCACGTTTAGACGTTATTACTTTTAAGTGTCCGTCGAAGCTAAGGACCTTAGTTACCTTTAACCCATCTTGGCCTTTAGGACGTAGTGCGGTGGCTAACCAAGTGTTGTCTTGGAATTAGTTGACATGCGATACTACACTCAAACGAGACTCTCCTACGAACGCTGTTGGACCGGGTGTTGTCCCGGGCATCCAACAAAGTTCGGAGGGGGTTGGACTTTGGGAACTTGATAGAACCCGTGATACAGGTACACATGTAACCATAGCCCTTACCAAATGACGTACTCCCCTTTGACTCCATCACTATGGACCTTTAACCTCACCATGTTTTCACTGTTTGTGTAGCATCATGCATACATGCATTCATCCATAAATATTCATTTTTGCATCCGTCGAAGGACTTATATATTTTTTTGTAAACATCATAGATATGGAGAGTACTAGGGAGGGTACTATGGAAAGCGCCGTGAAGAAAGTTATGAAGAGAACTAGGAAGTATGATTTCAAGAAGCCAGATTTGGAAAACCTGAGGAAACTAGCCAGAAGGTTAACTAGCCCGGATCACTTTCGAGATCGGTATGGATATTTGCTTAGCATTCTCAAGACAGATATTGACGAGGGACTCCTCAATACTTTGGTCCAATTTTATGACCCACGGTATCACTGCTTTACTTTCCCGGACTACCAGCTCATGCCTACACTTGAAGAATACTCTTACTGGATCGGTTTACCCGTGTTGGACAAAGTACCTTTCCATGGTCTTGAACCCGTGCCCAAAATCCCCACCATTGCAGCTGCTCTTCATCTTGAGGCAGCCGAGATAAAAGCCTGTCTTACCCTCAAAGGAGGTCTCCAATGCCTACCTTTCAATTTCCTTTACCAAAAAGCTACCATTTTCTTGGAAAGATCCAGTGCAGATGCTTTCGAATCTAGCCTCGCCTTACTTATCTATGGCATCGTGCTTTTCCCGAACGTTGACAACTTTGTTGACATGAACGCAATCCAGATCTTCTTAACCCAAAACCCTGTCCCTACTTTACTTGCCGATACTTACCTCTCAATCCATGACCGTACTAATAAGAAGCGTGGACTTATCATCTGTTGCACACCTTTACTTTACACTTGGTTCACCTCCCACTTACCTCGCCCTAAGATTCGATCAGAGTTTGTCCCATGGTCCGAGAAAATTATGGCCCTCACCCCGGATGACATAGTGTGGTGTAACTTAGCTGATGACACCGGAGTAATTATTGATCATTGTGGAGATTTCGCTAATGTACCTCTTCTGGGCATACATGGGGGAATCAGCTATAGCCCGATGCTTGCTAAACGCCAGTTCGGATACCCTATGAGGATGAGACCTGCCTACCTCTTCCTCGAGAGTGAATTCTTCCTTTACAAAGAGGATGTTCAGAACAAGAGAAAACAATTTGTACAGGCGTGGCACTCCATTGTTAGGATGGACAGAAACCAGTTGAGAAGTAAGTCAAGGATAGCCCACGAATCCTACGTCCAATGGGTAATTGACAGGGCTGCACAGATAGGGATGCCTTATCCCCTGCTAAGGTCTTTAACTTTAGCCATTCCGGAAGCACCTCCACCTTTACCCCTCAAGAATATGGAAGAATACCAGGCACGTTTGTTCGAGTTGGGACGCGAGAAAGCCGACTGGGAAGGAAAGTACCATGCAAAGGTTCGGGAGTGCGATGTCTTGATGGACCTGTTAGAGCAAGAAAATTGGAAAAACCACAAGAAAGACCAAGAAATTGCTGATTTAAAAGACCGTATCAGGGAGAAAGATGCCATACTTGACCAGGTTCCTGGGAGTAAGAAGAGGCGCATGGACTTCCTCGCCGGCACTCATCCAGATATTGAGGAGT
The DNA here is from genome assembly GCA_946800305.1 of Medicago arabica. Taxonomy (NCBI): domain Eukaryota; kingdom Viridiplantae; phylum Streptophyta; class Magnoliopsida; order Fabales; family Fabaceae; genus Medicago; species Medicago arabica. The sequence continues at coordinate 52,758,223 of OX326969.1, forward strand.
AGACCATCTCAGGAGTTGAAGAGTTTCACAGTCTATTTATCATTTATGTCATTTTCTAACTTTTTGTAATATACTTTGGAGTCCATCCCTTGGCTCAGTTTGTTAGAAAGGGAATTATCTAGTGATGTTTTAAATTATTATGAAACTTTCAACTATGATGTTTACAGAAATGCTTTTATAAATCCTTCGATAAAAATGTGTCTTTTTGCATAAACATATCATGCATCATTCTGCATTCATAGTTTCAAATCCCAAGTCTCACACAAATTCTTTATTCTTAAAGGTCAACCCGTTTGAAAAGTGGCCCGACGCATTCTCCACAAATCTACTCGCACTCACTACACTCGTGCAACTGTAAAGAAAAGAATGGACTCTCTCGAACAAGAAAACCGAGTACTCCGAGAAGCAAATGAGACCATGCAGGCCAAGATGGACGAACTGACTGAATTGGTAAAGACATTAACGGCCGCGCAAGATCAGCTGCCACCACCACCTCCTCCCCCTGGCAGTACTCAGGCTGAGGCAGGTCCCTCTTTTGTTACCTCACAGCAAGTGACATCAGAAGGTCGTCCTTGGAGCATGCCTTTTAGCTTTGGTGAAGTACTCCGTCCTCATGGCTCAGAAACTCTAGTGTCTACCGTTCACAGTGCATTTTCCACTCCGACGGTAACCTACTCAATACCTCTGGTTCATACTATGCCACAAAGAGAAGACCCTATCATTCCCTCAAGAAGTACAGGGGCCCATGACAAAGTGATCGACTTACAGGAGAAGTTTGAGATGATGAATCGGGAAATGCAAGCACTTCGTGGAAGGGAAATATTCGGGAAAGATGCTTATGATCTCTGCTTGGTACCAAATGTCCAGATACCCCACAAGTTCAAGCTCCCAGACTTTGAGAAATACAAGGGGACGTCCTGTCCTAAAGAGCATCTACGGATGTACATGAGAAAGATGTCCACGTATGTACGTGACGACCAGGTCCTCATTCATTACTTTCAAGACAGTTTAGCTGGTGCCGCACTGAAGTGGTACATAAATCTGGACCGTACAGAGGTCCGAACTTTCAATAGTCTGTGTGAAGCTTTTGTGCAGCAGTACAAGTTCAATGTAGACATGGCTCCAGACCGAAGTGATCTCCAAGCCATGACTCAGAAAGACAGAGAAACATTCAAAGAGTATGCCCAGCGATGGAGGGATGTTGCTGCCCAGGTTAGCCCAGGTATAGAAGAAAAGGAGATGACCAAACTGTTCTTGAAAACGCTAGGTCAGTTCTATTATGAGAGGATGGTTGGAAGTGCGCCCAGAGACTTCACAGAGATGGTCAACATGGGGGTGCAGTTGGAAGAAGGGGTCCGAGAAGGACGGTTAGTGAAAGAAAATACATCTGCCGGCAGTACAAGAAGGTTCGGAAACAGTTTTTCAAAGAAGAAAGAACAAGAGATCAACATGGTGACCCATCAACCAAATTATCCAACCTATAACCATATTGCTGCCATCACACCTGCCACCAACGCTACTCAACCACTAAATTATCAACTTCCCCAATTTCCTCAACAATATCTTCCCCAATATCCTCAGCAATATCCTCAACAATATCCCCAACAACCATATCAACAACGCCCATACCAGCAACAACCACACCAACAATATCCCCAACAACCATACCAACAGTATCCCCAACAACCGTATCGACAACAACAACCACTACCACAAGCTCAAAGATTACAAATTGACCCAATTCCCATTACCTATGCAGAATTGCTTCCAGGGTTACTCAAACAGAATTTGATCCAAACTAGACCACCCCCTCCAGTGCCAGAAAAACCATCACCAGGGTACAGACCAGACCAGACTTGTGCTTTTCACCAAGGGGCCCCAGGCCATAACATTGAGAATTGCTATTGTTTGAAGAATGCAGTCCAGAGGCTAATCAATGAAAAGAGAATAACCTTCACCGACTCAAACCCAAATATTCAAACCAACCCTTTACCAAATCATGGTGCTCCAGCTGTCAACATGGTCGAAGACTGCCAAGAGACTTGCCTTGTTCTTAAAGTGCAACATATCCGAACACCATTGGTTCCATTACACGCCAAGTTATGTGAAGCATCTTTTTTCAAGCATGACCACACCGTCTGTGAGGTGTGCCGTCTAGATTCGTGGGGTTGCCAAGAGGTAAAGGATGACATCCAGGGACTACTGAATCGGGGAGAATTAATTGTTGAAAGAAAATGTGACGATGTGTGTGTCATGACTCCTGAGCCTTTGGAAATATTCTTTGACAGTCGGAAGTCAACTTCTCCTTTAGTGATTTGCTTACCAGGGCCAATGCCTTATGTCTCTGAAAAAGCCATACCATACAAGTACAATGCCACTATGATAGAAGGAGGTCGCGAGGTTCCCATACCATCTTTGCCGTCTGTGGGCAATATTGCTGAAGATAGTAGAGTACTGAGGAACGAGCGTGTTATCCCTGCAGTGTTTCCAAAGAGGGTTAGCGCCCCGTTAGTTGAAGAGGTCCAAGCCAAAGATTCCAACGTACTCCAAGATGTAGGTCAGTCTAGTGGGGCCGGTACGAGTTCTGATTTCGATGAGGTGCTCAAGCTAATCAAGAAGAGCGACTATAAGATAATTGATCAACTGATGCAGACTCCGTCAAAAATATCAATAATGTCTTTACTGCTGAATTCAGAAGCTCATAGGGGAGCTTTAATGAGCGTGTTAGAGCAGGCATTTGTAGACCATGATGTGACTGTTGGTCAGTTTGGTGGAATAGTGGGGAATATCACTGCATGCAACAACTTGAGTTTCAGTGATGAAGAACTCCCAAAAGAAGGAAGGAACCATAACTGGGCGTTACACATATCAGTGAATTGCAAGACAGATGCTTTGTCGAATGTGTTGTTGGACACCGGGTCAGCTCTAAATGTGATGGCTAAAACAACTTACAACCAACTTTCCTACCAAGGCACGCCGTTAAGACGAAGTGGAGTAATGGTAAAGGCCTTTGATGGTTCAAGGAAGACTGTCCTCGGAGAGGTGGATCTGCCCATTACGATCGGGCCACATATTTTCCAGGTTACTTTTCAAATAATGGACATACAAGCATCATACAGTTGTCTATTGGGCCGACCTTGGATTCATGGAGCTGGGGCAGTGACGTCAACCTTACATCAGAAAGTGAAGTTTGTGAAGAATGGGAAACTGGTAACTGTGAATGGAGAAGAGGCTTTGTTAGTAAGCCACTTGTCGGCTTTCTCTTTCATTGGTGCCGACAATACCGAGGGATCTTTATTTCAAGGACTTTCTTTAGAAGAAGAGAATTCGAAGAAGAATGGGGCATCTATTTCATCTTTCAAGGACGCTCAGAGGGTAGTCCAAGATGGTGTGTCTACAGGCTGGGGGCAAGTGTTAAGCTTACCAGAGAACAAGCATCGAGAAGGTCTCGGTTTCTCTTCATCAGCTGGAATCCCCGAGGCAGGGTTCGTCATTGAGCCACAGAGAGGAATTTTTCGCAGTGCTGGATTCATTCATTCTCCGCCAGAAACCAACGCAGTCATTGAAGACGACTCCGAAGGAATTCCATGCAACCTTGTGACACAAGGAGGGTCTAACCACAATTGGGTTGCTGTCGACGTTCCTTTTGTTGCTCATTTGTCCAAGTAATGCACTTGTTTGTCTTTATGCTTTTAAAAAAAAAAAAAATCCTTTCGTCCTGCCCCAAGCGAAAGTGAATTTATCTAGGGCTTTTTGCTTCAAAAATTACAATCATCAATAAAATGTCGTTTTGTTTCCGACTTTTGTTTTATTTTGTGCTTTTAAAGGAAAATGGTAAACCAAAAAAACATGATCACTTCCAAAATGTCTGCATTTACACATTTCTTCTAAAATCAATCATTAAACATATGTGCAGATTAATTACCAATAAACCCGTTGAACAACGTGACTCTATGATCTCTCCCAACTTTGAGTTCCCTGTATACGAAGCAGAAGAAGAAGAGGTTGAGGAGATTCCCGATGAGATTTCTCGTTTACTTGAACAAGAAAGAAGAGATATTCAGCCTTATGGGGAAGCATTAGAAGTGATCAATCTAGGCTCTGAAGAAGACGAGAAAGAGATAAGGATCGGGGCGTCACTTGAAGCAAATGTCAAGAAACAAGTGATAGAACTTCTCAAAGAATATGTCGATGTGTTCGCTTGGTCGTATAAAGATATGCCGGGGCTGGATACTGATATCGTGGTACACCGTTTGCCTCTGAAGCCTGAATGTCCACCGGTCAAACAGAAATTGAGAAGAACTCACCCCGATATGGCTCTCAAGATCAAAGAGGAAGTACAAAAACAGATTGATGCAGGATTCCTCGTTACGTCAGAATACCCTCAATGGTTAGCCAACATAGTGCCCGTTCCGAAGAAAGATGGTAAGGTCAGAATGTGTGTTGATTATCGTGACTTGAACAAAGCTAGTCCCAAAGATGACTTCCCACTGCCTCATATTGATGTGTTAGTTGACAGTACTGCAAAATCCAAAGTTTTCTCCTTCATGGACGGTTTCTCCGGTTACAATCAAATTAAGATGGCACCTGAAGATAGAGAAAAAACATCCTTCATCACCCCTTGGGGCACTTTCTGTTACAAAGTAATGCCGTTTGGTTTGATAAACGCAGGAGCTACTTATCAGAGAGGTATGACTACCCTTTTTCATGACATGATGCACAAAGAAATTGAGGTTTATGTGGATGATATGATCGTCAAATCAAGCACTGAAGAAGAACATGTCGAATACTTGCTAAAGATGTTCCAACGACTGAGAAAATACCAACTCCGTCTGAACCCCAATAAGTGCACTTTTGGTGTCAGATCCGGGAAGCTTCTGGGTTTCATTGTTAGTCAAAAAGGTATCGAAGTAGATCCGGACAAAGTCAAAGCCATCAGAGAAATGCCTGCTCCAAAAACAGAAAAACAAGTAAGAGGATTCCTCGGGCGTTCAAATTACATCTCCAGATTCATTTCTCATATGACTGCGACATGTGGACCGATATTCAAGTTACTCCGCAAGGATCAAGGGATTGTATGGACAGAAGATTGCCAGAAAGCCTTCGACAGTATCAAAGAGTACTTACTAGAACCCCCCATTCTTATCCCTCCGGTTGAAGGAAGACCGTTGATTATGTACCTAACTGTATTAGATGCTTCTATGGGTTGTGTGCTCGGGCAACAAGATGAGACCGGAAGAAAGGAGCACGCTATTTATTATCTAAGCAAGAAGTTTACTGATTGTGAGTCTCGTTATTCCATGCTCGAGAAGACTTGTTGTGCTTTAGCCTGGGCCGCCAAACGCCTCCGTCATTACATGGTTAATCATACCACTTGGTTGATATCTAAAATGGATCCGATCAAGTACATCTTCGAGAAGCCAGCTTTAACAGGAAGAATCGCCCGGTGGCAGATGTTGTTATCCGAGTATGATATTAAGTACCGTTCCCAGAAAGCAATCAAAGGTAGCATCCTTGCCGATCACCTGGCTCACCAACCGATCGAAGATTATCAGCCTATAAAGTTCGATTTCCCCGACGAAGAGATCATGTATTTGAAAATGAAAGATTGTGACGAGCCGTTGTTCGGGGAAGGCCCAGACCCTGAATCAAGATGGGGTTTGATATTTGACGGAGCTGTTAATGTTTATGGTAGCGGCATTGGAGCAGTCATTATTACTCCTAAAGGTACCCACATCCCTTTCTCTGCCAGATTGACCTTCGACTGCACAAACAACATGGCGGAGTACGAAGCATGCATTATGGGTATTGAAGAAGCCATCGACCTAAGAATCAAGAACCTTGACATCTATGGTGATTCAGCTCTTGTAATCAATCAGATCAAAGGAGAATGGGAAACTCGCCACCCCGGCTTGATTCCATACAAAGACTACGCGAGACGGTTACTGACCTTCTTCAACAAGGTCGAATTGCACCACATCCCCCGTGATGAGAACCAAATGGCAGATGCTCTAGCTACCTTATCTTCAATGTACCAAGTAAATCGTCGAAATGAAATACCGTTAATCAGTATCAGGTGTCTCGAAAGGCCTGCTCATGTGTTTGCAACTGAAGAGGTGATCGACGACAAACCATGGTACCATGACATCAAGTGTTTCCTTCAAAGTCAAGAGTATCCACCCGGAGCATGCAACAAAGACAAGAAAACTTTAAGAAGACTATCTGGCAACTTCTTCCTGAATGGAAATATTTTGTATAAAAGGAACTTTGACATGGTGCTGCTTAGATGTGTGGACGCCCGCGAAGCCAATTTACTGATGCATGAAATACACGAAGGATCTTTCGGTACTCACTCAAGTGGGCATGCAATGACCAAGAAGATATTAAGGGCAGGGTATTACTGGATGACGATGGAAGCGGATTGTTACAAGCATGCCAGGAGGTGTCATAAGTGCCAAATCTATGCTGATAAGATTCATGTTCCACCAACCGCACTCAACGTTCTCTCTTCCCCGTGGCCATTCTCCATGTGGGGCATCGACATGATTGGTAGGATCGAACCCAAAGCTTCAAACGGGCACCGTTTCATCCTAGTGGCCATTGACTATTTCACCAAGTGGGTTGAAGCGGCATCTTATGCTAATGTGACCAAGCAAGTGGTGGTCAAGTTCATCAAGAATCAAATCATCTGCCGCTATGGCGTCCCTAGCAGAATCATTACAGACAATGGGACGAATCTGAACAACAATATGATGAAAGAACTGTGTGATGATTTCAAGATCGAGCATCACAACTCCTCTCCTTACAGGCCTCAGATGAATGGTGCTGTCGAAGCCGCAAACAAGAATATAAAGAAGATTGTCCAGAAAATGGTGGTAACTTACAAAGACTGGCATGAGATGCTTCCATTCGCATTACATGGGTATCGTACTTCCGTACGCACGTCAACAGGGGCAACCCCTTTCTCTTTGGTATATGGTATGGAGGCAGTACTTCCCGTAGAAGTTGAGGTCCCTTCAATGAGAGTTTTAATGGAAGCCGAGTTATCAGAAGCTGAATGGGCTCAAAGCAGATATGATCAGTTGAACTTAATCGAGGAGAAACGCATGGCTGCTCTATGCCATGGACAATTATATCAAAAGAGGATGAAACTGGCTTTCGACAAGAAAGTCCGTCCCCGTGAATTCAAAGAGGGTGATCTTGTGCTAAAAAAGATTTTGTCTTTCCAGCCCGATTCCAGGGGCAAGTGGACTCCTAACTATGAGGGCCCGTACGTCGTCAAAAGAGTCTTCTCCGGTGGTGCCATGACCCTTCAAACTATGGATGGTGAAGAACTTCCGCGTACTGTAAACACGGATGCAGTCAAGAAATATTTTGTCTAAAAATTATAAGAACAGCTCGGTAAGTCGAAAACCCGAAAGGGCGGCTTAGGCAAAAATGAGCGTCTCGGTGGGCTGAAAACCCGAAAGGGCGGTCCAGGCAAAAATTAGAGACATTAAACAGAGATTATCCTGATAGACTGAAAACCCGAAAGGGCGGCCTATGCAAAAATTAAGGATAAAGAAAAAGACAAAGTAACTGCATCCGGTCAGACGCCACCGACTTGGGGCACACCTGTTACCAAAGAACCTTCAATCTGAAGCATCAGAACAGCAGAACTCAAAGTTGTTAGGGAAAATAGGGTCGCGAAGTTCAATGTACCCCTTCACAAATAAATTACCATTTTTTTTTTAAATTTTTGTAAAGATCTATGGAGTCATGCCATCGGCTGACCACCGTTCAATCAATAAAATTTGAGTCATTTCTCTTTTATTTGAAATTCTCATTTATTCTATTTTTCACACTTTCTTCTGTTTTTGATGGTAATATTGCGAAACAAATTCTTAAAACTTTTTCACGTCTCTCAAAAGCATAAACAAATAAGTGCTCCTTAAGACTCATGAGTAAAATGGAGCGTACGTCGACATTCTCCTCCAGGAACGTTCGGACCCTACTAAACAAGCATGGCTAGACAATGTGGGGAGTTTTACAAAAGGAAACAAAAAAAATACAAAAAGAGCTCGCTAAGTCGAAAACCTGAAAAGGCGGCTTAGGCAATAGAGAGCGTCCCGGTGGATTGAAAACCCGAAAGGGCGGTCCACGCAAAAATTAGGGGCACAAAAAAGGAAATATACTCCCGGTGGACTGAAAACCCGAAAGGGCGGTCCAGGCAAAAGTTAGGGATTTCAAAAGAAGACAAACAAACAAACAAAAACAAAAGGAGTGCGACTGCTGGGGCATACCAATGGTTTGGCACTCTATGCGAAATGGCGACTTCTACCCAAGGTATTGGTCAATGATGGGCTTCCCCCCAAGAAACATTGAGAGTTGCTACTTTGTGCCAAGTTTCACCGTGCAAATTGTTCGTTTAGCCTACAACAATGTCATCTTCAAGAGAGTTTGCCGAGTGGGGGTGCTGCGATGTCGGCCAGTCTCCCATCCTACCTGCTTTGTCTCGTTCCGTCGAATCCACCAATTACGACCCAGTCTACACACTCATACATCCACTCATACATTCATACATTCACGCATTATTTATTTTTTCACTCACGCACAACACATACACAACATCATTTACAAGTGGTTGCATCGGTCATCCGAAATCTTGTTTTGGCCACATCCTGTCATCTCAAGTTTCTTTCCGCTTCCAAGCCGACAGTCCTACACAATGGACCGCTTACACTTTATCCGCTCTCAAGCCGACAGTCCTACACAACGGACCGCTTACACTTTATCCGCTCTCAAGCCGACAGTCCTACACAACGGACCGCTTACACTTTTCTTACCGCTTCCAAGCCGACAGTCCTACACAACGGACCGCTTACACTTTACTGCTTTCAAGCCGACAGTCCTACACAAGGGACCGCTTACATCTTACACTTTACTGCTTTCAAGCCGACAGTCCTACACAAGGGACCGCTTACCTCTTACACTTTACTGCTTTCAAGCCGACGGTCCTACACAAGGGACCGCTTACACCTTACACTTTTCTGCTTTCAAGCCGACAGTCCTACTCAACGGACCGCTTACACTTTACTGCTTTCAAGCCGACAGTCCTACACAACGGACCGCTTACATTTTTCCACAAAATGGACCCTTTACATTTTTACTATTTTCAAGCCAATGGTCCTAAATAACAGACCATTTAAGTTTATCTTTTGCCTTGTTCCAAGTTGTTAGTCCTAAACAACGGACACTCCGCGTCTATCCGTCATTCCCTTGAGTGTCATCCCCAGTGCGTCTGACCCAGAGATGTCATCCAAAGTCTGGTCTTCGTTAAACCATTGCTCCAAATTAATACAACAATAGACAATTATTTCCCCAGTGAAACTACATTCCCCTAACAGAGTCGGATCCCTTTCTATAAAGAATTCGGGCATCCCGCCATTATTAGTCGTCCCAGTCGAGTCATCCATGCTGTCTCGCATTCATAACAGTGTCACATGCATTTATTACTCGTCCCAGTCGAGTCGTTCATGTTGTCTTGCATTCATAATTGCGTCACACACATCCACATGGTATCTTAGGGTCAAAAATAGGTGTACCTTGTATTTAAGTCTCTTCGGCCCGTCAAATCAAAGATTCCATCTTCAAATCTCCGGACGAAGAAACTTAAATAGGGGCATCTGTCATACCCCAATTTTTGACCCAAGATCCCACCGACACGCGTCATTCGATCCTGACTTTTCAGTGAAAATTTCGGCAGAGAGGTATTTTAAAATACCTCATTTTTTTGGTTCCGAGTCGGGCCCTCATCTCACTTTAGTTTTTATTTTTGTCTTTATTCATTAATTTTAATTTTCTTTATTTAGTCTTTGTGCCATTTCTGATAAGTCCAGGTCCATATAATTATTTTATCATTATTACCATTTATTTATTCATTTAATGCCTTTTTATTATCATTCATTTTTTATAAATATCATTAATTGATAAAATCTTGAAGAAAATCAAAAATCAAAAAATGTCAAAGATTGGTCCGATACGTGAAACACAGCCTGTCACGCGTAATTTTTTTTTTTGCATCCTCATCAGTTAGTTCCAATCACGTTTTTCACATAGTTCATTCCAATCCCTTTTGATAGAAACAGAATTCGGATTCAATGAGAACAATCCAAGCCAGCTTTTCAGCGGTTTTAAAACAAACCCTAGTGGTATAAGTACAGCCAGCAGACACTGCATAGGGGACGAAAAAATTCCGCAACCAAAACTTGCAAAGAATCTCACGCACAATAACCACAAACCTGCAAACAGAAAACAATTACCAGCCAAGAAACACGTAAACACGCGCACAGAGAAAGGAAAACAGAAGAACCAATCCTCAAATCCGTCCAATAACAAAACCAAATCGGCCAAGAGGATCATCCATCAGTACAAACTCACAGATCCAGTTTCATCAAAGGTAGTCTTTTTATTATAGATCTAAGTTCAAATAATTTATGTATGTGGTAAAGTAATCAAAAGAGAAGGAAAGAAAGAAATTTAAAAATCAAAAAAGAAATAGAAGGAATAGGAGTAAAAAAGAAACAAAAGGACGAAAAATAGGAAGAAAAACATAAAAAGAAACAGAGGAAGAAGAGGGTAAGAAATAGGGGTAGAAGAAGAGAAAAAAATTTAAAAAAAATTAGGGTTCCGCGGTGGCGCCGCCGCACCGGCCGGCGAACCACCGCCGGAACCCCCCTTGTCTCGCCGGAATCTTCATCGGAGAAGATGAACACTCAAAGTGTTCTTGAGGAGAGAGAAGAGAGAAGGCAGAGAGATAGAAGTGAAGAGAGAGAAAGGAGTGTGAAAAATGGCTAAAAATCAGCCATAGCCTATTTATAGGCCCGCCGAATCAGGTGCGCGTGGGTGCACTGCGTTAGCATGCACCCTCGCCTCCTGTGCGAGCATCTTTGATCCAACAGCCCTGATCCCCCCTTCCTGATCCAATCAGGGCCTTCTGATTTCAATCAGACGGCCCCTGCTGTAACCCTCAGGCCCACACGCGTCTGGCCTTACCAGGCCCAATTTTCTTCTTTTTCTTAAGTTCTACACCCCTTTTTGCTATTAACACCCCTCTGCTCGTAATTTTTTTAATTCTTGCATTTTTTTTATGTTCTCGTTCGCATTCCGTACTCATACATATCATATTCTAATTACGTCATTTAGTTTTATTTAACTTTATTGCATGAATTTAGAATGTATATTAGGTGTGGTGTAAATACATATCTAGTTTAGGTTTATGCATATTTATTTTCTCACAGACATTAGAATGTAATTTAGGCGTTAATGTAAGTTATTTATTTTCATTCATTTCTCGCAGACCATAGAATGTATAATAGGTTTTTATGTAATAGCTTAGGTGCATGTGTGCGTGTGTGGGCTATGCGTTGTCTTTTATGTTTCGTAGCTTAGGTTAAGGGCCCCCATGTGGTCTAAAGCCATTACGGGTTCCCTGCGCATTTATTCTTTCCCGCTCCGTTAGCTTATTTTATTTTTTTTAGGTCAATATTTAAAAATAACAAAAACATTCAAAAATAAAAACACAAAACAACATTTTTCTCAATAAACCTTGATTTTTTAAATCAAGCGATCCTTCTTATCTTTATTTTTCTTAATCAAACTTTCAACCAATTTTAATCATACTTAGACCTTTACTTTTTTCAAATTTAAAATCAATCAACTTCACATTTTTTGCCTCTTTCTACCTCTCAAAAAAACATCTTCAAAACATTAAAATTAACCAAAACCAATCAAACGGAATTTTTACCCCGAACTACGAGGTTTTGATCCCTCACGGGTACGTAGGCAAAGGACATTGTCCTCTCAAATCAATAAAAAATGTAGATATTAGGCCCCTTTCCTTTCTTTATTCACAGTTCATTTCTTTTTAAACTAAGCAAGTTATAGCACAAAAATTAAATAAAACCAAGAGGTTCTCGTAGAGTACTACGAACATAGAGGGTGCTAATACCTTCCCTTTATGTAACCAACCCCCGAACCCTAAATCTCTTAAAGTGGTATTTGAACTTTTTTCCACTTTCTTTTAAAAATTAAATGTTCAGTCGTGAAATAAATAGTGAGTCAAACGCTAATCAAATAGCATTGATCTCCGAAAAATGACGCGACATCATGGTATCGATTTTTGAACGTGTAGATACGAGATTATGCTGAGGATTTTCCACGAATTTATTACCATGTTCTAGCCATCTAATTAATTTATAAAATGTTATAATTAATATAGGCTGGATAAATGTATTTAAAAATTAATAAAAAATAACATATTTATTTTACTTACATATTTGCCAAAGGAAGTTGTGTATCAGCTTGTGGTGGTTGCCTGGGCACGGGAGCTAAGCATGACATTCTTGACCGAGAAAGATATATCTTCTCAGTCCGTGAGACCGTCAACTACAGGGAGGGAAGACCAATGGGAACTTTCAAGGTGGACCTACCAAAGGGGTGGTGTGATTGTGGGAAATATCAAACTTTACATTTGCCTTGTTCCCATGTCATAGCCGCGTGTTCTTCATTTCACCATGACTACACAACCCTTATTCCAGATGTGTTCAAAAACAAGAGTGTTTACTCGATCTACATCACAACATTCAAAGTAGTCCACGACAAGAGTTATTGGCCCCCATACGACGGTCTTGTGCTTTGCCATAATCCAAGCATGCGAAGACTAAAGAAAGGTCGACCCAATAGTACTCGCATAAGGACTGAAATGGACGAGGAGGTAGTAGAGAGGACTCCGACACCGAGACAGTGTGAGTTGTGTCGGCATACCGGTCATATTAGGAGAAATTGTCCGAGTATAAATAACCGGTAGTTAATAACGTTATGTATTATGTGTTCAAATAAATTAATATTTATTATCATTAATATTTATTTAGTTATTTTTATTTTTTCACAAAATTTATTTAGTTATTATTATTTGTGTTTTAAATAAACATATGTTGTCCAAAAAAATCAAAAAACGAAAAGAAAAAAAAACAAATATTCATTCCCGCCAATTCAAATGGCGGTAACGGAAAAAAATTCAAAAAAAAAAGGTCAAACCTGTATGGCCTGTCAAGATTTGACATGTGTGGGATTCATTCTTGCCGTTTCAAATGACGGAATTGAGGAAAACGACAAAAAAAAAACAACAAAATAGAAAGTGGGTTATTTTGGAAAATAAATCTGATAGAGGGTCAGATTTAAATTTTTTTGGGCATACAGGGTCAAAAAAAAATCGTCTAATGTTATGTACTTCTCCTTGTTCTTTTTTATTTTTTTGGACAAGAGTTATGTTCTCTTAACTTCTCCACCTTCAAATTCTAGGCATTGTGAATTGTTACACTTTATTCTCAATGCCTCGGCAGATCTACAACAAGTTTATCTCAATCTCTTCGGATTACTTACACTCATTATTTATCTTAATTTTATTACAGCCCAAAGAATATTAAAGGAGTAATTAGCCAACTTCGTCCTTGAATTTGCACAAATCAGCCAAGTTCGTCCCTCAATTTTGCGAAATATCTATTTAGTCCCTGAATTTTCAAAATGTCAATCAAAATGGTCCCTCCGTTAAGTTGGCCTGTTAACGGAGGTGACGTGTATTGTTAATCTATTACGAGGCATACCACGTTAGATGTCATGCAAGCAAGGGCTAATTTGGCCGAAAATGATGAAATTACCAAGGACCAAATTGATGGATTTTCAGAAAACTGAAAAATGGCCAACATATCTTTATCATGACTAAAATATATATAATTTGAATTGGAATTCATACATTTTGCATGTCTGAGATAAAGTTCCATCCATTAAGCTCATAATCTCCAAGATCTGCATGGAGTAGTTCCAAAAACCACTTCCAGTTGTCCTTCTTCTCCACATCAACAATTGCATAGGCAGTAATAAAGATCTGATTATTACCATCTTGTCCTACAATAGACAACAGTTTCCCTCCATAATACCCCTTCAAGAAGCAACCATCTAAGCCTATCAGTGGTCTACACCCTGCCTTAAACGCTAATTTATATGCCTCCAGACAAACATAGAATCTTTTGAATTGAGGTGGGGAATCTGGCATTGGTATTGTATTCATCCTCACAGTTGACCTTGGGTTACTCCTCATTAGTTAATTTTCATAATCACATAATAGACCATACTACTCCCTTTCACTGCCTTCAACCAACTCCCTAGCTTCCTTTTTTACCTTAAATATCATATTGTCATCCAGTAACACTTTGTAATCAGTCTTAAACAAATCCACAATTTGCCCATGCTTGATTTCAGGATTCCATCTTAAAATTTTATCAAGCATCTTGACCACCCATTTCCTATTAGCTTGCTTATTCTTGAAATCTATAGGGCAATCATGATCACTCATGAATGTTTTGATCTGAAAACTTTTCCTCTTTTCATTCCTCGCACAAAATATTACCCAATTACATGTCTCATGCTCGCATATTGCCCTTGCCCTTGTTTTTATCATTCTTCAACCATCTAATTTGCTTTCCCTCATGGATAGTGTAATCCTTGACAGCATCCTTAAACTTTTTAAGGGTACTGAACTCCATCCCAAGCTCCAATCTTACCTCACCAAAACCAGCATTTTTATTGAATTGAGGATAAACAATACGACCACTTCCATTATTTTCATCATCACTGCTTATTGGACTCCTTAACTCCTCAGAAACATAGCTATCATTCCCATTATCACTACATAGTTCTTCATTAGGTTCTGCCACTTGAACATTGCTATTGCTACCATTACCAACCTCACATAAAGAATCCCCATGTCCAGCCATATAGTTTGCCTCAAAGTCACTATCATCACTAGATGATTCTGAAATGAATAGGGGGTCATCATTAATTATGATCCCATTCATGATTCCCCTTCTTACTGGTTTTTTTCTTTTTGGTGCTGCAATCTGCTTCTCTTTACCCTTGTTTACTGGTTTTTTTCTTGATGGCGCTGCAGTCTGATTCTCTTTACCCTTGTTTACTGGTTTTTTCCTTGTTGGTCCTGTAGTCTGATTCACTTTCCCCTTGTTTATTGGTCTTTTTCTTTTTGGTGCTGCATTCTGCTTCTCTTTCAGTAGAATCTGAGTCAGTGTTTCTTCAGGTTGAGTATCTTGACTGATGTCTCCCTCTTCAGTAGCACCAACATTTTCCTCTTCAGTAGCATCAACATCTTCTTCTACATTTCTTTAAGCATCAACATGTTCTTCTACATTTCATTGAGCATCCATTCATGTATCCATTTCTTGAGTACCATCATCATTTTCATCTTGATTAAATACTCTACTTTGCACACTAGCAACCAAACAGTCCACCGCATTTCTTTCCTCAACAGTTAATATACCAACCTCCATAATTTTGACTAGTTCATCTTCAGTTTTTAATCCTCTTTTGGCCATATTTCTCAAAGACTCTTCCATTGCTCTCTCAAGCTCCTCCCTCTCTTCATTTGTTAATGCCACAATTTCAATCTCTTCCGTATCCACCATATGTTGTGTATATATTTCCACTTCATTTCCATTTGACCTTGCATCTTGCACCATATCACAGACATGTTTATCAGTTGTTAATGAATTCAAGCAGATGTTTAGATCATTTTCAGCACCTTCATACGGCTTCAAGTACCAAAGTTTAGAAACATTGTAGTAGCCTCTGCAAGCTTTCACCATCTTCTCAATGTCCCACAAACATAGCTCATCAGCATCCATTTTCTCCCAAACACAGAATTCACCATTGACATATTCCAGCTTCCGATGTTCATCTTGCTCTAAACACCCACCGTGATGCAGGATTAGTGTAATATAGTCTTCCATCCTACAAATTTTGACTAGATTAGTCATAATCACAACCAAAACAACATCAAAAATTCAAACCACACTTCAATACCAACATTCGAAAACCCTTTTTATAAACTGGTTTAATCTGCACGTGATTTCATTAATTACTAATATATTGTTCTTCATTTTTAGTAACCAAACATAAAGACATGCAATTTTTAAGTTTCTAACAAAAAATCCTAAAGTCATTAATCTAAAAAACGCAATCAAATACACTACACTCACAAACAAACATCAACCAAAGTGTGATTTGAAGTTAAAAATTGAAAAAAGGGAGAAACAAAAAATCACAGAAAACTGAAACAGACAAAAAAAAAAGGGAGAAAACGAAAAACAGTGAATGGAACACGAAGTTGTACGGCATTACCTTAACAAACGACGAAATCTGACTTCAAAACCGTATCTTTTCCAAGGTTGATCGCCAGCGATGATGATGGTTTTGGAGAGGTGAAGAGGGTGAAGTTTTAGGCGGGAAGGAGAAAGGTCAGGGACTATTTTGATGAGTCTGAAGTGAAATGTGAGGATGAAAAGAAATGGTAATAGAGGGGTATAATTGGCAACACAGGAAAAATTACACTGAAAAGTTAAATCTCGAATTTTTACCATTTCCATCAAATTCGTCCTTGTACACATGGCTGCCTTGTTGCCACGTGTACATGACAACACAACATGCAGGATGACACGTCATCCTCACTAACGGTCCTTTTGGACGGAGGGACCTTTCTGATGGACGTCTCTAAAATTCAGGGACTAAATAGATATTTCGAAAAATTTGGGGACGAACTTAGCTGATTGGTGAAAATTCAAGGACTAAGTTGGGTAATTATTCAATATTAAAGGTGTGAGTTTTTAAGTAGAGTTAGAAACATTCTCTTTATAACACTCTCAGTAAGAATTATAGGTCATGCCTTTAATTCATGAGTTATCAATGCTAATAATGTACATATCATTGACTAATCATTCATAATTATCTCTGATTATTTCTACTAATATATCATAAGATTAATGCATAAGATATCATAATATTCTAATACACCATGTAGTAGAAATTGATGGTTGACGGATTGTTTAACTATCTCAAAATTCATCAAAGAGTTGCAACGGAAGTCCCTTTGTGAATATGTCAGCAACTTGATAACGAGAGGAAGTGTGTATCACATGCAGTTGACCAAGAGAAACTTTTCCAGACACGAAGTGTATATTCATCTCAATGCATGTTTTTGCTGTGTTGATGTCGATATATTGCGCTTACGTAACACAATAGAAATTAACAAGTAGGTGATTTAGTGATTAGACTTGTTTATAATAAGCCAGTGCTGTACTTTACGTGGCTGTCTATATCTTTTATGTTATTTTCTACCTAATTCACAAAAAATGGAAAAGTGCCTTGAAGTTTTGGGATATGAACATTCAGTACTTCACATATCACAAAACATACACCAGATTGCTACCTATTTTGAGCTTTTAACGTATAACCTTTTTAGGGTTATGTTAACGTCCGCTTAGAAGTTAAGCATTTTAATATATAATTTCTATTTTCTTTGGTATTTTAACTTATGCTCTAAGAACACATGTTAGCATTTATCTTTTTCTTTTTATAGTGTGAAATTACAATCAAATTATAATACAAATGACCTATCAAGTTGTGTCTTCTTGTAGGCACACCACCATATGAAAGATCAGCCACCATCATGAATACAATATGAATCATAGAGACATGAGATGAATGATCAAACCACTTCCTTTTCAACTTTTAGCTGTACTTTTGTGTTTTCATTTTACCATTTTCATCTGTAAGCATTGTGATATTATTGGTGCTCAAAGAATTTTTATGCTGATGTTAATTATACTGAAAGAATAATGGATAGATTTGTAGTACACAAGGAATCTATTTTCAATAGATTTAACATTAAAATATTACAATGTAAAATCCAGTCAAATTTTGTGCAAGACCACAGTAGTACTATAGCAGAAATCTTATAGGTTTCTAATAAAACTAATCTTATAGGTTTGATCAACATTAAAAAATGCCCAATAATAATATAAAATGGATTCAAATTCAGTAACATCTAGAAGGTGTTCATTGATACCATCTATAACTGCTTTGCAATCCAATTTGATCATGACTTGTTGAAATCCCCATTCGTGTAACCAATTTAGAGCTTCCATAAGACCTGTTGCTTGCCTCCGTCTCTTTTAGAGATAAAACCACTTGTTTATAAATTGTATTCGCTGGAGTAGACTCGTTATTATCGTTATGGATGCATATACCTACAGCAAAAGTGGTTTGCTGTCGAAATAAAGCTGCGTTAAAGTTGCACAAATAAGAATCTGCTACTGGTTTTTTCCAGACTAAAAACCACTGTTGTCACGGAGAGCAGCTTGTGCTGTCATGTCTCTGTTGTACCAGACCTGCTGCCACGCGTGTAGCACTTCGCGAGCAATGGAATGGTCTGATCGGTTTCTCAATGTTTTCCCAAATCTTCCGGTTCCGTCTCTTCCATATCATCCACACAAGCATAGCAAAGTACTTGCAATTTTGTTCACTCAAAGAAATCAACAGCTGAGAAAAGACAAATCTGGCCAAGGCGCCAGGCTGCAACATTCCTGTTATTGGATTCCACAGACCAAATTCATGCCAAGCCTTCACCGTGTGTGTGCACTCCAAAAATCAAGTGTCTTTCATCCTCATCTCCTTCACAATATGGGGTGTGCACTTGGGCAATCCACATTCTTTTTGAGAGGATATATTCACGTAGAAAGATATGTCTTTTTCACCCATCTCTACTTAACGTTGTGTCATGGATGAATGCACAGCATTCTTCTCATAATCTTTTCGAAAAGCCATAGTATTGTTCCATTATAACATAATTTTCCCAACCTAACATCAAAGCAAGCAACAAAAATAAACTCCTTATCAAAACAGAAGCATACTCCAATGAGCAGATGCTTTTTTTAAGTTCTCAGGTGTAAAATGAATAACATATAGGGACTTAAACCAACTGCAAACATCTGAACAGGAAATCTCATCAAAGGATGCTGCATCTTTTTCTTCAACCAGCTGCTGGACTTTGTTTATAAGTGAAGAATACTAGTATTAATGGAGAAACTGAAAATGAAAAAGCAAAAAAATATAGATAAATGACGTACCAAGAAAAGTTCACTTAACTTTATATTTTTTAAGGCATTAAGCAAACTTGTGTAATTATAATATCTTCGGGGAATAATTTTACTCTGTGTATAGCTTCTAGTTCTTTCTAAGCATGACTAATACTGCTCCTACATTCCATCCACTGCCTTTTGTTTTCCAAAGACGGGAAAAAGCTTCTTCTAGTTCTTTCTATGCATGTCATAACCTTGTCTTTAACTTCATCTTAAAAATTACCATAAGTTCTCATCTTTATCATTGGTTAGACATTCTCAGAAGTTATCAATTCATCTTTATCTTCAACTTTCCAACGCAAGATATCAGACGGAGCAGTTTTAGTCTTAACCTCGTCTTTATCTTTATTTAATATTCTCATAAGTTCTCATCTTAATCTTTAGGATTTTTATTTATCTCAAGATTCAAATTACCACCGCTACCGGTCTTTTTATCCCCCTTCCTATTAGAGAACCGATCCACTGCTGAACACCAACACAATGAATTGGGAATGCTAATTTATGGTAACAACAGATTGCCGTATTTAATAAAAACCAAGCAAGTGTACCATATGAACAGGTCAAATAGTTAATCATGAAAATAGCAGGCAAAGAAATACAAGACATGAACAACTGACCTTCAACTCCATCGATTACAGGCCTATCAACCTCGAAAGTACATTTGAAAAAGAAATCTGCTCTCTTTAACTCTGTTTCAGATGGTTTGGGAATTCTCTTATCGTCTGATATGCAAACAATACGGCATTTTCCAATAATTGATTCCTGAAAACAAAATTTGAATTAATGAAATAGTACTTTCAAACTAACTTTGTGCGCAATGACAAATTCACTATTCAACTACGAAACTACCATTCAGAATAAGAAGAAGCATTTCCATGAGGTTATCACATAGTAATTCAAAATCAATACTTAAGAAATTAAAATAATGCTATGAGATATGAATTAATCCTTCAAATTATTACCAACGTTCAAAGCAAATAAAAATAAATCTGAATTTTGGCAGCAGAACATGAAGAAGAGAATAAAAGAGTGGTGGTAGGAAACAAAAGAGAGGTATTTTGAAATACCTCATATTTTTCTTCTTTCCCTCTTCTTCTCTTCTCTCGATGCCGGGTCTCGAACCGAGTACCTCAAGGTTGTAGGGTAAACCTTCCAACCAAGAGACTTCTCAGGAGACAGGCGATATGAAATGTAAGACAATTATACTTAACCACTACAGCCTTGTTGTGTTGGATTCCTGTGCTATGGGCTGGGATTAAAAGGTCCACATTGATTTTTCCTTTTACTTCTAGATAATGATCTCAAGGATAATATTTGCATTATGAAAATTGTTTTTTTCCGACTAATAAAAATGTTTTTTGTGATAATAACTATTTATAAATTTGTTACTATATTTTCTTTAGTTTTAAAATATGAGGAGTGTTATGCACACTCTTTTTTTAACGGCCTCTCTAACATTTACTTTTTTATTTGATGAAAATTATATTTATTTAACACTTTGAAAATTTCACATAAAGCGGTGAAACACATATAATGTTTTACCTAATAAGAATGTGAGTGTTACAATTAGCATTAGAAATAAACTGATATTATATTTATCTTAATTTTTAACAGGAAAATGTTAACCAGTGCCCTGGGGCTGGTTAAGAAACAAGTATAATACATATTGCGTTGAAAATTGTGTTGTCAATCTCTTAAAAATCAACAACAAAATGTATTTTTTAATTTAAAATTTTCTTTTTATGGTTTCCTTAACCAATGTCAACTTTTTAACAACTCCAAGAGTCCCTAGACCATAGAGCATTAAATGATTAGCCTTTCTAAAAGACTATATTGACAAGAAGACTAAGTATCAAATTAGCTTCAACCCGCCTTAGATTATTGAAAAGGTGATCATTCCAACCCTATTAAATTAGTTAAGGATATGAAAAGGTTTGATGGGATAATGAGGACTTTCACTGCACGCCAAATATCTGACCCAAAATGACAATTTAAAAATAAATGGAACGAATTTTCCATTGACTGACCACACATCAAACAGTTGAAGTTGCCAAGAAAATCCTAAACCTTGGATGAGCCAAACTCTTTCAAATATTTTGTAAGAAATAGTACTCTAGAAGGGACCTATCCAGTTGGGACAAATGAAGTTTTTGAAGCAGCAATTAGGTAGATTTAACCGTAAACACACAACCGTTCTCTTTCGTCTTCGATTATAATGCTATATTTGTCTTCTTGTAATGTCTCTATGATTCAGCATTTATCACTTCACTAAGTTCCTTCTTCAACATCAATATTTTAAGCAAAATGCTGACTTTAATTTTCATTCTGGTATCACATGTGAAGCGATGGATATGGCTTCTACGAGCTTTGATATCATCCAGCTTTTCGCGCCCACCATTACAAAAGCATAACACTGCATTATGCATACGGTCTTTTTCACCCATCTCTTCCTAATTGCTGTCTCTCGGATTCTTCTCACAATCTTATTTGACTTAATATAAAAATTATACATGTCTGTATATTGTAATATGAACATGAATTTTGATATCACCAATTGGTCTTTATTTTTCAAATTTATCCTTCCTCTAAAACAAAATAATTAGTGATATAAAAACCAAGGATAAACATGTTTTGAGTTGTTACATATTCTTATTCTTATCATAAGTTTCTTTTTATTTACTGAAAAAAATTCTTACGAGTTACAAAATTTTGTAGTTAATTTTCTATAAAAAGAAATTATTCTTTTTTAGTTCACATGTTTTTAACCAAGGTAATCAAAGCAGAACCTGTTCAGCCAGGAACCGGACACCAATCCGGTCCAGATGCACGTGAAAACCGGTCTGTCTAGTAACCGGCAGAAACCCTGCTAAAATAAGGTGTCCGGTCTTCCTTCTAATAAAACCGGTCCAATTTTGACACCCTTGTAAGGGTGTGTGAGCAAGCAATTTTGTTTGCCTTCTAATAAAACTAATCTTATAGTTTTGACTTTTGATCAACATTAAAAAATGCCCTATAATAACAAAATGGATTCAAATTCAGTAACATCTAGAAGGTGTTCGTTGATACCATCTATAACTGCTTTGCAATCCTATTTGATCGTGACTTGTTGAAATCTCTATTCGTGTAACCAATTTAGAGCTTCCATAAGACCTGTTGCTTGCCTCCGTCTCTTTTAGAGATAAAACCACTTGTTTATAAATTGTATTCGCTGGAGTAGACTCGTTATTATCGTTATGGATGCATATACCTACAGCAAAAGTGGTTTGCTGTCGAAATAAAGCTGCGTTAAAGTTGCACTAATAAGAATCTGCTGCTGGTTTTTTCCAGACTAAAAACCACCGTTGTCGCGGAGAGCAGCTTGTGCATTCTTGTTATTGCATTCCACAAACCAACTTCACGCCAAGCCTTCACCGCGTGTGTGCACTCCAAAAACCAAGTGTCTTTCATCCTCATCTCCTACACAATATGGGACATACACTTGGGCAATCCACATTCTTTTTGAAAAGATACATTCACGTAGAAACATTTGCCTTTTTCACCCATTCTTAACAGTCGTCTCTTGGATGAAGGCAGAACCTTCTTCTCATAATCTTTTCAAAAAGCCTTATTATTGTTCCATTCTAACATAATCTTCCCAACCTAACACATCAAAGCAAGCAACAAAAATAAACTCCTTATCAAAACAGAAGCATACACCAATGAGCAGATGCTTTTGTTAAGTTCTCAGGTGTAAAATGAATAACATATAGGGACTTAAACCAACTACAGACCTCTGAACATGACATCTCATCAAGGGATGCTACATCTTTTTCTTCAACCAGCTGCTGGACTTTGTTTACAAGTGAACAATACTGGTAATAATGGAGAAACTGAGAATGAAAAAGCAAAAAAATATATAGATAGATGTATCAAGAAAAGTTCACTTAACTTTATATATTTGAAGACATTAAGCAAACTTGGCTAATTATAATTCTGAACCTAAATTGTATTTGGGGAATAATTCTACTCTGTATAACTTCTAGTTCTTTCTAAGCATGTCTAATAGACTAATACTGCTCCCACATTCCATCCACTGCCTTTTGTTTTCCAATGACGGGAAAAAGCTTCTTCTAGTTCTTTCTAAGCATGTCATTACCTTGTCTTTAACTTCATCTTTAAAATTTCCATAAGGTCTCTTCTTTATCTTTATCTTTAGGCGTTTTATTTATCTCAAGATGCAGATTACTACCGCTACCAGTCTTTTTATCCCCTTTCTATTAAAGAACCACTCCACTGCAAAACACCAACACAATGAATTGAGAATGCTAGTTTATGGTAACAACAGACTGCCGTAATTAAAAAAACCAAGCAAGTGTACCATATGAACAGGTCAAATAGTTAATCATGAAAATAGCAGGCAAAGAAATACAAGACATGAACAAACAACTGACCTTCAACTCCATCGATTACAGGCCTATCAACATCGAAAGTACATTTGAAAAAGAAATCTGCTCTCTTTAACTCTGTTTCAGATGGTTTGGGAATTCTCTTATTGTCTGATGAGCAAACAATACTAAATTTTCCAAGAATTGATTCCTGAAAACAAAATTTGAATGACAAACTCACTTTTCAACTATATCAAATTTTACACATTAGGAAACTAGTATTCAGGAGAAGAAGAAGCATTAGCTATTTTGTAGAATGAAATTAGAAATTATTTGTTCATTCAAAAGTTTCATAAGTTTGTTAACTTATTTTATTTCTCTTCTTGCATAAGTAATTCAAATGAAATAGTAAGGGTTCAATCAAATAAGTCAAAATCAATACACTGCATAAATATATAGCAAACAATAGTTTTAGACTACACTATCGTCTGTCAAGCTAAATTCAATATGTAGTTCCAATTGAAACACATGTCAACTATACCAGCAGCAAATTGACACACCGATCCTCTACATTCAATTACATCACAGTACTAATTTTCAGAACAAACCATAAATTTCAATTTTACTGGCCCAAATCTGAATTTTGGTAACAGAAGAAGAAACCCAGCCTAATGAAGAATAGAGTGAAAGAGTGGTAGGAAACAAAAAGAGAGGTATTTTGAAATACCTCATACATATTTAATCTTCTTTCTCTCTTCTTCTCTCTCGCCCAGTCTCGAACCGAGTTCCTCCAGGTTGGAGGACAAACCTTGCAACCAAGTGACTTCTCGGGAGACAGGCGATAACAAATACTACACAATTATATTTAACTATTTGGACTGTAACTGTGATGGTGATGGGATGCTCTGGCTCACACAGTACTCGACTTGCATTTATTTGTCTAGAGAATAAATTGACTTAAAAGATTGTTAGCTTATTATACTAATACTGATATTTTGAGTTTTTTTTTTTTTGTCAAAAAAAAATTGTTTCCTTTTTTTTATAAATTTTTTGACAACTACTCATAAAAAGTTATTTTTAATTATTTCATCATCTTCCCCTAAAAAAAGTATTTCATCATTTTACTATGATTATTTTAGATAATTTTAAAAAAAAATGCTTAAAATAATAAGCTATATTGAATAGTTTGTCATAAAAACCATTTTTAAGGAATGTCTTTTGAAAAAATGTGTTTTTTATTTTGTTAAATCTTTAACAATGAATATCCAAATTAATGGATATCAAATTTATTCTTTTGATTTATAAAAATTGAGCTCGAAATAGCCCATTCTATTTTTAAGTTTTCATAAAAATCATTTCTAAAAATAAAAAGGAAAACTTCTTTTTTTAATTTGTAGCTAATGAACTCTTTATTGATCTCATACTCTTTATTGATCTCATATTTCATCTACTATTTTGTTTTCCACCATCAAATAGAAGTTGAGACAACGTTAGGAGTTTAATCTATCAATAAAAAGTGGTTCGTGCTTCCAAAGATTTAAAGTTTAAGCTCTGCTAGTATTATTAGAGGGATTTAAATATAAATCTTTATAAGTGTTATCAGAGTTCCAAAATCTTTTATATTTTAGATCGAGACCCTATCAAATCACCCTAAGATTTTTCCCAGAAAAAGAAATAGAAGCTAGGACAAAAGGGAAAAAAATAGTGATAATAATGCTTTAAAACATCAATAGCACCTTTATGCTATAGTATAAGTAAGTGGCTGATAGCGTGTTCAAATTTGCTCACATGTTAAGAAGTTTAAAGTAATATGTTTATATTGGAACTTGTGTATTTTCTATTAAATATATAATTTATTAATGAATAATTGTTGTTTTTCAATAAATAGTTACTATTTTTAGTTACTTTAACATATGCAATATTGCACATGTTAGACAAACTCATTTAATATTATTTTTATGTGGATGGCTCAGATTTATTACCTTTGAAACTTTTTGTTGACTATTATGTAACAAACAATCTGACCCCACAAACTATTATGCATTTATTTTATTTATTGTTTTATTTTAATAAGTCATGAGCCTTTCCAAAATTTTGTGTTGGTCATTGTTCTGGCTCAATTGTTTATTTCCAAAACCGTATGTACAATTTTTATTTTGAAATAATATGTGCAATTAATTGTAAGATGCCGTATTAATTTGTTGTAGAGAAGGAAATTTTATTAAAAAAAAAAACCCAACTAATGTGTGATATAAAATAGACTAATGCATAAATAAATTAATGCGGACTATTTTGTATGTCATAAAATAATTAGTGTATTTTTTTTTTTAATTTCGTGGATCTTTGTATTTTTTTTAAATAAAATTCTCACATTTGACCAAAAAATAAAATTCTCACTAATAAAATTTACATGTTTATTATTGTAAGTTAATTTTATTAAAAAAGTAAAATACCCAAAATTAGAAGGAAAAAACATAAACCCAGAATTTGTTCTTTCATGCTTCAGCATTAAACAAAAGCCCAAACATTGTTCTTGCTTGCTCCATCTCCTTCTTCTTATCTTCATCTTCTCAAATTACAATACTTGGAACCCTAGAATCAATTTTTTCAATTAAAACCATAAATCTTGGAATTAATGGCTTCTCGAAGAGGTTGTCGTCTTTTGCTGCCAAAGAGAGAGAGAGAGAAGAAGCTTCACGGCTGATTGAACAACACATAAGGCAACAACGTGTGCAGTGGTGGACTGGTGGCTGAGATGGGCAACATCGTGACTCACCTAGGAAGGGACGAGACGTGCGTTCGAACGCCAACACCATTCACAATTCAAAACATTCATAGTGGCACTTTAAAGAGATAAAATTAGACTCATACATCATCGTGGGTGCAAGTTCCACTTTAAACTAATATTCACCTTTTACCGGTTACACCAAGGTAACAAGCATTCACAATCCAAAACAAATTAAAGCCTGATTATATAAGATAGTAGATCGGTGACAAATCTAGACGGTTTTGCTTGATTCACCTGCAAAATTTAGATTGCTGGAGTGGAGTGTTTATCGTCGGATTGTTGAAACTTAGAACCTTGTCGCCAGAGAAGATGAAGTGAGGTGGTCCGGTTATAAGCTGTTGGAATGAAAACACGGCGGAAGGTTGAAAAAAATAAATGACATAAAACTGACTGAGGTGCCAATTCTGGAATTAAAGTAATGTTTAGCATTATTAAAAGAGGGAGGTGTACTAGAAATTTCAAAAAGGATTAAAAATCTAATTTGATTTTTCTTTTTTTTATTTATCAACCAGTTAAGAAACTACCAACTGTCCTGAGATATGGACATTTCCCATGGTGGAAAAGAAGTATCCATTCCCAGGCTAAATGCCACCTGAAATTAATAGAGACTAGACTTTCGACCTGTGCGGCGCACGGGTCATACCAATCGTAATAAAGATCGTTAGATTATATTATATATTTCTATTTATCAAAATATCAAAATATATGATTCTTCTGCCGTCTATGTAATTTACCACGGTTTAGTTTTTTTTTTTAGAGAAACATGGTTTAGGGTTTGCTATATATAGCCGATTTTGCATGGAAATTAGGGTAGCCGAGTTTGAATGGAAATTATGGTATTCTGTTTGTAAATGTATTAAATAAGTCTGCAACAATTTGTCAAAGTCTATGGAAATAATAGATATATACAAACGATGACACAACAAAATATGAATGAAAAGCTCATCAGAGAGGATAAATATTAGGGATTGTTGCATTTTAGAGAGGATTTGTTAGGTTAAATTACTGCTAACCTAATGCAGTATTTTAGAGGGAAATTATTAGGTTAAGTTGCTGCAGACCTAATAAAATTAATAAATAAGGATTATGATAGCTGAGTTTGCATGGAAATTAGGGTATTATGTTTGTAAACGTATTAAATAAGTGTACAAAATATTGTCAAAGAAAAAAAGGCATAAGTTTACAAAATATTGTAAAAAAAAAGGCATAAGTGTACAAAATATTGTCAAAAAAAAAAGGCAATATGATAAGAATGAAACTGGTGCGATGCATTTTTTTAGTATTAAATAAGTGTACAAAATATTGTAAAAAAAATGTCAAATATCATTTTTGGTCCTTTTAGTTTGACAGAATTCACAAGTTAGTCCTTTAAAGTTTGACAAAATTCTCAAGTTAGTCCTTTAAGTTTCAAAAGTTTCAAATAGGTCCTTTTAGTTTGACAAAATTCTCAAGTTAGTCCTTTAAAGAACTAACTTGGAACACAAATAGGTTCTTTTAGTTTGAAACTTAACTGACTAACTTGGGAATTCTATCAAACTAAAAGGACCTATTTGAAACCTAAAGGACTAACTTTGGAATTCTATCAAACTAAAAGGACCAAATTGAAACTTTCAAAACTTAAATAACTAACTTGTGAATTCTGTCAAACTAAAAGGATCAAAAGTGGTATTTAACCTAAAAAAAAGGCATAAGTTTACAAAATATTGTCAAAAAAAAAGGCAAACATGATAGGAATAAAATTGGTGCGATGTATTTTTTTAGTATTAAATAAGTGTACAAAATATTATAAAAAAAAAAGGCATTAGGATAGGAATGAAATTGGTGCGGTGCATTTTTTTTAGATGGAATTTGTTAGCTTAAATTACTGCTAACCTAATACAGCAAATTAGAGGGAAAATATTAGGTTAAGTTGTTGCAGACTTAATAAAATTAATCACTCACAACCAAACAAGCAAAATATCTTACTATACAAATGAAATACCATTCTGCTAACAAGCCCTAGCAAAACCCTAGGACAAACTCACTTTATTTGCTGAAATGCCATTCTTTTCGAGCCAAAATGCAAGCCCATGTAATACTCCAAATTCAAACTACTCAAAAGTTGCCACCAAAAGCTCTGGTCAATTAGAAACAGTGTACAACTATGATACTCCACTGCCCCATAGTTGTACACATGTTTCAGATTGATCAAATCTTTTGGTCAATTAGGTTTAAAGGGTTTGCAAGCTCTGGTCTATTAGGTTTAAAGGGTTTGGAAACAGCAAAATAAACCAATAGGATATCTCTCAAAACTGAACTTCTTCTTTCTCTTTCTTTTCTCACAACGAGTTAGAGCTTCTTCTTCTCTCTCTCTCTAAACATAGCCCCTTCTTCCTCTTCTCCATCTCCATCTCCAAACCCATTTTCAATTTTCCCTTCAAAAATCTAAACTTTCTCTCCTACTCACTACAAAGTGCATCGCCGGAGACTTTGAGACGACATCGGCAACATAACAAGCGGAATCGAAGGAGATTCAGTGAGGGTGATAGGATCCTCCCTTTGTTCATGAGTGAGTTCGAAAAGAGTATTTTGTGGTAGAGAGGGTTTTCTGCTTCCAGAAGCTTCTAACAGAGTTTTTGTTACCTCTAACACATGGTAATTTTTAATTTTACATTTTTTGTCAATTTAGTTTTTTATTTTGATTTGTGTTTAGGTTACTAAGTCTTTATGATTCAAATAATGTTTCTCTCTGAAATTTAATTCATTGTTATTTGTTTGTTGCAAAATTACAGAACAGATCATTTAAAGTAAAACACCATAGAACAGATAATGATGTTGTTTCATCGATTAGTGATGGTTTGGAAAACAACAGTGATTCTGTGGAGTCTAAAATTGTTTGGAAAACGAAATCCTTCCACCTCTTCTGTTTCAAAGGTCAATGTATCCAAGTCTCATGGATCTGGTATGGTATTTTCTGTATTGAAATTTCAATTAAAAGATATCATTGTGCAGTGTTAACTATCTCCTCTGCCATTGCATAAAACTTTGGTCAGTTTTACATAATACAAAATTCTGTTTTGTAGAATGACAATCTAATGACAATAAAAATCTGCGTTTTCTTATGCTAAATGTGGGATGCTAAAATATAGTATTGATTTTTTTAGAGTTAGGATGTTTCTGATATTTTTTTCTTGATTTCTTTTCTGAAATTGTAAAATCAGTATTATAAAATCTACATTTCTATAAAATTGGTACACATAAATTTTTTAACTGTTTTCTGTGCAGACAACACTAGAAGCATGCCACTTGAAGAGGCAACATATACAATACTTTTTTGCAGTTCTATCATCCATGATCTAGCATATAAACCTGCAACAATAGCAATGGAAACTAAATCTTCCGACCCATTCGAAGGTTCTGAACGAACAATAACTTTATTGGGGAAACCTGTTTTTGACAGAAAGGATGTCCGCAGACGTCCCGTGGGCAAGCACACTGTAAAAACTTCGAAGACCTGACAGAAGAGCATGGAAACAGACGTCAAAACAGTGTCTTCGTCTATAAAAGACAATCAAGGTAGCTTATATCATTTCTCTTCTTCTGTTATTTCATTTGCGTATTAGGTAAACATGTGAAAGATTTTGTTTTCGTATTTTTCTATGTCAATGCTCCATTTTTTTTGTTTCAGTCTTGGCAAATACTCACGAGAACAAGCAACAACAACTAGATGTTGAAGACATAAGCCACTAAAGGTAAATACACATTTACCTTTGTGAGTCAGTTTTTCTTCTTGCTTTTACCCACTACCTATTTGATATATCGCTTCCATGAACTTTCACATATAATTTGGTTTTTATTCAAATTTTTAAAACTCATTTCAGATTCACAATACTTCATATATCATTTTTAGTTTTAAAGTGTTAAGTTTTGATTTAGAATTTTGGCTAAAATATTTTTTTCCTTTTTTTTTCTTTTCTTAGTTTGATTTTATTTGTGACTATTTCCACTTCTTTCAAGTATAATAGCAAAGTTGCTTTTGGTGCTTTACACATTTGGTTGATATTTCTATTATATTTTGGTTTAGTTTATTTGATTGATAATTTTGTATACTTTCTTCTTCTCTAATAATGAATCAACAATTGATCTCTATTTACCTTATTTATGTTCATAATCACAAAAGATGGAGGTTCTTTCTATACCTCAACACTATTGTTAAAGCCTCATTGACAATAGATTGATAAGTTTTTATTTTTATTTTTATTAAAATCAGAGTGAGTGTAATTTCTTTGTTTAGTTTTTTAATATGTGTGATCAAATTTGCTTTTGAATTTTCTTGCTATCTACTTTGATACTACTTCTCTTACTGAGATTGAAAATCAAGTTCGTTGATTTTGTTTACTGAAATTTTAAATTTACATCTGAATGTATGTTGGTTCAAAGTCATGATTATCTAAGCACATTTTTTTCCGGTTGTAATCTGAACAGAGTCATGTTTTGCACACTTATATGTTGCAGTACTTGAAATTTAAATAAGAATTCAATAAAAACTATTCTCATAGAACATCCATGAAATTTGTGCGACCTTCATTCTTTTGTTTGTTATACATAAGTATATAGCAGAGTACTTTGAATTTATGATTACGGTGAAATTTATTATACTACATGTTGTGCTATCCTTGAATCATACTAAGTAATGGCTTTGCTAATCCAATGCTATTTTTGAAATCCTTTTTAGTGTGTTACTCTTCAATACTGCAAGTTCTATTGATCAATAGACTAATTAGGCATATGGTCATTTCTAATTAGTTGTAAATGATCCCATATACTTTCAAAGAGAATTTGCAATCATCTCATTGAAATCAAATTAGTCCATCATTACTTGAGAAATAATAGTGGTCTTTTGAACTCTAATTTTGATTCCAATTTGCTGTTAAACAAATGGACATTTTCATTGTGAATAGGATACTATTAAATTATTTTTTGCCATAGTTTCTTTAGCAAGTTATTTCCCTTCATAACATTGATGGTTTAGCAGATACATGGATGATGCATGTAGGAATTGCATCAGCATTATGAGGTGGGAGTTTGTACTCTTTTGAACAGAAATTGTTTTCATTCAGAGCAGCCATCCTTTGCCATAGAGGTTCAGGTCTTTCGGGTAGGCTACTCATCAGTAGCAGCTTATTCTTTGAGGTAAATGAGCTATTAGTTATGTTTGGGCTGAATTAAATGTTAATATTTGATTGCAAAACCTCTCAATGAAAGACACATGTTTAATGAAAAACCTCTCAATCTCTCAACTGTTTCTTGATAAAGTTACGAAGATTGCACTGTTTAAGTTGTTTATCTACTGGTCTTCGCATGTATTTTCGTCTATAAACTATTTCTGACTTTAAGATTTCGAATATCTTATGATTTGTGAACTCTTCATGTCATATTAACAGTTCTGGGTAATGTTGGTCAAGAGATTAACATATCTATTAGAAAGGATTTGATTAACTTAGGAATGTTTCACATGGAGTATGACATTTACAGTGTGAATGACTATCCTTTCTGCTTCATCTTTTTTTTTATTTTTTTATTTCAATATGTGATTCTATTTGTTTGGTTTTTCTATTTGTTAAACACGGTTCTTCTATTTCAACATATCTTCTATTTGTTTTTTATTTCTGCTTTCATGTTTGGATGTAGACTTAGTCAGTTGCTAATATAAAATATTGTGCCAATATGAAAATCCTGTGATTCAAATACAAATGTAGCGTTCACACGTATTTATTTTTTCTTTTAATAAAAAAGACTTTAATTGTGCTTCTGTGTGATATATTGAGATTGTCCTTAATTCATCTGTGTTGTGCATAGTTTCAATTATGCTATTAATGTGATACTCTCTTGGTAGCAGTGGCGGAGCCACCACCCGGCGACCCCGGGCACTCGCCCGGGCTCAATCGATACTTTCTTTATATTTCGCCCAACCCAATAGCCCATTAACTCACTTAAAAAATTATTTTTTTGGGCAAACTCAATATTTTCACACGTGCGCGCACAATAATTCTTGCCTCTATAATTTTTGCCCAGGCTCTGTAAAATTCCTGGGACCGCCACTGCTTGGTAGGTTCATGTTTTTTTTACCATATATATGTAAATTGTGTCCAAATGAATCAAGCAGGATGGAGATACCATATATATTACACCAGTTTGCATACAAGATTGGAATGTTTTGCTACCTTATTATTTATATCATTAGCTTCCATAATAGTGCTAATTGTGTTTTGCGTGTACAAGTGTATCAGAATGTCTACAATTTGGTGGAGTTTCATAAGATATACATGTGGAGGAGGATAGAAGATGGATATTGCTATTCTAAATTATTAGGAATCAAGTTTGCGATGATGTTGATTTCTGCATATTTGGTTGCATCAGATATACAAGTAGAAAAGAGTAAAAGAAGGATATTGCATATTTAGTACTTCAAATTTGTGTTTTAAATTTTAAATAATTGTTAAACAATGTACTTCAGATAGATGTATATTGCAGAGTAGTAGAATTCTAAATAGGGAAAAAACTTATACATGTATGAACTAATATGCGTGGTTTAATTTCTTTCATATATGTTGAAAGATATCAAATTGTTGATGTTATTGTTAATATTTTTTATTATGGATATTTACGTAAATAATTTATTGTACATTGTTTTTCAATTGAATTCAACAATAATTTTCATCACTGTAATTTGTATACATTTGCATATAACTCAACCGTGCCCCGTGCCCCGTGCGAAGCACGGGAGCGTGATCTAGTCATTAATAAAACCAAGAACACAATCCAATTTAGACAGTAGACATCAAGGAACTGATTTCAACATTCAGAATCCTCATCATGCAATATTTTCCTGTTAACACATTGTTTAGTAAATTATTGGTGTCAATCAATTTAGAGGTATCATTAGAGAGGTACTCCTTCCGTCCTATATTATAAGCAAAAAAAAAATCACACTTATTAAGAAAATCAAAACATAGTAGTTTGTAACATAGTTTTTTGTGTTATCTTTGAAATAAGTTTTATAGAAAGATGTAAAAACTATTTTCATTGGTTGTTAGTTATTGAGAAAATGAAAGAGAGAACAAATTGAATGCACTTTGCATTTAATTTTCCTTTGAAAAAGATAATTTTTTGAAAAAACATAATTAAATATAATAAAAGTTGGTCTTTTTTGTTTATAATTTGGGACAAAGAAAATGAGTTTTTTTTGCTTGTAAGTTAGGACGGAGGGGGTTACATACATCTAGTGTTGTCAAATGAAAACAAACTTGAACTAGCAAATTGTTTGCTACATGCCATAATTGCTAACCACTCTAACTTATGGTTGAAATAAAAACCTGGCAGCACACTCTCACATAGTCCATGCATCATCAAAACTTACAACTTCATCTATCAAACATTATTAAATATTTAAATGGCATTTGTTGTTATTCAAAAACCAAAGCAGTGCTCACATTAAACAGTTCATCACCAAGTGAAGACTTACTAGGGTCTAGTATATACAAATCCTTGAGTAGATTTTTCCCATCTGCACCTCCAAGCATAAAAAGTTTATCACCAACAGGAACGAGTCAGTAACAAGTTTAATTGCTAGTTGGCCCCAAGTTTGATTCACTGCAAATGAGTCAGTGTCGTACCCTAATTTTTGACCGATTCATTTTATTTTATTCGTACGTCGATCGTTTTTTCCAGTCGTCCGTTCGCGCGCGAATTCTCGTAATATCTGTGTTTGATTCGTATTTTACGGTCGCGATTATTTTTCGTTCGTCGTTTATGTTTTGATATCGCGCGCGTATCGTTTCTGTAATTTTT
Source organism: Medicago arabica (assembly GCA_946800305.1). Lineage (NCBI taxonomy): Eukaryota > Viridiplantae > Streptophyta > Magnoliopsida > Fabales > Fabaceae > Medicago > Medicago arabica. The sequence goes on from OX326969.1 coordinate 52,792,230, forward strand.
ACTCGCGTTTTGTGCGTTTTTTAGCGTAGCGTAGCGCTTGCGTTCGTAAAATTTATTTTATTCACGTCGTTGATTTATCGTTTTAATTAGCGTAAAAAGCCGCGTAATCTCAGTCGTATCAGACGAAATTTCGGCAGAGAGGTATTTTAAAATACCTCATTTTTTGGTTCCGACGGGACATTTTTATTTTTATTTATTTAATTTTCGTTTTCCATTTTTAACCATTTATTTAGTCATTTATTTTTTCATTTTTACTTATTTATTGTTGTTTATTTATCAGATTTATTATTTATTTTAAGTCTTTGTCCACATGTCAATCCATCATTGGTCCAATCCAACTTTTCCTCCAAGAAACTGCAGGGGTACTTTGGTCTTTGTTATAGCATCAGTGAACAGTACTATAAAAGTACTGTTCACGCGTCAGTTTGGTCCCCCAAGTCAAAAAGGTCATAATCAGTCAGAATCAAGTCATAAATTATCACTAACACCAAATTACTTTCTCTTTCCAAAATTTTGGATCAAAACCATCAAAAACTCAAGAACACCAAGAACATTCATGAACACAAAAAAATTCCAACAATCATAAACCACAACACCACACTCATACTTTACAACCACAACTCACAAACCAAGATCCAACCCACAACAACATACATTTTCGGCCAAGCTAATCCACCAACATAAACCCATTTTCGGATCCAGATCATACACAACAACAACCCATTTTTGGCCAAGTTAAACACACCAACCATAACTCATTTTCGGCCAAGAACAAGGCAAGGCAAAACACAACAAAATCAAACTCATCCAAGAGGACCAAGGCAAGGCAAGAACACACTACAACAACGAAACCGAATTCAAACAAAAGGAAAGGTAACCGAAGCAAAAACGTGAGCAAGGAACAACATACCCAAACCGAAAACAAAAGAAGAAGAAGCAAGAGGTAATATTCTTGCCTCTTTGTGTGTTTTGTTAGTGTTTTTTTAGTGTTTTTCTTTTGTAGATCTAGGGTATTTGGAAGTGGTTTTGAGAAAACTATGTATGGATTTGAGTAGAGGAGGAGGAGTAGAGTGGTTTAGTGTAAAAAAATTTTAAAAAAAAAAACAAAAAAATTTTCCGGCGCGGTGGCTCTCCGGCCGACCACCGCGCCGGAGGAGCTCCGGTCATCACTTCCGGCCACTCCACCTCCTTCGCCGGCCAGCTCAAGGTTAGAGAGAAGGGAGAGCTTTTTACTATGTGTTTTTTTTAGAGAGAGGGAAACAAGAGAAAAATGAAGAAAAATGGGCAAACAACCTTATATATTCATTAATGGGAGCTGGGTGGGTCGACCCAGTACCCATGCCCAGCTCCATGACCCAGTACCCAGCCCATGTTTCTACTCATTTGCTATTGTCACCTCCAGTAATGCTGTTTGTACCCCCCTGCCTGGTGTAGTAATTTTTTTTTGTTCTTTCTTTTAATTTCATGTGCTTACCTCTTTAATTATTTCATTTAAGTGTTATATTGTATTTTCATGCATCTTCATTAGTATTTTAATTTTCACATCATGCATTTTATTTTATTTTTATCACTTATGTTTAGTGCATTTTAGGTTATGAAGTAACATTTCATATTTTTTATTTTGGCTTAATGTTTTAATTATTATGCATGCATTATCTTTTAATTGTTTAATCACCATCTCATGCATATTTTATTGTTATTTTTTGATTGCCTTTATTTTTGTAGTAAGCATAATAGAATATGTTATAATTTCATGCGTTTATTTTAATTAGTTAATTCATATGATTTTAAACCATAATTCATGCATTTTTCAATGTCTTAATTTTAACATCATGCATATCTTTTTGCTTAATTCATAGTTAATTTTCCCTTTCATATAAATTTTATTCATTTAAATGTTCTAAAAAAAAAATTTCATGTACTTTTGTTTCTTTTAATTTTGTTATTCGGCGTTTAGGGTTATTTCATATATTTGCATTTTATAGCCTTGTTGTCTTTAATGTGTTTAAAATTGCATTTTAGTTCATAGGAATAATTCTCATATTAGATATCATATGCATATTTAAATTTCTTGTCATTTATTTTGCTTTATTTTTTGGCTTAGTGTGTGTAATTAGGGAATTGATGTAATTTATTTTTCGCGCATTTTTTTCTTTGAGACCATAGAATGTATTTAGGGTATGTAATATGTAATCGGCACACGCACTGACACGCGTACCGACACACCACTTTATTTATCGCTTTACGCTCTTTTATTTTTCATTCCGCCGTTATGCGATTTCGTCGTTAGTTTAGAGAAAATATTTTCTTCAAAAAAATCAATCAAGTCAAATTCAATTTTCTTTTAAGTAAACCTTGGTATGTAATCCAAGTGATTTTCTTTTTATTTTCCTTAATCAAATGTTAATTAATTTAATATCCACATTAGACATGGATTTCGTATAATTAAAATTAACCAACTTCATCGTATTTTCTTCTCATGCCTTGAGGCCTCTCATCTCTTCTTAAAACCTTCTTTTCAAAAATGTTAAAATCGATTCAACTCATCAAATAAGTTCTTTAGCCGAACTACTTGATTTTGATCCCGAGTTATTTGGGTAAGTAGGCAAAGAGTTCCGACTCTTCCAAATCAATAAAAATAACCAAAAACATGCTTCTTCTTTCTCCCTTCTTTCACTTTAACTCTTAACTTTTTAATATAAGTAAAATCAACTTAGCGCAAGATTAGAGAATAGGTAGAAGGTTCCTATGGGATACCATAGTCGGTTAGGGTGCTTAACACCTTCCCCAATCGAAACCAACCTCCGAATCCAAGGTCTTAAGGGTTTTTACTCACTTTTTCCCTTCCCGCGAATAAAAGATGAGAGTTCAATGATTCAAGGTTCGAATCTAACCAATGATTTTGACACCCGAAAATCACGAGCACAGAAATGGCGACTTCACTGGGGACCTTTTTGAGGGTTAAGCCTATTTTATCTTTCTTTACTTTTGCGCTTTATCTTTTGTAAATACGTGCCTAATTGTTTACTTTTTTTCGTGAGTGGCGAGATAAGTCCCCCTACCCGGACTTGAGAGGAAATTAGGATAGGATGGTGGTATAATCATAGTACCTTACCAAGAGTGATTTTTGGTTGTGGTACATGTGATAACCCCACTCAACTAAGGAATCTTGGAAGTATAATTTGTTAACATGAGTATTCATGTTTGGCATGCTATTTTCAAGTGACCGTCGAAGTTGAGAACCTAGAGTTACATTTAACCCATCTCAGCCTTTTAGGATGTAGTGCGGTGGCTAAAATCATGAGTCAGTCTTGGTTTAGTCGTTACGCGATACTACGCTCAAACTAGACTTCCTTATGAATGTTATGGGACTAGGAGTATTCTTAGGCCCCAATATATTCGAAAGGGGGTTGTAATTTGAGAACTTGGTAGAACCCGTGATACAGGTACATTTGAAACCATAGTCCTCACCTATTGACGTGTTTTACCCTCAGCTCCAACTTTGTGGACTTAACCCCACCATGTATTCTATGTTCTTTAGCATAATCATGCATACATGCATTCATCCATAAATATATTTTTGCATCCGATGAAATATCGAAGGACTTATGTAAACTTTTCTTGTAAACATCTTTAGATATGGACAAAGTAAGGAGGTGCACCAGGAAGTATGTTTTCCATAAACCGGATGTGTTAAAGCTAAGAGATTTGGCAAAGAAGGTAACTAGTCAGGAAGCTTTTCACGAGCGTCATGGGAGATTGTTGGGTATCCTCAAAACAGATGTTGAAAAAGGAATCTTGGAAACTTTGATCCAGTTCTACGATCCACTCTACCACTGCTTTACTTTCCCGGATTACCAATTGGTTCCCACCCTTGAAGAGTATTCCTACTTAGTTGGTCTGCCAGTGCTTGATGAAATACCGTTCAGTGGCCTTGAACCCGTTCCTAAGTTCGCAACCATTGCCGCAGCTCTCCACCTTGGAACCTCTGTCATAAAAGCCCACCTCACTACCAAAGGAGGACTTCTAGGCCTGTCTACTGATTTTCTTTACCAACAAGCTTCCACCTTTGCCGACGCATCCAGTAATGAGGCATTCCATTCCATTTTAGCCTTACTCATATACGGCATTGTGCTTTTCCCAAACCTCGACAACTTTGTCGATATCCATGCTATCCAAATTTTTCTCACCAAAAACCCTGTCCCTACTTTGTTAGCCAATACATACCATTCTATCCATGACCGAACCCTCGCCAGACGTGGAACTGTCTTTTGTTGTGCGCCTTTACTCTACAAATGGTTTACCTCCCATCTACCTCAAACCCGCTCCTTTCAAGCCAATCAAGAGGGTCATCCGTGGTCCCGAAGAATCATGTCTCTAACTCCATCCGATATAGTCTGGTACCGCGCAACTAATGATGTGGAAGCTATCATTGTCAGTTGTGGTGAATACTCCAGTGTACCCCTTCTCGGTATACACGGGGGAATTAACTACAACCCCATTCTAGCCATACGTCAGTTCGGATATCCGTTGAGAACCAAGCCAGATAATATTTATCTAGAGAATGAATTCTATCTCAATAACAAAGATCACCTGAACCAGAGAGGGTTGTTTGTGCAAGCTTGGCGTGGCATCCATAGACTTAGTAAGGGTCAATTAGGAAGAAGAGAAGGCTTTGTGCACGAATCCTACACCCAATGGGTCATTGACAGGGCTGCAGACTTTGGAATGCCTTATGTTTTACCGAGGTTCCTATCTTCAACCGTACCAGCACCAATCTTGCCTTTACCTCCTCAGACTGCGGAAGAGTATCAGTTACGTTTGGCTAAGTTAGAGCGTGAAAAGGCTGAGTGGGAAGGAAAGTATCAAGTAGCTAAGCGTGAGAGTGACACCCTCATGAATTTGCTAGAAGAAGAGAATTGGAAAAATCATAAGAAAGACCAGGAGATTGCTGAGCTGAAAGAGCGAATCAGGGTGAAAGATGTTATACTTGAACAGGTTCCCAGGAGTAAGAAGAAACGCATGAATTTCTTCGCTGGTCCGCATTCAGATTTGGAGGAGTAGTCTGCTTCAAGAGCTTGAGATCTTCATCTTTTGTTTCCTCTTATTGTATTTTCTTAGTTTTCTATTATGTACTTCGAAGTCTATCCCTTGGCTCAGTTTGTAAAAAGGGAATTATCTTGTTTTTGCTTTTTATTTTTGTAATGAATGTTTAGGGTTGTTATGTTTACAAAGGATTGTTTCTATAAGTTCTTCGATGAATCAAAAAATTGCATTATTTTTGCATTTAGCATATCATGCATCATACTGCATCCATAAACTGTCAAAACCAAGTCTCATAATTCTCTCATTTCTGCCTCAGTCAAGGAAAGTGGCCCGGCGTATTCAGTACAAGCCTTCTCGCATCCACAACACTCGGGCAATTGTTAAAAAGAAGATGAATTTGATAGAACAAGAGAACAGGGACCTCAAAGAACAGGTTATTACACTCAGAGAGGGGATGGATAAGTTGACGGTTATGATGGAGGCTATAATGGCCAATCAGGCGCAAGCGGCAGCTACCCAGCCCATTCTTGATGTTATCCCGGTTCAACCAGTTCTTGATGCTCAGCCAATTCCTGTTGTTACGTCTGCTGCACCTAATTCTACTGTGGTTGTTTCATCTGCCCAGACTGGTCCTACACAACCAGTCCTTACTGCTACGGCTGCCGGCACTGCACAGCCCACCCCGGTTGGTTTTTCTTTTGGAGATGCATCAAATATGTACAATGAAGGTCTTCGTCCTCCCGGTTTTGCTTATCACCCTCAGAACTACATGTCCAAAGAATATCCTTGGAGTATGCCTCTTACAGCTAATGAAGGTGTACGCTTTGCTGGCCCAGAAATGCCAACTCCTTATGGACAACAGGCAACGCCACTTTTTCATCATGGACAATTATTCCCTCAAGCTGTCATGAATCACACGGCACCCATTGTGCACACTGCTCAGCAGGAGGAAGGACCAATTTATCATTCGGGTAGTGTGGTAGGAGATGACAGAATGGTAAGTCTGGAAGAGAAGTACGACGTAGTGCAGAAAGAACTGAGGGCTCTTCGTGGTAAAGACATCTATGGTCAGAATGTGCACGATCTTTGTTTGGTCCCAAATGTGGTGCTGCCTCCCAAGTTCAAGACTCCGGATTTTGTCAAATATGAAGGGAACACTTGTCCACAGAGTCACCTGGTTATGTATGTAAGGAAGATGACAGCCTACAAAGACAATGAACCTTTGCTCATTCATTGTTTCCAAGATAGTTTGACTGGTCCCGCACAAATATGGTACATGAATCTGAAGGGTATCACCACCTTCGAAGAACTGGCCAGGGCTTTCATACAGCAGTACAGGTATAACATACATCTGGGGCCCACCCGAAGGGAACTGCAAGCTATGACTCAAAAGGATAAAGAGTCTTTCAAGGAGTATGCTCTCCGCTTTATCCAAAAATCAGCCCAAGTTCGCCCTGCTCTGGAGGAAAGAGAAATGGCTGATCTTTTCTTTGAAACTTTGAGTCCCTACTACTCGGAGAAAATGATTGGTTGCGCATCGCAGAAGTTTACTGAGATGGTTGATGCGGGGGTTCGCATTGAAGATTTGGTCCGTAAAGGAATTTTGGCCAAAGAAGGTAGTGTATCAAGTGCTTCGTCAGGTGGGTCGTCTAATGGACCCAAGAAATTTGGAAACAGTTATCCAAAGAAGAGTGCTCAGGAAGTCAGTATGGTAGCCCAGGGTGGATCCCAGCTAATATATCCAAACTACCCCTTCATTGCCAATATTCCACCACCTTTCCCAGCTCCACAAAATCAACATTACCACCCACAAACGCCCCAGAGGCCTCCACCATTCTACCCACCTTTATATCAACAACCGTATCCGCAACCTTTCTACCAACAACCATATTACCCACCACCACCTCAACAACAACAACCTCGTAATCGAGCCCCACAACAGCCAAATCGCCTACCCAGAAAAGAGTTTCCCACCATACCCATGTTGTATGCAGACTTGCTACCCTATTTATTAGCAAGGAATCTTGTGCAGACTAGGCAGCCTCCTCGTCCACAGAACCCACTACCTCCATGGCACCGTGCTGATCTTACTTGTGCCTTTCACCAAGGGGCACCCGGGCATGATGTTGAGCACTGTTATCCGCTCAAAGAAGAAGTTCAGAGGTTGATTCAAAGCAAAGAGTTGTCCTTCGAGGACACCAATTCCAATACTCAGAATAACCCTTTGCCATCTCATGGGCCGGCTGTTAATATGATTCAAGAGGATCAAGAATTGAGTCTAATTCTCAGGGCTCAAGATATCAGAACTCCTTTGGTCCCGATTCACGCCAAGATGTGCAAAGCCAACATGTTTGACCACAATCACGATGCTTGTGAAGTGTGTTCTGTGGATCCCCGAGGGTGTGAGAAAGTCCAGGAGGATATACAAGGATTGATTGACAGAAAAGAGCTGATTGTCAAGAGGGAATCCAGGAATGTTTGTGTTATTACTCCGGTGTTTAAGAATCTTGAAGTAGCCCGTGATGGTGTGAAGTCAGATGTCACTCCTCTAGTGATCCGCTTGCCAGGACCTGTTCCCTATACTTCTCAGAAGGCCATACCCTACCGGTATGAGGCAACTATTGTGGAGAATGGTAAAGAGATCCCTCTGCACTCTGCAGATGCTGTCATAAATATAGCAGGTGTGGGCAAAGTAATGAGAAGTGGGCGTATTCTCCCCACTGTTGTGCGCAACGAGAATACTGCTCCGAATGTGCCAGTGCAGAATCTTGACAAGGGTAAAGGTGCCAGCCAACCTGAGGGGATCATTCAGGAAGGTAGTGATGAGATCTTGAAGCTGATCAAAAAGAGTGAATACAAGATAATCGATCAGTTGTTGCAAACCCCGTCAAAAATTTCCATAATGTCCTTACTAATGAACTCTGGAGCTCATAGGGACACTCTGATGAAGATTTTGGCTCAAGCATATGTGGATCCCGATGTTACCCTGGGGCAATTCGGGAGTATAGTGGGGAATGTAACTGCGTGTAATAACCTGAGCTTTAGTGATGAAGACCTCCCGGCGGAGGGAAGAAACCACAACTGGGCTTTGCACATTTCCGTCCTTTGTAAGTCAGACTCAATGTCGAATGTGTTGATAGACACCGGTTCCGCCCTCAATGTGATGGCAAAAACTACTTTGGAAAGGTTGGCATACCGTGGCGCCCAGTTGAGGCCAAGTGCAGTGATGGTAAAAGCATTTGATGGATCTAGGAAGTCGGTGATTGGGGACATATACTTGCCTATCACGGTGGGTCCTCATACCTTCAAGGTTACTTTCCAAGTCATGGATATCCAAGCTTCGTACAGTTGCTTACTTGGACGACCGTGGATTCATGAGGCTGGAGCAGTAACCTCCACTCTTCATCAAAGGCTGAAGTTTGTAAGTTGTGGAAAGCTGATAACGGTAATTGGTGAATCAGCCTTGTTGGTTAGTCATTTGTCTGCTTTCTCCTATATTGGTGCTGATGATGTAGAAGGAACTTCTTTTCAGGGGTTCTCTGCAGAAGGAGGAGTTGCTAAGAAAGGTGAGACTTGTATGGCCTCTTTGAAGGATGCCCGAAAGCTTGTACAAGATGGTAAAACAGGAGGCTGGGGTCAGTTGGTACAGCTGCCTGAGAACAAGCGGAAAGAGGGTCTCGGTTTCTCTACCAGTCAGTCGAGCGCCAGTTTCAAGCCAGTTGAGGGTATTTTTCATAGTGCTGGGTTTATTCATGCTCCACCTGAAACCAATGCTATCCTGGAAGATCAGTCGGAAGAGGTTGCACCTATCTTTGTCACACCTGGAGGAGCCTGTTGCAATTGGATCGCTGTGGATATTCCTTCTGTGATGCATGTGTCTAAGTAATATGTTTGTCTACTTTTTCGTTTTTTTTAAGAAAACTCTTTTCGTCCTGCCCTAGACGAAAATGAAATCTTGTAGGGCTTTTGGTTTTATCTTCAAGTATTGTCGTTATTAATGAAAAACGTCGTTTCTATCATGACTGTTTTGTTTTTATTTACTGCTTTTTCTGGAAAAATGGTAATAGAAAAATCCCAAAAAAAAAAAAATTTCTCTTTTTTCTTTTTAAATCAATCAAATTCAAAAGTCTGCATTTACACATTTACTAAATCATAAATCATGTGCAGACTGAACATACATAAGCCCGTTGAACACAGTGACCCTATGCTTCTGCCCAACTTTGAATCCCCTGTTTACGAGGCTATGGTAGAGGAGGATGTTGAGATTCCTGATGAGATCAGATGGATGTTAGAGCAAGAGAAAAAGATCATTCAGCCTCATGAGGAAGATTTAGAATTGATCAATCTGGGTACTGAGGAGGATAGAAAAGAGATTAAGATTAGAGCGTCATTGGAAGTTACTGTCAAAGGAAAGGTAATTGAACTTCTCAGAGAGTACGCTGACATTTTTGCTTGGTCATACAAAGACATGCCAGGTTTAGATCATGAAGTTGTGGAACACCGCTTGCCTTTGAAACCTGAGTGTCCTCCAGTCAAACAGAAGCTCAGGAGGTCTCATCCTGATATGGCTCTTAAGATCAAAGAAGAAGTACGAAAGCAGATTGATGCAGGCTTTCTAGTTACATCCGAGTATCCTCAGTGGTTGGCTAACATTGTGCCTGTTCCAAAGAAAGATGGTAAGGTCCGAATGTGTGTCGATTACCGAGATTTGAACAAGGCAAGTCCGAAGGATGATTTCCCTCTACCACATATTGATGTATTGGTTGATAGTACTGCTCAATGCAAAGTTTTCTCCTTCATGGATGGTTTCTCTGGTTACAATCAGATCAAGATGGCTCCTGAAGATAGAGAAAAGACATCTTTCATCACGCCGTGGGGCGCTTTCTGCTATGTAGTAATGCCATTTGGTTTGATAAATGCTGGTGCCACATATCAGAGGGGTATGACCAAAATATTCCATGATATGATGCACAAAGAGATAGAAGTTTATGTGGATGATATGATTGTCAAGTCTGGTACTGAAGAAGAACATGTTGAGTATCTGTTGAAGATGTTCCAACGGTTGAGAAAGTACAAGCTCCGTTTGAATCCTAATAAATGTACTTTCGGTGTCCGATCAGGGAAACTTTTGGGCTTCATTGTTAGCCAGAAGGGTATTGAAGTAGATCCCGACAAAGTCAGAGCCATCCGGGATATGCCCGTTCCGAAAACAGAGAAACAAGTCAGAGGTTTTCTCGGAAGACTGAATTATATCTCCAGGTTTATCTCTAATATGACTGCTACTTGTGGGCCGATATTCAAGTTACTCCGCAAAGATCAAAGGATTGTTTGGACGGAAGATTGTCAGAAAGCCTTCGACAGTATCAAGGAGTATTTGCTAGAACCTCCAATTCTTGTCCCTCCAGTTGAAGGAAGACCGTTGATCATGTACTTGACTGTGTTAGAAGATTCCATGGGTTGTGTACTCGGACAGCAGGATGAAACTGGTAGAAAAGAGCATGCAATCTATTACTTAAGCAAGACGTTCACAGATTGTGAATCCCGGTACTCGGCACTTGAGAAGACTTGTTGTGCTTTAGCCTGGGCTACCAAACGTCTCCGGCACTATATGATCAATCACACCACTTGGTTGATATCCAAAATGGATCCAATCAAGTATCTCCTGGAAAAGTCTTCAATATCAGGAAGGATTGCTCGTTGGCAGATGTTATTGGCCGAGTTTGATATTGAATACCATACTCAGAAAGCAATCAAAGGGAGTATCCTTGCAGATCACTTGGCTCATCAACCGGTTGAAGATTATCAACCTGTTAAGTTTGATTTCCCTGATGAAGAGGTCATGTATTTGAAGATGAAAGATTGTGATGAACCGTTGTTTGGTGAAGGTCCAGATCCTGAGTCTGAATGGGGTTTGATATTTGATGGGGCCGTTAATGCTTATGGCAATGGAGTTGGGGCAGTCCTTGTCACACCTGAGGGTACTCACATCCCTTTTACTGCAAGGCTACGATTTGATTGTACAAACAATATGGCAGAATATGAAGCTTGCATCATGGGCATTGAAGAAGCAATCAATATGAGAATTAAGAATATTGATATATGTGGGGACTCAGCCTTGGTGATTAATCAGATCAAAGGGAAGTGGGAAACTCACCATGCTGGTCTGATCCCGTACAGAGATTATGCAAGACGGTTGCTAACTTTCTTTAACAAAGTGGAGTTGCGTCACATTCCCCGTGATGAGAATCAGATGGCAGATGCTTTGGCCACTTTGTCTTCGATGATCAGAGTAAATCGTCACAATGATGTGCCCTTAATCAGTGTCCAGTTCCTTGAAAGACCCGCTTATGTGTTTGCAGTTGAAGTACTTGCTGATGGTAAGCCATGGTTTCATGATATCAAGGTTTTCCTTCAAACTCAAGAGTATCCGCCTGGGGCATCTCACAAAGATAAGAGGACTTTGAGAAGACTGTCTGGTAATTTCTTCCTGAATGAAGATGTATTGTATAAAAGAAACTTTGATGCAATGTTGCTCAGGTGTGTGGATGAACGTGAAGCAGATTTACTGATGCATGAGATACATGAAGGTCCCTTTGGCACTCATTCCAGTGGACATGCAATGGCTAAGAAAGCATTGAGGGCAGGTTATTACTGGATAACGATGCAAAATGATTGTTATAATTATGCCAAGAAGTGCCACAAATGTCAGATATATGCAGATAGGAGCCATGTCCCACCATCTATGCTCAATGTTATCTCTTCTCCGTGGCCTTTCTCCATGTGGGGCATTGATATGATTGGTCGGATTGAACCAAAAGCTTCCAATGGACATCGTTTCATACTAGTGGCTATTGATTACTTCACCAAGTGGGTTGAAGCGGCATCCTTCGCCAACGTGACCAAGCAAGTAGTGGTTCGGTTCATCAAGAATAACATCATCTGCCGTTATGGTATTCCTAACAAGATCATCACGGATAATGGTACAAATTTGAACAACAACATGATGAAAGAATTGTGCGATGATTTCAAGATTGAACATCACAACTCTTCACCATACAGGCCTCAGATGAATGGTGCGGTTGAGGCTGCAAATAAGAATATCAAGAAGATTGTGCAAAAGATGGTGGTTACCTACAAAGATTGGCATGAGATGTTACCCTATGCTTTACATGGATATCGTACCTCAGTGCGTACTTCAACAGGGGCAACCCCGTTCTCTTTGGTATATGGTATGGAAGCAGTGCTCCCTGTGGAGGTAGAAATCCCATCTTTGAGAGTCTTGATGGAGGCTGAATTAACTGAAGCTGAGTGGTGCCAGAGTAGGTATGAGCAATTGAATTTGATTAAAGAGAAACGTATGACCGCTTTGTGTCACGGACAACTGTATCAATCAAGGATGAAACAAACGTTTGACAAGAAGGTTCATCCCCGTGAATTCAAGGAAGGAGACCTTGTGATCAAGTGTATCAAATCTTTCCAACCGGATCCCAGGGGCAAGTGGTCTCCCAATTATGAAGGTCCTTATGTGGTCAAGAGAGCGTTCTCTGGTGGTGCTTTAATCCTTACAAATATGGATGGAGAAGATTTACCTCGTCCTGTGAATTCTAATGCAGTCAAGAAATACTTTGTCTAAAGATATATGAAAAGAACAGCTCGGTAGGTCGAAAACCCGAAAGGGCGGCCTAAACCAAAAAAGAGCGTCTCGGTAAGTCGAAAACCCGAAAGGGCGGCTTAGGCAAAAATTAGAGACACAAAAAAAAGAGAAAAGAAAAAAGAATTGAAAAAAAAAAGTTTATCCTGATAGGTCGAAAACCCGAAAGGGCGGCCTATGCAAAAGTTAAGGAGTATGACAAAGTAACTGCATCAGATCAAGCATCACCCAGTTGGGGCACCTTAGCTGTCAGAAGTCCTCCGACACTAAAGCATCTAAACAGTGGTTCAAAGTTGTTAAGGGATGTAGTGGTTATTGTGTTCAATGTACCTTCCCATGTAATTACCATTTTCCAACTTTTGTAATCCGTGGAGCCATGCCTTTGGCCGGTTACCACCCTATTACATTAATTTGAGCCGGTGCACTCTTTTGGAATTCTTGTTTATTCTATATGCAAAACTTTCTTCTTCCATTTTTAATGTCAATACTTGAAGTAAAAACTTTGAAAAATTCTTTTACTTTTATGTTTTCTTTTGAAAAAAAAATAAAAAAATGACAAACATATTATCTGTAGGTTCATATATCGTGGAAACATATGTCAACATCCATTCGAACACAGGTGAATTCAACAGAGTGGATCATAGTCTTGCAAAAAAAAAAGTAGCAAAAAAAAGAAAAGCTCGCTAAGTCGAAAACCCGAAAGGGCGGCTTAAGCCAAAAATGAGCGTCCCGATGGATCGAAAACCCGAAAGGGCGATCCAGGCAAAAATTAGGGACATGCAAAAAAAGAATTTATTCCCGGTGGATTGAAAACCCGAAAGGGCGATCCAGGCAAAAGTTAGGGATTTCAAAAATAGTAAGAAGAATACAAAAAGCAATGACTATGTGAAGCACGATTTTGAGAAGGTACTTTGGTTCAGTTCAGAAATGGCGACCTCAGCCAGGTTTTTGTGTTATGTGTTCCTTACCCAGCATTGGTTCGGTTAACGGGTGGTATCCCGATTGTGGTTCGATTCATCTCCAGTGATTTTATCCCCAGTGAAGAATGCTAAGTGTTGGCACTATAATACCGGGTCACTATCCTTACGACCTGCCCAATCTTGTCTCGTCAGTTTCACCAGTATATTTTTCATACATGTTCATTCATTCATGCATACATATCATGCATACTGATATCATTCATATGCATTTTACCTGTGTGTCGTACTCTGTGTGTATCCAGTAAAATTCGTCATCACCACTGTGTTCATTTCGGTCTGTTTACCATTAAGTTTCTTTCAAGTGGCAGGTCCCACCTTTTCAATTTTCCCCAGTATCTTGTTTAAGCTACATTCGTACGAAAGGTATTCGTTTGTAACCTGTATTTTGCTCAACAAAATTGCCTCAGTAGTAGTAACGCATCACCAATATTTCGTTTCGTATGTTCGTCATTACCCCAGTAAAGGTAATTGACAGTTTTACTCTTCGTATGTTTGTCATTACCCCAGTAAAGGTAATTGACAGTTTTACCCTTTCGTATGTTCGTCGTTACCCCAGTAAAGGTAATTGACAGTTTTACCCTTCGTATGTTCGTCATTACCCCAGTAAAGGTAATTGACAGTTTTACCCTTCGTATGTTCGTCATTACCGCAGTAAAGGTAATTGACAGTTTTACCCTTCGTATGTTCGTCATTACCCCAGTAAAGGTAATTGACAGTTTTACCCTTCGTATGTTCGTCATTACCGCAGTAAAGGTAATTGACAGTTTTACCCTTCGTATGTTCGTCATTACCGCAGTAAAGGTAATTGACTGTTTTACCCTTCGTATGTTCGTCATTACCCCAGTAAAGGTAATTGACAGTTTTACTCTTCGTATGTTCGTCATTACCGCAGTAAAGGTAATTGACAGTTTTACCCTTCGTATGTTCGTCATTACCGCAGTAAAGGTAATTGACAGTTTTACCCTTCGTATGTTCGTCATTACCCCAGTAAAGGTAATTGACAGTTTTACTCTTCGTATGTTCGTCATTACCCCAGTAAAGGTAATTGACAGTTTTACCCTTCGTATGTTCGTCATTACCGCAGTAAAGGTAATTGACAATTTTACCCTTCGTATGTTCGTCATTACCCCAGTAAAGGTAATTGACAGTTTTACTCTTCGTATGTTCGTCATTACCCCAGTAAAGGTAATTGACAGTTTTACCCTTTCGTATGTTCGTTGTTACCCCAGCAAAGGTAATGACCAGTATTTCTTTTCGTATGTTCGTCTTTACTCCTGTAAAGGTAGCAGACATCGTTTCCTCCCCAGTAACATTTATCTGATTCTCGAGTTAGTGTTTTAGTTGTCATTGCATTCGTACTTGCATAACAGACAACTCATATCATTACATCCATAGAGCTTTCTCGATTTCTGAGTTGGTCAAAAATTGGTGTACTTGATATTTAAGTCTCTCCGACCCGTCGTTTCAAAAATATTCGTCTTTTTAAACCCTCGTGACGGAGAAACTTAAATAGGGGCATCTGTCGTACCCTAATTTTTGACCGATTCATTTTATTTTATTCGTACGTCGATCGTTTTTTCCAGTCGTCCGTTCGCGCGCGAATTCTCGTAATATCTGTGTTTGATTCGTATTTTGCGGTCGCGATTATTTTTCGTTCGTCGTTTATGTTTTGATATCGCGCGCGTATCGTTTCTGTAATTTTTACTCGCGTTTTGTACGTTTTTTAGCGTAGCGTAGCGCTTGCGTTCGTAAAATTTATTTTATTCACGTCGTTGATTTATCGTTTTAATTAGCGTAAAAAGCCGCGTAATCTCAGTTGTATCAGACGAAATTTCGGCAGAGAGGTATTTTAAAATACCTCATTTTTTGGTTCCGACGGGACATTTTTATTTTTATTTATTTAATTTTCGTTTTCCATTTTTAACCATTTATTTAGTCATTTATTTTTTCATTTTTACTTATTTATTGTTGTTTATTTATCAGATTTATTATTTATTTTAAGTCTTTGTCCACATGTCAATCCATCATTGGTCTAATCCAACTTTTCCTCCAAGAAACTGCAGGGGTACTTTGGTCTTTGTTATGGCATCAGTGAACAGTACTATAAAAGTACTGTTCACGCGTCAGTTTGGTCCCCCAAGTCAAAAAGGTCATAATCAGTCAGAATCAAGTCATAAATTATCACTAACACCAAATTACTTTCTCTTTCCAAAATTTTGGATCAAAACCATCAAAAACTCAAGAACACCAAGAACATTCATGAACACAAAAAAATTCCAACAATCATAAACCACAACACCACACTCATACTTTACAACCACAACTCACAAACCAAGATCCAACCCACAACAACATACATTTTCGGCCAAGCTAATCCACCAACATAAACCCATTTTCGGATCCAAATCATACACAACAACAACCCATTTTCGGCCAAGTTAAACACACCAACCATAACTCATTTTCGGCCAAGAACAAGGCAAGGCAAAACACAACAAAATCAAACTCATCCAAGAGGACCAAGGCAAGGCAAGAACACACTACAACAACGAAACCAAATTCAAACAAAAGGAAAGGTAACCGAAGCAAAAACGTGAGCAAGGAACAACATACCCAAACCGAAAACAAAAGAAGAAGAAGCAAGAGGTAATATTCTTGCCTCTTTGTGTGTTTTGTTAGTGTTTTTTTAGTGTTTTTCTTTTGTAGATCTAGGGTATTTGGAAGTGGTTTTGAGAAAACTATGTATGGATTTGAGTAGAGGAGGAGGAGTAGAGTGGTTTAGTGTAAAAAAATTTAAAAAAAAAAAACAAAAAAATTTTCCGGCGCGGTGGCTCTCCGGCCGACCACCGCGCCGGAGGAGCTCCGGTCATCACTTCCGGCCACTCCACCTCCTTCGCCGGCCAGCTCAAGGTTAGAGAGAAGGGAGAGCTTTTTACTATGTGTTTTTTTTTAGAGGGAAACAAGAGAAAAATAAAGAAAAATGGGCAAAAAACCTTATATATTCATTAATGGGAGCTGGGTGGGTCGACCCAGTACCCATGCCCAGCTCCATGACCCAGTACCCAGCCCATGTTTCTACTCATTTGCTATTTTCACCTCCAGTAATGCTGTTTGTACCCCCTGCCTGGTGTAGTAATTTTTTTTTGTTCTTTCTTTTAATTTCATGTGCTTACCTCTTTAATTATTTCATTTAAGTGTTATATTGTATTTTCATGCATCTTCATTAGTATTTTAATTTTCACATCATGCATTTTATTTTATTTTTATCACTTATGTTTAGTGCATTTTAGGTTATGAAGTAACATTTCATATTTTTTATTTTGGCTTAATGTTTTAATTATTATGCATGCATTATCTTTTAATTGTTTAATCACCATCTCATGCATATTTTATTGTTATTTTTTGATTGCTTTTATTTTTGTAGTAAGCATAATAGAATATGTTATAATTTCATGCGTTTATTTTAATTAGTTAATTCATATGATTTTAAACCATAATTCATGCATTTTTCAATGTCTTAATTTTAACATCATGCATATCTTTTTGCTTAATTCATAGTTAATTTTCCCTTTCATATAAATTTTATTCATTTAAATGTTCTAAAAAAAAAATTTCATGTACTTTTGTTTCTTTTAATTTTGTTATTCGGCGTTTAGGGTTATTTCATATATTTGCATTTTATAGCCTTGTTGTCTTTAATGTGTTTAAAATTGCATTTTAGTTCATAGGAATAATTCTCATATTAGATATCATATGCATATTTAAATTTCTTGTCATTTATTTTGCTTTATTTTTTGGCTTAGTGTGTGTAATTAGGGAATTGATGTAATTTATTTTTCGCGCATTTTTTTCTTTGAGACCATAGAATGTATTTAGGGTATGTAATATGTAATCGGCACACGCACTGACACGCGCACCGACACATCACTTTATTTATCGCTTTACGCTCTTTTATTTTTCATTCCGCCGTTATGCGATTTCGTCGTTAGTTTAGAGAAAATATTTTCTTCAAAAAAATCAATCAAGTCAAATTCAATTTTCTTTTAAGTAAACCTTGGTATGTAATCCAAGTGATTTTCTTTTTATTTTCCTTAATCAAATGTTAATTAATTTAATATCCACATTAGACATGGATTTCGTATAATTAAAATTAACCAACTTCATCGTATTTTTTTCTCATGCCTTGAGGCCTCTCATCTCTTCTTAAAACCTTCTTTTCAAAAATGTTAAAATCGATTCAACTCATCAAATAAGTTCTTTAGCCGAACTACTTGATTTTGATCCCGAGTTATTTGGGTAAGTAGGCAAAGAGTTCCGACTCTTCCAAATCAATAAAAATAACCAAAAACATGCTTCTTCTTTCTCCCTTCTTTCACTTTAACTCTTAACTTTTTAATATAAGTAAAATCAACTTAGCGCAAGATTAGAGAATAGGTAGAAGGTTCCTATGGGATACCATAGTCGGTTAGGGTGCTTAACACCTTCCCCAATCGAAACCAACCTCCGAATTCAAGGTCTTAAGGGTTTTTACTCACTTTTTCCCTTCCCGCGAATAAAAGATGAGAGTTCAATGATTCAAGGTTCGAATCTAACCAATGATTTTGACACCCGAAAATCACGAGCACAGTCAGCAACAAACATGAATGAGCAATTGGACCCAACAGCCAGAAGCAACAACATAATATATGTTTAAAATGAAAAGACACCATAAAAGTATAAGTCAAAAAAAATTAAAACACCGTTCAATAATCACATAAATAAGTTGCCAAAATTCTCATTCCAAAATTCCTAATCCTAACAAAAACAAGAAAAGTTTGAGTTTTTTTATAAAGGGTATACACAATAAGCAACAAAAATTAACTAGAATCTCATAACCCCGTTAAAAAAATTCAATTAAAAATATGAAAATTGTAAACAAAAGAAGAAATCAAACCTAACAACGAGAAAGAGAAGAGAAACAAGGAACAAAAACGATTAGAGAGCAACAAAAGAGAGGTATTTTGAAATACCTCATATTTTTCTTCCTTCCCTCTTCTTCTTTTCTCTCAGTGTCGGATCTCAAACCAAGTACCTCAAGGTTGTAGGGCAAACCTTCCAACCAAGTGACTTCTCAGGAGACAGACGATTTTAAACGTAAGACATATGTACTTAATCACTACAGACTTGATGTATTGGATTGCTGTGTTATGGGCTGGGATTAAAAGGGCCACATTGATTTTTCTTTCTACTTAATGATCTCAAGGATAATATTTGCATTATGAAAAATGTTTATGTCATAATAATTTAAATACGATAAAATATTCATTTTTTTTTACAAAATAAAATATTGATGTTAACAATATTAATATTAAATATTACTTATATATGTGTTATTATATTTTGTTTAGTTTTAAGATAAAATGAGTGTTATGCACACTCTCTCCGATATTATTATTGTATTGGATGAATCCCGTGTGTGTTCTACACGTTGAAAATTTCACATAAAGCGTGAGACACACATAATGTTTCATCTAATAAAAAGGTAAGTGTCATAGTTAACGTTAGAAAGAGAGTGTTTTTAACGTTATTCTTAGTGTGATGTTTATTAACTTCAAGAGTTTGATTTAGTGGAAAAAATACTGACATTGAAGTCAGAGGTCCTACTCCTAAGTTCGAGCTCCTCTATTGTTCTAGATAAATGTAAATATTTTATAATTATAAGTATTCTCTAAGCCTAATGGTCTTCCTTGTCTTGAATTATGACACCATTACTCACCCTAAATTTAAAGTTCATCAAAAAATATTGATTAACAAAAATTTAATACATGTATCAATTTTCTTAATTTTTATGATTTGCTTCGTTTGTCCTACAATATAACTTGTTAATTAAAGAAATTACACATCATAAAAAAAATCTTATTTAATGCCTTCTTACAATATCAATGAAGTATTAATTTTAATTTTTCCATTACACTCTAAATATTTATTACTATTTTTTTCTAAAATTTTTAATTTATTTTTCTCATACTATTATTGAATGATAACTCATGATTATTCTTTTTTATATAAAATTTACGTTTATTAACTAGTATCTTGTGTGGCAATGCTACTTATATTTAAAACTGATGGAGTAGTCAATATAATTTTATCGCTCGGGTTGAGTGTAATAAAATAGAAACTAACAACTTCAACTAAAATTACATCATCGCACGAGTTCGAACATGTGATTTTCCACTTTTTAATATTTAGTGTATGTGAGTTTGGCTGATAGTCTATTTAAATAAACAAAACTGAAAAGAATAAATTATTACTAAATTTAAAAATAAATAAGTATCTACAATAAAGAAAAATTAATTTACTAAACATAAATGTGGATGGATCTTCTTTCGGTAATCCTGGTAATGCAGATCTTTTGAGAAACAATAGTGGGAATTTGATTCATGGTTTTTTCTGGATCCTGTGGCAGAGCTACTAATTTGTTGGATGAACTTTCAGCTATTTGGAAGGGTCTTCAGTTGGCGTGGGATCTTGGTTACTGGTTTATCATCATTGAATCCGACTCTCAAACAACTTTGAATCTTATTGTTGATACTAAAGAAAACGATTTTCATCCACATGCAACTTTGCTTTCTCTCATTAGGAAGTTTTCTTTTTATTCATGGATGGTCTTATTTCATCATACTTTGAGAGAAGAGAACGAATACGTTGGTTGATTGAATAAATTTGGTGCAACTAATACCAACTCATTGAAGATGTGGACTTCTCTTCCTCCTCAATTGAATATCATCTTGTTTGCGGATACCTCAGAGGTATTTAGACAAATGATTAGTTAGGTTGTTTTTTTTTCCTTTATTTTCCTCTTCATAAAAAAAAAACAAAATATTATTCTGAGTTTGAATGAAAATAAAAATTATCTAAAAGAAGAGGTATTTTATAGCACCTCTAGGATGATTCTAATTAAAAATGAGATACCCAAGTTTCGAACTATGGACCTCACGGTGAAAGATGAACCTTCCTATTCCTGTAGTTAAACGCTGTGGAGGTGGCAGATTGTGATTAGTCCGTGATTTGCATAAAGCAAGACGTGGCAAATCATGATTAGTGCTAGTTTTCACATGTGGCAACAATCGAGAAACAATGATCCTAAAATAAATTCCACGTGTGACATAATCATTGGTAGAAACTACGTGTGATGACATGTCAACGTGGAAAGCTACAACGTTTTTATTTTCCCCTTTCCAAATGTTTCAATTTTTAAGAATCAAATAACAGTGTCTTCTTCTTTTTCTTCCTATGCGAATGTGTTTACATCAAAATACAGATTTTGAAACCATTGAGGAAAATCTCAATGCTTAATCTTATTGGTTATTCGTTGCTGACTATGGATTCGGTGCCTTATAGGGGATTGTTTCAGACATTCTTCATACTCAATTATGTTTTGCTTTGCCAACTTGTCATTATTCAACCCTTTGTTTCTGCTTCAGGTATACCTTCATTTTTTTCTTTCTCAACCCCATTTTAATTTAATGTTTATTTTCGCTTTTCCCCTATTAAATTTCATATCTTTAATGCTTTGTTGTGTGGGTCGATCTTATATTTTATTTTCATCACTCTCAGCCTTAGGTTTTTATTTGTGTTGTAAATTTATGTGTTTGTTTTAAAGTTAACGAGTGCATTTGATATATTAGAATGTTATTAACAAAATTACACAATTTTACTTAGATATATCTGTACAATGTCTATAGATTTTAATCTGTGCAGTATTCTGTATGACTTGGTTGAATTTATTAAGGATTTTAGACCTTTTATTTCCTAAGAACTACTTATGGTTCTAGTGTAGTTTGAAAATTGGAAACTAGAGAGGGTTGTTTAATATGACCTGTTTGAATGGTATATAAAAAGAGTTAGGAACCCACAAATAGAATCTGAATTTGTGAGTGAAAGAATGCTGTTAGACTGAATGCCAAACATAGATTAACGAGATAACTCTAGTTTCAAGGTTTTATGAGTTTATCCCATTTACAAATGTGCTAATGTTTGTTTCTTCAATATTAACAGTTTAGAACGAATCATCTTCTACTCCCTCCTACTATTTTAGCTAACAAACTAATCTATTATGTGATACTCCTGGGTCTTGACTCGTGACACGTGACCACTTTACTAATTCTATAACTACTTTCATTCATGTGTCCTGTACGATTTCCTTGTGTATCCTCCACAATGACATCATATGAGATTTTTTCCGATCTCCTGGAATGCATTAATGTTTTCCGTTGTTTTATGCTATAGTTTATCTTTTCTCTTTCACCATTAGTCGATCTTGCATATATCTTTTCCATTTATCATAAAATGAAAAGGGTAAGTCGCATCACAGAATTTTGTGCCAATCAAAATACTGTATTTCGCTGATAGGTATTATGGTTTGAGTTCTTCAAAAAGAGGATGGAAGGGTGAATTAAATCTCTTTCCATATATCTTTTATTTGACCATAGTGAGAAATTAGAAACTAAGATAATAATAGTATCATTACAAAGTGAAGTCGGTCCGTCATACATCATCAAGTTGCATGTCCAAGTTCTTTAATTGCACTATGTTGTGGTATGTAGCATAGTATATAAGGTCTTCTTATATTGGCATTGAAGCCGGTCAAAATTGCCTCTTAACAGCAAGTTTATTCAGTTTGTGGTAAATATAATCTAATTCAAACAGGTTGACAGTAGTTTGCGTCTTCATTTTCAATTTTTTATTTGAATTAAAGTTTCTGCACACAATCCCACTAAAAAATATTACTCCCAAGTCCTAACTTTATTACTTCTCTAGAAATCCTGTGATGTGATGATTCAGTGTTAAATTGAAATTTGTTGTCTCAACAGTCTTTTTTGGTTGTAATCTGGTGGAAAACCAGGAAATGCAGCCGAGTTGTTTGAGAAAGCATCTCGCAGTATTAAAGGGAAACATTATACTGAGGCACTTAATGATCTAAATGCTGCAATAGAAGCAGATCCAAACCTTTCAGAAGCATACCTTTCCCAGGCTTCAGTTCTTCGCCAGTTATGCAGGTGTGGTTCATTTACGAGTATTTTACCCCATTGCCGTGCTTTTTGAAAGTTTGATAGATAATATAAAAATGCACATATGATTTTTGTTTCCAATTTCTGTTTCATATGGATAGAAGATATGTAAAAGATAATCTAAGATGTGAAACCAGAAGCAGCATTTTGCCCCCTACCATTATTGAAGTTAGCAAATAGTGTAAACACTATACTTTTTTCTTATGAATGCCAAATTTTAGTAATTAGTTGTTAGATTAGTTTCCCTCCTTCGTCCGGATTTTGAATCCTGGACCTCCAACTCCTTATCCCTTAGCTCAAACCAGTTGAGCTACCCAACCCCTCGTAAACCCTATACTTTAAGATATTAGTTTCAGAAAATGATCATTGCGCCACTCATCCCTCTCCTTCCCTCATATCTCTCATCTCCTCTCCCATCACCCTAAGTTACTCAAACTCCTAATTGGACAGTGATATCATTCAGGTGCTTTTTGGCTAATGTAGATATGAGCAATCTGAGAGGAGCTACAAAAAGTTTCTGGAGTTAAAACCCGGACATTCAGTTGCAGAAAAGGAGCTCTCTCAGTTATTGCAGGCTAAAAGTGCGCTCCAAACAGCCCAGTCCCTCTATGAGTCAGCCAACTTCACAAAATCTTTGGAATACATCGATAAAGTTGTTCTTGTTTTCTCTCCAGCATGCACTAAGGTAACAACTTTATGCTCTTCCACATCGATAAAATTACTTTCTATTTCTGTTTCAGTAGTTACACAAGTCTGAAAGTTAATGCCTAAGTATCGGGTTTGGGCTTTGTGAAGTCATTTTTGCAACTAGAATCACAACCAACTTTATGTGCATTATTTTTTTCAGGCTAAGCTTCTTAAAGTGAGGTTATTGATAGCTGATAAAGAATATGAGGGTGCCATTGCTGAGTCTGGTTTTCTTCTCAAGGAAGATGAAAACAATTTAGAGGCGTTGTTGTTACGTGGTCGGGCATATTACTATTTAGCTGATCATGATGTTGCTACAAGGTTTGTCTTGTGGAAATGATGTTGAACTCTTTTATCATTCTTACAATTTTTTCTAATATTATCCTGCTTATATGTGGGCATATATATTCAGGCATTACCAGAAAGGTCTTCGCCTAGATCCTGAGCATGGTGAACTAAAAAAAGCATACTTTGGATTGAAAGGTCTACTCAAAAAGAGTAAAAGTGTAAGCCCTGATATATTGTTCAAATTTCTTTTTGCATTCCTTCTCAAGTTTTTCATCATTCTTTCTTTTGGGTGTTGACGATTTGTTATTTCTTTGTTTTCCATAAAGGCTGAAGATAATGCGAGTAAGGGCAAGCTACGGGTGGCAGTGGAGGAATTCAAGGCCGCACTTGCTGTTGACCCTGACCATCTTGCACATAATGTACATCTTCATCTTGGCCTATGTAAAGTGCTAGTCAGGCTTGGCAGAGGAAAAGATGCCTTGAACAGTTGTAGTGAAGCTCTTAAGATTGATGAGGAACTTATTGATGCTCTTGTTCAGGTTCACTATAATTTTGAACACCCTTGTGTCTTGTGTTTCTTTTGTGTTCTACAAAATTATAAGTTTTTTTTTCTGGGCCATGGTCTCCTAGCAAAAAAAATCTTTATTGATCAAAGTCTTGTTTGAGTAGGATGGAAAAATGTTATTGCACATAATTTTTTTTTTCTGAAGAAGGTTATTGCACATAATTACTTATCCTGGTGTTCTTTGTTGTAGAGGGGAGAAGCTAAACTCTTGACAGAAGACTGGGAGGGAGCTGTTGAAGATCTGAAATCAGCTGCTCAAAAATCTCCTCAGGTAATATATATTGAATTCATATAGCATGTATCATATCGGTATGATTAAATTAGAATATTGGAGTAGTTTTGGGAGGAACAAATATTCCAAGCTCCATGTTGAGTTCTTCCTCAAAATCATAAGTCTTTGAAGAAGATGGAAGATACAGGGAAACACACTAGTTCAAGCAGTCAAAATAAGATATATATATATATATATATATATATATATATAGAGAGAGAGAGAGAGAGAGAGAGATTAATTTAAACAAAGCTCATTATCATCTATTCATATACCTAAAGTTTAAAAGAAAAGATTATACCGATATACATATTTTGCTTCCTACTTTCCTTAACCTTACTGTACCAATAACCATTTTTGTCGATCCTGAGTTATGAATTTGTTGTTCATTTGTTACAAATGAAGTCCCCTCGGCCTCTTGGTTAATTGATTAATATGATGCAGTGATTTAACTTTTTTAATCGGGATAATTATACTCTTGTCCCAAACCTTGTTATTTATTTCTTGCTTTTGTGTGTTTATGAGAGGTTTGGAGAATTCAGAATTGTCTGTAGTTGAGTTAGTTTTCAGACGTGAAAAATACTTTTCCTCTTAAAGATTTTCGAATTTGGGTTTTCTCCATGTTTCATTTCATGCTCCTGGTAGTTTTTTTTCATAGTTTAAATCTGATCGTTATATTAGAAAATACATGTCTTGTTAACATTGTCATTGGTTAAGATTTTGATTTGCAATAAAACTTTAGGTTTTTACAGATTTTTTAACGCATGTCATCAATTGATTCACTAATATGATAACGTTAATATTTTGGCTGTGTTTGATTAGTAGTTGTCCATAACTGCAGGATATGAATATTCGGGAAGCATTAATGAGGGCTGAAAAAGCTTTAAAGATCAGCAAACGCAAGGATTATTACAAGATTTTGGAAATTTCAAAACATGCTTCCGCTGCTGAGATAAAACGTGCATACAAGAAACTTGCCTTACAATGGCACCCGGATAAGAATGTTGACAAAAGGGAAGAAGCAGAGGCTAAATTCCGAGAGATCGCTGCTGCATACGAGGTTTTAATCTTCAAATAAAATACCTTATTTCTTTTCCTTGTTCAGACTTTAATCAAGAAACATGCTTGTGTGATTTTTGCATATATACCATGCTCTTTTTGCTAGTTTTGGATGCAAATAATGTTATTTTTTTATGGACGCTCAACTGCGGAGTTGTAATAGGATTCTAAATATTATTGATGATATGATTGCACCTAGATATGAATATTTTGTTGAATAACGGGTCGTTGCATTATGTTTTAGGTTCTAAGTGACGAAGACAAACGCACAAGATATGACAGAGGCGAGGACCTTGAAGAATCAGGAATGGGTGGTGGCAGCGGTGGAGGTTTCAATCCATTCGGCGGTGGTGGACAGCAATTTCACTTTACTTTTGATGGCGGCTTCCCTGGTGGAGGCTTTCCCGGCGGCGGCGGCGGCGGTTACGAATTTCATTTTTGATTGGAAAAGTCTTGATCCTTAAATTTTTCTTAGGGAAAGCTATAGCCTTGATTTCCTCAAGGGACCACATCTATAATGTTGACTAATCACTTGCTAACGGTTGTTGAGGTAAATACTTAGGCCATCCCCAAGTTGCTTGCAAGACAAGACTTTGTACTTTACAGAAAATTTTGCTTTGTGATAAAGTGATGGGGATAGGTGTTAGTTAAGGAGGCACATTTTGATGTAGCCCCATAAAGTTTTATGCGGTGGTTGATACTTTGTAAGAATGATTTTAAATTCTAGCAACCATTACACTATTTGTTTACATACTTTTAAGTTGATTTAATTGCTTCACAGTTAATACCATGAAAATTTGAGCTACTACATGTTAGGTTTCTGTCGCATGAATTTTTCTCTACAAAATAGGAAGTAGCTGGATTTGCCATTCTGCATGTGTATCTCTACTGTTATACTGAAAATTTGGTATTATTCACTGTCGATATTAATTTTGCCCCTCTTAAATATATTTTTAGCTGCCATGCTTATAATAATAGGGATGAAAGTTAATCAGGTGTTCAAGGGCCTAACGTACATCAGAAGTAAACTACATTAGTTTATTTTTACTACATTAACTTTGATAAAATAAATATATCAACATTAACTTGTCTGTCAATATATCTTACCCACTACTATTTCTAAATTAAAAATTCACTTTAAAGAAGCTGAATTTTGTATACAATAGTCGGATATGATTTGTTATTGATAGTTGACATTACTTTACCATTTACACTTGAAAATGAGTTGTATATTTTCAAAGAGTCGTGTTCATATACTTACCGGTTTATTTACAAATTTGAACATGTTAGTTTACATGTCATATCTAAAGCTAGTCATTAGTCTTTTCATTTGCATCCTTGCATTGCAATTTTCTTTTCTAAATGCTGCAATTTGATTGAAGTCTATACTTTATTTGATTGAAGTTAATGTAGTAAAAATAAACTACATGAGTGAAGTCTATACTTTTTTTTATTGAAGTCTCCACTTGTTTAACAATTTGCCTTATGATTTTTTTGTTTTATTTATAAAGTAAGCTTTCAGATCATGTTAAATTATTAAAAATATCTTATCAGGTGTTAAAAAAGTATACCAAATAAATAAATGAAGTCCAAGTCTTCAAGTTTAAAACCCAAGTTAGAGTTGAAGTTCAGAACATACATAAAAAACTAACAGCTTACAAACATATTATCGCACTAAGCTCCAGTGACTGCATCCTTTCTAATCCAATTCCAAAGTTGAAACAATTTTTTTTAACATGGTTAGTTTTGATCTATAAAGTACACAAGTATTGACATGACAGTGTGACACATGGACAAGGATAATAATTTAAAAAAATAAAAGTGATTTAATGTAGTTATATGTATTTTGTTGTAAGAGTGTCGAACATTCAAACGGATGCTTAGAACATGAAAATTGAACATAATAGTTATGTGAAAAACAATAAACAAATGGTTTCACTTCTAATTACAGATTCCAATTATAAAAAATTCATTTATATTACACTCAAAATTTTCTTCACATTTTAACAATAAGTGTACAAGAGATCACCATGATCAATCAACTCAAACTGACTCAAGGAAGGAAAATAAAAATAGGAACAATAAAAGAAAACAGGAAAATGCACATCCTGTAAGACTTACATCCACAAACAAGACACGACAACATTGGCAAAAACAGCAAGAAACAATGTAGCACCATTAACTATGTAGCCATTCAAACCAACAGCACTCGAATCATCAGCCGGACTATCCGAAGACCCTTTCGGAGAATCAGAAGCCCGGACACTTTTCTCCGGCTTAGTCGGTGCAGGAGCCTCCGCGGGAGCTGCTGTTGGACCTTGTCCAAAAAGTGCCATAGGAAGAAGCACTTGATCAACCTGATACACTGCAAGCTGATTATCACTATAAATAGTATTAGAAACTGTTGTATCAATCACGCCAGTTGTTACATTAACTTGATTTCCAGAAGTAGTAACATTAAGAGGATACTCTCCATCATCGCTGTTTCCAGCTTGTGTGTGTAAAGGGTTACTTGCAGTTTGAAACTGTGACATTGTGTAAAGTGTCGGTAGAATATGAAACTGTAGAAGTTGAAGTTGATTTTGTGTGCTGATTGAGTTTAGTGTTCCTGATTTTAGACTTGAGAATGCATTATCTGTTGGTGCGAAGATTGTTAGGCCTTGATTTGAGTTGTTGAGTTGCGAGTTGATTCGATCGGATACTTGTGTTGCTTTTAGTAGCTTGATGAATGTTGTGAATTGTCCTGCCTTTTCTAGGACTTTGGTTATGTTTAATGGTCCTGATGGTGCTGGTGATATAGCTGGCTGAGCTGAAATTCTTTGAAACAATGTCACAATGATGAATACGTTGAGAAAAAAGAGAGGAAAGAAATTGAATAGCTTAGCCATTGGTATGAAAAAACTAGAAGATTAGAAGAATGTGTTTTGTTTGAAGTGGAATGAAGGGTATGTGGTACACATATTATATAGCATCTTGTTATGAAAAAATTGGATTGATAATTAAATGTTTGGTGAAAGGTTGCAATTAGTATAAGGTGGAAAGAGGCTCTCAAACTATTGATTTTTCTTTCTAAAGGCTAGACATTACAGGGTGGGAGGTAGACTTTGTTTGAAATTCATTTTCTTAGTGAAAGTTAGACTTTCTTTGAATTCTTGTAGGGACCATGGTAATAATTTTGACTTGATATTTGCCAAAGATTGTTGAGGTAAGGCATCTTGATCATATGCTTGTATTGTAAGAAACGTGCTTTACAGAAATTTTTGCTTTGGGCAGAAGTGATTGGGTGTGTGTTGGTTAAGGAGGCTAGTTTTGACGTATGTCAACCATATTTTTATGGCTTTTATTCGTGTTTCGTCCCTGTAAATAGGGGTCATTAAAAAAATGATTCATGTATTCTTTAATCCTGACAATTTACCCTTCTAAAATTTAATCATTTAAAATTTCGTCTTTTAACTCACTTAATCACTGCCACATCACTGATTAACGGACGTGGCAGTGTGACTTAACAATTTTGGACATGAAATGACACATTTACCCTTGCATCTTCATATAAATCCTAACCAAAAAACCTAGAAAAACTAGACCATTGACCCGTGCGTCAACACAGGTCATATCGAAGGTAATATTGATGGTAATAGATAACAAAATAGTTTATATGAATGTCATGATTGTCATATAGTATTTCGTAATATTAAGAAACATAGACGTTGATATTGTATCATAACATAATATTTCCATGACATCGTCTTTGGTACCGTAACGTAACATAATAGGTTAAGTAAGAGAAGAGTTTATAAGTAAGAGATTAAATTAAGTATAGCGAGACGGGTTAACGGTTATTCCTTTCCAAAAAATAGCATATAATTAGGAACATAATTTTATTTTACTTTAGATAAACATTAAATGCAAAAGTGTGGAGGAAAAAAATTAGGTTAAAATTAGCGAGACGGGTTAACATTTATAAATAAGAGAAGAGATAAACATTAACTGCAAAAGTGTGGAGGAAAAAATTAGGTTAAAATTAGGTTAAGTATAGCGAGACGGATTAACATTTATAAGTCAGAGATTGCGCTCGGGTTAACATTTATCTTAATAATACAGTGAATTTCGGATTTAAAGTAAAAGGGGCTAGGTGTTCAAATACAAATTGGGGCTTTTGAATTTCGGATTTAAAGATAAAGAGATTTGAGGTTTTTCTGCGGACTACAAGGAAAAGAGATTTGAGGATTTTGTTTTTCTAATGGAGGCCGATTTCAGGATTTTAGATGCACTGGCCATGGTGAAACTGAAAATTCTTCCAAATCAGTACACCGCAGATTAACAGATAACTTGAACACAACTAGAAACAACCCTGCAAATGCAATCATACTGCAACTACTGTTTCGCGATCAGGAAGCACAAGATTCAAAAAGATGAGAAAAATTGAATTTTGAGTGAGTGTGAGAGTGAATTTGGAATGAAGGAAAAAAAAAACGAATGAAATGAAAAAGAAGGGAGAAAGAGAGTTCTGTGAGTATAATTGGTGTTAAAAGAACCCATAATTTTGGTATTGTTGATTTTAGTTCTAGAGGAGGAAGAAGAAGACATGGGTAATAGGGTAGTTTCACGTTTGTTTGATAGTCTCAAAGGGTGTTTTTGTCATTTAAACATAATAGTGATGTGCTAGTGATTTTAAACTTTGGGTGGGTAGATTGCTAATTTTTAAACACCTATAAAAGTCTATTTTTATTTCTTGAATACAAAAGGTAACATTTTTTTATCACTATTTTTTTTTTACGAATTAGTTTTTTTTATCATTAAATATAAGTGTGAAATTACATATTTAAACATGCGCTCCAACAAATTAAATATATTTTTGCAATATCTATCAAACACGTGAGATTTATCTATCCAATATATCCTTAGTCTTTTAACTTATTTTAATTTTTCAGTTTGATCCATTAATTATTAAACGTTTTAATTTGGTCCTTATTTTTGTTTTGGTCATCGATTTAGTCCTATTTTATTAATTTTAAATCCCAAAAAAGAAGACTCTTGAATAAAGAAGGTTCATCATATCTAACCGTGTATCCCGAACATCTAATATTACCACATCAGATTTTATTATTAAAATATCTGAAATTTAATTTTTAATCGCGTGAGATTTAAAATTTTTAAAAATCAAATTTCAGATATTTTAATAATAAAATTTGATGTGGCTAATATTAGATGTTGAGGATACACAATTAGATATGATAAATCTCTTTTATCCAACGGTCTTCTTTTTGAGAGATTTAAAATTAATAAAATAGGACCAAATCGATGACTAAAACAAAAACAATGATCAAATTGAAAAGTTTAATAGTTAAGGGATCAAACTGAGAAATTAAAATAAGTTAAGGGATCGAAGGATATATTAAACCTAATTAAAATCAAAGATTTCATAAGTCTAAAAATCTTTTTTCAAACTAACAAATTGTTTTTTTTTATGTTTTGAGTCAAACCAAAACAGATAAATTTGATTTCAATTGGTTTGGTTTTGAAGTTACATGCATCATTCAAAGTCGATCATTCGAGACTCAAAATAAACTTTATATTTAATGTTTTTTTTTTTGGAAAAATTACATATAACTCTCCTGAAGTTTTGCAAACCTCTATTGAAACAGAAACGGCTGAGTTCTTCCTCTTCCTATAAGAGTTTTTTTTTCTTTCATAGTTCTATGAGAACTCATAGTTTCAATTTTTGTTAGACTTGGTCCTTTTATTAAAAAGAATGACCGATCTTTACAATTTCTTATTTTAACAATTTATACGTGTAAAATATCGTCAAAAACATTTATACGTGTAAAATGGTTGGTGAAATATGAAAAGTGTATAAGTAAGGAGCAGTGGAGTATATGGACATAGAAGTACCATTTTCTCAACACAAGACCGACTTTGTGTTTCCTTATTGCGTTGTGCGGTACAACATGCGAGCATGTTACTCTTGTAATTCAAGTGAACAAGACTAATTATTCAACTTGTCAAAATAAAAAATAAAAAAGACTAATGATTATTTTCCTTAAAAAAATACTAATGATTATTTATCTAATACTCCAAGAATCATTTTCCCATTCTTTTTACTGTGCAAACGTATGCAGATTATCAACAATATTTTATATAAATTTTGTGTGTAGATTAAAAACGATGTTTTATACACAATAGCTATGTCAAATCATAATTTATTTATTACATACATAAAAATTAAATCTTGTATTAAAAGTTCACAAATTCTTCTATTTCAGTTTTAGTATTGTTGAATTTATTTTGTTTTTAGCATACTCTACCAATTTGCTTCTTCAAAAAAACATATTCTACCAATTTGAATGGCTGGATGTCTTTTTTAAAAAAAAAAAAAAGATAAAAATTACATTTGAACTTAACTGTTAAAATGACTCTTATAGATTGTGAGGTTGAAAAAAATGTGTGATATATATATGGATTTCATGCCATGTTAATAGCTAAGAGTATATTCCCTCTAGTTAAATATTTGACTTTTTTGATTTATTGCATAAATGATGTATTTAATTTATATTCTAGACAATATGCATTAATTACTCAATGAATCTAAAAAATCAATTTTTTCTTATAAATAGGATCAAAGGGAGTACAAGATAAAAAAACACTATAAATAAAACTATTTGCTTCTATATTTCATTTCATTGTCATCATTTTAGAGTAAACAATTACAACTTCAAGGTCATGTAATTAAAGAAAAAAATACAATTTTTCAATGCATGCACAAAAACTTGTTGATGACTAGTGGAATATTCCAACATAAGAAATATTATGCAATTATTTTGCTAACGCAATATCTCGTTAGTATAAATTTTAACCAACAATATTTACACGATAGCCTTTACGACACCTAATATTATATTTGCTGGATAGTGGAGGTGGACAATCTTTATCGGTAACACAAGGAGGATCTATATGGTAATAAACAGAATCATATACGGCCAGGACAATAAGTATAGAAAGAAGTAGAATTGAACATAAACAACTTTGGTATTTTAGCCATGTTTTTCCCCTCTTTGTATAAATGATAGGATATGATTTGATCTATTTATAATGTATAAATTCCATGTTAATATCATTATTAAATCTATATATTAGTTTAAGAATTTATGAAGTTTTAAAAACCGTTCATAAAATTAGAATCATTATTAAATATCTATATTAGTGTATTATATTTGTCCCTTTGCACTTAGATGGGGGTTAATATCATAAACTTTATAATTATAATAAATTTAACATTATTTAACTAACCTATCAATGCATTTTTAACCTTTCATTAGTACAGGGTAAAATTATTATTTTTTGGTCAATTGTAAGGTTTGTTAGAACCACGTAGATTCAAAGAACAATATCCCAGTATTATGTTTTGAAGATAATGATAACAAATTTGGAAAGTGGATCAAACCTAATAAGTAATAAAGTATTAAGTTATCTTCCCCACAAGAATGTCGTCAACAAAGAATTTCACTATAAAAGAGATTAAAGAGGTTGTATTTTTTAATTGTGTTCTTAATGCAAGCAGTAGTTTGAAGAAAAGTAAAATAGTTTAATTAATAGGTTATATGACGATTAAGATTCTTTGAATCCTCCCTATCTTCTTTGTCATATTAATGCAACAGACAATACCAATTATAATTAAAGCGCTTTATAAATGATGCGTCGATTAAAAATTTGTAATTGATATGTAGATTCATCTATGTGTAACTATGCTTATCTAAAGAGGTGTTAAGTGGTATCTCTATTTTGGGTCAACCTTCTTTCTTCTAAATATATTTATGGTATCTCTATTTTAGAGGCGACAGATTATCAGGGGTCTTCTTGTGTTTGGAAGGCTATTACCAAGACAATTGAAGTTTTGAAATCTGGTTTCAAGACTAGAATTGGAAGAGGAGAGGTTTCTCTTTGGTATGACAAATGGTTGGAGGATGATTATCTTTGTAATCTTGTCCCTTATGTTCATGTTAGTGAAACTAACTTGAGACTGAGGGACATTTACCATCACGGCCGCTGGAATTTCTCTCATCTCACAACTCAGATACCTCTTAATATTCAACTCCAAATTCAAAGTATCTTCATCGACGAGTCTTCACAAGACATCAAGATTTGGACTCATTCCCCAACACGTATGTACTCTGTTAAGAGTGGTTATCAGTGGTTAACTTCAAACTCTCTTTCTTTTGCAGGTCCGACTCAGCATGAAACATGGCAATGGATTTGGAAGCTCAACCTCCCAGAGAATCTGAAGCATTTTATTTGGTTGGCTATGCATGGTAGCCTTCCAACGAATGCATTTCGGGTTGGTAGACATTTAACCTCAGATTCATCATGCAAGAGATGTGGAGCTAGTATTGAGTCACTTCTTCACACCTTTAGAGATTGCTCTCTCTCATTGGCGATCTGGGATGCCTTGTTATTCAACAAAGATACAAATTTCAATTCTCAGGATTTTAATTGGTGGTTCAAACATTATGCCCTTGCTCCTAATGGTAATATCTTCGTTATTACATGTTGGGTCTTATGGAAGACACGAAATCATAAGGTTTTCAATGGTAATGATTGGGTAAATTGGGTTTGTCTTAGCCATGTTTATTCTCTTCATTCAGATGTGGTGGTGCACCTTTCTAATGATGCACTTCAAAAACCCATTAGACAGGTTAAATGGATCCCTCCTTTAAATAATATCATCAAAGTTAATGTGGACGATAGTTCTCTTTCTAATCCTGGAAGATCAGGTTTTGGAGGTCTTATTAGAAACAATAATGGTGATTGGTTGTTCGGTTTTTCTGGATTTTGTGGTATTACTTCTTGCTTGGCGGCCGAATTGTATGCCATTTTTCATGGCCTTCGTATTGCATATGATGCAGGCCACAAGAACATTATTCTTGAATCTGATTCTAGGATGGCTCTTGATTTAATCATGTCGGATGTCCAAGCTCATCATCCTCATGCTCCTCTAATTAGTCAGATTGTCCAACTGCAACATCGAGATTGGATTGTTAATTTTCATCATACCCTCCGTCAAGGCAACGAGTGTGCGGATTGGCTTGCTAAACATGGTGCTTCTTCTTCGGATGCTCTAAAGTCTTGGATTGTTTGCCCTCCTCAACTGCATCATTCTCTTCTGGATGATGCTCTTGGAGTTGCTCGTTTGAGATTGTAGTTTGGGTTTGTTCTTTTCTTTTCTTCATGATCAAAAAAAGAAGAGGTGTTAAGTGAATTTTGTAGTGATGAATCAAGAATCTATAATCATACTTATAAAACCTTAATTTGTCATATTAAAATAAATGATCAATTCTCAATTTTAGTTCTTGTTCGGAACAAAGCAGGGTAAGTCAGTCAAACCTATATGTATATCATATAGGATATTCTTACGTGCTTATTTCTGCTTAAGTTTTGTAATGAATACAATTAGCGGTTATTTGTGCCTAGAGGTCCAAAAGAATTACAACGGTCATAACATTTGGAAATTTAATAAGAACTTAAATCATAACAAAATAAAAATATATATCATTAATAAATTCCAACAAATTAACAAAGGTTCATCTTAGAACCCTAGTCAAATTGAGAAACTTTGTATGATGCATGGGAGAGATACAAGCTTCTACCCGAGCGATGTTCGACACACAAATTTTTTGAGATGGAAATCCCCTTGATTTTCACCAATGGTCTGAAGCAACAAAATTGAATGTTCATAGAACCATTTGCATGAGGTACCATGAAGAACAAAACAACCGTAAAAATCCAAGAGCTTATCGATTACATGTCCTTAAACGAGTATCGCTCCCAAAGCAGAAATAAGGTTGTTCATAAGAAACAGGGAGTTCTAAGTTTGGAAACAAATGACATCTTACTAGCAAGCAACAAACTTCTCAGCATCCATTTGGAAGCAATAACTAAGAAGTTGAAAGCACATAAGGTGGCCAGGTTATCATCTAATAGTGTGATTTATGGCTATTGTGAGCAAGCTCATGAATGTGGTGCATGCCTTTAAACACATCCAAAGTTTTCCAAGGAGTAAGTGAAGTAACATGTATTTTTAACAGGCAACAAATGAATCCCTACTCCAATAATTTCAATTTCGGTTGTTCAAATTGTCAAAACCTTTCACGGGGAGGAAATAATAACTTCCAATCACCACAAGCAACCAACCAATAACAATCCAAGAAAAATCTTGAGGATGTCTTAACCCACTACACGAAGACTACTCAAAATCACATCGAAGCCATTTCAAAGAATTGTGAGGAATCTCAAAGAAACACCAAAGCTTTAATAAAACCTAGCCATACTGCCTTAGAACCCGCTTCGGAAAGTGACGGAACATCCTGTATTTGTTGGCCATGATCCATCTAGAGTACCATCATATGTCTCGAAAAAGGCGTCACGTCTCGTCGAGTCTCGTACGACCTCCAGATGACATTAACATAGCCCCTACGAGGCCTCTATAGTGTCCAACATCAGCATAGCCCCTACGAGGTTTCCATTTACCCACAAGCGGGCCAGAACGCTTATACTCTGGCTCATGATTCTTCGGAACGATCTTCTTGAAATACGCCAAAACCCATCCCTACAAACACAAAAGACAAATTTATATCAGCACAAGTATCATACAAATAAATATACATTTATGATCCACTAAAAAAATAAGAAAAAATACATCACCACAAGCAAGGTTATGTAACCACTAATGGCTTTAATAGTTGAGTCGGAAGTAAGAGAAAGTTGCTCATACAAGAAATCAAGTGCCATCCCACCCCACGACTAGTCGTCAAACCTGTCTGAGTCCTGAAACGCAAATAACCACAACAGATTAACGTTTTTGTTGTTCTTTCCGGTAAAAATGGAGTAGCCAAGCAAGAGCAACAAAAAGGCCTTAATGCAGGCAATCCTAACGGCACTATGCTCCTCATCCTCAGATGCAGGGTCCTCCAACTGATCACACATTGACATGTTCAATAGTCTTTCATAACACCTCTTGAGGTTAATGTAACTAACATAAGGACCTCATTGATCTTTCACCTATTTTATCGTCTCCTCCTCCGTAAAACCCAACTCATCCTCCAGCAACTCTAAGCCTTGCTCATAAGATAACTCCTTATCCTCAATGAGCCTCCCAGTGATGGGGATGTCTAGAAGAAATGCCGCATCATCTAATGTGACAGTCATCTCCACGACATGCAAATGGAAGGTGCTGCTCTCCTTACGCCATCTCTCTGACAAGGCACAAATAAGCCCGTGACTGATGTTGTCGTACCCAGTCTTAAGGAAGGACGCAAGACCGAATGCATTCACCGGCGTGCAAAACCATTCCTTATCTTCTCCCGGCACTGTCAAGGTATTATGACTAAGCTTATTCCCGTGCGAGACACTGGTCACCTTATTCGACTTTTGAAACTGAAACACAAAAATAAATAAAAAATAAACACGGTTAAAAAATAATAATTAAAATTCTTAAATGAGGCGTGTAATTTAAATTCTTACGCGTTAATTTAAATGAGCGCGCTTAATTTAAATTCTTACACGTCAATTTATATGAGCACGCATAATTTTAATTCTCGCGCATAATTTTAGTTGGTGTAACGCCTCCTTTTTATTTAATTATTTTTAGTTAATATTGGAATACTTTTACATGATTTTATATTTGATAAGTGATAATATGTTTGTTATTTTGTTTAGAAATATATTTGTTATAAATATATTTGATATTTGTTATGGAAGTAATTTATATATATTTTTAAATAGAATATTAAGTTGTGGGGCTGTTTTTGAATTAGTTAGAATTATGAGGGAATAAGTGGAATAAGATAAAACAAATAGAAGAGGTATAAAAGGAAAACTAGGTTAGAATTGTACAGAAGGTACAATTCAGTTTTTGGGAGAAGGGAGAAAAGTGAGAAGTCAGAGAAAGAGGAGAATCTTGTGAAGAGGAGCAATCTCGTAGAGTCCGATAGTCTAATCTAAGGTAAGGGTGAGATTTCCTTCAATAATCATAGTATATAATTCTGAAATTTGATGAATTGTTGTGTTCTTGAATTAGGGTTAGAAAGTTTATGTTAATTGATAAAATGAGATGAATTGTGTTGTTTGATGCATGTTCCTATGTTGTTTTTATTTCTATATTGCCTATTTGACCTGTAAACATCATTGTAAATCATTTTGGGTGATTAAGGGATCAAAAATTAGGTTTTTGGAGTGAAAATTGTTCTTTCCCGTAAGCGAATTCGGCCACCGATTTTCTGAGAGCCAAAACTGGAAAAACACTCACTTTTCACCCGTTTCTGTTTTGAATTAGCTTTCGGTGTAAACACAAAAATTGTAGGTATGAATGTTAGCTTTTTAATGCCGTTGGTTTGACTTCTAAATGATTTATAGAACTTGAGTTATGGTCATATTACTGCACGTAGGTTACAGTGAATATTTACGAATTTCAGCACAACCATTCCCGAATTTGAAATGAAAACTGGGATTGATAGGTACATAATTGGTCTTAGGTGTAAACACAAAAGTTGTAGGTATGGATGTTAGCTTTTTAATGCCGTTGGTTGGACTTCTAAATGATTTATAGAACTTGAGTTATGATCATATTACTGCATGTAGGTCACAGTGAATATTTATGAATTTCAGCACAACCTTTCCCGAATTTTAAATGAAAACTGATATTGATAGGTACAGAATTGGCCTTTGGTATAAACATGAAAGTTGTAGATAATTGTGTTAGCTGTCCGTTGGCTTTGGTTTGACTTGAAAATGATTTTTGGTGTTTGATTTATGATGAAAATATTCCAAGGAGGCTTTAGTGAATTATTATATGAATGTATATGTTGATGATAATATATGATGTTTTCCCTGATTGCTGAATTAGTATATAAATGTATATGTTGATGAATATGATGTGTTCATGGTTGATGAATTATTATATGAATGTATAAGATGTTACATGATGTTGTTCATGGTTGATGAATTATTACATGAGTGTATATGTTGATGAATATGTTGTTTCATGATGTTGTTCATAATTGATGAATTGTTGTTGTTAATACGATGTTATATGATATTGTCTATGACTGATGAATTATGATATTATGATGCGAAGTCGTTGTCGTTGTCATTGCCACTGTTGTCGTCAATGTCGTTAAAGTTGCAAGTGTTGGTCTAAGTTGTCTGAGTTGTAAGTGGTTGTTCCAAAGTATTGGAGTCTTATAAGTTGTTGACATTGTCTATGTTGTAAGTTGTTGAGTCCATGCATACTCATTTCAGTTGGGGGCTTGATGCCCTGTGAGTTTTTACTCTACACGTTGGGGGCTTGATGCCCTGGAGCTTTAGCTCATTTGCGATGAGGGCTTGACGCCCTGGAAGTATATTAATACTTATTACGTTGAGGGCTTGACGCCCTGGATTGGTACCACATGCATGAATAAGAGGTCTAAGTTGCATAGTCGAGTTGAATTTGCGTAGTCGATGTCGAAGTTGTCGAGTTGTCTAAAGTTGTCGAGTTGATAATTATCAATGAATCGTTAATGAAGAGTTATATGTTGTTGTTTATGTTGTTTATGTGAAGTATCGTTGAAGTTGACTGTTGTTTATGTGAAGTATCGTTAAAGATGATTTGAAGTTGCTTGTAGCTTATGTTGTTTATAGTGTTTATATGAAGTATTATCAAAGATGAACTACATGGTTATTTGTATTACTAATTGATGTTGTTATGATGATTACATAATGTAGCTTATGAGTTGTTAAAGAAGTACTATATGAAGACTTATTATGATTAATTGATGATGTCCATGTTGTTAAATGCATTTGATGAATTATATGCTTATTATTATTGTTTGTGAAATCTCACCCCTTCTGTTGGAATTGCCGCCTCGTGGGCAAGTGCAGGTGACCAAGCATAGGTTCGTTGTGTGAGGTATCTCTCGCGTGTGTCTTAGGTGCTCTGATACGTAACGGGATGGGAACCTTGTTGTCATTTTCTATTCCTTTACGTGTTGTTTTTATGAGAATTATGATTATGTAGTTGGACTTGAACTAAGAGGTGTTTTAAGATTTCTCATTAGACATTTATGATGAGGCCTCCGTGCCAAGACTTTAAAAGTTGTTGAATTAAATCCGCTGCAAAGTTTTTGAAAAGACTTATGTTAATGAATTTTGAAGGATAAAAAATTATTATTCTTTTTATTTTAAGGATTTTTATGATGTGTGACATCCCATTTGTGTTATACTTTGATAATTATGTATGAATTTTTATGTTGGAAATTTGGGGTGTTACAGTTGGCGTGTAACTTAAGTCAATTTAAATTATTTTAACATAAAATTTTAAATCATAAAAAGTAACGTATCATTAAAATAAAATTAAACAATTATATTTAATTCAGCATCGACCCATAGCCTGCATCCCACATGTTTATCAAACTTCGGTAGAAGCGACAAATCATAAGCCCCCCTCCCCCAAGGAAAGCCTTGCAGTTTGGTTTGGAACTCCATCGTTTGTTCCTCCTGTGCGTCACCCTCCTACTGACGAGCTTGCTCATACTGAGGCTGATACACCTCATGTTGATACTGCGTCGGGTCCGCCATCTGGGACGCACTCGCTTGTGACGATGATCCCTCCGCATCATCACCCATACCAATCCTCGTGCCCCCTGCTACCTGCCTGAGGAGGTCGTTGTGCGACATTTTCTCTCTGTGCACTACCGATAGCAGACTCCCTCCCTCCCTCCCTTAACTCTGTCAGGCCTCTGAAATATATCTATACAACATTTTAAAAAGCAACAAATCAATGAATTTTTTCATAGGGACATTGTGTCATTTTTAACTATTCAACAACAACGCTTAAATTTCGACAGTGTCATTTCAATCCGTAAACTACCACATTGCAGTCAAACTAACTATAATCAACATTAACCAACCAATTTCTAACTAATTTCATAATTAACAATACAAAAAACAAACAAATTTTCATTGAGACATTTTATCAAACACCTAGAGTTCAACACAATTTCTAACAATTCATAACTCTAACCTAACTCTAATATACCACATTTCAATCAAATTTACTCTAATCAACTTCTAAACAACAATTTATAACTTAATTCATAAAAAAAACTAACATGCAAACAAATTTTATATAAACCTAAAATTGAAAATTTCTCCAAAAATACCAAAATATAAACTAAAAAAGGGCAATGTAAATACTTACTTGATTTTACGGGAGGAATTGAGTTTGAATGTTGCAAGAATGACAAAAATCACACTTGAAGGGGAAAATCGCACTTGGAAATGTATTGGGAAGTTTAGAAAGCGAATGATTGT
This sequence comes from Medicago arabica, assembly GCA_946800305.1. Classification (NCBI taxonomy): domain Eukaryota; kingdom Viridiplantae; phylum Streptophyta; class Magnoliopsida; order Fabales; family Fabaceae; genus Medicago; species Medicago arabica. The sequence goes on from OX326969.1 coordinate 52,833,169, forward strand.
GTTTTTGAGTTGCTGGCAACGTGTTGTACCCTAATTTTTGACCGATTCATTTTATTTTATTCGTATGTTGATCGTTTTTCAGTCGTCCGTTCGCGCGCTAATTCCCGTAATATCTGCGTTTGTTCGTATTGGCGGTCGCGATTTTTTTCGTTCGTCGTTTATGTTTTATTGTCGCTCGCGTATTAATTTCGTAATTTTTACTCGCGTTTTGTGCGTTTTTTAGCGTAGCGTATTGTTTGCGTTCGTAAAGTTCATTTTATTCACGTCGTTGATTTATCGTTTTAATTAGCGTAAAAAGCCGCATAATCTCAGTCGTATCAGACGAAATTTCGGCAGGGAGGTATTTTAAAATACCTCATTTTTTTGGTTCCGACGGGACTTTTTTTTATTTTATTATGTTAATTTTCGTTTTTTTATTTTATTATTCATTTAATTATTTATTTGTCCATTTATTTAATCTGTTTTTTATTCATTTATCAGTTTATTATTTTTTTAAGTCCTTGTCCACATGTCATGTTATCATTGGTCCAGTCCAACTTTTTCTCCAAGAAACTGCAGGGGTAATTTGGTCATTGTTATTGCATCAGTGAACAGTACTATAAAAGTACTGTTCACACGTCAGTTTGGTCCGCCAAGTCAAAAAGGTCAGAATCAGTCAGATCAGTCACCAATCACAATCTCAAACCCTAATTTTCTCTTTTCCTTCTCTTTCCAAAATCAAACCACAAAAAAAAAAATTAAAAAAAAGAGGAACATGAAGAACAACATGAACTTCATAAACCTTTAGACTCAAAATTTCAACCAACAAAAATCTCATCACCACAAATCCAAAAAAAATCATCAAACACCAACATCACCACAAAATCCGAAAAAAAAACCCATCAAACAACCAACACATATAACAATTTTCGGCCAACACCACAACCAAGCAAATCCGGCCGAAAACGCAAGCCACAACCGCAAATCCGAACGGAGCAACACCACAACCGAAACATAAACGGAGCAAAAGTGGAAAAGAAGTAAAGCCACAAACAAAAGGAACCGAACAAGGCCGAAATACAAAGAGGAAAAACGCAAGGCAAGGCATATACAAAGTGGAAGAGGAAACCGAACGGAGAAGAAAGAAGGAGATAAGGTAGTTTCTTTTTGTTTTTTTTGTGTTTTATTTGTGTTCTTCAAGGTTAGATCTAGGAGTTTTGAAATTGGGTTTGAGATTTTTGATGCTGGATCCATGAAGAGAAGAAGGAGAAGAAGAGATTGGCATAAAAATTAAAAAAAAAAAATAAGAAAATCGCTCCGGCGCGGCGGCCCTCCGGCCGACCACCGCGCCGGAGCACCTCCGGCCGCCTCACTCTCTTCTTCTCCGGCGAGCTCCCTTCTAGAGAGAAGGGAGAGCTTTCTTTCTTTATGTTCTTTTAGAGAGAGAAGGGGTTTTGTAAAAATGATTGAAAAAGCCATAAAAGTGTTTTTATACCCCTTTAATAAGCTGGGCGGGTCACCCCTGGGTCGAACCAATTACCCAGTACCCGCCCCAGCTCTTGTGTTCTTGCTCTTGGCCCTTTTCTTATTTCTGCTTGCTGTTTTTCACCCCCTTTTTGGCTGTCTGCACCCCCTGCCTTGTGTGGTAATCTTTGTTTTTTTTAATTTCATGTGCTTATCTTTTTAATTAAGTCATTTAAGTGTTATATTATATTTTCATGCATTTTCATTAGTATCTTAATCTTGATATCATGCATTTTTTTTTTATCTCTTATGTTTAGTTCATTATAGGCTATGAAGTAACATTTCATATTTTTTCTATTTTTGCCTATTGTTTTAATTATTAGGCATGTATTACCTTTTAATAGTTTAATTCCTATTTTATGCATTGTGTTTAATTAGCATCTCAAGTATCATGCATTGTATAGTTTACCCATGAATTTAATTTCAAACTCATGCATTTTTTCTAACTAATATTTTCTTTTTTTTCGAAAACTTGCATTTCATATTTTTTTTTTTAAAAATACGCTTTGATGTCATGCATTTTAGTTGGTAGTTATTCTCATATGTGATGTTCTTTTTATGCTTTATGTTTCGTCATATTTCATTTTGCATCATCTCTAGTATAATCTCATGCACATTTTTAATTTTTTTTGTCATGTATTTATTTATTTATTATACTTAGTATGTAATTAGGGAATTGATGTAATTTATTTTCGCGTATTTTTGTTTTTGTTTTGAGACCATAGAATGTATTTAGGGTATATAATATGTAATCGGCACACGCACTGACACGCGCACCGACACACCACTTTATTTATCGCTCTACGCTCTTTATTTTTATTCCGCCGTTACGCGATTTCGTCGTTAGTTTAGAAAAAATATTTTCTTCAAAAATCAATCAAGTCAAATTCAAATTTCTTTTAAGTAAACCTTGGTATGTAATCCAAGTGTTTTTCCTTTTATTTTCCTTAATCAAATGTTAATTAATTTAATATCCACATTAGACATGGATTTCTTGCAATTAAAATTAACCAACTTCATTGTATTTTCTTCTCATGCCTTGAGGCCTCTCATCTCTTCTTAAAATCTTTTCAAAAAAAATATTAAAATCAATTCAACTCATCAAAAAAGTTCTTTAGCCGAACTACTTGATTTTGATCCCGATTTATTTGGGTAAGTAGGCAAAGGGTTACGACCCTTCCAAATCAATAAAAATAACCAAAAACATGCTTCATCTTTCCCCTTTCTTTCACTTAACTCTTAACTTTTTTAATAAGTAAAATCAATTTAGCGCAAGATTAGAGAATAGATAGAAGGTTCCTATGGGATACCATAGTCGGTTCGGGTGCTTAACACCTTCCCCAATCGAAACCAACCTCCGAATCCAAGGTCCATAAGGGTTTTTACTCACTTTTTCCCTTCCCGCGAATAAAAGTTGAGAGTTCAATGATTAAAGGTTCAAATCCGATTAATGATTTTGATACCCGAAAATCACGAGCACACAACGTGAGCTAAATCAAGATGAATTTATAACTTGCGTGAGTTAACTCACGCTGAAGTCCCTCAACGAGACTTAAATCACATGGGGGCAATTTCGTCTCGACATGACATTTGAACCCGCCCCACCTAGACCCGGCCGCCTCCGTTCTGTATTTAACAGGGAAAAACCGATTTAACTGGGTGTGGGTACAGGAAAAACCCATTTCTTTAGTACGGGGGTGGGATCGGGGTCAGGGGATGGTCAAACCCGCCTCTCACCCGCCCCCGCCCCCGCCCCCGCCCCGTTTATTTTAAATCAATTTTTTACCCTCATATTTGATAATCATATCACTCCTATGCCCTTTTTATAAATTAGTGTTGTCTAATTCATGAGGTTTTTTTTCTTATTTTTTTCTCCGTTCATTGGTACGTGTCTTTTTTTGTTATTAGAAGCTTTTTTGTTGTTGTGAAAAGAAAAAAAAAAACATGCTTTTTTCGTTTTTTACAGTTTCGCGGGTGGGGGTTGGGGCGGGGCTGGGAAACCCGTCCCCATTGGGGGTGGGTTTGGGTTTGAATTTTCTATCCTCGACAGGTTTGGGGGCGGGGCGGGTACAATGAAGCGGGGGCGGGGGTGGGTATGCTAAAACCCGTCCCTGCTCCGCTCCATCGACATGTCTAGTTTCGTCCATTTAGTTGAGAATGAGTGTTTTTGATGGAAATAGAGCAATTTTCATGGTTAACGATTGTCTTAGACCATTTTTGCCTCTAGTCAGGGGTACACTCCTAAATGTAGGTTTACCTGAGTCCACCTACTATTTGTCTGGGCCTTTGATGTCCAAATTTATGGGCTTGATTTTTTTTATGGTGGTCGTTGTTTGAAGATTTCTGCTCTTCCCTCTGCACTCTTCGCTCGCGTCCATCATAACTGACCAAAATACCCCTGCGCTAGTTAACTAACGCAAGTGTAAAATTAACTTCACTTAAAATTTTGTTTTTTTACACTTACGTGACTTAAGTCACCCCGCGTGAGTTAACTCACGCAGGAATTAATACCTGCGTGAATTAACTCACGCTAGTTCAAACACACTGAGCTCACAAATACACTGCCACAATAGCCACTGAGCTCACAAACACACTGTCGCATGGTTATAACTTCTCTATTATTGGTGATTCAAACCACCACATTTTCACTTCTTTGTCATCAATCAATGTATCTTATATACCACCACGTTTTATCTTCTTTGTCATCAATCAATGTCATGTCACTTATTAACCATACTAACATAAATCAATGTTATTAAGTTAGTGTGTGCTCCCTTTTTGAATTTTAAAACCAGCGTGGGTTAACTCACGCAGGTGTTAATTCCTACGTGAGTTAACTCACGCGGCATGACTTAAGTCACACAAGTGTAAAAAAACGAAATTTTAAGTCAGGTTAAATTTACATTTGCATTAGTTAATTAACGCATGAGTATTTTGGTCAGTTATGTTGGACGCAAGCGAAAAGTGCAAGGGAAAGAGCAAAAATCATGTTTGAATCTCAAACCTTACATATATTATACATTATTTACACTAATCGATATGAATTGCATATTTAACACCACCATAGGCACACACAACAAAGCACACACTAAAAGGGAAATCTTAGAACAACACTTTCCACACCATTTATTCATTTTCTGTTCCCCTACTTTCTAGTTACTCATCTTCTTAAGTTGAGTTTTACACGACCAAAAAAAAAACCCGATAATGACGAGATAGAAACTAATTTTCAATTCCAATCGTGACCGTCTATTTCGTTGACCTAGGTAATTAGATTTTATTGTCACACCAAAATCATATAACTATAAATTATATGTCTGAATTTAATTATAATTTTGTTGTTTTTTCCTATTTGATTTGATCTACAGTGTGAAAAAGAAAAAGAAGCGAAAGCGAAAGCGAAGCCATTGTTGAAGGTTTTGAAACCCTAACGAAGTTGATAACTGTGATGATCGTTAATCGACGATGATAAACACAACAACAAACGGTAATATGACGGCGGCGTCATCTTCATCTTCATCGGGTCCTACAACAACTACACAGTCACAACAACAACAACAAGGTCTCAAAACCTATTTCAAAACCCCTGAAGGAAGATATAAACTTCAATTCGATAAAACTCATCCTTCTGGTCTTCTTCAATTCAATCATGGCAAAACCGTTTCTATGGTTTGTTTCTTTCAATTCAATTCATTTTTAGGGTTTTCATTTTTTTTGTTATTATTTACTTCAATTGTTTCTGATTTTCACTCTAATTGCACTTTCCGCATTAACTTCTGTATGTAATTTTATTGTGCTATATGTTTGGCTTTGCGTTGACAAAAACTGATTTTGTAAAATGAATTGAGGTAAAGTGGTTTATGTTTGGATACATTCATGAATTGAATAGTAAATTTGAGTGTTAAAATCAATTCTACAATCAAAAGTTTCAAATTCTAGCTTCAAGTAGAATCAATACTGGAGGCAAAATCAATTCTGTTCGAGAGCAACCAAACATGTTAGAATCAATCTTGGTCCCTTTATAAGTGAAATCAAACATAAACTTTGTAATAAATTTATAACTTTTTTGCAGAATTGGTTTTGGTATAATTTGTATTACTTTCCATGACAAATTCTAGAGTTTTATTTTATTTAAAATATATTAGGAATTGTGGAGTTAATGGAATTGTATTAATATATTAATATATAAGTTACATTGGGTGAGCAGGTAACCCTAGCGCATCTTAAGGAGAAGCCGGCGCCTTCAACTCCGACTGCATCGTCTTCGAGTTTTAGTGCGAGCAGTGGAGTACGGTCAGCCGCGGCTAGATTGTTAGGGGGGAGTAATGGAAACCGGGCGCTTAGTTTTGTTGGTGGAAATGGTAGTAGCAAAAGCAATGGTGGAGCCAGCAGGATTGGTTCGATTGGTTCCTCGAGTTTGAGTAGTTCGGTGGCTAATCCAAACTTTGATGGGAAAGGGTCTTACTTGGTGTTCAATGCTGGGGATGCGATTTTGATAAGTGATTTGAATTCTCAAGATAAGGTATACTTGTTAGGTTTTGATGTGTTCTGAGTATTTTGGGTTCACCGCTTCATCCGAGGTTTCTTGTTGTTTGTAGGACCCCATAAAGTCTATCCATTTCAGTAATTCGAATCCTGTGTGTCACGCATTTGATCAGGATGCTAAGGACGGGCATGATTTACTCATAGGGTTGTTTTCTGGCGATGGTAAATGAATGTTAACTGACATTTAAATTTGAATTATCATTTCAGTAGGGGAATTTACGATTTAAGAATTTATTGTTCCTGTGTGTATTATTGCAGTCTACTCGGTGTCCCTGCGACAGCAATTACAGGATGTTGGTAAAAAGATTGTTGGGGCCCACCATTATAACAAAGATGGTATTCTCAATAACAGGCAAGATTTTATGATCTCATCTCTTGTGATGTTTCAACTATGAGTGACTGTTAGATTTCTCAAAATTGTTGCATGACCTAAATGTGTGTATAAACAAATTGACATATACGCGTACTGCTGCCAAAAGGGGATTTGTTCTCTAATGTAGATTGAATGACTGTTGCATACTAGCCTTTTTTCTTCTTCTTTAGATTCCTGTTTATTAATTGAGTCTATCGTGTCAATCTATGATAGTAAGTTATAAGGAAAACATAGGCTGTTATGGATATGCTGAGATGATTGGACTTTAATAACTTTTATAACCTGAATGTCACTCCATAATCAAAATGAATTGTTTATTCATTTATTTATTTTTGTCATAGTAGCTGTTAATAATTAATTGTGTATACGCTGATTATAAGTTATCTATGATAGTTTTCCACAACTGAGCCCATTTCAAGAGTAAAACAGTTGCATGTGATGGCAGTGGATACTTTTCTATTATTAACCTTTTCTTCCAAAACTTCTATGTTTCCTAAGGGTTCTAGTATCCTGAAGGCTACAATGGACATTATATCACTTTTGTCTAAACCTGTTGAGATCCATTCCTTGTCGGTAATCTCTGTTATATGCATGAAGGTTTGAATATACCCATGATTTGGCTATCCGTGTCATTTAATGTAGGGGGAAATATGTTGGCCTTGTAGATATATACATACAACTTGATGTTTAAACTGAAACCTGTAGTGGTTGATTAACCTTCAAAATCTTGTATTTATGGTTTTGGTATTCAATATTTTATCATGGTCAACCCTGCTTTTTTAGGATTTATTTAAGAACTTTCAATATGAATGCTGATTGTCTTTAACATTTTTGTTAAAATGGCTGTGCTTGCCTAGGATTTATTATTCTTAAATATTGTGATTTATTATGGATAGGGGTGTCAATCAAATCCAGAATCTTGTTAGTTGTTAGGTTAGATAAACACTATCAAGCCGAACATTAGCAGTTGATGTTTCTAGTCAATGGAAAATTTAATTAAATTGTTATACAAGAATACAGCTGGTTTTATCTGGGTTAAGTATGCGAATGTTGATGTCATTGACTTCTATGGTTATAATTCATCGGATTAATTAGTGGAGAAGTTAGATGCCGTTTCTTTAAATTGTTACATTTTATTAATTTCTCCAGGTTCCCTGTAGAACTTTAATGTATTGGAATGTTATTATGTCAAAAACACTAATTGTAATCTATCTTGATTGATGCATTTTGATTTAAACAGTCGCTGTACATGTATTTCTTGGGTGCCTGGAGGTGATGGTGCTTTTGTTGTTGCTCATGCTGATGGGAATTTGTACGTATATGAAAAGGCAAGACTCATTGTAAAGAGAGAATCTAGCTTTATGGTTAACTTATTTTGATCTTTTTTATGGTGAATTTAGCAGATAAACTATTTACCTTTTCTTTCCTATTTCAGAATAAAGATGGTGCCGGCGAGTCTTCATTCCCAATCCTTAAAGATCAAACTCAGTTTTCTGTTGCTCATGCACGGTACAGTAAGGTAATGAGTTTGATGCCCATTTGGTTTCTTGACAAAATGCTGATATGCTACTTCTATCTATGTTTTGTGGTCCTGTCTTTCATAATCTTGCTGAAGTTAAATTCATACTTATTTGTTATGATTGTCAAGTTGTTCTTGAATATTGCAACTTTCTTGCTGGTCATTTGATTGATTGCACAATTAACACATTTAAGGCATTTTTTTTTTTTTGGATTAAATGACATGTAGTGTTTGTACTTCTGGACCGTTATTTTGTATTATATTTTATATACTATATCATATTGTTTTTTTCCTAAATTTTTTGACTTTTGCAGAGTAATCCAATAGCCAGATGGCATATATGCCAGGGTTCGATTAACAGTATTTCTTTCTCAGCGGATGGTGCATACATGGCAACTGTTGGACGAGATGGTACGTCTTTTACATATTGCCATTCTCATTGTATGTTATGTATGTTATTTCTACCCATTTCTTTTTGTTTGCAAAAAAGTTGAACAGAATCTTGAATTTATTTTACTCAATGCATCCAGGTTACTTGCGAGTGTTCGATTATACAAAAGAACACCTTGTATGCGGTGGGAAAAGTTATTATGGTGGTTTATTATGTTGTGCTTGGAGGTGAGATATGTTTGGTTTTAGTCAATGTATTAGAGATTGGTATATTTGGATTTGCTTCCCATTTTCTCACTCTAGAACTAGAACTTATCAAACAATGATGCTTAGCTAAGTTGTTGTACACTAGCTTCCCATATTTGGATTGGCATACTATCTTCTTCTTTTACTTTCTAAAATATTTCATTCAAATTTTTGAGAAAACACCACCATAACAAAAACTCTGCTTTGGCAGCATGGATGGAAAGTATGTTTTGACGGGAGGAGAAGACGATTTAGTTCAAGTTTGGAGCATGGAAGATCGCAAAGTTGTTGCATGGGGTGAGGGACATAACTCATGGGTAAGTTGCTTGGTAATTTTGAGTTGGCAAATTATCCTACCATAGTGTTGATTTAGTTTATGTCAAATGCTGTTATCAGGTCAGTGGAGTGGCTTTTGATTCATATTGGTCATCACCAAATTCAAATGACAATGGAGAGACAATTACGTATCGGTTTGGTTCAGTTGGTCAGGTACTTGGACAAATGTTTTCACTATATTTCTCACGTGTCTCTGTAGCTCCGGCTCTCTGAATTTTTTATAAATGATTTACTTCCTTTTGGTCTTTGTTATGGTTGACAAATGGAAATAAAACTACTGTATCTGCTTGCTTAGAATTTGACTGATTAGTTGATAGTTTTAATTTTGAATGTGTTGATAGAGTGGTACCGTGGGAAATATTCAGATTCAGTCATGTTTTTCAAATGTTGGGTCTTTGACTGGTTTTTGAAGAAACGGACATATCAATAACATGCCTAGTAAGGCACCATGGAAACTGAAATAAAAATTATTTGATTAGGAAGACTTGAATAGATGTTTTACCAGACACAATATTTTAGTTTGATGGTTTAGCAGCTTTCAGGTTTCATATGATGATGTTAGGAAATTTTAATTCCTTATGGTAGGTTGGAATTGAGGACTTGGAAGACTTTGGGCAGGGGAGGGGGTAATGTTCGTTTTTGGTTTGAGAGTTTTATATACAATAATGTTTTAAAATTTGTAAGTTATTTAATTAGAAGGTTTATACTTGAAGTAAAAATTAATCCTCTTTCTTTTCCCCAAAACCCTTCATTCAGACACACTCTTAAGAGTATGTACTCCACCAAATTTATCAAAAAAATTTGTTTTACCAAAATAAGATAATGCTTTGAAGCATGGTATTATTGTTTATGAAACTTGATGTAGGTAAGACAGTTGAATCCCTTTCGTTCCCAATCAATTTGGAGAGAGAAAAGGCTTTACTCTCTGTAGCTTCATTTATAATATTGTTATGCTGTGGTGTTGAAAGGAAGTATGGTTATAATCAGTTGCCAATGACTGTTCTTGTTTGGGGATCTGTCGAATCGTCATTTATTTTTTAAACGACATTGTTCTAAAAAAATTCCCAACTTTTTTGTAGTATATGGATATGTGCCAAACTTACTTTATGCATGGAACTAAGATGTTTTGTTGGTCAGGATACACAATTGCTTCTATGGGAACTGGAAATGGACGAGATTGTAGTGCCCTTGAGGCGAGGTCCCCCTGGTGGATCCCCAACTTTTGGATCCCCAACTTTTAGTGCTGGAAGCCAGTCATCGCATTGGGACAATGCAGTCCCGTTGGGTACCTTACAGCCTGCTCCCAGTATGCGGGATGTTCCGAAAATCTCTCCGCTGGTAGCTCACCGTGTGCATACCGAGCCACTTTCTAGCTTGATATTTACCCAAGAATCTGTACTCACAGCCTGCCGGGAGGGGCACATCAAAATCTGGACGAGACCTGGCGTAGCTGAGAGCCAGCCAAGCAACTCCGAAACCTTGTTAGCAACTAGTCTCAAGGAGAAGCCTTCACTTTCTAGTAAAATCAGCAATTCTATCTACAAACAATAACCGAATCTTAATCTAAAGGGAGTTTTAAGCATTTTTTTTTTTATGGTTTGTTGATCTTTTACCTGGCTGGTTTAGTTTTAACATCTTGATTTAAGTAAAGATGATCCAGCTGGTTTATTGTATATTCAGTTATTAACGGATGAGCATGCCATTGATAGAACTATATGAGGATGGGAGGGAGAGTTCTCTCCAAACGCCTCCTGTAATTACAGAACGGCTGTTACTAGGATATCTGATTAGTGATTACAGGAATAATGTGAAATTGGTCCTTGGAGATCGGTACTTTTGAAGTGCATACATACAAGCCATTATTTATTGTTCTTGTATAGTAAGCAACTTGTATTGCATAAATCTGGGGAGGGAGCTGTGTGTCCTTGTATACTTTTAATGCATGTCCTAAAATGTGATTGAATATATAATATCTTGTGATATCAGAATTGCAACAAAAAAAAAAATGTTAAATATGATTTTTATCACTGATGTTGGACAAATTCGATCTTTCTCTATAAAATCATTATTTGTTTTTAGTGTTTGCATTTTAGAATGTGTTTTTAGTTATTATTATCACGGGTGAAGTACACACGGTATGGTATTTTGGAGACCGAAAATTAGGAATTTTGTAAGGAGATTAGAAACAATTTTTTCCAGTATTACAGATATGTAAGGTGCTGTTACTGTCATTGGTGATGTAAGCAGGAATTTGGGAGGGGTGGGCAATATTCAAGAACACTACTTCCACTATCAAAATAGTATCTTGCTGTCATTAGCAGACACGTGTAATTATCTAACTCTTCCAAAAGTGAAAAAAGTATTGGGGGGACATAGGCATCTTTGTTTGCCCAAATTTGACTAGTATCTAATACTAGTAGGTTTGCTCTCACTATCAAAAAATATAAGTTAGCTTATTTGGTGTGAATGTAATATGTATATCACTGTCATTTTCCAGAAAAAACATTGTTTTTTATTCAAATTAGATAATATAAGACAAAGGGACTCATATGTTATGACTATATAGAAATTCAATGATTTAAGCATCAACTCACGATATCATTATCTTATGAATACTACTAGCTATATAGTACGATGAAATGACATATCATATGTGATACGTCCATTATTTCACTTCAGTTGCTTAGCTGGTGTCAACAACGGATGATTTGAAACTGGTAGGAGCTCATGTAACACCATGCATAGCAAGTGTTGAGTGAACACGTTCATGTGATCAATCGTGTCGTCTTCAAAAACTCAGTCCATCAGAGAGTTGGATCTTTGAGATGTCTGGGGTTGGTGAACCATTGTTCTCGTAAGCAATAGCATTGTTGGCCAGAATTAATTTTTGAGACTGTTTGCATTGATTGCGATAGACAAACAACGAACACCAAAGCAATCACATACAATTAATACTCCTTTCATCTCATGACCTATTTTGATGATCTGTCCTCCAAATGAATGAATGATTATATTTTTTTTACTTGTGTCTCAAATTTAAGGGAAAAAAAAGTTAAACAAAGTTCATGTATTTGATTGAAAATTTGAACCAAATATATCTATTTTGTTTATAATAAAAAAAAAAAATCTTGTGTCACTTTGATTAATAATTTTTTTCTTTTTCTCAATTTTTGTTCATAAATGCGACTGTGACCGGAGGGAGAAATGGTCGGTGCAAGGGATGGTTATCATTGAACGGAATAATAACTAAACTAAACTCTATTAGGTATGAACAATGGAGAAAGTTCGTACACAAAAAGAAAGAATGGAGCGAAGAAGTTGAGAGAAGAAAATACGAAGCTAGGGACCAAAACTCAGCAGTAGTGCAGCCGCAAAATAAGAAAGACGTGTTGTTCCTGAAAATCTCAATCATTGTTTCAATTTGAGAATCTAAACTATTAACTTGAACGTTTATATAATAATTCATTAGAGATTAATTTTAATGCAATACCACTTTCCCTGAAAACCTCTTAATTTTTATTTTTTTAATCATGAAAACCTCTTAATTAAAGAAAACCTTTTGATTAAAGAATCCTTAATTAAAGAATCCGTAAATACTGTCACTAAGTACGTAAAAATCAATTTTATTTCATCTATAATTGCGGCTGATAAATCAATTTTCTTTATCTAAACAGTTTTTTCTTTTTTAATCGTTCCTCAAATTTGTAAAGTGACTGACTTTTTTCACATACTTTCTCCGGTCACTATTATAAGTAAAAGTTGACATTCATTCAATAAATGATGTATATGGTCTATGTAATAGACCACATACATCATTTATTGAATGAATCTAAAAAGTAAATTTTTGCTTATAATAGTGACCGGAGGGAGTATACATTTTGATGCTAAACTTTGATGATAAAACAAGTGAGATTCATGTGAAAATTTAGTTGATTTGATGTCATGACACGTATATCTAGGTAGATTCTCATGGGGAAGTAATTTTTACAGGGTTAAATATGTTTTTGGTCCCTATATTTTACGTCTCTTTGAAGAATAGTTTCTATATTTCAATAAATATTTTTAAAATCCCCACATTTTTACTCCGTTACCAAAAATAGTCCCTACCGTCAATTTTCTAACGGGACGCTAATGTGGAAATTTGTGGGTCCCATTTATTTTATGATGTAGCAATAATCCGATACAGGTGAGGTGGATGTATACGTGGCAGTGACGGGTTCCACACATTAAATAAGTGTACATTATTAAAATGATTAATGTTAATTTATAGTTAATTTAATTAATTAACACAAAAGACAAAATTAAAATTAGTAAAGAAAATTGGAGACTAAAACAAGTGCAGCAACAATTTTGATCTTCATCTTTCTCCTCTTCATCTATTCATCTTTTCTCTCTTCCTCCTAAATTTATCTTTATCTTTACCTCTCTAAAACCAAAAAAATCATAAAACCAACAAAATAATAATCCAAAAACAACACCAGGATTTAACAGCAATAACAACATCAGTAACCTAAATCTAGCTACATAAAGAAGCGAATGTTTCTAGGTACAAGTAGATCTAAGTCATCACAAATGGCAACCATAGAATCCTTGAGAGTGATAATGATAGTAACATTATTAGGAAAATACTTAGTATATTGAAGTGAAAGAGATTTATCACAAACAAAAAGCTCTCAAAGTTTCTTTCCTCTAACATCAAGAATTGGTCTAGAACAAAAATCCAACTCCCAGCTTAATATGCTATCAGGATCAGCTTCTGGATCAAAATAACATGTTTCAACAGTTGGGTCTTCTTTCTCTTGCTCTTCTTCAAGTTGTTTTTGTGTTTGGTGACTGGGTAGAATTTGACGGGAGGGACTATTTATGCTAACGAAGTAAAAATGTGGGAATTTTAAAAACATTTATTGAAATGTAAGGACTATCCTTCAAAGGGGCAAAAAATGTAGGGACCAATAACATATTTAACCCATTTTTATATGATCAAAATACAGTCACATTAGTTCATGTAAAAAAGTAAAAAAGTTTTACTTAATTTTCAACTAAATTTCGAGTTACTAGACCCCCTTCTCACATAATCATTTATTTCCATGTCTTCATGGCTTCAATTAGGGTGCATGACCTTAGTAGGTCCCTCACCATAGAAGACCATAAAGAAGGCTGTTTTTTTTTTTAATAAACTAAAATGACTTGTGTATGCATGTGGTTGTACCATGTTACCTAGTATTGAAAATAAATTGTATTTAAGTATTTCATTTAATCACAGGGTCAATATTGGAAATTCCAATTAATTAAAATAATTTTATCTCACTTAGACCATCCACAAAAGAGCACCTTAAACTGGGTGCTTAAATTGATTTCATATGTCCACATCACTCATTTGACAGTAACACTTAATAAGCACCAATTTTCTCCAACCCAACACCTCAAAAAATTATTAAATAGGTCCTACAAATAATTTTATATCATTCCATTTCAACAAAATTTGATTATCTTATTAAGATTTATTAAATGGGGCAATGAAAAATGAAGAGAGAGAGAGAGAGGGTGCTTCCATAGCCACCCTTCTCCATAGCCACTCATATATTATACTCTACAATGTGAGTGCATATTTAATATGATGCTAAATAGATGAAACACCCACCATTGTGGATGGTCTTAGATCTGGATTTAACACCATTACAGCAAAAACATTGCTTGCAAAAACATTCATTCTCCAGCCTTTGGATCCAACAACATCATACATCTGCTTTCAGTATTGCTTGAATTCACTGTGGTATATGAATTTTGACGTGAAACTGCAAACCAAAATGTGTATCGGATTTTTAGATCTGGTAGTGTACTAGAAACCCCCTTCTTCTTCCATTCGAAATTCATCACCCTTTTGCCCTTCTTCTTCACTTCCCAAAGTCGTTTCCAACTTCAAAGTTTATGGGTTTAAGCAATTCGTGATTTAGATAAACTTAGGAGATGAAATGATTGAGAATTTCATGATTTAGGGATTTTTGGGTTTGAAGATTAGATTTGGAGATGGACTATGGGTTTAGGGATGAATTTGAGAATGAATATTTAGTTTGTGGATGAGTTTCTGGGTTTAGGAAAGATAAAGCTAACGTATAAATTGTTAGGATATATATGATTATGATTTTGTGATTTAAAGCTAGGAAATGCGTTTCATGTATATAACACCAACCTTTTTTCTTTGCAAAAAAAAAAAAAAAACCAACACTGCTACATCTAGAACCCAGAAATTACATATATTGATTTAGTGCTTTTATTTTGTGACCCACGATCATGAGCTTCTATGAACTTACTGGGGATTTTTCCAATTTTATCAACAATGTCAAAAACACCATTTTCAAAATGAATATAGATGTTTAAATAATACAATCCTAGTTGGTCATTTAACATTTGAATCTCAGCCATTCAAAAGTTTTCAACTACATCCAATAGTTGACATCTATTTTGCAAAAAAAAAAAAAAGTTCAAGTCTCCTACGGTAGGAGACCTAAAGAGGTCTCCCACCGTAGCTTTTGCCTTGTTTCGGCTCATGATTGCAAACTTATTCATAGGAATGTGATCTTAAGAATCTTTTCGTGCATAAGTATTTCACTTGTTATATCATAAAAACAAGGTCAAAATTTTTTTTTTTGGTTACAAGAGAGCGTCAAAGCCATAAAAAAATCAACACTAATGCACGGTAGAAAAATTGTCTAAATTTTGAAATTGCGAGATAAAATTTGTAGATTTAAAAATAGAGGAAGAAAATCATAAATGAGAAAACATATGATGTATTTAAGCTTGATTTTTTTACGTTAACCCTCCGGTTCCTAAAGAAAATTAGTCTTTGTAATCCGGAATTCGACCGTGAGGTAACAATAACCTTGCCGAAATTTGTTCTACATAGAAATCGAACTCAAATTCTTTTAAACAATACGTTCTTGATGAAGTTCATTTACCAGTTGATCTCAATTGCTTAGTCATTTAAGCCTCAATTTTTTTAACAAAAAGATTTCTATTTTGTGGTTGAAGTCAGCTGTCTAAAATTATTGCATCGTCCTTATATCGTGTTGTGGGTGGGGGCAAATCCTCATATGTCCGATATGTGTGGTGAAATGACAAAGCAATGAAAGCATTTCTTATGACCGTGAAATGACAAAGTAGTGAAGTACTATTGATGAATAGCATTAGTATTAGTATGACGATTTTCCTTTGAGAGCTGAGTGAGATTATGTTTAAGGGCGTCGTAGTTGTCAAATATTCTAAATTTAGGATCTATGAAATTTAATTATGGTGCCATGCTCAAAGAAAAAGCTCTAAACAAACACACCCCTTTACCTTTGTCGATGCCATTGAGAATAATTGAACATAATGTAGTACTAGTAGATCAAATCCCAATTGAATGCATTTTGCAAACAATGAACCCGTACAAATACAACGCACGCACCGACGGACAGAACCAATGGAAGAGTGGCAGGTCTAGACATATGTTATCTTAAATTTTATGACAAAGATAGTCCATATTTTGTTAAATAAGTTTTTAGTCTCTATACTATATACTGATTTTTAGTTTTATTTTTTATAAAAAAATTCTTAGACTTTTAGTCCTCAAATATTTTCTATTTTTATTTTTTGTCTTTCTTTTAAGGAAACTCATAAATTTGTTGTGCATTTCTTTTTATTTTACTCAAGGCGTGTTTAATTTTTTAAGAAAAATGGGATTTGATAGGACAATTTTAGTTATACATTATTTAATTTTAACAAATTTCTATTGTTCAAAATTTTTCTTTAACAAATTTCTAAGGACTCAATAAAATAGAGGACGAGACTGGACAAAAACTAATTGTTCCTCATTAAATAAAAAATACACGAACTTTAAATTAATGTTAAGTTTTCGTATACCAAGACCAATTGATAGTATTTTTTTTTTTTAGTATAAGACCAATTGATAGTATTAATAAGTAATATGTTTGAAAAGTTAATAATAAACGCATCTAAAAAATTATACTCAAGGACAATATTTATTTTTTTGTTTATAAATGGTATTATATTTGTTAAAATTAAATACAGTATAACAAAAGTTGTCCTGTCAATCTCATATTTTTTTGAAAATCAAACACACATTGACATAAATTTATTTTTTATTTTAAATGTTGATATGTGATAGGTTCTGTATAAAATGAACCTATGAAAATATTGGTCCATGACGGACCAATTTTTTGTAAAGTTAGGTTGTATTAACTCACCAAATATTACCTTCGTATTTAAACACCAAATCTAATCGTCTATCGCTCTCATTTACTCTCTCTTTCTTATCTTCCAGATTTTCAAAGAGAGGCAAGCAGTAAAGCCTCTTGTCATGATTTTAAAAGTTTAACATTAATTAATCAAGTAATGAATAAGATTAGATAAAATAGTTATAAAAAAGAAAACTCATATATCTTGAAATTTTAATTACTCTCTCAATACTCACGTTCTCACAACACAGTTGACAAAACTTAAGGTTGTGCTACCATAGAGGGTTGCATCTTTGTTTTCAAGGGCGGAACCAGGAAATTTATGGAGTCCGGACAAAAAATTTATCGTAAATTCACATGTGATATAATATATAAACAGTCATAAATCGAAATAAAAGAGGTTTCTCATTTTGTCAACAAAAGTACAATTTAAAATAGGGTTATTAATTGAAATTGATCATGTAATATACGTGAAGTCTGAAAATTGACTCTGTAATTAAATAACATGTTTTTTGACCATGTAATTCGAGATTTTTATTATTTATAACCCAGTAATATACGAGAAGTCCAAAAAAGCAACCAAGAGATTGAATTTTTTCATGATTTCTTAGAGGCGAGTTAAGAACGTTAAAATATGGTTTTACACAAAAAAATTATAAATTTTCGACAAACGACAAGTTAATTATGAATTTTTAAAGTGTCAACAACTCAAAAAACAAAACAACGGAAATCTCGACCTATAAATCGAATTTTGAACTCATTATTTGTAGAGACATCTATAAAAATACATAAAAATGATCTGTAAAGTTTCATAGCATTTCAAAGTCGTTTAAAATTATTTTGATTTTTCAACTAAAACGTGCAAAATTGAAATTTTGTTTCGCGTAAGCGTATATTCACAAGTCAAATTTAGTTCCCTAATTTTGTAGGCATGACTAGAACATGATAAGAACCTTCACAATGAAAAATTGTTTAAGAAATTGTTTTGAAACGAGATACAAATTAATTATAAATTGTTTAATTTAATTTTTTGTGTAAAGCTATATTAATTTAATTTTTTGTGTAAAACTATATTTTAACGTGCTAAACATGTATGAAAAAAATAGTAAAAAAATTAAACCTGTAGGTTACATTTTTAAACTACGCGTATATTTAAGGATGGTCAAAAATAAGAAGAAATTCAAGTTACAAAGCTAGAATATATGCTTTGTATTTTATAGGGTCATTTTTAGACATAATGTATATTACAGGGTCAATTTGAACAATTAATCCGTTAAAATAAGAGAGATAAACCTGTCAATAGTGTGCTAAATAAAATTAGGAGTTAAATGTCTTTTCCGAGACCTATTTGCGTGTGAGAATTTTCAGATTTTGTTTAAATTTTTCTTTTTATAAGTGTGTTAATGAGCTTTTGGATTAGGTCTAATGTGCAAAATTATCGATCGAGCCCAAGCGACCGCCTGGGATCGCCGGACGGTGAAACCGCCCCTGTTTGTTTTCTATTGCTTTTCGTTATCTTTTTGATACATGCTTGGTAATATGATAGGCTTTCGTTCAGTTTTGAATTTTCTCACCGTAAAAGAGACGATGAGACTTGCTTCAGCCTAATATGGTAAGCAAGTGGAGTATAGAGAAATAGTAGTAGCAGGGATTAGGAGCTGAGACTGTGAATGGAGGTTGTTTATAGTTCTTACTTCCAAACTATTTGATGATTAGTATTAAATTTTCAAACACTTTGAAAGACAAAGGAACTAAAGTCTAAAAGAGAAAGCTTGCAATGATAGAGAGATGAAGTTGATGGGTTTTATTTGGTGCAAATGGACTACGATAAGAATTGGTAGCAGATTTAATCTAATGGTTAAAAAAAAGTGGTCCATCTTGGACCAAAACTTCAAAGGTCCAAGCTAAATGGCACCTAAAAATAAGTATTTGATAGAACTTCATAGAACAAAATATCATATGATAAAATTTTAAGATATTGAATAAATTTTTGTCATGAAAACAATGCTTGATAAAAACAATATTACTTTGATATTTTATACAACTTATATTGAAGATAAAAAATTGTGTCGTACTTTAGTGAAGGACAAAAATTCCAATTTTTTGACTAATCTTTTGCTCCTTAATTTGTCCATTTCCAAAAACATTATTAAAATCTAACACAATACAATTAAAGTTATCATGTTCAATATATACCTTCTTTCAAAAAAAAAAGTTCAATATATACCTGTTTTTTTTAACAAATCAAACACACTTTTAAATTTGTTCGTTATGTTAAATTATTGCTTTAAAACTTAAAAGTATGACAATAACTTTGTTGAGTTTAATTTGTATATTTTTATTAAAACAATTTTCAACTAACAATAGACGCGCTTCAGTTAGAACCTCGTTAGCTGCGTGATTACCCCTTTAATTTGTATATTTTGTCATTAGAAAAGTTCATACATACATGACATATTGTCGCATCGATAAATGAAGTATAATATATCACCTATTTTTAACTCATTAATTAATATTAATATAACAACACATATGTAAAATTATTCACGGTAATTTTATTTTATCTATTCCTAACGTGGAATCAAAAAAAAAGAAGGTGCGGTTTAATCGAATCTAGTATTTTGTATGACACGACATAATCTGAAAGTGAATCATAAGATTCATTAATAACCTTATCGTTGGTAATTTTTTAGTACTAGAAATGTGGCAGAAGGTTCCATACAACGCCACGTAAGTTACGAGATCCCACCTTAGCTGGCTACTATCCCTCCCTCCCTCTCTCTCAACACTCGCATCTGTCAGTCCTATATCTTTCTTTCTTCCACTTTCACATTTACATGCTTAACTTGCTTCTCCTTCAACCTTTTTCATTTCAGATCTAAACTCTTTTTTCAATCCAAAAACCTTTCATTATTTTCATAACAAATCTAACCTAGAATTTGAAGTTTGAAGCATGAAGTAGTTTCTATCTTGTAAAAGTGTTCACAATGATGGGTTTCAACCCATCATCCAAAATGGGTACCAAAAACATGCATGAAACTTCAAACAAGAAAAGAGTTCCAACAAGAGTCTGGTTAAGCTTCCAAATATCAATGGCTGTCCTCGTGGGTGGAAATCATACTTCATCAAGGTTTTGTACTCGCTAAATTCTTCTCTCATTCTCTCTCTCTCACACACTCTCTCTCTCTCTCTCTCTCTCTCTCTCTAAATTTCTCAAAAATCTTGTCTTTTTGACTAATTCAAACAACCCTTTTGTTCTAAGCTCTTGAAAAATTCATGGATACGAAGATCCTGAATTTCCAGATCCTTAATGGGTCTACGATTCGACGCTTGTTCTTTCGATCAATTGTCCTTGCAGCTACCATTTCAATGATTGCGCTTCTTCGCGCTTTATCAAACTATGATTTCGAAAGTTTTGCATCAAATTTGAACTGTTTTGCAAATGCAAATTTAGAAAACAACGTCACTTCAAACCCCACTTCGTATTTCTTTCAGAATCGAATCTGGGGTTCGATCAATTGCGAAAAAGACGTTAACTTGACACTGAATGTGGTCACTGAGTTAATGGGTAAGCAGTTTTTGAACTGTGAAGCGAATACCCTTTGTGTTGGTGAAGGTTCTTCAATGGCTGTTAAAGCAATGAAACAGTTGGGTTTTTCAACTGTTAGTGGTGTTTATACCAACCGTTTTTTCTCCCTCAAGATGAAGAATATCGTTTATGAGCTAGATTATCAAGATTCTTCATTTGATTTCGTATTGTCTAGGGACCTTGATAAGGTTTCTGTCCCTGCTTTGCTTGTTCTTGAGGTTGAGCGTGTTCTTAAGCCTAATGGAATTGGTGCACTTCTTGTTGGTGCTAAAAGTTCACACCACAATGATTTGATTAGATCAGCTACACCAGTTTCATCATTGTTGAGATCTTCTAGTGTTGTTCATGTTGATTCTGTTGATGATGAACTAAACCTTGTTGTTTTCAAGAAAAGATCTGAAAATGCAACAACTTTTTTCAATCATAATCAGTATAGTTTACCTGCTGATTGTCCTAGTTTAACATTAACCAAACCTCTCATAGATCTGATGGAACCACTTGCGAGTGAAAAACTGACGCCGATGCCGGTTTCATATTTGCCTAAGTTTGTAGATGTTTCTACTAGGAAGAGGTTGGTGTATATTGATATTGGGGTAGGAGAACTTTTGAATGCAAATGTTAGTGATTGGTTCATACCTTCATATCCTATTGATCAGAAAGCTTTCAATGTGTATTTTGTTCACTACAACACTTCTATAATGCTGTCTTATGTGAAAAGACCCGGTATCACGTTTGTTTATCACCCTGGATTAGCCGGTAAGGTAGCTGCTGAGGCTGATAATGTCGGAGACGAAGAGCTGGATCCTTTTGTTGGGGAGGAAGAGTTTGATTTCCTTGCTTGGTTCAAAGAAACTGTGCAATATGCTGATTTTGTTGTATTGAAGATGAATGCTGGTGCAGTTGAACTCAAGTTCTTATCTGATGTATTTGACAGTGGAGCTATATGCTTTGTTGATGAAATGTTTCTAAGATGTCCTGTGAAAGAAGATGGTGATAAAACTAATGCCTTGACAAACAAGGAAAATTGCATGGAGATTTACACAAGTCTCAGAAACAGTGGTGTGTATGTGCATCAATTGTGGGGAGACTAAATTGCATACAAGACCAAACCTTAGGTGTTTAGCCTTTGGTGATTATGGTGTGATAATAAATTATGTTTACTTTTATGTGTTTGATGTATTTGGACTATAGTCCAATTATCTTGTGTGTTGTTGTTTGTTAAGGTTATTATGTGGGATGCTATGAACATCCCAGTGCTTTATGGTTGGGTGCTTAAGACTAAATAAACAACCATTATGGTCTGTGATGCTTTTTTTCCTATGTTTGAGGAAGTTGTTTAGTTATTTTTAGTTGGTGATTGGTTTGAGTTGATGACATTTAAAAACTGGCTTGACCATGACAGACAAATAGAAAGCCATAGAAAATTAAGAAAAGAATGATCCAATTTGTGATTGGATCAATAATCATTGCCATCCTTGAATCATATTGTTGCCACGCCACTAAAATTAACAAAAAGTATAATAGTTCATTGTATCTTGAACAGACAAATCTTTATGTTCATCCCCCACAGTTGATTTTTATAATATTAAAATTCTTAAATGTTCATAAATGGAGTGTGTTGACAGTAAAACAGTGTTTGAAAGCAAAACTGAACCTTCCCATTTTCAGATTTGAGATGATAAAGGGGATCTAAAAAGTTTGGTTGTACTATTAAAGAAAGACAACTAGCTAGCAAAGGCACGAAAAGTGTTTATATAAAAACTGAGCCTTAATTATAAACACGTTTGATTTCAATGATAATTATAAATCTAGATTCATGGCATTCATTCAATTCATCTTTTCTCATCACGGACTTAGTTAAGAGTCATAATCAACAATTCAACATCAAGGAGCTCTTAAATCTGTCGTTTTATGGCAACGTGCACATCCGTTCAATTAATCTTTTCACATGCTGCTAACACCGATAATAGTTGATAAATGCTAACATGCTTAAAAGTTAAAAGCACTCTTTACAAATTTTAAATTATACTTTCTTGGTTGCAAATATAAGCAAGTTTTTATTGTTTAGATTCATTTTGTTGTAGTTGATTTAAAATTGATGTTGAAATTTGTCAAAAATCATGTTGCAATTTGGGGAAATTGTAACACGGTTTTGGTTAAATTTTTTGAAGGTTTTTGTTCTCAAAATTTTGTGGCAAAAATGGGAGGCATCATTGCTTAATTTGAAGATAATGTTAGTACTGTATTGTGTACTAAACTAACGTGAAATTGTGGTACAATGGGTGCAAATCATGACACGATTCCTCTGACATGCTATATATAAAACTTCATTCTTCATGTTATGAGCATGACTTAAATAGAAAGAAACTTAAGAGAATCAAAGGAGATAACTTTAGGGTTGCGTGTCTTTGGTGAGATGTTCTCTTGGGTTGAGAACCATTTGTGAACATATTGGGTTAGTGAGATCATAGTGTCTCTTGTGAGATCGGAAAATCAATAGAAATTAGGCTTGTTCTTGGAGAACTTGTTGAAGCTAATTCTCGTTACCATTTTGTATCTCTTTGTAAAGAATTCATTGATAGTGAAACAAAGTGATCTCTCTCCCTCAGAGTAGGTCATTGTTGGACCGAACTGAGTAAATATTTTTGGGTGTGTTTGTTTCTCTTCTCTCTTTGTCTTTTACTCTTGGTTTTGTGCTTCACACTTAGTTCCTAGATTAAACTTAGGTCTATTATTGTTGTTGCTTGAGGATACTTTGATATTTATTACTACTTCCCTTTTGCTCCACACATATAAGTTTCATTGGTGTAATTATTTGTTTGAATTCACAACACATTCAATAAATGTTGTATGTGACCTACAATATAGTTCACATACATTATTAATTGAATAAACTTAAAAAGTAAAAATTTGCTTATAACTGAGACCATATGGAGTACTCCCTCTTATTCAAATTATAAGTCGTATTACAATATCAATGAAATATTAATGTTACTTTTTTTAATTATATTTTTTAACTATTTATTACTTGTTTTTTCATTCAATTCTTTAAATTATACTTTTCATACCATTTAATAAGAACAATTATGTAAAACAATTCATAATATATCTTTTATAAAAATTTATATATTTAATGCATTATAAATTGAGATACTTTAAAAATATTTTCTTAAGTCAAATATCATTAAAAAATATTCTTAAGCTATTGGTTAAAAAGACTTAGTAATTTCCGTTGTCCTACAATTTGATATGCGACTAATCATGATTTGGAAGTTTGAAACTGAGTTTTTTTTTTTTTAACAAAAACTGTCTTGTTTTTGTAAAAGTAAACAGTTGTGTCTGATACGAACCACATTTATAATCTAGGTACATTATAAAAAATTTATAAAAAAAAATAAATCCTTTTTTTTTTTCTTGAAAAAGAAATTACATCCTTGTAAAATACTTGTAAAGAAAAAAACATTGATAATTTTTCTTAATACTCCTAATTATAAGATCGTTTTTCACTTTTCCTTTATTCCTTATATAAGATCATTGTCAAAATTCCACATGCATTGATGATTTCTTTACAAAAATGACTATTTAATTTACCATTGAAGAATGCAAATTATTTTTCTTTCTTATGATATCAAGATGATTCTCTGAAGAAGAGGTTGAAATTGACAGAACTTGGGGAAAAAAATGACTAAAGCTCTTGCTAGGTATATCAATTTTGGTAAGTTGACTACTGTACCTATTGTATCTTTATCACCAATACACAAGACAATTAACAAATTATTCATTTCACAAATGGTTGTATACATTTGCAAAATTAAACAATTTGAAGAACGGTGACAAACTTACATTTACATTCTTTAAACCTCCATGTTTTACAAAAGTTAAAATTATGCATTGCGGTAGTAGTATGTATGTAGGACAGCAATGTTGCACATAGTTTTCTATATGACTCTTGCAGACTTGTTGAATATCATTTGTTTTTGGGCAAAAAGTTCAGTAAAAAAAGTGATCCCAAGAGAAAATTGAAGCAATCTAAAAGCAACGGACAAACAAGCTCGTTTGAGGCATTGTCGTGTACAATAAGTCTGTAGCTGATTTTAGACCAAGTGTCATGTAAATTCCATTCCCCTTCTCTCTTTTTTCCTCTCATTGAAAATACCAGAATAAATGAGGGAGAAACCATAAAAAATGAAAAGAAAGCAGGGGTAAGTATCAAAGTATAATTATTACAGTTGGGCTGTACAGGAAGTTTATGGAATTAACAGTATATTTTGTTCACTCCTCAGTCCCTACCTTTATCTCCAAAAGCCTCTCAACTGGTTGTCTGCAAATCGGGCATCTATTTGTCTGGAATCTCAATACCTTTGCACATCCACTACACATGCACTGCAAAAAGAGTAGAAATTCAGCCAAAGTATGTCACGGACTCGGACCAAATAAGTAATTTTCAGCAGTTAAATTTGCAAAACTATCATGAGTTTATTTAGAACCTAAAACTGAAATTGTTTCAAAAGAATGTATAAAGGTTATTTTTATAAATAAGATATTCACCAAGATTGGTTAAAATATTGATTGATATTGATGACTACCATCAGTATCATTTAATCAACTAATCAAAGAAAAAATTCATTAAAAAAAGGATGCTGAATATACCATATGACGGCAGGGGTGAACAATTGTGTCGCGAGGTTCTGACAAGCAGATCACACACTCTTTTCCTTGTTCATTGTCATCCATGTCACTCTCCACTGAATTTCCAATACCATATATCTCCTGCAGCTCATACCGCATTCCATTCACTGACAAGATCTGCTTAACAACTTTTACCTGGAATTCTCCTTTTTCCTTCTCAAACACCGCTTGAGTTATCTGAGAGTTTGGTTTACTAGATGTCTCAGTTTCATTTGATCCATCATGATTATCGGATGATGCATCTGCCTTCACTGCTAGAGGGTAAACATCCATGTCACCCACCTTTACTAAATCTGACTCCTCAAACATTGAAAAGTTAATACCAGTTCCAGCTTGCTGTCTAAACTTCTGTCCAAGACCTTGCTGGAATTGTACAGTCACAGGTGCAAGATGGGTTTCCTTGGTCGGTGTGAGGATGCAGCCTTCATCTTCTTTTGCAAAGAAAAATATGGCGATGCTGTCAAAAAGATACAAATAAATAAAACCTTCAGAACAACTAAATGAAGAACTAAAGATATCCACATCCGTAATCATCATTATGATTTTGTGACAATCACTCACACTCACACATGGCAATTAGCATTAAAAAAATCATAAGCACTAAAATATCAAACATGTGACTAAACTGATATGCATTTATCTGCTTCCAGCTTGTTATGCTCCTTAATATGGGAGAGCAAAGAGAATTAAGTACTTATAACTAAAGCTGTCAAATTAATCCCCAAGCAAACGCTCACTTGTTAGTTTTGTGGATGCAGGTCAGGGGGCTTTGTAGCTCCATCTCAAAAAAATTCACATTGTGAAGACTGAAGACTCACGAGAGATTTTTTTTTGGCAAAATAAACCTCCTAGAAAATGAGAAAACGATAAAAAAAAGTGAAAAATGGTGAGATAGAATGACCTTGTTGGAGCTAGATTCAACTCGGTTGATCTAGGTTTCAACAGATCAGAATTGGGTTCTCACTCACAACTCATTTGCATGTTGAGTTCATTGCAAACTTTCAACAATAGGTTTGGTTATATATTTTGGTTTGTGACATCGTTTATGCTGTGAACCAAGGTTGAGATGGCTATCACTATCTTACCATACATGTGAGTTGTATCTTGATTGGATACAAAACTGAAATCAATTGCTACAAACCCTAGTGTGTAATCTATTTGGACATGAATCATATCTTGAACATGCTGCTATACATAATTCTATGTTGTTAATCTCATATAGCAGCGCGGACCCCAAAACTGCTATAGCGTATAGCGGATGGCTGCTTTTGCAAGACTAAAAAACAGTGTACAAACTAAAATAAATCTCAACAAGATACATAATACACAAAAATAGCAAAATACGGAAAATTAAAGGAGCAGTCATACTTAATTATATAATGAATTTTTGGTGGGCTAGTTTGGCTTCTCAAAAAAAATAAAAATATAATGAACTTTGGTCAATGTTAAAAAAAACATGAATTAACAACAATAAAGAAAACAACAATAATAGAGTAAGGAAAAAAAACAGAACAGAGCAGCATCCTTCGTGCATAGAAGGAAAGGAAAGCAACAGAACAGAGAAGGACACCACACAGAAGGGAAAAAATGAGGCTTCGTATGGAAGCGTCTCACAGGACGGAGAAGGACGTGTCGCGGTGAAGGAGAAGAAAGTTTTTTTTTCCTTCCTAAATCAGAGCATTTAAAATAGGGTTATTTCAGATGGAAACCCTAATAGCGCCTGCAAAATTTGCGAACAGGGCGTGATTTCGCTGCTATGTGCGGCCATGATACCCACAACTCTTTAATACACATCCTTGGATGAACACGTCACCCGTGATTGCCCGCTACTCCGCTATAGCGGCACGATTGACAACATAGACATTGTTACATTAAAAAAATCTATAACTGGTATATATACATAATCTAATAGGATTAATATAATTATACTTTAACATTCCAACTCCCTTGATAAAGTAAGTAGCAAAATATTTCAAAGTTCTAAACAAGTATGTTAACAGTTTTCTATGTTAGAGAGCTTTAAATTGGAAATTGTACTATTATAATGAAGGAGGATATCGGCATATGGAAAAGAGAAAAAAAACAAGATCTAACCAATTATAAATGCTCACAATGTAAGACAATTAAGATACATATATAGGAAAGGAAACAAAACAAGGTAGAGCCTTTTCGGTCCAACTCACACACAATCTCACTAGTCACTCCTCCCTTTAATCAAGAAAAAAAACTAGCCCCTTCTTTCTCCAATCAGCCACCACCTCCCCCATCCCTTCCGAACTCGCCTTTCACTGCAACTCACCAACCATTTTAATACAAACACTAATTTCTATAAGCACACAAACTTGCCTTTTTCTCTCCCTTTAGCCACCCTCTCCACTTCTTACTCTCCACCTCCTCCTCTTTAGTAGTCACCTTTCACTTAGACTTCTTAGCGTGCTTTTACGTCTAATTACACCTTTCAATTCAATTAGCTTACTTGGCCATATGCTTGTCATTACGAGCGATTCAATTTTGAATGAGTCCGTATTATAAGTTCAAGAGAGTTTACAAAACGACTCTAATAGTGATTAAACTCAATTTCCTTACTTTGAAACATAAACTAGAACAAAGTTAACAAATGATTTGGAAGCTAGTTAACTTGATTTTGATACCTAAAGTCGTAAACTCTGGCTATTCAATGAGTTGACATGAAATATAAAAGTCACTATTTTTTTGCTACTACTTAGCCATATTTTTAGTAATCGGGATGAATAAAATTAGCACCATAGTCTTTCCAATGGTTCTATTAGCCAAAACTAAGACTACAATTACGGAGGATTTTCCAACAATATCCTTTGTCATTCAAATTGTCGTAATTGGGCACCTTTGTCTAGAGATACGACATTAGTGCTTATAAAGCTATAAGACTACAAGGATGTTTGCTTTCGCGCCAAGTAGCTAGCTCACTGTCCGATAAACATAAAACTACAACATGTAGCTTCTTTCTTGACACATGTCAAATGCTGACACAGTTCCAAAAACTTGCTTAGACAGTCCTCACATTACGAACTGATTTTATAGGGTTTAGTGGGCCCTAACCCTAATTTCTATGAGATATTAAGGGTAGAAAAGGAAGTTAGTTCAAAATCAAAGATTATTATTCTAGTTATGGTAAGCCCCCCTCCGAATACCGCCAACAGCATAAAACCCTAAAACAGACTGCCAAACTTCTTGGAGGTTATCACTTTCTCTTTTAACATGCCTCCCCATCTATTCTTAAACAAAACATACAGTTGATGACAAATAACGATATCTCCAATTCTTATTTTGACACCATTAATAAAAACTTCAAGTAACATTTGGCATGTGAACAAAACGAAACGAAACATAACTGATTATTCTGTCCTACCATACCAAGTTCAACCTGTAAACTTTATAATAAAACAGCACAGTTTTTAAGCCAATGTCCGTACAAGAAAAACTGTGTCTTTCGAACACTTAGCTAAACACAACAATATAAACAAAGAGGGTATCATAAAAAACTCAAAACACTAAAAATACATCAACAAATGAAAAACCCAAAACATTAAAATAACATATTGATGAAACAAGAAGAAAACTAACCTCCCAGAAACGGCAGCATCAAAGGTAAACGAAACAAGAAAAAAACCAGGATTCTCCTCATCAGGTGAAATTACAATGGTCTCCTTCTTAATATTAACAGCGTTTCTAATAGTAACAGCTTTCTGATGCTCAACAAAAGGTGCAGGTTGATTCATGACAGGTCCACAAGGGTAATACCGAGAAACCCAAGCAGGATCCATATGAGGATGAGGATGAGGATGAGGCATAGGTATTGGTGGTGGTGGATAATAACCAGGGTAATGATATTGAGGATAATGCATACCGGGTGGGTTAGGGTAAGGTGCAGCACCAGGATAAACGAATTGATGAGGTGGGATTTCGGGTTGTGGTGTTACCGGAGGTGGTGGGTGATGTCGTCGGGAAGCGGTGGCGTGTCGACGACGGTTGTGGGCGCCGGTGCTTGAGATATTACCCATTAATAGATGGAATGGAAAACCCTAATTTTGAAATGATGATCGTTGCGTTGCTGCATAGGTATGGTTTTGTGGAAAGAGCAGAAAAGGAATAATAATAATAATAATGAAAGTGAAATTGAATTGATTAATATAAAGAGAGAATAATTTAAAATAGAAATAGGGAAGATGATGATGATGATGGTGGTGGGTATAATGGAGGTTGCATATATCTCAACCGAGGAGAAACGCCATTGATGAATCAAACACTTTTTCATTATTTTTTAATTAATTAATTTAATATTATTATTTTGTTGGGTGTTCTAATTTTCCAACCAGGCACTGCTTTACGCGCCACTTATATATTGCAATAAAAATAAGCTTATCGTTAACGAGTGAGTACTTCAGGACACTCTTTAAGTATGTTCGAAAGTCAAATGTTTCAATTTTTAATATATTAATTACACTTTTTATAAATAATTACTACTTATAATTTTTAAAGAGGACCCAAAAACACCCATTAACATTTTCCATGAAAAAATATTGTTAATTATATCAATTTGCGACTGGAGGATCTAGGATGACCCAACTAAATTAGGTATTAGTTAATGTTTCAGATTTTTCTATTTTTTTATTAATAAGATTTTAAAATTATTATAAACAACATTTGATTGATCTAGAGAATCAAATCCTGAGATGAGAGAATCTACCTTACATGTCTCACAAAATTTTCTATAAAGATTAATTATTGTTAAATGACGCCAATGGAAATTTATACATATAACATGGTAATAAAAAAAACGATAGATTTTTATATTATTAAGAGCCCTTCTTCGTTAAAAAAGAAAAGAAAATATTATTAAGAATTTCACATCAAATATGACATCAACACATGTTTACAAGTGAGAGTTGTTTTCATCTTATAATTCATTTTTGTAAGGTTAAGTCAAATTCAACCAAAATTCTAAAATGGTATTAAAAGTCTAGTGAAATGCAACCTTACATTGTGTTTATCTATCCGATAGACCCATTGTCCTTCGATGTGATTTTTTTTCTTCTTCCAGCAAACTGTATTTCAACTCCAATTTGTCCCCTCCTTTGTTGCCTCCACCTATTCCAACACTTGTTTCGACTTTTTCCAACCACATATGCCATTGTTGTCCCCACAATCACCATCTTTGGCGACCTTTCCAACAAGTGACCGCCACCATCAACTTCACCTCTCCGTAACGTGCCACCCTTTGCGGGGATCTCATGTTTTATAAGTTAGAGCAATCATCATCTTATAAATTGATTTTGTAAGTTTGAATTAAGTCCAACCTAAATATTACGAAATATTATAATTACTTTTAAGGTGTTGGTCTAGCGATTGGAGGTTCTAGGTTCGATTGAACAGAAAACATAAATCTCCTTAATTTTAATATTTTAGATCATATTTTTGAATATGTTAGTTTATTGCATTATTGAATATATATATATATATATATATATATATATATATATATATATATATATATATATATACAGAGCCGACCCTAAGATTTTTGGTGCCCTGGACGAAACAGTAAATTATGCCCTTTTAATTTTTTCTTCATATTTTTTGTTGCAAAATATTCGTTTATAAGCAAAGTTAACTAAAAATATATATTTTTAATAGATTTAATCAAAGCGAATTAAAAATAAATATATTTATATAGTACTAACTACTAAGTAAAAATAATAATTTTGATGGCCCTAAAAAAATAGTGCCCTGGGCTGCCGCCCCTTGCGCCCACCCCTCAGGGCCATATATATATATATATATATATATATATATATATATATATATACAAATTTAACTTCACGGTTTGTTTTGGTATTAGAAGGAGAAGAAAGTGAGGGGAATCTCTCACCTTTCTTTACTTATAATGCTGTTCCTCTTGATCTCCTTGCTTTTGTCGGACATTACTTTTTGAGGGTGTAGAAGTGCAGTGCAGAATCGATGGTTCCATTACATTGAACATAGATCAATCAACCAATAAGGATATTTTTATAAGAGGAATATGCTTTGATAATCATATACCTTATTCGGAGTGTTCCAAATGTATAAAAGATGAGGATAGAGATATCATGTACGTAGGGATTTTGTGTCAAACAACATCTCGAATAAATCTCTATTGTTTGATAATCGAATATAAGAATCTGGTACCTGCAAAGACAATGTTTTAAGTTCAAAATAACATGTAGCATTAATTAGAGAATAAAATGCATTTCCATGTATATCATTCTATTTCTTCAACTTATCATTCCATCAAATTGAAACATATTATTAATCCATCCTCCAAACATAAACCTTTCAAACCTGTACCAATCCAACTCCAAAACATGGTATAGAAACAAACAATAGGAGATTAAAACTGAATTTAGTAGACATATAATAACAAACTCTATTTAGTATAAGATAGAAACCAAACCACCTCAGCTTATTATCTTTCACAGCATGCATGACTCCGAATACGCCATTCACTAAGTTCATCACTATCGTGATGGACTCTACAAATGGCATACAGGGAGCCAGGCACACTAAGCATGACAGTATACAAAAACCAAATTAAATGTAAACTTTACTTCACCCTATTTCTCTCCATGCATGTAAGATGATGGTATAAGATGTAAATTGAGCTGAGTTTGTGCGCTTTTACAATCAGTATATAAAGGGTTATAGGCACTTTAAAGAAAGTAGGATGATAGTAGGGTTACATGGTTGAGAGGGTTAGAAGGATGAAAGGGAACAGAAAATGAAAGGCTTGTCCTGTATTCTGCTGGATGAAATGGCTCAAGGGATGTCTTAGAGTTCAAACTTCTTTCTCATTATATTAACATAAAGGGTGTAACTCAGTCAGTTTTGTCATGAGAAACTGATTTGTCTACAAGTGTTTGGATTGGATCCGTTTAGATTCCTATTCCCACACCACTGAGTACCTCTCTAATGAACAATATATTTTCCTCTTTTGTCCCTTTTATTTTTTACACTTTGTGTTGTTTCTTTTTCGGAGTAAACAACCATTTTGTTCATTGAATTCATAAAATGTTGTCACAATAGTCCAAGAATATATTGAAATTATAAAAACCTACCTAAATGTGTATTTCGTTAGTTAATTCGGTCTTCAAATGAGCCTTTGTTAGTTAGTTTGATCTTTCAATGTGTCTTTCGTAGATCAATTTGGTCCGTAAAATTACAAACAAAAGACACATTCAAAGATGTTTTTGTGATTTTGATATGTTTATGTACTATTGTGAAAACGCCTCATACAAATAGATATACATGATCATGTATGAATGTATATATAACACAGTATTAAGGGAGCATTTAGGTACTGTCTGTCTTTTGCTTTCTTCAATTTTATTCTAATTATCCTCTGCAGGCACTTTTTACAATTGTTACAAAGATTAAAAACAGTCCAAGCAAGGAAACAGCTAGCATAAATATCTCTCATTTTCTTTACCCGGAGAACTGTAAATCAATTAGCACTATCTACTTATTAATTGGTATGTTATTCTGGCTAATTAGTAAGAGGTTATTTACTGTGTGTGAGCATGAACTTACACATTCATTTTATTGAAGAAAAAAAAAACAGATTTTTAAAGGCACGTGCATAAGCAGCGTAGGTAAAGCAGAGATGGAGTTCCCTTGCTGTAGCACAGGAATCTCTCAAGTAGAATCAGAAAGTTGCAACTAAAGCTGCAGATTTTTCAAAATAAGAATCTTGTGGAGAATGGTCGATTAGCTTTCAAATATCTAAGTGCATGTTTGGATTGTGTCTAAAGCCTTCAAATGCGCGAAAACATGAAGCTACAATTTGGAGAGTCTAGCTTTTGCTTTGAAAAATGCATTGGGAAACTTGAGCAAACATGAATCTCTAAGTGTAAACGGTAAAACCAACACATAACCCTAAAACATAAAGATTTGAAATACTCAAAAAACATAATGTATGAATTTTTATGATTGGTCTCGTTTTGCATGATTGGAGGGAACTTCAAATATTCCTTTATTTCCTTTATTCTGACATATTTGGCAACGTCTGTGTGTTTGGAATAGCCTTGTTATCCTTCCTTTTGTAGATTCTATTCTCCTGCTCTTCTTCTTGTTGCTTTCTTCTTATATAGCATAGCAGGTTTAGTTTAGTGCACATGCATTCTGCTCCTCGGGTAACTCAATATGAAACACCACCGTCTAAAAAGAATTTTAAACACTTTTTTGTTTCCTTTTACCAGAGAATCCTTACATGAATAGCTGTGAAATTGACTATTGTGACTAAAGCTGATGTACATAGAATTCTCACAATTTGGTCACTCAACACTACAAAGATAATGTTGTTATTGAAAATTTTATGGCATGTTATGAATGGAAAGAGACAACTTCCCATCTCATTAAACTCCCATGAACTAGAAAAACAACAATGGAATAGTAGCTCTTTCAAAAAAAATAAAATAGTAGCTACAATTTTGATCCTCCCATTTCATTTATTTCGCAGGGAGTCTCCGGTATGAAAAAATAATTGTGTTGCTTATGACCGTTGGCAGTTGGGTGCCATAATACTTGAGATGTAAGTTGTTACTATGATGTCTCTACATGCCAATCTTTGCTTAAAAAAAGTTTGAAGAAACTAACAAATTCACATTTAGCATAACACTATATCGAATTTTCACGAGATAAATGATCAATTTTGTTCCTTCCACATTTTCCGTTGTATCTAATCATTTTCCAAACAAAGATTTAATCTCTTGCTCACATTTACATCAAGAAATAGAACACCTTTGAAAAATGAAGATTTGGTAGGATAATATGAGTGGTGCTTATAAAAGAATAAACCATTCATTCCAGCATTATTCAATACACACAGACATAATGATCTTGACACACCTCTTTTGAAACAGTCATACATATGAGCATGTCTACGAATGATAAACAATTTATTTAGACGAAATTAGAATAATGTTGAATATATGGCAGCAAAATATACTAAGCATTATAACCTAAACAAGAATCTTATCTGCACCAGAATCTAGAGTAATCAATAAACATGACTATTCAGCATAGCTTGAGAGCTTGCAACACCAATATATCACCAAGGAGTCTAGTTCTTCACGGTTGTTACATACTTGAGAAGCGTGCTGACAACATCCCCTGAAACTCTACTAGCCTCATTCTTCAGCTGATGGATCTTTGTATCAGTCTCTTGCTCAAGTCGCTTGACATTAGCACCAGAATCTCCACTGCTCTGTATTCATTGAAAGAATGCACACACGCTTATAATGAGATAGAAAGGGTAGTCTAACAGCAAAATTGTCATTTATCACTGCAGTTAATAATTAACATACCGCCGATACTTTGTTTTGAAACTGATTTTCCAAATGAGATCGATGTTTAGTGATCTCCTTTTCAGCCTCTTCTTTGGCTTGTTTCAGCCTAGCATATTTTTCTAACGATAGAGATGCAGAATACTGATTAGTGAATAGTGATTCAGATAACTACACAACTGGTCGGAGTTACAATAAAAAAAGTAGTAAAATTGAAAAGTGGGAGAGACGGGGAAGGGAGACTGGTTTATCATAGCAATGAATTTGACACAAGAAAACTCATTCCCATCATAAGACCAATAGCCCGGTTTCCATGGGAAAATGAAAAGATCAACACGAGGATAAAGAAGAGATGAACAATCTGTTAACATAAAATGGCATCATAAGAGGTTTTAATGAAAACATATAAATGGACCACGAATCAGATGACATTATTGTAAAATGTAAACAACATGAAGAAATAAAAAATGTAGATTGGCTACAATACCATTTTTCGCAGCATTCACAATTCGTTGTGCTTCTTGTTCAGCAGCCAACAACTGTTGAATTCCACCTTGACCATTGTTGGATGCCATTCTGTGATAAAATAAGTTTGTAACTATTAACAGTTATAAAAAACTACCAGAAAGTAAACATAAATCTAAGTCCTTCAGCAACAGAGGTGAATTCTTTAGCAAACAAAACAAGATAAAAACTCCTTTAATGTTGTAACACCAAGATATTAGAGCCAACAAATTAGACAAATAATTGATTGGGAGATTTTTCTCTTCTATCTCCAAAATGAGGAAGAGAAAAATCATAACACTAATTTTGCATGATAACATGACCCGGAATGTGTGAGAATGCAACCACACATTCTAACAGTATGTTTATCACACTGCAATTTCACACACCAGTGTATCTATTCATTTCCTCCAGTACTTCATTGATGGAGTGATCAAATTTTAATATTATTCCACACAAACCATCAATTCAATCATGAAACGTAAGACGTTAAATAATATATTTGGTATCCATCAACTTTGCCGATGATTGATCCCCGTTGGCAACCTTGAGTGGGGTCTCTCCCCACAACCACATTTATTCCATCCACAAGGTTAGAACCCGAAACCTTGCTTAAGGGATAGTCTACTTTCACTAGGACCAATGTAATGTTGGTAGGAGTCTAATAATTTGTTCTTGAAATCAATGAAATTCCACATTGATAATCCTCAAATCTCAATCACATCAGTCCTTTAGATTGGTCAATTTAGTTCTTAAATTGTTCCAGACAAACTAAGGTGATAAAATATTTTTAATTTCACGATCCTACAATTACTGATACATGATTTGAGAATATGGCTACTCAAGTGCCACTACCACACAAATACAATCGATCACATTAACAGGAATATAAAAATTGAACAATCAATTATGTAATAAACGCGCAGGAGAAACCAAAATGGTGAAATCATAAGTACGATCAAATTAAAAAATGGTTGCATTGCTATTGGAATTGCAGATCGGAAGAGCTGAACGAGAAAAATAGATGCATACCTATCGAGTGTTAAATTCAGATGAAACCAGCCAGAGAGAGAGAACCCTGAAGATCTGTGTAAATTTGATATTAATTTATCTCTATTTTTTTTAAGAGTAATTTATCTCTATGTATTATCTCGTTAATATTGAAAAGTGACATATAATAAAGATAAATATTTACATAAATATCTTAAATTATTTTCTTTTAGGAAAATGATGTTTACGATGTTTATAGTATTTCATTTATAATAAAAGAGTTGATATAACGGGGAACATCAAAATAAATGGCAGGATTAACAAATAAAGTGGTCTCGCTTGCGTGAGTATGAACAACCACATTTGTTTGTAGCATATTAAACTTCACCCAAGAGTTTGTAAAGTGAGAAGAAAAGAGATCCTGACATGTTGTAATGATGTGACCAAATTCCGATATATTTATTCATATTGGAGTTGAAATCATCAACCGTTAGCTTCGAATCGGCCACAAAATCAACATTAATGAATTGCATGTCTTGCAACCATTGTAATGCATGGAACAAATCAAATGCTTTACCAACTTCAACAGGGTAAATCGGGGAAAAGCTCTTTGTTTTGCGAGCATATACCAATTCAAGTACGATTCTAAATAGATGAAAATGAAACATCAATATTACACTTAACTCATCCCTGGTTGGGGTTTTTTGCCACCAATCTCGCCTTGATGTTCTTGGTTGTGCTTGTTGCATTTGCGTGTTGCCTATATGCTTAGAGTTTTCCGCAGAATGGTCTGAATCATTATGTGTATGTTTTGTTGTGATGCACGAGTTTACTGCCATCCACTCGTCCATGTCGAGCTCTATCAACAACATGCGCATAAATTTCATTTTCATTTTCATTTTGCCAGAGTTTTAGGTTATGATGTTTCCATATGCTCCACAATATCACAACCATCCTGTGACGGAGCTCTGCTTGCAAATTGTGAAGCAAGGAGAAAATGACACTCACTGTCGCATCATTAGTATCAATTACGTGCTTCAAGACATCCCAAAGTCCAACTATTTACCAGACTTGAATTGCAAACAGTCAATCGAAGGAAACATGAGCAAGATCCTTAATGAGCTCATAGCAGTTGACATAGTGTGTAGGGCATTGCACCCCTTTGTTTTGCAGTCGAACTCTAGTAGGCAAGCAGTCACGACACATCCTCCCGATATGATTTTTTATTTTTGGCGGAACTTTTAGCTTTCAAATACTTGACTAGAAAGTCTGGACGACGTACATGGGAAGTGTCAACAAGTTCCTCTACATAGAGACGGTAAGCACTATTTACTGAGTAAAGTCCATTCTTTTCCGTTTTCCATATCAATCTATCAACCGGGACTTGATCAGACATAGGTGTATTCAATATATCATAAGTTATATCCTCACTGAAAGTTTGTGATTGACTTCCGTATCCCATCTATCAATCAATCAAACTAGCCATATTAATATTTTTGACAAAGTGCACCCCTGGATGTTACTATCGATACATCTACCATCGCGAAGCCAAAGTTCATCTAGAATAGAGATAGAAGTACCTGAATCGATGCTCCACCTCACGCCTCCTCAAACAATGAAACGAGCTCGAAAAATGTTTCTCCAGACATAACTTGAATTGTGCCCCAAACTTGTTGTTAAATAGCTACGAGAGGGAAACTATCTTGCCTTAAAGATACAAGAAACAAAAAAAAAAAATATCTGTTTGGAACTTCCATCCTTGTTTAGCCAACATAACAAGATTAAAAGCCGATATATCCTTACTCAATAATGGTAATAAGGGAGGTAGGTAGTTGAAAAATGCTCATAAGATTGGATGGTATATCTTAAACTATTTATTATTACTAGCAATTGTACTATAATACAATAATACAAAAGGAGTAATGTGTAAGTTTACATAGTACATTACACGTATTTTGTTTATCCCTTCGTATTTTGTTTTCCTTAAAAAAAAAAAAAAAAAGTAAAGTAAAAAAGAAGCAGAACAAAATAAGCTCGAGAACGGTTATCAACAATCATCACTGCGCCCAGTCACTTATGGCCGGCGCGGCGGTCCGGCCATCTATGTCATCTGGTCTGTTACTCCATTATTGTGATAAGCTCGAGAATGAAAGAGATACAACAACAGCAACAACAACACCACCATCGTAAGCTTCTGATACTATTCGCAACTCAAACCGAACGTGAAGCCGAACGAAGAGCTTGCCCCATCAATCTTCTTTCTATTCATCAATATAATCCTGTATGTTTCCCTTACTTTATAACATTTTTCAATCTTTGGTTTTCTTCAAAATCCTTTTTTTGATTAATGAGTTGCTTTGTTTGTTTACCTCAGGAAGAATATGTGGTTTCTACTTCAGGCCAGGGTGATACCCCTGATTCCATGAAGGTAGCTACCATCTTCCTTATAAGCCTCTTATATATTTTATTTAGGGGAAGGGAAGTGTGTTAGTATGAAATATTGAGAAAAGGAACTAATTCAATATAATCACATGCCACTGAACACGCTTTCAATTAGAGGTGTCCTTGTTAGTCGTTACAAAGTTTCTTATAGCTTATAATAAAAATTCACTATTTTTGTTCTCTTTGAAATAATCACTTTTACACTCTTTTTCATACACAATAGTTTAGATTTTTCTTGAAAATCTATAACAAAATCTCCAAATTAAATGTTAAAATCTTCTTTTTTTAATCTGTAACAAACGGATCCTTATTTACCTTTTTGGTTGTTTTTCCTTGCAATATTTGAGATTGGTTTTAATCTATAGTTTTGCTGTTTTCAGGTCTTCTGGAGGTTTCTTCTACAGAGAAGCCTAAGCCAACATTGGCTGAAAGGGGTACATTACACCGTTTTCGGTTTGGGCGATTCTGGTTATCAGAAGTACAATGTGATCATGTTATCGAATTGTGACTTTTGTGTTTGAAAAGTCTTGTGTGTGTTTCATTTTGTCTGATTAAGTATTGCTATACTTTTCAGTTTTATTTAAGGGACTAAAGATGGTATAATTATTTGCAGCTATGAAGGTACTCTTGATCCTTGGCTGTCTTCTCTATGGAGAATGTTAAACATGATCAAACCAGAACTTTTACCTAGTGGTCCAGATGTTTTGATTCAAGATACAACGTTTATTGACCAACCTAAAGTCCAAATCACATATCACAATATTGAAAATACCATGTCTCATTCCTCAGGTATCACAAACTCGGTAATTTCTTGGTTGGCTTTGCAATGTTCCATTAGTAATTATTGTGACCTCAGACGGTCTATTTATGTATGTTTCTTTTGTTGTCTACAATCTACCACTTATATGAATATAAAAATACGATGCATATTATTTGCAATTTTGTATACCAAGTATTAGCTTGTAAAAAATTGGTTGAACCTTTGTTTTTATTACTTCACCACCACACAGTGACGGATCCAGAAATATTGACTTGCGGGGGCAAGATTTTATATGATAAATATTTATAGACAATTTTTAGCAATGCAAAAGTGATAAAATAATAACATCATTATCATTAAGCAAAATACTTAGATTATAAACACTATCATGTTATATATTAGAAAAATTAAAGACTCATAACATCTACAAATTAAATTGTTCTTTATGCATCTTTATATTTAAAAAGTACGGCAAAAAATCATTCAAAATTTCATCTCAAATGCAATTACATATTTCATTTTATAAAATTCATAAGAGAAACTATCTTTTTATGGTATAAATTTTCATTTAGTGGGGACAATTTATTATTTAAGAAGGGCAGTCGTTAAAATATCAAAGACTTAACAAATAAAACCGATACAATAGTGGGGACAGTTGCCCCCAATCTACTACAAGTAGATCTGTGGCTGTTTCTATATATGTTATAATCATTCAAAAGTTCATTTCACATAAGGGTGTACATTTTATACGTTGTTGTGGGAAGGGAAGAAGTGAGAAGTAAAAAAAATGTGATGCAACATATTAAGATTCCCAAACCAACACACTTTGATTTTCCGTTTTTTTTATAAAACAATGCATTATTTTAATGCTAAATTGTTAATAACATTTGGAATTTGTGTAAAAAATATAGTCTTCTCATCATAATCACTCCATTTTGTTCTTTGGCAAAGACTTCATTCACTGCTTCGTAACCTTTCCATTTGTAGACCTAGTATTTTAATAATATTTATGTAATAATAGTTTGTCTTTATTGGATTGAATGAGTTTGTGTGGGGGCAACTTATAATTTGAAGAGGGGTCAACATGTAAAATTAGTAGGTTGCTTGTTAAAAAAATACTAAAGAAGTGGGGTCAGCTTCCCCTAATTAGAACCAAGTGCATCCGTGCCTGCCACCACATACATTTTCTAAAGTCTATGGCAAGTTAATAGCGTGCGATGTTTGTTTGGATTACTTATTGTACATTCTTGTAAGTTATTGATGCTTAAGCTCCAAAGCTTGATTCTTGTCATATTTGGTCAAAAACACCTTACACAGTGTCATAGTCGCTACTCGCTAACTGTTTTCTTTTTTAGCGTGTAATTTTTTTGCTGCAGTGTTTTTAATGCATGATAGACTGTGGTTGAGTTTTGCTTGTAAATTTTCATGGTTTTATTTTGAGTTGCACATGTTTACCTTCATTGTTGATTCTAAAAGTTTAGTTGCTCTTTTACATTTGACTAGATTAACACTTGATTCCTACAGACACTGGTAATGTTCGCTCAATGCATCCTGGAAAATCATCTTCTGATAGAAGTGGACATCCTGACTGCTTTCTTAAGATGGTACTAAATAATACACTTCATCTTGAGCTGTTTGTAAACTATATTTAGAATATGCTCATTCTATTTGTATGTGTTGCGCATGCACTGGCCAACCTGTATAGCAACAAATCAAATTCATCGGGTCTTTCAAAGTAAAAAATAAGACATTTGATGTGTAGTTTTGTATTGTTTTCAGTCCATTAAGAGTAACATATGAAATGTCATTATTTATTTATGTATCAATAATATAGGAAAGTATGTAGGGATGTGGATGATTGTGTTTGCCATAATTTGGTTATATGTTTTTTGTTGCATGCCTTAATTTATTTGATTCTGAACATGCAGGTGAAGAATCTTCCTTTGACCAAACCAAACTCTGGAAAAGATGTTCGTCATTTTGAATTTGAATTTGTTTCACATGTAAGTGATCCTACGTCTTTAACCTTGTTGTAGCTGTACATATGTTTAAAGATTTTTGAAAGATACGAAAGGCCTATGTTGAAATTCATATGTATTCTTCGACAGAGCTTTTTATATATATAGAATGTCAATTTACTGTGATTTGATTTCTGTTTTATATACATCACATGTCAAAACAGCTATGAAGTTATTCATCTTCCTTCTTTGAATTGATGTATGAATTTTGGGTTCCTCAGGCTATTGAGTTTGACACCGGTGATGTTCTTGAAATTCTCCCTGGTCAAGATTCAGCTGCAGTTGATGCTTTCATACGACGATGTAATTTGGATCCTGATTCACTCATCACCGTAAGTCTTTTAAGATTAGTTAATGTTAGATTATATATTAAAAATATCTTGATCTTAACATATATTGAAAAGAGGAGACTAGTTTTGGGGAAAAAGTTTAACGGGGAGAGAACATAGCGGTTATCATGTGAGTTAGCGGAACGGGTCTGATATGTCAAATTTAATATAATATTGTATTTTGATAGGAGAACAGTAATAAAAGTGTGTGGAATTGCGTATAAGTTTTGTCCAAAATTTGATCGTACAACTGTAAGACCGGCAATGTTGTATAGGATCAAGTGTTGGATTGTAAAGAACCAACATGAGAGTAAAATAAGCGTAGCGGAGACAAGGACGTTGCGTTGAATGTGTGGTAAAAGTAGACATGATAGAATTGGAAATGACAATATTAGAGAGAGTTAGGGTAGCACCTAACGAAGAAAAGATGGTAGAAACTCTGCTTAGTTGGTTTGAGCATGTAGAGAGAAGACCTGCAAATCCTATAGTAAGTAGAGTAGATCAAATGGAGAGTAGTCAAATCACTGGAGACAAAGGAAGACCCAGAAAAGCTATATTAGAAACTATTAAGAAGAATCTAGAGATTAATGAGTTGGATAGGGATATGATATATTATAGAACATTACAAAGGCGTTTGATCCATGTAGCCAACTCCACCTAGTGGGATAAGGCTTGATTGTTGTTGTAGTTCTTTAACGTAGCACATCTTAGATTATCCTAGTTTTCATGTTTGTTTATGTTTCATGATTTGTTCCCTTATTTCATTATGATTAGGAGTCTAGTAATTAAGTGATTATCATGATTAGTTTCGGTATTTGCTTAGTATTACAAGTCTAATATTAGAATAAATAAGGGGCAGTTCACATTAAATCAATATAATTCTATTATTTCGAGTATTCCTTTTCCTCTTTCTACCTTAAGGACCAAACCCTATAACTTCAATAGTTAATATTATTGTGGTTTTCTGACCCTTTTCGGCATTGAGTTAACACCATACTGCCTTATTCCACAGATAAATGCATTCTTGAAACCTTGTTTGAACAATTTATTTTCCAAAAAAATTTGTCTCAAGGTGATTGCGAAATAAAAGAAACAAGGGAACCCCTTGTGTAATTCTGATTTATTCTTGAACATTTAGTAGCCATAATTGTGTTTGAGCTTTTGAGTTTAAGAGGACATGCATTCAACACCATTACCATTTTTTACCAGATTCATATTTTTGTTTGATGGAAGCGATTGTAATCTTTTCTAATAAGAAACCCCCTATATTTCAGGTTAGTCCTATAGGAATGGATGATTGCAATGGACATGGCTCTAGAATGCCTGTAAAATTATGAACTTTTGTGGAATTGACTATGGATGTAGCTTCAGCTTCCCCTCGGCGGTATTTCTTTGAGGCAAGATGCTGTATGTTTAACTTTCCTTTTATTCTGTCATTTTAGATATAAATTACATAATGAGTAAATTATCATTTTGGTCCTTGAATGTGTGTCGCTGTCACTAGTCACTGAACTAAATGTATCAAAATTACAAAAATACCTTAATGCCTCTTTTGCTAGTCAGTTTGGTCATCGTATGTGTCTTCTAGCAGTTAGTTTAGTCCTTGGATATATTTTTCATTTGTCAGTTTGGTTCATGAAATTACTAACAGAATATACACTCATGAATGTTTTTGTAAATTCGATATATTTAGGGACTATATTGACACTGTCTTACACTTATAGAGACCAAAATGACTGTTTCTTCTTACATAATTGAATTCAATA
The DNA here is from genome assembly GCA_946800305.1 of Medicago arabica. Taxonomy (NCBI): domain Eukaryota; kingdom Viridiplantae; phylum Streptophyta; class Magnoliopsida; order Fabales; family Fabaceae; genus Medicago; species Medicago arabica. Next base: position 52,876,758 of record OX326969.1, read on the forward strand.
TTCTCTATTTCTTGTATTTTGTGTTCTACCCTTTTTTCATTTGAAGATTTCACTTTGGATTAGATGAGTTAATAAATAAAATGCTTGAGTTGATAGTATTGTGATAATGCTGGCAAACATCTTTCTAGAACATCTAAGATGATAATGGGCCTGTTAGGTTTGGAGTGGCTTTTATTTATTGCTCACTTTTACATAGAAATTGGATGTACTGTTCACTTATACGGATGTTGGTGTTAATTTATGAAAAAACCATTATAGAAAACTGTTATTTTTGTGGTTCTGCATGAATAAGAAGTTCTATAAACATCCATTCAATTTTCCTTTAACTTCCTCATTAAAAGCTAACTTAACAACAATATGATGTCTCAGGTTATGAGCTTTTTTGCAACAGCTGAACATGAGAGGGAAAGACGAGTATTTTGCTTCACCTGAAGGAAGAGATGATCCGTACCAATACAACCAGAAAGAGAGGAGAACTGTTCTTGAGGTGAGGTCAATGAATTGTTCATTATTTTGTTGAGTCAATTCATTGAAGCCTTTATGTAACTGAGTTTGGACTCTTTCCTTAGTAATATGTTAAGCAACTTCATACTTCGTAGAAAATATTTATGATATATTTCGAAGTTGTAATTAGACTACAAAAACTAATTCGTTTAAATAGATTATTCTATGTTTTTTTTTTCTTTCTTTCTTGTTTGTTTAGATAGTCTTTGATTATATGCTTTCATTTTCTTCTTTGTATCATTAAATCAATGTTATGAATATTCGTGTTCTGTTTTTGGGGGTAGAAAAGGTACTAGAGGATTTTCCTTCTGTACAATTGCCATTTGAGTGGCTAATCCAATTGGTTCCTATGTTGAAAACAAGAGCATTCTCCATATCTTCTTCTCAATCAGCTCACCAAAATCAAGTACACTTGACTGTGAATGTGGTGTCCTGGACAACACCTTACAAGAGGAATGCTCCTCATGGCTAGCCGCATTAGTTCCCCACGATGGTATGTACAAAAAATTAGCCACTTATTGCAGTTTATTTTAGGATCCGTTTATCACATATTATCATTAAAGAAAAAGTGATTTTGACATTCAATTAACATAGAGAATTTTAAGAAAAGAAGATCCTATTTAGAGAATTTTAAGAAAAGAAGATCCTATTTTGTTTGTCTACTGTAATGGTAATCACATTTTAAAAAAAAAAATCATCTATAAAAAAAATATTGAAGAGAAGCTACTAAAAAGTGATTATTTCTCAAGAGGAGATTTTTTTTCTTCTTTTCAGATTCTCATTTTTCTATTAAGTTGCAACGAATAGATGAAACCATTCGAAAGTGATTATTTTCTTTATCAAGAACAGAGCTGTAACTAACAGACCCTTATTTAAGCAACTTGTTTATGTGTCTTGTTTTACACAGCCGTCAGTATTCCTGTCTGGTTCAAAAAAGGCTCCCTTCCTACACCATCACCTTCACTTCCCCTCATACTTATTGGACCGAGAACAGGATGTGCACCTTTTCGTGGATTTATAGAGGAAAGGGCATTGCAAAGTAAAACTATTTCCATTGCTCCAATTATGTTCTTCTTTGGCTGTTGGAATGAAGACGGGGACTTTTTATATAAAGACTTCTGGTTGAATCATTCACAGAACAATGGTGTGCTTTCAGAATCAAAAGGTGGAGGTTTCTATGTTGCTTTCTCTAGAGACCAGCCAGAAAAGGTTTATGTTCAGCATAAGATGAGGGAACACAGTGCAAGGGTTTGGAACTTATTGGCCGAGGGAGCTTCTGTTTATATAGCAAGTTCATCGACCAAAATGCCTACAGATGTAACATCAGCTTTTGAGGAAATTGTATCTAAAGAAAATGATGTTTCAAAAGAAGATGCAGTTAGGTGGATTAGGGCATTAGAAAAGTGTGGTAAATATCACATTGAAGCATGGTCTTGAGAGATTTACTTGAGTCAAGTAGCAAGTTAGATTCTCTTACAGGCGGTTTTACGATGCAGCTGGCTATAGGCTGTTAAATTAAAATAGACAAGTTTTCTCACTTAAACTAACTGTCTAGGATACAGTTTTTTTAAAGTCTAGTATGATGGAATGTATCAAATTGGTGCAAATTTTCTGGTTCCAAAATTGGATATCTGATAGGGAAATTTTGTGGTTCCAAAATTGCATACCTTGGAAGTTATTTAGATTATTATTACGTGTGGTTTAAGAAGTGAGCTTTATTATTCTATTTTTACATTGTAAATACTTGCTTCCTTGGTCTATGAAGAATGTTCGAATCTGTGTGATTTTTTTATAGAGGAATCCATGTGATTATTATTAGAGGAAAGCATATAGTTTCAGGAAAATAAAGAAGTTACTTAGCGCGCAAGTTATCCAATTACATTTGTAATTTCAGATGCCTTTACATTTCATTTGTATTGCATTTAGTTCGTTAGAGATCTTAACTTATATATAAGCAACTCTTGTAACTGTTTCATTCAATTAATCAATACATTTCTCTTTCCTCTTTTCTAGAGCTTCAAGCTTTATCCATGGTGATTTCCATGGCGGTTTCAATCTTAGATGGTATCAGAGCAAGTAAATCTTGCTCTGCTTCCGCACGATGAAGATAGAACGTTGCTTTGTTCGTCTTCTTCTTTTATTTCTCTTTTGTGATTTTATCAATTCGTGTTTCATTGCGTTTTGATTACTCCGTTCTTTTCAGAGTTTTTCTTTCTTGTTCTTCTACGATTCTGTGATCTTTTCCTTCATTTTTCTTTGATTGAATCTTTGATTACACAATGGTGAGAAACAACAATAACAATCAAGATCACACACTCGATCCTTACTATATTCATCCTTCAGAGAATTCTTCAACGGTTACAGTTACGCCTCAACTAACCGGTGATAATTATCATGCGTGGTCGATGAAGATGCGAAGAGCTCTTGCTATGAAAAACATATTCAAGTTTGTTGATGGATCCATGCCTATACCAGAAGAAGATGATTTATTGTATGCAGCTTGAGAAAGGTGCAATAATCTTGTTCATACTTGGATAATCAATTCTATTTCGCCTTCAATTGCTCAAAGTGTTGTGTTTATAGAAAATGTTGTTGATATGTGGAATGATCTTAAAGATAGATTCATGAGAGGTGATAGAATTCGTGTTGCGCAGTTGCAAGAAGAGATAGCTAATTTGAAACAGGGAAGTAAGAAAGTTCCTGGATTTTTCACTGATTTGAGAGGTTTATGGGAGGAACTGGATCAGTACAGGCCCATGCCTCAATGCACATGTCATATTCAGTGTACTTGTTTGGCTATGAAAAATAACAAAGGCTGTAGATCAGAAGATCGAATCATAATTTTTAGATGGGTTTAAATGAGGATTATCAAGGTGTAACATCACAAGTCCTGCTAATGGATCCTTTGCCTCAAATAAATAGAGTTTTCTCTATGGTAATGCAGCAAGAGAGGAAGATGTAGTACAATGTAGTATCATCAGTTGCTACTACTATAGATGATACAACTTCAGGTCTTGTGAATGCCATGGATGGTCAGAAACAATATGGAAAAGGTAGAGGCAATGGTTTTCAAGGAAGAGGAAAGGAAATCTCAGAGTGTGCAGTTTCTGTAATAGAACTAATCACACTGTAGAGACTTGTTATAAGAAACATGGTTACCCTCCTAATTGGGGAAGAGGAGGAGCAAATTCTTTTGCTCATGCTAATTTTGTTGAAAGTGAGGAAACTGAGCACAAGGGAAATGCTTCCATTGGAAAAATTGATTAAAGTGGAATGATGCTGACTAAAGATCAGTATCAAAATTTGATTGCATTATTTGAAAAGCATAATGTTGAAGCTAAAGGCTCTGCAAATGTGATGAAAGCTAGTAGCTCAACTGCAAATATTGGAGGTAAATTCTTTACCAGTAATGCTAGTTGCAAATTTGATGACACTGGTTGGATAGTTGACGCAGGTGCTACACATCACACTTGTCATGATTTAAGTTGGTTCATTAGTTACTATGAAATTAAACCTATGAGTGTGACTCTGCCTAATTAGAGTATTATGGAGGCATGTTATAGAGGAAATGTGAAGTTGTCTGATTCTTTACACATTCAAAATGTGTTATACTTGCCACAATTTGCTGTGAACCTCATCTCTGTCTCAAAGTTATGCAAAGAACAAGACTGTCTTCTGAATTTTGAGGCTAATCAGTGTATTATACAGGACAAGAAGGATATGAGGAGGATTGGTTTGGCTGAAGAAATGAATGGACTTTACTACTTGAAGGCTAAAAAGGAAACACAGAAAATAGCCAAAATTTCAAGTATTTCTACTTTACATAATAAGGATAATAGTTTAGTGTCTTCTGGAATTTTATGGCATCTTAGACTTGGGCATCTATCTCATGATAGAATGCAATGCATGAATAAATTGTATAGTTACATTTCAGCTAGTCCTCGTGTTACTTGTGATGTCTGTCAATTGTCTAGACAGAAGAAGTTACCTTTCACTCTCAGTCGTAATAATGCATATGCTATGTTTGATCTTGTGTATGTTGATATTTGGGGCCCTTTCTCTACTGATTGTATACATGGTTTTAGATATTTCTAAACCATTTTGGATGACTATAGTAGGCATGTTTGGGTTGTTATGATGAAATCTAAATCAGAAGCTTCAACTAGAGTTAAAAGTTTTGTTTACACGATAGAGAATCAATTTGAAAGAAAGTTAAATCCATTAGGAGTGATAATGGACCAGAATTCTTATTCGAGAATTTTTATGCTGAAAGAGGTATTTTACACCAAAGAAGTTGTGTTTATACACCACAACAAAATGGAAGAGTAGAAAGAAGACATCAACATATATTAAACATCAACAGGGCTTTGATGTTTCAGTCCAAATTACCAAAGATGTTTTGGTCTTATGCAGTGCTGCATGTTGTGTATCTCTTGAATAAAATACCAACCAAATTACTTCAAAATAGGTCATCTTATGAACTTTTTATATGGACATACTCCTGATTTGAGTCAACTTAAAGTGTTTAGATGTCTGAGTTATTCATCCACTTTTCCTGTTAACAGACACAAGTTTGACCCCAGAGCAAAGAAGTGTGCTTTTCTGGATTACAAATCAGGAATGAAGGGTTTTATTCTGGTAGATGTCCATAATTCTGAGATTTTAGTTTCTAGAAATGTGAAGTTCTTTGATTTAGAATTTCCATTTCATTCTATATCTCTGAATCATCTCCCAAATAATCATATTTACATAGACATCAGTTATAACTTGTCTGCTAAGTTACCTGCTGTTACAAAAGAATCTGTTGAAAACACTTCACACACTCAAGATGTCTATGATGATAATGTTGTTACTGATGATTTTGAACACCTGAATAATGATGATGAAGATATTCAAACTTTACCTGTTAGAAAGTCTCAGAGAGTCAGCAAAACTCCATCACACTTACAAGATTATGTTTGTCAATCCAATGCTTACCCTATGACAAACTATGTGTGTTACTCTCAACTTGCACCACATCATCAATCTTATGCTCTTTCTATCTCACATGATATTGAACCTACTACTTATCATCAAGCCAATCAAGACTCTAGATGGTTAGCTGCTATGCAGACTGAGATTGAAGCACTCAATGCTAACCATACTTGGGAATTTGTGGATTTACCTCCTAATGTTGTAGCTATTGGCAGTAAATGGGTCTATAAAGTTAAAAGACATGCTGATGGAAGTGTTGAAAGGTTCAAAGCTAGATTAGTGGCACATGGTTATACTCAAACTTAAAGATTTGGATTACTTTGAGACTTTTTACCTGTTGCCAAGCTATCAACCATTAGAGTGGTATTGGCTCTTGCATCTATCCATGGTTGGCATCTCCATCAACTGGATGTCAACAATGCCTTTCTTCATAGAGACTTGAATGAAGTTGTGTACATGAGAGTGCCTCAATGAGTTTCTTCTCCTAAATCAGGTCAAGTCTGTAAGCTCCTTAAATCATTATACTGCCTCAAGCAAGCAAGCATGCAATGGTTTGAGAAGCTCACCCAGTTTCTTTATGCACAAGGTTTTGTTCAAGCTACTTCTGATCACACTTTGTTCACAAAATCCACTTTTTCTTCTTTTACTGTACTTTTAGTGTATGTAGATGACATCATCCTGGCTGGTACCTCTCTTCCCGTTTTTGATGAATTAAAGCTTGCTCTACATCACACCTTTAAAATCAAAAACCTTGGGCAACTCAAATTCTTTCTTGGTCTTGAAGTAGCACGTTCTTCCAAAGGCATTACTTTGTGTCAGAGGAAGTATTGCTTGGAACTTTTGTAGGATGCTAAACTCACCAATTGCAAATCTGTCAGCACTCCTCTTGATTCTGCTACTCGTTTACATCACGATGGAGGTTCTCTTCATCATGATGTTTCTGCTTATAGAATGTTGGTGGGAAGATTTCTATATCTCACAACTACCAGACTAGATATTGCTTATGCCACGCAGCAATTGAGTCAGTTTATGGCTTCACCCACTGTAATTCATTATCAAGTTGTTCTTAGAGTTCTTAGATACCTCAAGAGATCCTCAGGGCGTGGTTTGTTCTTTCCCTAATCATCTGATTTATAGTTGTTGGGATTCAGTGATACTGATTGGGGAGGGTGCATAGATACCAGGAAGTCCATATCTAGATATTGCTTCTTCATTGGCAAATCCTTGGTATCTTGGAAATCAAAGAAGCAAAACATTGTATCTTGTTCCTCTGCAGAAGCAGAATATAGAGCTTTGGCCTCAACAGCTCGCGAATTACAATTGATGTGCTTTCTTCTTCATGACTTGTAACAGTCACCATCTTGTTTGCCTGTGTTTTATTGTGACAATCAAAGTGCTTTGCATATTTCATCCAATCCTGTGTTTCATGAGCATACCAAACATCTGGATATTGATTGTCATCTTGTGCGTGAAAAATTGCAAGCTGGTGTTATGAGATTACTTCCCATTTCTTCCCACAATCAAACTGCAGATGTATTTACCAAAGCTTCAGGGCCACAACAATTCTATGAGTGTATCAACAAGTTAGGCATGCTTGATATATATCAACCTCCATCGTGTGGGGGGTATTAGAGGAAAGCATAGAGTTTCAGGAAAATAAAGAAGTTACTTAGCACGCAAGTTATCCAGTTACATTTGTAATTTCAGATGCATTTACATTTCATTTGTATTGCATTTAGTTAGTTAGAGATCTTAGTTTATATATAAGCAACTCTTGTAACTGTTTCATTCAATTAATCAATACATTTCTCTTTTCTCTTTTCTAGAGCTTGATGGCTGTTTCAATCTCAGAATTATTTTGTCCAACACAAATTTTCTATCATTTGTTTCTTAAAAACTATGAGATTTCAAAAGAAGATGAAGTTAGGTGGATTAGGTAAATATCACATTGAAACATGGTCTTGAGAGTTTTACTTGAGTCAGGGAGCTCCATTAATTGACTTTTTTTAACTGAACCATAAAAAAAAAAATACCATCTTTTCAGCTCTTTATTCATTCTATAGTTTCTTGTGTAATTTTTTCATTTATTTATCTTTTAATTTCAAATATTTCTCACTAATGGAGAATGCCCTTGCACTACTTAATAAATTTACTTGTAATAATCCTTGCTTTATTATAGGAATGCAATTTTTCTTACCCTAAAAAATAAAGTTTAAAAAACATCAATTTTCTTTGCCTAAAAAAATATTTATATTTGATCCTCCCCTAAAAACTACTCTAACTTTGCCATTGCATTAAAAAGAGTATTAATGAGATGTGAATTTCTAGTCATTGGAAAACAAATGCACTGCGATATCCTGCCAAAGAAGCAGAGTACAACCAGAGAGGAGCAGATAGGAAATTAAAGACCCGGTTCATACATACTTTGCTCTGTTCCTTCATTCCTCCATAAATGTCTATTTTTAACAAAATATGTTTCTGTTTATCTGTCATGTTAAAATTTTAAAATTATAATAACTAAATGAATTTTTGTCAATAAAATATATATTCAAAATTATCTTATAAACTAAAGCTGTTATACAAAAAACAGAGAGTAATTTGCAAGGTAGTATGCAATTTTGTTGCCTGTCATGACATTTAATTTCATTAGTGCATAAAAGAGAATATGCGTGATTATTTCAAATTCAAATTCTTATATATGGACTCTGGTGTCTGGTCCCCTATGATACTCGTTCATATTAAATGCATAATAGTAACAAAGATAGACATCATCCTCAAGAGGATACCCTAAACCCCATAAGGATCACAATGGGACCACCTTCAATTCCAACAGAAAAATTAATCAAGCATGCATGGACCACCTGACAACATTAGATAAATCATAAATCCATTAAATGCAACACAACGGTCTTGCTATTATAGACTACACGTCAATTCAATTCTCAACAACATCCTTATTCAAATTTACCAAGAAATGAAATCAAATTTAACACAAAAATTAAAGTACATAAATCAATTAATTAAACAATGTCGATACATAATGATGAGGATATTGAAATTCCAATCCACCATATGTCTAACCATACAATTAATTATTCAAGCCTATGTAACTTGGCCACTTGCAGGAAATTCCGTCACAGATTTGAAGAGCTCCTGAAAGAACCCAAAGCCTTTGCAGCTTGTGCTCTCAACACAAACTGGTGGTAGATTGCAGCAATGGCAGCACCAATAAAGGGTCCAACCCAGAAGATCCACTACAACATTCATATTACACACAAACAACGTTAACATATGTACCCTACCTTGTAATTTCAAATGACGAAATTCAAATTTTCTCATAAGAGCCATATGATGATCGTCAATGACACTTTAATTAATAATAGTTTTCTCGGAAAAAAATTAAAATTTGTCTCTAATTAAAAGAAATTGTGACAAATGTACTAGTGATGAATTTTCTATGTCTGAATTTGGACTTTAATATAACTATTAAGTTTTAATAATTAAAAAAGTATAGATAGAAAATAGAAAGAGATGCATACTTGGTCATCCCATGCTTTCTCATTATTGTAAATCACAGCAGCTCCAAAGCTTCTAGCCGGGTTGATACCAGTTCCAGTAATAGGAATAGTAGCAAGGTGAACCATAAACACAGCAAACCCAATTGGAAGTGGTGCCAAAACCTATACACAAATGTAAATTATTTAACACAAAAATATACAACATTAAACTTTAAAGTACTCTTTGCTTTTATTAGACTAAGAAAGAATTAGAAAAGAAGTAAAGTACAAAAATGAGAATTAAGGAGTACACAACGTACTGGAACATGAGAGTCTCTAGCATTTCTTTTTGGATCTGTAGCAGAGAAAACGGTGTAAACAAGAACAAAGGTTCCAATTATTTCAGCACCTAAACCAGTTCCTTTACTATAACCATCATTTAGTATGTTAGCACCACCTTTGTACCTATTGTAGTAACCTTTCTGAAAAGCCTTTACTAATCCAACACCACATATTGCTCCTAAACATTGAGCCACCATGTATAATACAGCTCTAATCAATGATACTTTCCTCGCCAGAAACAGCCCAAATGTCACCGCCGGATTTATGTGTCCTCCTGCCACCCATCATCACATAATTAATAAACTTTTTATTTAAAAATGAAAAAAAGTTGTAACACAATCATAGTTTTCATCTCTAGTATTAGTTGTAACTAACCAACTAGTATAACTAACATCTATATCTAGTCTAATAGTATGAAATAATTTTTGAACGAGACTTTACTTACCAGATATGCCGGCAGTGCAGTATACGAGGATGAAAATCATGCCACCGAAGGCCCATGCGATGCCGAGGATGCCGACACCGTCACAGTTGGTGCCATTATGAGCTGGATCAGTTTGAGCGTTGTAGCCAATGACGGTTAAAACGGTGACATAGAGGAAGAGGAGAGTGGCGACGAACTCGGCGATGAGGGCTCTGTAGAAGGACCACTGGCCAAGTTCAGCAGTGTCAAAGAGTGGAGCTGGTGGTGGGTCATGGTAGTCCTTGTTTGGTAGACCACCTTGAGGTTCGGCTTCAATGTCTTTTGCCATTGAGACAGAGAGAGTGGAGTTTGTGAGTGTTGTTATGTTCAAGGATAACGTTGAGAGAATGAAGTAAGTGTTTTTTTATACATGTGAGCTGCTGCGTTGCGTATGAAATAGGGAATTAAACTGTTTAAGCTAAACTTTTTTTTTTTTTATTTTTAAACCAAACTAAAGTTAACTCAATTGGTAAAAAGTTGAATTCAATTTTCACTACACAATGTAATGACCTTTTTGATACATGACATGGAAAATATTCAATATGTTTTAAGGTAGATTTGGTCTCTTTAACTTAGTTAGTTGACAAAAATAATATACTATACGTAAAGTTGGAAGACTCAAGTTTAAATCTCAAACACCTTAATTATTTATCTTAAAAAGTAAATTTTAATCATTACACTACTTGATAGAGAAAAAAAATAAACTTCAATTTTCATAAGCTTCTAAAAATATTGTCATTGAACTTGCTAGATTTATTTTCACACAAGTTAATGTAAGTTTTAAGATTTATGTGATATCTATTTAATTTTTTTGTTTTTAGTAAATTAGTGAACTAAAAATATGTTACGTAAGAATTTGAAAATTGATGCCTTTTTGTCCCTTTTTGGAGTGCTTTTAGGCTCAGCCTATGATTATGGCTTTGTTTTTCTCTCGATTCTCTCTCTACTCTAGCCACCGCTTTGTCTCTTGTTTTGGTCCCACTCACGTGCTAATCCTTCTCATTTCCATCGTGTCATGCGTCTACAGAAGATTCCCAAAATACATTCTTTGTATATTTTGCCACATACTTCTAAACTGACAGCTTTTAGAAAGAAAACTGATCCAATATTCGAGAAGCTAACTGTATGAAATGAAATGGGATATAGATGAGTCAAGCATATCATCCCCTTTGATTCTTACCATTGATTGCACTTTTCTTTTTATCGATTATTTTGATTGATTTTATTGCATTTCTTTCCTTTTAATTCTTATGATAGATTACACTTCTCTTTCTATTGATTCTTTTGATTGATTGCATTGCACTTCTTTTCTTTTTGATTCTTCTGATTGCATAACACTTCTTCCTTTTTGATTCTTCTGATTGATTGTACTTCTTCCCTATTTATTCTTTTAATTGATTGTATTACATTTCCCCTCCTTTTGATTCTTCTGATTGATTGCATTACACTTCTCCTGCTTTTAATTCTTCTCGGATTAATTGTACTTCTCTCCTTTTGGTTCTTCTGATTGATAGCATTGCACTCCTGTCTATTGATTTTTCTCTCTAAAAATTAAATCATGATCAAATGATGAAGATCACGGCTCCTGGTATGTCTAAATTAAAATACAAGTATCCGCTCCCTTTCCAAATCTGTCAACTTTTGAAAGGATGCTAAAATGTTAGATTATAAGAGATTTGTCTACCCTCTCCTCTTAAAAATTAAATAAACAACCACAATTTAAAATATAAATTCTCCCTCCCTCTCTTATTCTTTTCCAACCAAACAAATTATAATACACAAATACTATTTTCAATCAGAATAAAGTTAGCAACACGCTATTTAATACATATTTTTTAACATATTTTTTATTGGTTGAAATTCACGTAAGTTCTCTCAAATTAATATGAGACCCATATCGTGACTTAAACATCACATTTTAACCCAAAATTACAACGGAATCCACATCAAGATCAAAATAGACACTATAAGTTTATCCTATTTCTCTTCTTTATTGCTCCCTCTCTCATCTAACCTGATATTTCTCTTGCATATCTCTCTTTATCATGAAATGCAATAATGTGATGGTAATTTTCCCGTTACAATGCTAGGAAATCAATTTTCACCTTAAATCATTACATTGATATATATTCACTCACTTAATTATATCTCGTTCAACATCCTCGTTTGCATTCAACATGAAACTCTCACATACATTTGGTCAGGGACGGATTTAGACATTTGATTCTTTCATTAGTCAAAATAATCTTTAACGTTAGAATACTTCGATAATATTATCATATTAACCCTTCAATATACTTACTTATTATCATTTAGGAGACTATTTTGACTTACAAAATGCAAAATCAGGAATTATTTTAGAATGTTAATATATTAAGAGACTATTGTGATTATTTGTTACATATTCAAGAACCAAAATGATTAATACTCTATTTATAATATAAAAAAAAGAGTCATGTTAACTTGTCTCCCAATGACACATGTTAAGGAAAAAAAAAACAATTTTATATTAGAAAACATAACATTTTAATTTTTAAGAATATTAGTTTTTTTTATAAATAAAATGATTTTATTACTTTGAGTATAAGAGATAATCAATCCCATTACAAAGAGTCCATCAATTATATTGAAAACACAATTAACAAAAATAAAGTTCTTATTTCTTCCTTTTCTACAAATAAACCAAGACTATACGTCTATACATAGTATTTACATATCCTATCAATCACTCCCGCAATATTCGCTATCATTCTCTCATATAAAATAATTGCACTCTAATTATATGCATCATCACGTTGATTATGTCTTTACGTAATATATCTTATTTTCAGTTTTACACTCTGTAAAATTATTTTTTTGATTTACCTCTTGTAAAATATTTTTGTTTTGATTTATCCTTTAATAGGCCAAACAAAAACAAAAATTTCTTAAAAAATAAAATAAAATTGGTTTTTGTTTAGCCTATTAGGGGGTAAATAAATTTTTTTTTTACAGAAGATAAATCAAAAAAATAATTTTACAAAAAGAAAAATCGAAAATGACTTATATTACACGGGACTTAAAACCTATTAACCCCTCGTAACAAATTAGTAACTTATACTTGATAACCACCAACATAAGAAATGACACATCACAAATCTGAAAGAAAAAAAAAATACAAACATATCAAGACTCAAGATCATTGTGTGTATTTTTGTTAGATGGTGGGGGCTACAAATGAGATGTAAGTGAGCTGGATAGTCAGGCTGTGCAGGACTGGAGATTTGGTGTATGCTTTGTGCGTTTTTCTATTCTATCATCATCCATACTCATGTTCATTCATTATCCATGCATATCGTTGGTCCCTTTTTTCTTCCTTCACGTCATCCTCAATATGGGGCATGTCCATGAGAGAGAGAGCCACCATAACCAGGCCCACACTTTCATGTGACATACTATTACACTTTCTCCATCCACCAGCTGGTTTGCTTCTCCTTATTTTACTCTGAAAATGTTGACACATGTCGTCTCAGCCACGCATTGATACTCACTCCCGGCACCATATCCTTCATTTTCCCATGCAGATATTGTTCCTCTCCACTCCAGTTATTAACAAAGAAGATCGTGACCATACATACATTTCGTTATTCCCACCCTTTGAATTGTCTGAGCCGTAGGATCATAACGGTATATAGAGCCATTTTCTTTTCGGGACTCCTCCAAAAGATTCACATATATCCTAGCCACTTCCCATGCACACCACTTATAACTCCATTCGGTCGTTCGTTAGTACACATTGCTTTTAGAATGTTTCATCTTGTAGGTAACGTAAAATGTTTTTTATTTTATTTTGAATTTGAATGAAAATTGTTAATATGTTAAGGAAAATACTAGCAGAAGCCCTTAATACGGTTTTTAAAAAGCTTAATATATAATTTTTATTTTAAAATTTGTGCATTCAAAACATTGGATCTTTAAAAAACAAACTTTTTATAGATTAAACTTGTAAATTATTTTCTTTTTATATCCTTAACATATGTTAATTGTTATGTTAGTTTTTCTTTTTGTTTGAAGAACTCTAGACCTCCACCTTCTTAGAGCAACTCCAGCGGTCATCTCCATCAAATCCAAATGTTAGATACGCTAGCAAAATAACAGTAAACCCTGATATGACCTGTCCACGTCATCTCCCATGTATGCACAACATTTTGATAATTTCTACTCTGTCACACAACAAGTGACATTTCACATGGGAAAGGGTAAAACTTTTCCACCATAAGAATGTTTTTTTTTTTACCATTAGATCAAAGAGGAACACATATTTTATAATGGTCTGTCCATACTATATCATCCATCATCATTCATTCTCCTCCATTCCCCCACTCATGCAGCCACCCACCATGCTAATCATCTTCTATCTTGGTCTTGGTTTTTAGTCCATAACACAAAAATCACTACTCAAATTTGTGAAAAATTGCTTATCCAACTACTTAAACAACTTCAGTTATTCTCTTCCCCTCATCCTTTCCCTTTCATTCATTTATCTAAAATATCAGATCTAGAATCCAACAAAAAATTCATATTAATCAAAACAATAGAATATTGTTGAGTTGAAATGGGTCTTAATTTTTATATATGGATGGATTTCGAAAATGGGATTCAACCTTCATTTATATCAATTTATAATCATTGGATCTAAAAATGGGTCTTGATTTTTCATATGGGTTTTGATTTTTTTTGAAGGACATACAGGTTTTGAAAATGTTACTATTGAATGTTTATGAACATTAAATTAATTTAAATGAAAATTAGAAAAGGGGAAAACGAAATTGTTGTGAGGAAGATGAATTTTGTGATTCCGTGTTTATGAAAGTGAGAATAATGGGAAACAAATTTAAATCTCCCCCACTCATGTTGAAATGCTAGAAATGGTGAATTAAGAGATGTTCTTGTTTTGCAAAATGGTGATTCAAGCTATTGGAATGGAAACTATGGCGGTAATTAGGTGGATTTTGATTTTGAGAGGTTGCTGCCGGTGGCGGTGATGGGTGAAGAGAGGAAACGAATGTGAAGGAAATTGGTGAAAGACCGTGTTAAAAAGATAGTGTTTAGGGAGTATGATAATATTGTGGTCTTCATTCAATCTAATGATCAAAAAATACCTTCCTACGTGAAATGCCACCCACACAACACCTTCTTCCACAGATTAATTCATGTTTCTTCTTCCCCAATTTTAATACCCAAATAAAGTTACCTACCAGCATTCATCATTCCGTCAAACAAACACCCTGTTTGAGTAAAGAGGAAACTCAACCTTACCCTTCTCTTTACACCCTTCTCTGGGGTGTGTGTAATGATCAGAATTTAGCACAAGTAAAAGAATGAATCTCAAACACTTTTCACTAGTACAAAGGAACAAATGATTGAAAATACAAGTACTGATAATGACAATTTATGAAAGGAAAATGTACCGAAAGTAAGATAGATATCTTAGACCAAGCCTAAGAAGAAAAAATCATTTCGAAGAATGTCAAAGGAAGGAAATAGAGTCTTTCATCAAATTCTGCACACCATGTCAATCATTTCCTTTGCCTCTTATAGCAAGCATGTTGAAGAATATTTTCAGCATTTGCAATCCTCGACGCCTTCATTTGTGGATCACATGCCATGTGTCCCTTAAATTCCTCAACTCAACTCAGTTATTTCCAATTGTGTGTGTATTCTTGTGTTATTAATTTGAGATCATAACAGTATGTTACCTAATGCACTCACGTCAGGCTGCTATATGCTTCAGGGTGTTAATATATGTTTGACAGATGATCACCAAACTGTCTTCTTCATCTTGCATTTCTCGTGTTAGTGTTGAGGGATTGTGTTCACTATGAACTGTATGGTGAACTTAGAGCTACTTTGCGCATCTTGTGCTAGAATTTACTTATAAAAAAAGTCAATAATTTGAAAAAGTTGTAATCTAGACCATAGTTTTAAAACTCGGCTCGGTCATGACTCGGGAGGGGTACTGGGTCACTGGGTCAATGGTCGAACCACTGAGTCATTGGTCAAACCGCATGACTGAACCGGATCAACTCGGATGACTCGGTTAGATAACTCGGTCTTGAGATTAAATTTATATAGCTATTTAACTGGATTAAATCGGATTTAATCGATGACTTGTTCACTTAAAAACTAAAAAAACTGACATGTAATATGTATTTTAATCTTTGTACAACTATATTTTGTTGATATGAAATATATTAATATTAATATAATATGTTGATTTTCTAAAAAACAAATTATGCGTTCTTTCCTCTTATAAAATTTAAATGTATTATATTTACATATATAATATATTTCAATTTGTAACAAAGATTAGAAGTTGTTGGAGTGGTTAAGCTTCCAAACAATCATTTTAATGTTCACCTTTCTAATTCTAGTTTTTTCCTTTTTTTTTTAATTGCCAAATCCAAAACGACGTCGTTTTAGTTAAGTAAAAAGCAACAAAAAAAAAGGAGAACCGGTCTGACCATCAACTCGGCCGAGTCACCGGGTTTTACCGGTTTTGACCGGTTCTCACCGAGTTAACTGCATGGCCGATCCAAATGTTGGCTCGAACCGGTCTGGCCACCGGTTCCTGGTCCGACCGGTCCGAGCCGAGTTTCAAAACTATGATCTAGACTGTGTAATTATTACCCAACAATTACAAAAAACAATGCAACTTTATAATCTTGTCAGTTGACTCATTTTACCTTCATTGTTACTCCCTCCGTATCAAAATATAAGCAAAATTTACTTTTTAGGTTCATTCAATTAATGATCTATGTGGTTCATATTATGGACTACATACATCATTAATTGAATGAACCTAAAAAGTAACTTTTGCTTATATTTTGATACGGAGGGAGTAGGTTTGAAGCAGTAAGTTACAAGCCTATATTGGTTGCTCAGTTCTAAGGCACTATCAAAGGAAAATGTCTTCAAGAAATTGATTTTTAAGTTCATTGTATAAGTGATGTAATTAATCTAAGAAGTCAATTGTTTCTTATAATAAAGACCGGGGAAGTATATAGAAGATCAAATATCATTTGCGGTCCTTTAGATTACATGATTATAACAATTTAGTTCTTTAAGTTTTTTTTTTACAAATTGCTATTTGTTATAAAATATTTGCACTATTATCCTAATTTCATCAAACTCAATCAAAAAGTGTTTATGTGGATGTTTAATGTTAGGTTGGTTTGTCCAAATTCATTGCTCTCGAAACTAGAGCTCATGGATGTGTTATTCGTTCTTGATTCAAAACAAATTTGACAGATTACTTGATTTATAATATTGTTGATAAAATATTTATATGTAAAATTAGACTTGAAATTCAAAAACACGAAGAAGAAAATGTGTATAAGTAATCATGTTTGATATCATAAGCACTTTTGGATCTACCATCTTAATGTTAAATGAATTCTAAGCACTTTTTAATAAAGTTGGCTAAAAAGATGGATAACAAGGTAAATATTATATGACTTAAATGACCAATATGTGACAAAAAAATAACTTAAAAGACCAATCGATAACAAAATAAAACTTAAAAGACTAATCTATTATAAACATAAAACTTAAAGAACTGCGGGAGGTATTTGCCCTACATAAAACAAAACAATGATATGGAGTATATGCTTCATTTTCAAAAATAAAATATAATTAAGTTTAAGGAGTGATTTTTCACTATTAAAATCATCTAAAGTTTCTCAAACATAAGACAAGTACTCGATAAACGATGGACGTTTAACAAAATATGACATGGAAAGTTTACAATCCATTTGTTATAAAAAATAAATAAATCAATCCGTAAGTCCTACCTCAACTGGTAAAATGTCGAAATTGTTAGACCGGATGCCATGATCAGGGTTCGAACCCCAGTACCTTCACTTAGGTTTGTGAGTTTATAATAGCTTTACCATTTCATTTATCTACCAAAAAAATAAAATAAATCATAACGCTCATTTATTTAGTACTAGTTCCTAATGACCATAATCTTCAACCTCTTGGATAAAGCTTTACGCATAGGAAAACAGTTAACCATGCATTCCTCCAATTGGAAGAAGGCTTTCATTATAGATAACCATTTGACAACATTCATGCCTTCCTTTAACACCAACCTTCTCAATCATGTTGGTACTCAAATTAAACCTTTCCACTTCTTCAATTCCATTTATGTAAAATATATCCCCATTCTTCCCAACTCTAATAGATTCCACCACTTCTGGTAGGGGTCCAATGCTAAAAAGCCTCGTCCACTTCCGGTAGGTGTTTTAACGAAGTCCTCGTCATTCAAGTTAAATGATATCAACACCTGTTTTCCAAAATAATCTTCGTAGCCCCACCAATGACACATCCCATGAAAATACATTGTATAACCGGTGTCTTGCCACCCGTGATACCGTGAATGATTTGTCATTTCAACTTGAAGATCCCTCCGATAATTACTTTTTAGGCTATAAACCTGCCATAAAGTCACATCATTCGGACCATGCTTCAAAACATTGTTACATAAACAAAAACATCGAATCAACTTATAGTCATATGTCACATGGTCATAACTAAAACCATGAATGTTAACAAAAGTAGGTATAAGAGGGAGATCTTCAAAAACAAAGTCAGGAGGAAAGGCTTTAAGAATTGTACGTTCAAAAGAGCCACTAGGAATGACTTTGAATTCTTCTGTATACGGATTCCACAATACTATTTTTTGCACATTAATCCAAGTGGTGTTGCCTCTTCCATTGCCTTGACAGAGACAAAGTATACCATTAACTACAACAAAACCAACAATAGAAAGATCTTCATGGTTCTCTTCAAATGGAGGTGGCCAATCTAACTTGACGTTATTCTCAAACGTCTAACCAGAAAGTAAAAATAAATTATTATTACCATCACGGTCCTCAGGAAAAGCAGGAGTCTGCTTTAGGAGGAGACATAAATTATGATAATCATTATATCTAGGTAGTAATAAACTGTTCCTGAACATGCTCATAAATTGAGTTTTTTTTTAAATAAATTAGCCCAATATTTACATACGCATGTAAATCTCTTGAGAGATTTCATGGGCAATTTGGATAGAATGTGAAAAGAAATATCATGAGGTATATAATTGCCAACTTTTTTTTAGTGAGTGCCATTGATAATTGCATACTGATAGATGCAGTGAAAACCAATGTTACGCTACAATAGAAGAAAAGGGAAATGCAAATCAAATTTTGAGAGCACAATTCTTGAGAAAAATGGACAGCGTCTTTTTATGGTGTTTGTGAATTTTTTTTGTGGTGAGTTGAGAGCGAGTAACAAAGATATAAATGTGCATTGATGTAAAAAAACTGCCAGCTAGAATTGTTTAATATGGAAACGTATAAAGGAAATAAAAATCAAATTTTCATGGAAACAAGTCTTGCACATTATTAATAAAAAAAAAAAATCTTGCATATTAAGCGTTAGCATTTACTTTAATTAAATGCTAACTTAATTCATTCATCAATCCCAAAAGTAAGGAGGGTGTATTTGATTGAGATTTGGAAGGATTTTAAAATACTTTTTGGTTATAGAAAAATCTTGAGGTATTCAATCAAGATTTTAAAAGATTAGAAATAATTCCTATGATATTCAATTAGGATTTTAACGTTTTTTTAAAGAGTCCAACAAAATTCAGTGATATTCAATCAAGATTTTTTACAACTTAAAAATTGTCTCAAAAATGTATAGATTTTAATGGATTCTTTGTAGAATGGATTTTGTGAGACTTTTTAGTTAAAAAATTTAAAACTAACAATCTCATACAAAGACATGAGATTTGTTGAGAGACTCTTTTTACTCCAATCATATATTCTTTGGTTGTTTCTCCCACTTCACTCATCAACATGTGTTACTGTTGATGTTCTCCTTTCATTTTTTGTTCTTTTTTTCTTCAGATTTTCTTAATTCACAAAGTTGTTTTGTTGATCACATTATTTCTTTTTTTCTACTTAAGATCACGTTTACCGAATGTTTATTTATTTTTTGTCATGTTCTTACATGTTTATATTATTATCAATATGTTTTTTGTTTTTTTAAAGAATGAGTTTTGATTTTATTAAGTAACTATTATTAATATATTAGTAGTCAATTTCATAATAGTAAAAAAAATTATATATATTTCATTAGTTGTTAAAAAGAAAATTCAAAATTAAAGTTTTTAATTGTCTTAAAAGTATTATCAATTTATTATTCAAACTGAACAACATGTATAAAAAGATGATAATTTATGGTAGAATAGTTTAGATTTGAAAAAATATTACTTAGAAAGACATAAAACCAGAACCATTTTGTTATTGAAAATTTTTAAAATTGTATCGATTTTATTTTTTATCATGCAAACCTTTGATTTTTTATTATCCTTTCACTCTTGTAATTTTGTATTTTTGTTAAAATTTGGTAGAGTCGTTTCAAATCCTACGAATTATCATAAAATACTTTCAAATCTTAAAAAATCTTTGAGTTAAAATCCCTTGAAATCTTGAAAGTTAATACATTCCTACGCAATCTTTTAAAATCTTTAAGATTTTCTTTGCCAAAATAGTTTTTTAAAATCTTAATCCAATACACCCCCTAAAAAAGAATTTGT
Source organism: Medicago arabica (assembly GCA_946800305.1). NCBI lineage: Eukaryota > Viridiplantae > Streptophyta > Magnoliopsida > Fabales > Fabaceae > Medicago > Medicago arabica. The sequence continues at coordinate 52,897,165 of OX326969.1, forward strand.
TTTCTCTCTGTGAACTTAGCTCAATTTGTAATTTGTATGTTTTCTCTCTGTGAACTTAGCTCAATTTGTAATTTGTAGGAATATTGCATAACTTATACGAGCCGGGGGTTCGAACCCCAGACACTCCACTTCTCCACATTTAATTGTGTGTGCTCTGACTACTACTAGGCTACTAGACGGAAAAAATAAAAGAGGAATTTGTTTTTCCTGATTTAATGGAGATGATTGGGCTTATGAATATAGTCTCACCCTCGTATGTTCGTAATTTTGTCATTCTTTTCTATTGGATCCTTTTACTTTGATTTGTTTAAATGTGAATATATATTTCAGTCGAAATATATGTAAACTACCTTGTAGGAATGATAGAAGCAAGTGTAGAACAGCCAATTTAAAATATATAGATTTCTTTCACTGTATAAGATATGTCGATTTCTTTTACTGTGTGTATAACCTGTGCTTGTGATATTTGGGTTGGAAAGTAAAGATAGAAACATGTATCTCTCATATGCTTATGTAGCCGAAAGGAAAATACTACTAGGACTGCTGAACTTGCTGGACGTTCATCATGGACTTGTAGAAAATCAATAAGCAGGAAACTACTATATCTACAAACCCGAAAATTAAATTTGCAAGAATTGAATGTGATAGTTATATGACTATGTAAATATGAGGGAATTTAAAAGTTTGATTCAGCCCAGGATCTACGAAGAAATTAGGGCTTATGTGGATAGATTAGATGGAGAATTTAGTTTAGTTTGGCTGACCTGTGATTTTGTTTATGTTTAATTATTTTGTTTAACGTTGTTGTGTTGTTGAAGTTGTTATGTTTAATTTATGTTCTTGTTGTATATTTTGATTTAATGAGAGTTTTTTAAATTTTTAAAACATCGTTCAGATTATTGTTAGCTCGTAATTTTCTTGGTTGCATCGAAGAGCGTCAAAAGAAGTTCGACTACATTATTAAAGAGGTTGGTTCACTTTGCTTATGGTTCGATTTGAATGTTTCTTTGGCAAATGAATAAAGCTTTTTCATCGAAAGACAGTTACACACAGTTATCTATCGAGAGGGAGTTTTGGAAAGGTCAACCAGAAAGAAGCAGTTTTCGGATCGAACAGATGGATAAGGACTGTTCGTTTATAGCAGTTGTAGTTTTGAATTCAAAATTAGGTAGTTATTTCTATTTAGTATAAATAATAGTTTTTCATAAAAAAAAAACAGGTCAAGAGGAAGGGTGTTTTAATGAAGTCCTCGTCACTCAAGTTAAATGATACCAACACTTGTACTCCAAAATAATCTTCGTAGCCCCACCAATGGCACATCCCACGAAAGTTCACTGAATAATCAGTGTCTTGCCACCCGTTAAACCGTGAATGATTTGGCATTTCAACTTGAAGGTCCCTCCAACAATTACTTTTTAGGCTATAAACTTGCCATAAGGTTTGATCATTTGGTCCATGCTTCATAAAATCGTTACATATGCAAAAATATTGAATCAGCTTGTAGTCATCTGTCACAGGGTCATAACCAAAACCATGAATGTTAACAAAAGTAGGTATAAGAGGGAGATCTTCAAAAGCAGAGCCAGAGCCAGGAGGAAAGACTTTGAGAATTGTACGTTCAAAAGAGCCACTAGGAATTACTTTGAATTCCTCCGTATATGGATTCCACAATATTGTTTTTTGGACATTAATCCAACTGGTGTTGCCATTTCCATTGCCTTGATAGAGACAAAGTATGCCATTAACAATAGAACCAACGATAAAAAGATCTTTGCGGCGGTACTCTTCAAATGGAGGTAGCCAATCTAACTTGACGCCATTCTCAAGAGTCTCACCAAAAAGCAAAAATATATATAATTATCATCATCATAGTCCTCGATAAAAGCATAAGTCTTCTTTAGGAGGAAACGGGAATTATGAGAATCATCATAAATTGTTCCTGAACATGCTCATAAATTGAGGTTTTTCAAATAAATTAGCCCAAAATTTACATACACGTTGATAATTGCATGGGCAAGAGATTTCATGGGCAATTTGGATAGAATGTGAAAAGAAATATCATGAGGTATATAATTGCTAACCTTTTTTTAGTGAGTGCCGTTGATAATTGCATGCAAACATATGCAGTGAAAACCGATGTTATGCTACAATAGAAGAAAAGGGAAATGCAAATAAAATTTTGAGAGCCCAACTGTTGAGGAAAATGGACAACTGTTGAGAGCGAGGAACAAAGATATAAATGTGAATCCTTAAAAGAAAAGATATAAATGTGCATTGATGTAAAAAAACTGCCAGCACAGCGTATAAAGGAAATAAAAATTAATTTTTTACAGAAACAAGTTTTGCACATTAAGCTTGTGCATTTACTTTAATTAAATGCTAACTTAATTCACTCTGCAATACCAAAAGTAAAGAGGAATTTAATTGCTCTTTCAAAAGGGTCACATACTGTAACCTATCTTTCCTCTTCTCCACTTGGTCTTCTCTCTCCAGTAATTTGAATTTCCATTGCTCTCATCTCATGTGATTTTTTTAACGTTATTCTCAGACCTTTAGGAGGTGATGGAACTTTAGTTTAAGTGTAGGGGAAAAGAGGCGTGGGTCACGATGAATGCAGGAGAAGAAAGCCAACGTTTCAGTTTCAGCTACGGATAGGGAAAAGAGAGTCGTCATTAGAAGCAACATTTAATCACAAGTGTTGTATGTTTTTTTTTTTGGGTATAAAGTGGTAGTATAAACAAAATTTACTTTTTAGGTTCATTCATTTAATGATGTACGTGGTTTATATTATGGACCACGTACATCATTAAATGAATGAACCTAAAAAGTCAATTTTGCTTATATCTTTGACACGGAGGGAGTATGTTTCTTCTGACTATATTGCAATACTAAAGAGAAAACATCAATTTTAGTCTTTGAATATTTTACGATTTGTTACAATAATTCCTATAAGCATTGAAATTGCAAACACATTTCAAGAGTCTATTTTGTTGGTAATTTCATAGATTAAATTAAATAAGGTGTGAAACGTATCTGAATATTAAATTAATTATCTAAAAATATATTCGATAACCAAAATGGCGAATAAAAAAGGGATTTATGAACGTTTCTTTTTTATTTCGATACATTCATAGACCGACAACTTTTTACATATTTATGGACCAAATGATTGTTACTCGATACTAAAATCTTAAAGAGCAATGTTATATATAGCGACTGCCATTATCACGAAAATATTACCAAGTGTGCTAGCATTTGATGTCTACAAGCTTTTTGAGTTTTATTTTTATAGTTTCTTAAAATAAAAAAGGTGTTAGGTAGCTAGCCGTTTGCCTACTAAACTTAAACTCATCATCTCAATCTCAAAAATATGTCTTTAATTTATATACTTCAATTTGCTATGCCTACTAAGGCGATGTTTGCTAAGACCATATAACGAGCTTATAGTTTATAGCGGATAGCTTATAAGCTCGTCTGACAAAAAAAGCTCTGTTTGGTAACAGTTTTTTACAACGAGCTTATAGCTTATTTCACGAACTTCCATGAGCTTATAAGCTATTTTTCAGACGCTACTCCAAGTAGCGTTTGAGCTTATAGCTTATAGCTTATCATTTTTTCTTCCAATTTTACCCTTATTGTTTTATCTAAAAACCAATTCCACCCCTTTATAATTTGTTTAAGTTACATTTATTTTGTTTTGACTAACATGTTAATGTTATGCTTATATTTTTTTTTTCTTAAATTTTTTTTTTTATATATTATTTTTTTTTTTTTCAAATGTTATGTTTTTACGTGCTTTTATATATGTCATATTGTTATGTTTTTTTCAGGGACATTACAAAAGTAGTGTAATTCATTATATTCATTGTTACGCTACTTTTTTCATTAAAAAAAAAGTATTGTTATGTTATATTACTGTCACTTGCTACAATAAATTACGTTTTATAATTTTCTTTGTTAGTTGAATTTAACGTTCTTTTGTTAAGTTTATAGTTTATAATTTTATTCTTAGGTTTATAAGTTAAAATGGATAGATAGAAACATAGTTTTTTTTTGCTACTTATAAAACTTGAATGAAATAAAAGTTTAAAATAAAATCTTAGTGGAAAATAATACTAAATTTTAAGTATTCAAAATATTTTGTAAAGAATAAAGTGTTTTAAATATTAATTGTTGTAAATTTTATTATGAATTCAGATTGTCCTTTTATGTCATTTTACATTTATCAACTAGTTGAACCGCTAATTTAACCAAACACTTCAATTAGCTTATCAGCTATCAGTCATCAGCTATAAGCTATCAGCTATAAGTTATAAGCTATCAGCTATCCGCTAATTTTACCAAACAGAGCCTAAACCGTTTTGTCTTTAATTTATATACTTCAATGCTTTGCTCCCACTAGATTTAATATTTGAAATAAGGGTCCTCCTGAGGTGGGGTAATGGTTAAACATACCATAAAAGGAAATTATAAAAGACTACTTTTGACTCTTTATTATATATTAATTACACAATTTCAATGCATTAACTATTATATAATTTCCTTTTTCCTTTTTCATATAATTAACCGGTGCCCCGGTTAGCATTTCCCTTGAAATAATAGTACCCACTAATTTGGTGTGAATATTACATGACAAAGTTAGAGAGTCATCGCTGCTGTAACACAAAGAATCCATCTAAAAGACTAAAACAAAACATGTCGTGAAATATTTTATCGCGAGATTAATCATTTCCTAATCTTAAATATCATCAACGAATTTGGAAAATAATAAATAAAAATAATTTAATTGTAAAGTGTATAATATTTTGAGCTCTTGAAATTTCACATTATAAAATAAAAAATCACTTTGGAAGTCGACTTCCTTTAGAATGTTTTTAAGGGAACTTCCGATAAAAATTTGTTACTATAATTAACAATACTAAAATTGATATTGGAAATTGTTTCTTCAGAAAAAAAATGATAGCGGGAAATTATTTTCTCTTATTTTTTAAGTTGAATTTTGTTCCAGTAGTTACAAGAAAAACAAGATTTTGGAAATAAACAAACTCATTAAATGCATTTAATAAAAAAAATGATAAATTTTATACAGGAAAATTAATGAGTTTTTCTATTCACACCCCATATATTTTTTGTTACACCCAGATTTTCTTAATTTTTTTTAATAATACCGAAATTGCCCTTTTATATAAATTCTCTTAAAACCTTGATTTCATTCTTTGTCACCGTAAAAATTCACTCACCCTCTTTCACCCACAATCAAACAATCAATCCTGATGTTCAAACAATCAATCCTGATGTTCAATAAAACAGTGACACCTTTTGTAACGCCCTATTTTATTATTTATTTATTTTATTATTTTATTGAGTTTAGATATCTCTTTATAATTTAGTGTCGATTTATTTTGATAAGTGATATTTTGTTATGTTATATGTTGGTATTTATTAGTATAATATATATGTTATCTGATGTAGATATATTTTATTTGGTATTTGTTATAGAAATATATTTGTTATCTGGTGTAGAAAATATATTTGTTATTTGGTGTAGAAATGTATATATATATATATGTTATTTAGTGTAAAAATATATTTGTTATTTATTATAGAAATATATTTGTTATAGAAATATACATGTTATTTGGTGTAAAAAATATACTTGTTATTTGCTATAGAAATATATTTGATATTTGTTATGGAAGTAATTTATATATATTTTTAAATAGAATATTGAGTTGAGGGGCTGATTTAGAGATTTAAAAAAGTTTAAGAGAATAAGTGAAAGAAGATAAATTAGATAGAAGAGATATAAAAAGGAAAACTAGGTTAGAATTGTACAGAAGGTATAATTCAGTTTTTGGAGAAAAAGGGAGAAAAGTGAGAAGTCAGATAAAGAGGAGAATCTTGTGAGAAGCTGAGCAATCTCGTAGAGTCCGATAGTCTAATCTAAGCTAAGGGTGGGATTTCCTTCAATAATCATAGTATATAATTCTGAAATTTGATGAATTGTTGTGTTCTTGAGTTAGGGTTAGAAAATTTATGTTAATTGATAAAATGAGATGAATTGTGTTGTTTAATGCATGTTCCTATGTTGTTTTGATTCCTATATTGCTTATTTGACTTGTAAACATCATTTTAAATCGTTTTGGGTGATTAAGGGATCAAAAATTGAGTTTTTGGAGTGAAAATCGTTCTTTCCCGTAAGAACACTCGGCCACCGATTTTCTGAAAGCCAAAACTGGAAAAACACTCACTTTTCACCCGTTTCTGTTTTGAATTAGCTTTCGGTGTAAACACGAAAGTTGTAGGTATGAATGTTAGCTTTTTAATGCCGTTGGTTTGACTTATAAGTGATTTATAGAACTTGAGTTATGGTTAAATTACTGCACATAGGTCACAGTGAATATTTATGAATTTCAGAACAACCATTCCCGAATTTGAAATGAAAACTGGTATTGATAGGTACAGAATTGGTATTAGGTGTAAACACGAAAATTGTAGGTATGGATGTTATCTTTTTAATGCCGTTGGTTTTACTTATAAGTGATTTATAGAACTTGAGTTATGGTTAAATTACTGCACGTCACAGTGAATATTTATGAATTTCAGCACAACCATTCCCGAATTTGAAATGAAAACGGGTATTGATAGGTACATAATTGGCATTAGGTGTAAACACGAAAATTGTAGGTATGGATGTTAGCTTTTTAATGCCGTTGGTTTTACTTCTAAATGATTTATAGAACTTGAGTTGTGGTCACATTACTGCATGTAGGTTACAGTGAATATTTATGAATTTCAGCACAACCATTCCTGAATTTGAAATGAAAACTGGTATTGATAGGTACAGAATTGGCATTAGGTGTAAACACTAAAATTGTAGGTATGGATGTTAGCTTTTTAATGCCGTTGGTTTTACTTCTAAATAATCTATAGAACTTGAGTTATGGTTAAATTACTGCTGAATATTTATGAATTTCAGCACAACCTTTCCCGAATTTGAAATGAAAACTGATATTGATAGGTACAGAATTGGCCTTTGATGTAAACATGAAAGTTGTAGATAATTGTGTTAGCTGTCCGTTGGATTTGGTTTGACTTGAAAATGATTTTTGGTGTTTAAGTTATGATGAAAATACTCCAAGGAGGCTTTAGTGAATTATTATATGAATGTATATGTTGATGATAATATATGATGCTTTTCCTGATTGATGAATTAATATATGAATGTATATGTTGATGAATATGATGTTATATGATGTGTTCATAATTGATGAATTATTATATGAAGGTATAAGTTGATGAATATGATGTTACATGAAGTTGTTTATAATTGTATTGTCTTTCAGTGAGTCTGAATTAATATGAATATTGTTGTTGAATAATTTGAGATACATATATAATTGTATATGCCTTTTGAGAACCATAAGCGATGAACTATGTGATTGTTTATGATATTGTCATATCTTGAAATATTTGATGTGTTGTCATGTTGCTGTTTATTATTGACTAAAAGCCGCATGTGTCAGTCTAAGATTATGAGTTATTGATTCATGTTATTGGAGTCATTTATGATGTCCAAGATATAAGATGTTGAGTCCATGCATACTCATTTAAAGACGAGGGCTTATGCCCTGGAGTATTTTTATGCTCAAATAGCGACGAGGGCTTATGCCCTGGACTGGATTGGTACCACATGCATGAGTAAGATGATAGAGTTGCATAGTCGAGTTACATTGTCGAGTCAAAGATTGTTAAGTCGAAGTTGTTGATGTTGCATAGTCGAGTCGATGTCGAAGTTGTCGAGTTGTCTAAGTTGTCGAGTTGATAATTATCAATGAATCGTTAATGAAGAGTTATATGTTGTTGTTTATGTTGTTTATGTGAAGTATCGTTAAAGATTATTTGAAGTTGATTGTTGCTTATGTTGTTTATATAAAGTATCATTAAAGATGATTTGAAGTTGATTGTTGTTTATGTTGTTTATGTGAAGTATCGTTAAAGATGATTTAAAGTTGATTGTTTCTTATGTTGTTTATATTGTTTATATAAAGTATCATTAAAGATGATTTGAAGTTGATTGTTGTTTACATTGTTATATGAAGTATTATTAAAGATGAACTACGTGGTTATTTGTATTACTAATTGATGTTGTTATGATGATTACATGATGATGCTTATGAGTTGTTAAAGAAGAGCTATGTATAATATTAGTATTACTAAGTGATGTTGTTATGATGATTACATGATGTTGCTTATGAGTTGTTAAAGAAGTACTATATGAAGAATTATTATTATTAATTGATGATGTCTATGTTGTTAAATGCATTTGATGAATTATATGCTCATTATTATTGTTTGTGAAATCTCACCCCTTCTGCTTGAAAACTGTTGTCCTTCGTATGGGTAACTTGTAGGTAACCAAGAATAGTTGCGGTTGTGTGAGGTTTCTCTCGCGTGTGTCTTAGGTGCTCTGATACGTAACGGGATGAGAATTTTGTTGTCGTTTTCTATTCCTTACGTATTGTTTTATGAACATGTTGATGAACTAAATTTATGAGATTTTGTGTTGAGGCCCTTGTGCCAAAGATTGTTTTGAAAAGTTGAAATATTTCCGCTGCGATGTATTAAAGGATTTTTATTCTATTTATGATTTTATGAAAAAAAGTGTGACATTCCGTTTACGTTGAATTACTCTCATATTATGCAAAAAAATTCAAGTTGGGAAAACGGGGTGTTACACCTTTCATCATATTCGATTGCATATAACTAAGTGAATTTCTTCTTCTTTGTCAATAATGCTAGTTTCAATTTTTTTGTTCATGTTCGATTCCACTATACGAGAACGACGTTTCAATTTACATGTTTAGGTTAACTTAAATTCAGTTTAAGTAGGTTCATGTAAACTTAGTTTACATGAACCTACTTAAACTGAGTTTACATGACCTACTTAAACTGAGTTTACATGTACACACTTAAATTGAGATTACGTAGAATTATTGAACAAGATTGAACTTTTAGATGTACACTTAAACTCAGTTTACATGACCTACTTAAACTAAGTTTAAGTATGTACACTTAAACTCAGTTTAAGTATGTACACTTAAACTCAGTTTACATGACCTACTTAAATGAAGTTTACATGAACTTACTTAAACTGAGTTTATATGACCTTCTTAAACTAAGTTTACATGTACATACTTAGATTGAGATTACTTAGAATCATTGAACAAGGTTGAACTTTTAGATGTACACTTAAACTCAGTTTATATGGCTACTTAAATTAAGTTTACATGAACCTACTTAAACTGAGTTTAAATATGTACATTTAAACTCAAATTACATGAACCTACTCAAACTCAGTTTAAGGAACAAACTTTTTGAAAATAAAATTTTATGAAAGGGTAATATTGTCATTTCGAGGTGCAACAAGGATTAAATAGGGTGTAATTAAAAAAACTCAAAATTAATTTATAAAGTTTAACTTTTAAGGAGTTGAATGGGTCATTTCTTTTTTTAATAAACTAAGCATATTAAATAAATGGTCGTTTCTTTTTGAGTGGGTAGTTTCTAAGATAAAATTTTCTTTTTGAACTTGATAACAATTAATCTAAACTAGACCATTGACCCGTGCGTCGAAGGTAATATTTGACGGTAATAGGTAACAAAATAGTTTAGATGAATGTCATGATTATCATATAGTATTTCATAAAATTTAGATTAAAATTAAGTTAAGTATAGTGAGACGGGTTAACATTTATAAGTAAGAGATAACGAGACAGGTTAACATTTATAAGTAAGAGATTTCCAAAAAAATAGCATATAATTAAGAACATAATTTTGTTTTACTTTAGATAAACATTAAATGCATAAGTAAGAGATATCGAGACAGGTTAACATTTATAAGTAAGAGATTTCAAAAAAAAAAACATATAATTAAGAACATAATTTTATTTTTTACTTTAAATAAACATTAAATGCAAAAGTGTGGAGGAAAAAATTAGGTTAAATATAGCGAGACGGGTTAACATTTATAAGTAACAGATTAACATTTTGATTTAATTAAATATAGGGTTAATATAGTAAAATCAGACAATAAAATTGAGTTAAATCTAGGGTTAATATTGCGTCGGGTCAACATTTAGAAATAAGAGATAAGTAAGAGATTAACAATTTGATTAAATTAAATATAGGGTTAATATAGTAAAATCAGGCGATATCATTACGTTAAATCTAGGGTTAATATTGCATCGGATTAACATTTAGAAATAAGAGATAAGTAAGAGATTAACAATTTGATTAAATTAAATTTAGGGTTAATATAGTAAAATCAGGCGATATCATTAGGTTAAATCTAGAGTTAATATTGCGTTCGGATTAACATTTAGAAATAAGAGATAAGTAAGAGGTTAACATTTTGATTAAATTAAATCTAAGGTTAATATAGTAAAATCAGGCGATATAATTGGATTAAATCTAGGGTTAATATTGCGTTCGGTTTAACATTTAGAAATAAGAGATAAGTAAGAGATTAACATTTTGAGAATTGGGTTAAATCTAGGGTTAATATTGCGTTCGGGTTAACATTTAGAAATAAGAGATAATAATAGTTCAATATTTTGTACCCAAAAGGATTCTTGAATAAAATATTATTTGGTATACGTGACTATACAATGAAAAATAACTACGAGCTCCAAGATTTTTGTGTAGTGGTAGTTTGGATTTGATCGATTGATGTCTTTGAATGGAGGTAAATGCAAAATATTTTTATAAATGTTCTTTGATTAAAAAATATTTTTTATTTTAAATATGTTTTTTAGTGGTGGCCGGGGTTTAACCCCAAACCTTACATATATTATGTATTATCCATAACAACTGAATAAAAAAAAAATAATTGCACGCGCATGCGAATAGAGGCTCTTTTTTTTTTTTTGAACAAACTAAAATGATATAAACAGTAATGAATCATCCCGCGTAAGATGTGCAAAGGGAAACCTATCCAAAAATATTTACAAAGTTTAGGTGCTACATTAATGATATAAATGCTACATTAAACTCTATGGCTCTAATGTCTACTAACTATTTAATAAAATTGATTCCACATAAATTTCCTATTTTGCCCTTTAAAAGGATAATTTGGTAATTTAAAAATGCCTTAACCTTGAAGAGTGCCACCTAATCCAAATAATTATCATTATTAATAGAGTTATATATATATATATATATATATATATATATATATATGTATGTATATGTATATGTATATTATATTATATATTCTATATTTTATTTTAAATTATTTTCTTTTTTATTTTATATTTATTTTATAAGAATAAAAATAATCCTAAATTCAGTTGCTTCTAAACTGCCATTGTGGGAGATTAAGGCACCGTTTGATCCGACTTTTTTCAACTTCTCTACAATTTTAAGGAGAAGTTAAGCCACTATGTTTGATACTAGAGCCAAAATTAAACAACTCAAATTAAGTACTTCCTAAAAAGTATTTTTTTTTTTAATGCATAAAATTGAATGGAATGAGCTTTGGCCAAAATATGTTATGTCAAAAAACTACTTGTCGACAATTTATTTTACAAGCACCTCTCTTCAACTCATGTTGAGAACCTTTTATTTTATTTTTAATATTATATTTCAATATGTTTTTTTCTTCCATTTTATTTTTTATTTTTTCTGAACCGTTCCATTTAGAGTCTGTTTGTTATAGCTTTTTTAAGAAAAATAATCACTTTTAAGATTTTTGCATCTGTTTTTCACAACTTTTTATGAAAATTAGAATCTAAAAACAGCTTCAAACGAGAAGTTGTTAAGAGCAGCTTCTCAAAAAATAGATTCTTTTAAGGGAGAGAGAAAATATGGTTTAAAAGATTGAACTAATGTTGCAACAAAAAATCTCTCTTACATGGTTGTATCCAAACAAACTAGATTATTTGTTTAAAAAGAGTGATTTTTATTACCTTTAACAAACGCAAAATAGATTCTGATCTTTCATAGAATCTCTAAAATATAATCTCTAAATTATTTTATGTCAAAATCAATTTTATTTTAATCTGTAACAAACACAAACGGGCCCTTAATTTTTTTTAAGGAGGTTCCATTTAATTGTATTATTTTATTTTTTTTATAGGAATTTTATTATCTTTTTATCACTCATATATTTAATTTCAATATCTCTTAATCATCACAACCTCACAAATATTTTTATTCACGCTGTCATTTAATGATACCAAATATTTTTATTTCCTATCTTTAACGTTGCAAATATATACACACACGCATTAGCATTTAGAGTAATATTCTATGTCCGTCTATCTGTTATTTTTTGTTATGCTAATGCGTATAATTTTTTTTAGCATTGCATAAAGTGTATGCTTATTTTTATAAAATTTTGATTTTAATTAAAAATACAAGTATAGATGCCTAAAAAAAATATACTTATATATATTTTGCACTTTTATATTGTAACAAACTATGCATATATTTTTCTTATTCAAAAAAACTAAACATGTCTTTCAATGACACCAACAATGTAGCAAATATAATGTCAAATAATATAAATTCTTATCGGTTTGAAAGTCACCAAAAATATGGTATTCTTATAACGAAATTTGCTATATAGTACTCCCTCCGTTCCTTTTTAAGTGTCTTTTTAAAAAATTAACACAAAAAAGCGATGTGTATTTTTGCACATTTTATACCTATTATACCCTCATTCTAATCCACAAATAATTTCATATATTTTTGCACACACTTTATCTTTCAAATAAATTTAATAAGTCATCTTTCTCACGTAACAAACAATTGTCAGTTATTATCTTTTCTCAAACAAATTCCTTTTTTTTTTGCGCGCTCTCTCTCTCATAACAAACAATTGTCAATTTTCTAAATATCGTGCACATCTTTTTAATTATTTTAAGTCAATATAAAAATTATTCCAACTTCACATTAATCAAAAGTTAAGAAAAAATTAACTTTCTTCCAACGCTTTTAATTAAAGGGTAAATACCTCTTTTCGTCCGTGTAATATTAGAGAATTCCGGTTTTAGTCCCTGTAAAAAAAAAGATTTATATTTTGTCCCTGTAATTTCAGATTCTTCCACTTTTGATCCCTCCTTTCATCACGTCAGCAGAATATGCATAAAATACGTCCCTGTAATTTCAGATTCCTCCACTTTTGGTCCCTCATTTTTACGTGCCATGTATGCAGATTCTGCTGATGTGGTGAAACGAGGGACCAAAAGTGAAAGAATCTGATATTACAAGGACAAAATCTAAATCTTTTTTTTACAGGGACTTAAATCGGAATTCGCTAATATTACAGGGACGAAAATAGGTATTTATCCTTAATTAAAGTTAAGACTTCAACTATGGCTTCAACCAATGCTAGAGTCACACCTGAAAATTTTAACGATTGCTACTCATCTTATTTATAGAATTTTAACTCTTCTTGGAACCATTGTTTGGAACAAAATTTTGTTTAAATTTGAAGATAATAAGATACAAACTTTCTTGTCGAAATAAATAAATAAACTTTGTTTAAAAAAAACAAATAAACTCTCTTTAAACAAAGACAAACTTTAGTTTTCCAAATAGATAGCATTTTGAAAAAAATAAAAGTAAATGAGAAAGGGTATAATTGACAAATCGTACACTTAAAATACCAAAAAGACAGTTAAATAGGAACGAAAAATTCATCCTAAAAAGACACTTAAAAAGGAACGGAGGGAGTATAATTGAAAAAGAAAAAATAAACTATTTTGATATTATTTATGTTATTATTTGAGCCTCCTTAAATTATTTCTCCTATTCAAATATTTTGTTGTTTGTTTTGTTTTGCATTTTCATTTCATTTTGAGGGGTTCATTTTTCGACAATGTTTTAGTTTCTGTTTCATCAAAGATGGTTTTCTTCCTTTTCTTTCTTTCATGATTCTGCATTTTAAGGGTTTTATTTTTTACTTTTTTTTTTCGATTGTTAGTGGATTATGTACCCGAAATTGTTATGTTGCACGGCTGCAGAAATATCTCCCTTTAACCTCAGGTGTTTTGTTTTTCATTTTGGGTTTATTTTCAAGAAAGATGATTTTTTTAGTTGAGGTTGTCATGTTTGCATGTTTGTTGTTGCGATCTTGTTTTCGCATTTGTGCATTTTTTTCATGGTCTAAATAAATGCATGCATGTGAATTATGGTAGAGGTCATGATGATTGAATTTTAGCGCATGGTAAAGTTTTGTCACAATTGTTATTTTACCTTCTGGTACTATAGTTGAAAAAAAATTGATGCATGTGGGTTATGATATAGTACCTTGATTAGCTAATATTTTAACCTGTGGCATTGAATTTCCAAATTGATGATATAGTACCTTGATTAGCTGTTTGATTTTGTGAGTATTCCTAAAGGTGTAACAATTTTCATATTTGGTTTATTCTTTCTTATATTATTGAGTTGTACAAAGGTTGATTGGTTTAAATTTGTTTTTGTCATATCATTGAGGTCCATAAAGTTGATGATACAAATATTTGTGCATTTAAGATCAGGTTGATTTGTTAATACAAAAATTGATCACACATAAATATGTTAGCTTCTTTCAATATCATAATGAACAATTAGAATAAAATTAAATTATGTATTGTTGTGCTTCTATATAGGGATTTCAATGTCAAGGGATTATGACTCCATTAAGGATCTCAAAAAGGATTTGGACATTTGAAAATTAGGTTTAGAGTGCTTAATTCTTGGATTGTGAGTGGTAGCAATGAGAATCAACTTATGAAGCTCATTATTTGTGATGCAGAGGTTAGAGGAGTTAGTTAAGATTTGTTGTAATCTCCTTCATGATTTATCAATGTTACTTATTAGTGTACTTTTTGATTTATTTATGTTTTTTTGTTTCTTTCTCGAAGTTATGGTGATCGAGTTCATGTAATAACTCGAGATAGAGAATTGGAGCATTGGAAGGCTTTGGTCGAGGAAAGTAAGACTTATACTTTGTATAATTGTCATGTGTTTGATAATGACATTGCATTTAAGCCCGTTGACCATCCCTTTAAGGTTGTTTTTGGTTCTGGTAGAAAGGTGCCGAAGGATGACAAGTTAACTAACATTCCTACTCATGAATTTTGCTTTAAGACATTTAAGGAAATTCAAGATGGAAATTTCAAAACTGACGTTTTATATGATATAGTTATGTGCTTTAATTTATTTATGTGTTTTCTCCGATTATAAGGTTCTTATAGATGTAGTTTTTTTTAAAGAAATCATCGGGCTTCTTCATGAGATTGTCAAGACAACGCCAATTGGGACTAGAAAGAAACCGTGTATGAACATTGAATTGAGAGGTGAAAGATATTATTTTCTAATTTGTCAGCATCAAATGATATAATTTTGTATAGGTTTGATAATGACCTGAAAGATGTCTTTCCTTATGCAGTGGCAATATGGTTGATGTAACACTATGGGAAAAATAATATGTAGCTTTGATGGATTTTCTTGCTGATTGAAATGATGTATGACCTGCTGTTTTAATATTGACTCATGCTCAATGCAAGCTTGGAGGTCAATGTGATATACATTTATTATTTTTCTCAACAACTTTGTCATGTACCATATATTTACCTTGAATTATTTGCTTCCATTTTATAGACAATGGCACACCAGATATATGTAACAATTATTCAAGTTCGAGGCTGCTCATCAACCTACATCGCCCGATTTTTGAGAAGTTTAAGACTTGGTAAGTTTGCATTATGATTTCACAATACAATATTATGATTTCTTGAATAACTGTCATGACCTTAACACTTCTCAAGCTCAGAGTCAAAGCTTCAGCCAGAACTTAAGTTAGGGTTCGGCTTCTTCTCAACGTACTTCGTACAATAATTTTTCCAATATGTATCAAGTTAGGCCAATTGCTGAATTTAGAGACTTAGTCAAGGCTCCTTCAAAAAAAAAACTTAGTCAAAGTCTGTTTTTTTATGCACAAACATGCTTTGAGTTTTTTTACGCACAAATTAAAAATATATTTATTCTTTATTTCATGAGCATAATTTGTGTTAGGATACATATTGCATCACTATTGAGAAAATAACTAAATTCAATCCTGACCAGTTTGGATGATATTATGAGAGTTGCACCAAATATCCAAAGACATCAAAGTCAAATGGTTCTAGCTATAGATGTACATGTGGATAAGATGTTGATGGTCCATTGACTAGGTTACATATTTAAAATTTCATGTGGTGGATTAGTGCTTTTTTGTTTGGCACGTTTCTAATATGTTTTTGAATCTATCCATTTTATCAGATACAAGGCAGTTGTTCATGATAGTCACAAGGCTGAATTTGTGTTTTGGGATAGGAAATATCTTAAGATTATTGGTATTACTGCCCAAGCTCTTAGGAAGAATATGCAAGAGGTATCCCTAATTTAGTTTTCATCTTATTTTCCGCATGGTTGATAGGTATTATAACTTATGTGATTGTGTTTATTTATGAAGGTCGGTGAGGATGATCCTGAAATATATCCAAAACATCTAGATAAACTACTCGCCCTTGAGTTTGTGTTACGTGTCAAGCATCAACCATACTATCATCAAACATTCGTTTTAGGTGTTTCCCATGATCATGTTGTCATCAAGAAAATTAAGTCTCATCTTCAGCCAGAGGAGCAACAACTTAATGAGGTTCTTTGTGTCTATCCTGTTCTTTTTTTAATAATTGATTTGACTGTTTCTTTTTCTGTCACTTATATTTGTTTTTCAATTTTATTATTGTAGAATGTTATCTATGATAATCCAACCCAAACATTCATTCTCGAGAAGAACAATGCTTATGCTGAGTGCTCATACCCTTAACATTCTCACGGTATAATAAACGCATTGAATTTATGTGTGATTTGTTATTGTAATTATTAATATTATATTCATTAACTTTGTGACAACAATCCTTCTCTGCTTGTGCTGAAAATGATTTGGAATTGCACTCATGCAAAGCGTCCGACCACTGAGAAATACCAAGATGACATTGCATCTGATGCCTATAATCCAACGCAATTGTCTTCCACTAAGTTGGTCAAACACATCATGAAGGAGTGATTGACCTTTTCTTTGTCAGTTTTTTGAAAACATGCCATCGACTCTTGCAAAGTTATTTGACTTTCATGTGTAATTAGGTTCTGAGATGTTAGTCAGGATCTCTAACTAGAAATTAATGGTTGTTTTCAAAAATCTATTTTGATAAAGAAATCATGTATGTAAGTTGAACAACATTTTTTTAATTTTAAAGTTTTTTAGCATGTGAAACACGTAAGATTGATCATAATTTATGATTTCTATTTCTGCCACTTTCAAACAAAAAAAAATTGGTTGAATATGGTCACCAATGAACAAGAACAGTTAAACTCTTATTTATAATTTGTTGGATATGACTGATAATATTAACTTTATTGGTGCATTATGTTACCCAATTGATTCGTCTACGATCTTAACATATATTCTTAGAAAAAAATGCATCAACATTGTTGGAACAAATGGAAATTAACATCTCTGTAAAAAAATATCTAAAACAGGTTGCATACATTTAAAGACTAAAATATTTATAGCATTTCATGGAAACACATTTGTAGAAACAATGGTGTTACAAACTACAAAATATAACTTTCATGCAATGACACCTAATTTTAGTCATTGAAAAGCATGAAAATGTTTACTATATAGTTACACCAGTTTCTCTTGATCAGAGTGAAAGAGACACTTTTTATGCATTAAAGTTTTACAATGCTTTGTGTCAGCCCTTTAAACAGTAGAATAAAAAGGTGCTACATTGCCGTCTAGGGCAGTTTCAGGACATGTCTTTGGCAAAATCGGAAATTTAGAATTCAAGCAATTATGCGTTTATAAGATATAGCTCATAGCATCTAAAAAAAATCACATTAGTAAACATACATTTGAATTAACCGGTTGACAACATATTAACTTATTCATGAATCAAGACTTGGTATAGCTTTCATAAATGTTTTGATAATTTTTTTTATTGTTTGTACAATATTCACTGATTTGCTCATTTTTCCTTTCGAACAATTTTTTTACAAGATATGTTATTCAACCCGTGCGAAGCATGGGTTTGTAACTAGTTTTTGTAGAAAAATAAAACTTTGGACTAAAGATATCAATGCTATATAATACACTATTTTTTTGAAGGACTGTATAAAACACTATTGTCTCTCGTGCTTTTAAGAAATAAAAAAAACATTGAACTATATTTTAAGGAAAAAAACATTGGACTTAATGATGTCATTGTAGTATAAAACACTATTGCACCCGCGTTTTTGAAGAATATAAAACTTTGGACCTATGGCAAGTGAGTATTAGCCGTTCCTAGCTTTTTAGTGGGCGAAGCTTCACATTTTCTCTAAATTCTCTTTCTTTTTCACTCACTGAGTAGGGGTGATTTTAGGTTAATTTTTGACCTAGAATCACCTCTCTGCATCTTTATTCCTCTTTCTGTCAATCTAAATAAATGATTTTCACATACATCAAGTTTTTTCTTTCATTTTCGTGATTTAGTCATCTTAGTGCGACATTGTGTTGTTTGTTGTCTTGTGCGGCGTCGTTTGATTTCACATCTTGTTGTGCGGGGTTCGTTTGGTTCATTTTGAAAGATCGGCTTCAGACAATCACAAATTCAATCAATAATTTGGGTGTCAACATTGCATATTCAGAAACATGAGTATTACCTTATCACAACATTCCAAAACAACTCCCGGACAACAAACATTAGTAGACCAGTAAAAACAATAAAGCAGATAATTTCATACATGTATACATTAAAATGCGTGTAAAATTAAATAAGTGTGTAAAAATACACATCTTGTTGAAGAAGAACTTTCTCATACATCTTGATACCTAATTCCAAAACATGCACATTGGTATCTACCACAAATAAATTCATTTGCGCATCAAAGAAAATGAAACAAAAAATATCGATCATAAAGACAATAGAAATTTTATCATATAGTCATGAGTTTTTTTTATAATAAAAGAACAGGAGGACTTAAATATCTATCATAGATAATGAATATAAATAAAAGGGATGAGATAATGAGTGAAAGTAGATCCTATTTCAGTTGAGTGATTTTATAGAGTAATACATCCATTTTCGACTTTTAACTTGTACCTTTATGACATATGTTAGCACACCCTATTTTTTATTTGTAAAAAACAGAGATCAGTCAATCAATTCATTTTCCAACAAACCAACAATTCATTTGCATGGTGAGCCATTCTGAGCTTAACTTGGCCACCGATTTTATTTTCTTGATTAATTATATCGTACTATGAGCACCTCATTCGCATGCATCAAAATTTTCACGCATTGTGGTCATGAATGGCCATATCTAAACAATCGATTACTTTAGTTTATATTAGTGTATAGTAAACTTTTTTTTTTGGAGCAGATTTATCAAACGTTATTACCATACAATTTTTTTGTTTTAAAAAATAAATAATAATGTGTATAGACGTGTGTGAAAACTTAAAAAATGAGCATTGAAAAGAGAATGCTTATAGCACTCTTCAAACACATATAGTATTATAAATTTTTTAGAAGCCTAACTATGAAGGCAATACCAACAATATTCCACCAAATTAAAAGAAGGAAATAATGCAAAGGAAAATATTTTATACGGGCAGCAAAATTCATTATACTCCTGGAGAGAAAAAATAATAGAAATAGTAAGGTAGTAAACTTGATACGTTAATGATATGATAGGAAGAGAGAGAAAGTAAAAAATAAAGAATTGAATTAGCGTCGAAAAAGTTGAAGTGTTCATATATAATCAAATCGCCTCAATCGTTTTTACATTATCCTTTTTTATACATTATCTTTCCTGGCTAATATCACGCAATAATATATCTTATAGTAATAGTAGTAATCTACAAAGAATACATAATTAAGTTCATATAGCATAGTACGTACTATTTCATTGCAATCAATCAAATGTTTGAATTGGACTCTGATCATCGTTATTTTTTAATTAACTGTTACTGTTTCATGGAATATCCTTTTCCGGGGCTAATTTATAAACCACATCTTTGAACATTTAAAATGAGACGTCTCTGCCACATTATGTCCAATTGACATTTTCATCGTTAACACTTTATCTTATCTACTTTGGCAAATTTGCTGTAGCCACGTCTCATGCACCAAAGAGGGAGGATTCAAGAGATCAAAATTTCCTTCTTTGTAAAGCTTAATAATATTAATGACCATCTCGCGACAAAACTTTCTCATTACGTGTCAAGATATGATCATTACTTATTGGTGATGAAAGTGGACCCACAGCTTTAACATTTATTCAATGGACAGGTGAATGCTAGATAAAAAGTTTCTACTTTCAAGACTAGATGCATGCAGTAGTTTTTATTTTTACAATACAATGTATCATAGACAATTTTTTTACGGGACCATGAGCAATTTTTTTGTTTATTTCTATTTAAATGGATTTAATTATTCCAATCACATTCTAACATGAATTAAATGGATGTCATGATAACCAACAACTGATTAATTTAGTGGTAAAGAATTTCGACCTTAAAGTAAGTATTATGAGTTCAATCTATGACTCTTCAATCTATTTTTTTTTTTGGACTGTTAAATAAAAACAATGATACATATATATCTTTGCTTCATCTACATACATCACTCTTTGTATCTTTTTCTTTATATCAAAGTGTCAACAGGATTTTGGTTGTCCAAAAATCATTTTCTCTACTAAGAAAAATACATTACTCAGTGAGCATGGTTGAAATTTCAACAACAAAGCATGACCATTTTTAAGGAAAACAAAGCATGACCACTTTGCAATAGCAATATCATAACAGACATCATTATTATTGCACTTTTTCCGTTCTTAAAAAAACATTTTTTGTCGCCGAACAAAGATCCCATTGGTCCAAGTGTCTCATCTAGAAACTCCATAATTCTGTCCTTATCTCCTTCTGTTTTGTCCAGTTTAAATACTCTCTCCTCCTTTAATGCAGGCATCTATAGTCTTTTACACATTTTTTAAAAGGTTGTGTGTAATTAATGCGTCAATATTACGAAATTGTTCTTTATTTGTATGTGTATTAAATCTGACTTTTCATATTTTAAGACAAGATAATAATATTAATTAGGGGTATGTATAGGAAAAAATAATAAATGCATCTAGTAATTTGAAAAAGGGTTTACATTCAGATACAACAATAAAATCAAATGATTGCTTAAATATAGGGACGGACGAAATAAAAGATTAGAAGAAAAAGACAACAATAGAAGGAGGCGAAAAATAATTAGAATTTGCTTCTTTACCTTAATCACATGAGACATGAGTTATTATGAGGAACTTTTTTCAAAAGGAGATTAAACAAGGATGTTAAAGTTTCTATAGAGATCAATTTTTTTAAAAAAATATATTAAATTTCAATCTTGTGAGAAATAAATTGGCACATGTTAGCATTTTTCTTTAAATAATACACAAGTGACTGTGTAAAAAAAGTAATAAATAATACACAAGTGATTGAGTAAAAAAGTAAATAAATCTATTAACTTCTAGATATAAAACATTTTAAAGAAGTTTGTTTAGGTGAATAAATGAGGTGTCCGAGGTTCGAACCCCGGCCTCTGCACATAATAATGCATGTTCCTGTCAAATGAGAGTTATGCTCACCGGGACATTTTAAAGAAGAAGTTTTTGTTATAATGTTACGAATGAACTTGTAATGATTCAACAATAATAGCGAGAAGAGTATAATTAAATTTATTCATTATATGTCACATTTTGAATATGATTATTTTTAGTAGAGAGAATAACTTACAAATTTAATATGCAACTATTTCATTTCATGGATAGCGCCCATCCCCCAGAGAGGATCACAAACCAAAATATTTATTCCCCATGTATTGCGAAATATAAACGAAAAGTTGAAAGCAAAAAAAATTCCAATGAATTTGATCTAAAATTTGAATCAAATTCAATTGACTTTTAATTTTTTTGGTATACTTTTAAATAATCATAATTCATAAGTTTTAAATGTTCAAAAGTGATTTTTCTTGAGACAATCTCGTGTGAATAATGTGAAAATCTTGATGTGTGCGTGCATCACTCTCTGTTGTGATCTCATGCATCATGAGGTTTTCCCCCTACTTGATGTGTTGAGAAACTTTTGTGTGTGCATACATTAGATCACAATTAAATATATATCTCGTGTGAATAATGTCTATACTAAATATTATTTTTAATATATATTATTAATTAAACTAAATTTTTGTTTTTAAAAAGTTATAAGGTTGATTCTAATGGAAGGAGTTAGACTCTCACAATACGATGATTCAATATTTGAATACTGATAAGAATAATATCCGCATTTTAATATCTGACATGTCTTAAATAAAATTACATATTTAATATTCTAAATCTTTATGTTTTCATATCAACACGCTTAAAAAGACCTTAATTATTATAATTTGTTTTAGGCCAACAAATACTTGAACTTATCACGTTTAAACAATTGCGTAAAGGATATCATATTTGAGAGAAAATAATTATCTCATCCATTTGAATTATGTTAGAAGCTTTAAGATTGGATTGAATTAAGGTTGCGGTCCCATATTGATGTTCACGAGGTACTACATATATACACTAGTGCATCACCATCGTTAACATAATTGACCAAATTAACAAGTGCCCCATGCTAAAGCACGTGAGGTCCATTACATTAAATCCCACTCAACCCATTCTAGTTCAATAGTTATCATTATTTGTTTAATTTTAACGCGTAGTGTGAGACCACATTGTAGAATAAAGGGATCAAAAACAGACCAAAATGAAAACATGGTAACAAAAGAAAAACATAGATTTATTAGGTAGAGCAATTTCACAACTTTTTCACACCTCAAATCAAAGTCAATTAGCTTCGATCAATGGCTTCTTCTAGGAAGAGTTTCCTTTCAAGAACAAGTTACATTTTTCCAACTACCTCAGAGACAGAAACAAATTTCAATCAAAAATCATCACAAGGAAAAGAATTGGAGTTTGATGAAGCTGATGTATGGAACATGTCATATTCAAATTCCAACACAATCATAGAGCCAAAAAAGGGTGTGCCAGGTTTGAAAAGAGTTTCTAGAAAAATGGAAGCTAATAGCAAAGTTAATCCTATAGCTTCATCTTCATTACCAATGAATATACCAGATTGGTCCAAGATTTTGAAGGAAGAATACAAAAAGAACAAAGAGAGTAGTGATGATGAAGATGAAGGTGATTATGATGGAGGGGTTCAATTACCTCCTCATGAATATCTTGCTAGAACTAGAGGAGCTTCTCTTTCTGTTCATGAAGGGAAAGGAAGGACTTTGAAAGGAAGAGACTTGCGTAGTGTAAGGAATGCTATTTGGAAGAAAGTTGGGTTTGAAGATTGATTTGTTTTGTTTATTATGATCATTGCATAATCATAAGCAAAGTAATGAGACTCCTTTCATTTTGAGTGTCTAAGAGTTTTGTTAACATTTAAGATTTGGATCACTCATCATGTTTATAATTGTAATTAGCTGTATTAAACTTTTTAAAGCATAATTATGTATGATCTTCTATGGTTTTATGGCCATGTTTCTTGTTGTTTTTGTTCTATTTTCATCCCCTCATTGCTTGCAATATATTTTTTTTAATAAAAAGAAAAAATAGCAACCGTTATTTAAGCTCTAACACTATAATTTGTAGTTTTTTTTTTAATATAAATGCGATTATCTATAATATTAAGGATCGTACGTGACTATATCTTCAATTGTATTTTTTATTTTTGGATTTCACTAATCTATAATGAATAGTTAATAAAATGGGAAAGAATAATAGTAACCTAACCACCACAAATATTTTGTTTGTGCAAATAATATCAACCATTAACTTGTTTGTGTCCAATTGATATTACCCACTTTCCTCTTTAAAGACTGCTATATCATTTCACCATAGATAATGGAAGAAATACTAGAAAGTAAATAATCAAACTAGTCATATATTAACATTAACATTTTCTAGCTAGCAATTGTGATTTAAAATCATGATTATCAATTCTTGTTGGGTTTAGACTATGAATGAGATTAGCTACATGGTATGTTGAAGAGATGAAAAAAGCAAGACATGATACGTAAGGAATGGGATGAGAATTTGATTGATGGGTTGAAAATAGAATGGAGAGGGAGCAATGTTGAAAACGATGTCGTGTGCGAAATGAAAGACGTAATTAATTGGAGTCTGTGGGTAATATAGGTTTGGTGGTTAAACTAAAGACTTATAAACAAACCGGTTGGTGAGAAAATAAAACAATGGTATCCATCAATAGTTCTTCATCAAAGAGTAGCGTTATTTACACGTTATTTTTATTATAATAATAAAGCTAAAAAAACATGAATTTTTAAAATAAAAATACATATTCTAAATACCAGCATATTCTTTCTTTGATTATTTTTTCTTAGACAAAGAAGTTTAAATAATGAATATATATAACTCTTAATAATGCAAGTAGGTAGTTGTCAAGGATAGGCTTAATTTTTGTTGTATAATAATATATCCATAAAATATACGGATCAATACCAGCACCACTATGGAAATTCTATTTAAAAGTTTTTATAAGAAAATTTGAGTTTGTTGAAGCTTCCTTTGACCATAAAACAGGATAACCTTATCAGTGCAATTTGTTTCAACCGTTATCTACGTTACTTTTTTTCTTATTGCTGTCATTTCTTGTAGTCTGATGGTTATTCTTTGTAGCATCATGATTTTTTTTTTTCCTTTTCTTGCTGTAAATGATTTGTGTTATTATATCATTTCTTGTGTAAGATTTTGTCTAACTTATAGGATGTTAATATGTACAAGTGCTAAACTTATATCCATCATAGACCAATGCTCTTTATAGCCATAGATTTAAGGTGATGGTTAAAGTGGGGAAGTATTTCATACGGTCCATGGTGGACCATGTTTGTTTACAGTTTGATCAAGTAAGCTCTATGGATTTTATAATGTTTCATATGCTTCCATCTTCAAGGAAAAAAAAACACATTTTCTCTTCCTTGATCTTCAATCTCTTGATCTTACTGTTCCACATTTACCATTTTGATGATTACTGTTTATATGTAAGCACTAGGTTGTTATTTTCCTCTATCTCAGCCAAAAAAACAATCTCAACTTCACCTTTTTCCATGGAGAAGATAAATAATGTTTTGATCTATAAATTTGTGTGCTTGTTTTGCTCTATTTGTGATAAGTGTGGGAATATGCTAACATAAGAATGCATTCATTTTATAAAAGTCAACAAAATTTTAAGATAAATGCCAGCAACATATTACTACATTTTAACACACTCTTTTCAATACACATTTTTGATTGGTTAAAATTTACACGAGTTTCATCAAATTCATATGAGACCCACATGATTTGGTGGGACCCATTTGAATTTTAACCAATCAAAAAGAATGTGTGTTATTGATACTTTTCAAATTTTAGTTGAGCGTTTGACCAAGTCTAAAGATAATAGTGCCTAAAACACTATTTTTTGTGACCATTTCTCGATTTGTTCGTGTCATCATTGCGCATGAGTCATGTTAATCTTCTATGTATCGTTTCAATTTTATCGGATGTCCCCGAAGGGACTAGTGCCTAAAACACTATTAATAAATCATTCTTAGGCTTCGTTGAATATCTTTCCGTAACAATTAACATTTTTTTTCGTGATGAATCTAGATAAGTCTATTATGGTAAGTTAACAATTAGTTTGTTAGAGAATGTCAACGCTATGAACAAAATAGTTTTTTTTTTTCTAAGAAAGAATTTTTAAAGTAGCCTAGTCTTAACCTTGTTCTTTGTTTAAGTAGTTTAGTGGTTAGAAATTCACATTTGTTTAGTCTTAGCCTTTATTATCTTTATGTGTGTTCTATATCCACACTGCATAACAACATTATTATTTTTGTATATGTTATAATATATTATAAAATAAAGTATACGTGAGTTCGGCTCCGGTGACCGATTAGGATCGGGCAAGGCTCGCCAATTTTGTAGTTGAGTCAATCTTCATTGACTTTATTATATTCTTTTATACATTTGTCATTAGTTATCGTGTCATTGAACTACTTTAAAGGAATTTGTGTTATTTGTGAGTAGTACATTTTAAAAAGAAAATAAGAACAAATTTGTCATGGTTAATGTCGACGAACAATTTATTTGTTTAAGAATACATTATTTTAATAAATATATTTATTTATTTCTTTTATAACAACAAGATTAAAAAAATTTAAACATACGTGATTTAAAATGAGGGTAAAGAAGAACTAAAAAACCATGTACCCAAAAAAAAAACCATGACTTGTTTCATTGTGTTTACTATCTAGATGGGTGAAAACATTGTTTCAATTCATCATAAAATATCTAAATAATGGAATGAAAAAATTGTTCGATTCATTCATTTTAAACTCTTTAAATATAGCTTGATATTGTTTTGGATTTTTTTATAAATATTTTAATTAAGAAATATGTTTGACCGTACTCCTAGTCCTTCTACCGTTAACTATGTTTGCTATATATGGTAAAGGTCAGGCGATGGTGGTGTTGCACAAAAGAAAAGATAAAATTTTGGGCAGAAAGATGAAGGAATAATGTATAGGTGATGTTGTTGTGTCAAATATGAATTATTAAATTTTACATTTACACTGGATGTGATCGTAGAAATTAAACTACTTTGTATGTAAAAAAACTCAAATATCTAGTGGCATAAAATGTGACATACATACACAATTGAATGATTGTTCTTTATCTAATGTGTTGATCGACCTTCAATGTTCAAAATTCCCTTAATATTTAACGTCTAATGTGATAATCCTCGGAATCCTTCATAACCAAGAAGGTGTATGATATGATTGTGAGAATACGATGGACAAGTTTAGCACTTGTCTTGTCCATCATGACTTCCACTCATATAAAATTTCTATTCCTTTGTTGAATTTTTGTTTTGACAAAATATTCTTTAACTGAATTCAATACAACCAATGTAAGAGCATACCAAATTACCAATACACAGACGCCAACAAAAAAATAAAAGAAAATGCTCCAACTATCTGTACTAACAACAATATATGGTCTCCTTCAAAAAAAATTAATCTTTATTTGATCCCACTCCAGCAACTGCAACATATATTTTCATACACATTACAAGCTGGTTCAGTTAATTAAGAAAGCATTATCTACATGATGCTTATTAAAATGCAATTTTCATTTGGCGGCTCTAACTTTCTTGATCTAAACTTCATGTGTCAGAATCTGAAGGGTTAGATCCTAGCTCATGCAAAAATCTGGTCACCGTCTTCAGTAGGACTTCATTATTTTCACGTTGGCGCGAAGAAGAACTTGTGCTTGCACCCGAACCACTCGATCTTTGTCTCTATTTACAACACATGAGACATGAGAGTAAGATGAGATTGAATTAGGGAAGTTATATTATAGAATTCAGAAAATACAAATTATAAGAATTAATTAAATATGTATATGGTCAATAATGATATATGAACATTTTACTTTTTATACACCAACGCGACACTTGGTTTATTAGATGTCACGAGTGTATGAAGAAGTGAATGATCAGGAAACAAATTTTATGTTCATTAGGACGTACCTTGCGGCCCTTAATAGTTGTGCTATCGGTCATCATTATTTCCATCAACTCATCAAACTGGGAAAAAAAAGAGTAGATCCCCAATAATTAACATCGGTTTGTATAACATAATTAGTACTCTAAAAAGAGAAAGATCAATCAAGACACTTTTTTTACTCAAAAAAAGAAAAACAATTTTTATTTCAAAAAAAGAAGGAAATTGAAGCACCTCAACTGTGAGTTTCCTTTCAAAATACAAAAAATGATACCTGTCTCACTATGATTTCGTATTTTTTTGCACAAATACGTAGTCTTCTTTCATCATCTTCGTCCTCAGATATTGTCTCTGCAGCTTTGTATTCTTTGTGGGACATTTTTTTAGACCACATAAGACAATACAAAATTGACTAAGTTTATTATGAAATTATCATATATATATATAGTATTATAGTTCACATTCTTCTCGTGATGGTTCCATCATGACTAATTGAAGAAAAAAGGATGGCTGACTCTATTTATTAATCTTATTATAATTATTGACTGTAAAAAATATCTTATTATAATTATTATTATTATTATTCAATCAATTTTTAATTCATGCCTTTTGTTTTAGGTCACATCATTGTCTATTAACAATATTTTACAAATTGTCATCGTGAGCTCAACTCAGTTGATATGAACAATGCATAATATATGCAAGGTTCGGGGTTCAAACCTCAACCATCACAAAAAAATTGTAAATTGATCTCTTAATCAGTTACACAAACACATCTTTTGATCGATTTAGCGACCAATTTTAATATTTCGGCGTAAAAGTGAAAAAAAAATCGGCGTAATGTTAAAAAATTAGTAAAAAAATAACGAGCGGGTTTTAAAATAAAAGAATTATGAGTTTATTTCTTGTGACCAATTATATACGACTATGCTCTGATCATAACGTTGTCTGCTCTTTAAAAAAAAAAGAAAAACTCTTCTACAGTTATAAAATCACATTGACTAAATTACAAGAATTAGAAAAAATTATATACAAAAAGATGATAATTCAAAAGTTTTATAGTAATATTAAAATTTTTATTAATTTTTTCAAGTTTATCCTACGAGAAATGGTTAATTGATCTTCTAGATGATTGTTTTTTTATTGACTTCTGCGTCAAAACATCATTGTATCTTCAATTTGATGCTTCAATGACTAGCTTCTAGATCACTCACGTCGAGTTTCCAAGTCTATCGCATTTTTTTCAAATTTTGTAAAATTGATTTTAAGATACTTTTTTGAATTCAAATTTAGCAAAATTGATTTCAAGATACTTTTTTGAAGAAGTTAAGTCAATCATTCGAAATTGATATCTAGGATAATCAAATTTGAGATTTTAAGAGAAGCACACTGACTTTTACATATATATTGCAATGTTCTTAGCAACTTAACTATACTTTCAATGACATAATACAATGTTCTTAACAATCGAACTATGCTTCCAATGACAAACTCCTCATGATTCTAAACATCATGAGTAAACTTTTCCTTTCATGGACTCAATGCACGAAGTAAACATGAAGTCTAATATATATATATATATTTGCAAACAAATTTAAATGCATGAGCTCGAAGTTGTCCTTTGTCGTTAACTTCTTAAAAGGAAATTAATTGGGGCACTTCCATTTGAACCTTAATACTGTAACATAAATAAAAATAACTAACATCAGTTCATTTTGAAGATGAGTGCAGGTTCACTGATCTAATAAAGGAATATGTGATTCTTGTAAAAGACATGGCAACACGCTAGATTTCTCCCCAAAAAAAAAAACACGCTGAATTTCTATTCACTCTACGGTGTAAAACTGTTCAACAACCAAACAAGTGAAATTTTTTCTCCCCCACACACATCTCGCACGCCTAGAAGTTCCAAAAGTCTCCCCGTCTAAATTTTAGAATCCGGACGATTTTTTTTTATATTCTAAATACTGAAATTCGGACATCAACCAAATCATTTATAGGCAAAAATTTATACAATCTAATGTAACATCTGGTTTCATTGATAAGACAAACTAATTGCACCCTCACAAGATAACATGCTTTTTTCACTGGGTTCAACCATGCACGTCGCGGTTCAATCAGTGCTTTGGAGCTATAATGATCGGATATAGAGATCATGAATTTTGAGTTGGTGTTATTTTGAAGTTTCATTGTGACAAACTGAAGATTCATCTGAGGCAATCAATGGACGACGATACTCAAATACTCAACACTCTTCTCTTATCGCCGTAAATGAAGATGAGTACTAAGTTAATTAAGATCAATGGTGAGATGGGTGATATTATGCTCAAATGTTCGTCGGTTCTGGAGAGTTTGTTGAAGGGTTTCAGCGAGGTTGGGAGTATCCGAGGCCATCACAACTAAAGCACCAATTGAAAGGTTTCGCAATGCACAAACACACCAACACAAAAGTATATTATCCTTAACACAATTAAGCACCAACTGAAGCACCTCCTTAACACAATAAAATTATGGGTAATTTGATTATTATCTTCCACTATTCAATGCTTATCCTAGAATGATGCAACTATGCACCAATTTCCTAACAATCAACTACATGAATACCGAAGTGTTAGATACGATACGACATAATTTCATTAGAAATGGAAACTAACAACGTTTAGATAGCACAAAATCAAGATGAAACTGAATCGGAATAAATTGTCAAAGAGTTGGAACATATAGGCAAATTCCTATAAAACTAATCATATTTAAAGTGATATTGGATATTAAAAAACTAATGTAAAGCCCATATTATATAATCCTAAAGAAAAGGGAATTTTTTTCAAAATTCTTGCTACAGGAAGGGTAATGTGTCAAATTGGTAATAGAGTAATTTGATCATTCAGCTCTAAGTTTAACTGGTGGTTTTTTTTCTTTCTTGTTGATCCTCCATCGTCAACCTGCATTGTCGTGCCGCTAGTGGACTCTATTAAAATTGTCAAGCTCCTAGCTTTTCAGACGAAGTCTCTGAAAGAGCATCAAATATCTTATTAACACATATCATATATCAATTTCTAGTAGAAGGATTCTCAATTTTATTCATTCATACCAGAATGTTTCATCTGCAATGTTTCTCCTGCCAAAGTTTATTCGCATTGGTTCTTAGGATTCCACTCGAATCTCTCATCAGAGGAACGTATCGGCAGGCCTTGTAGATGAAGATCAGACAAATGATTAGTCATTTTCTTCTCGGAAGTTTCATTTCCAGCGTCAATTTGTATTGTTTGGCCAAAAAGCACGAGCTCGTGCGGCTTTGCATGATCCGGTTTCTCTAAAGATTGTGTAGAAGTTGATATCGAATGCGAGCACGAAATGTTGTCACTGGTGTTCGGCTTTTGCAATGCCGAGTTATTAGTGAGAGTCATCGGCATTGTAGAAATGTTATTAAACGGTTGTTGGAAACTAGGCTGAAATAGACCTAATGGAAATTTATGAAAATCTGGTAAGGAAATACCAAAATGACCATGCCTGGCTCCCTGCATGCCAGCAGGAGTAGTTTCGGGTAAATGAAAATTTGGAATATTAGGACTTAGAAGGTTGTTTGAAAAAGTTGGCATTGAAAATTGGCTGTCAAGTGGGAAATTTGGGAGTTGAGGTAATCTCAATTTCGTCCTTGGTGGTATGAAAGGGGAAAGAGGGATCAAAGGCATGTTCGATACTATTTCAACTTGCCACGGATTCACTCTTTTCACATGTTTAAGTAACTCAGGCTCATCCCATGTAACCTAAAAAGCATGATATTAGAAGATTATTCGCAGCTGAAACAAAGTTCAAAATGTAATTCGAAATGACATAGTAATAAGCAATAAAAAGAACCTTGTGAAATTCGTTAGTACTAAATACTAATCTAGTTTTCTTTAAACAATTTTATCAGTAAGAACAGTGTTCTACTGTATCAATATTACCATAAACAATATTCACATCAACTTGCTAACTTTAAATGCATCCAAAGTTAAATATGTTAAGGCCCTGAGGGATACATAATGAAGGATAGCAATGCATGTATATGATTATTACCGAATTCTCATGTTAGGAAGCTGCCAATGTATGGTACTGATAAAACTTAAAAGCATTCTGATCTGGAAAAAGAAAATGTTGCAATAATATTATACAAAAAGGAGCTACATCATACAAAAAGGAAAAAACTTCTTTAAAGGGCCCAGCAGAATGAAAACACACCACCATTTCTCAGTACTACATCATAGATTGAAAGATACTATTCTGTACTCAAATATGAACAAAAAAGTTGTCATATTTGACGGAACAAACGGTGTTGTCAATCTCAGATCGCAAAAGGTAGTTGTTTGATCAAATTCTGCCATGCAATAGTGCTATAGCTTTGTTATAGCCACTCTTTGATAACATTTTGCACTAAATAGTGTATGGTGGAGCAATAGTGATTTGTTCAAATTCCACTATACCAGAGAACCATAGCACCACTATAGTCGCTATTTGACAGCGTTGACCAAAATATAAATAACTTCACCGTATTTAATGTTATTAATCTCACATTCATCAATAAAACAAGTTCTCGTGCAAATTAAGTCTAAAGGGTGTATGATAAACATGTCTATACCTGGAGAAGTCTCCACAGAGAATCAGGCCATGACTGATCAGCAGCCTGAACAGAAACAACAGTTCCGATAAACCAACTTATCCTCGATGAGTCCTCAGTTTCAATGGCCATCTTGAACCTCATTCCAGGACACCACCTAATCTGAAGTGCTATTCCAATTAAAGAAGTTTTCACAAAAAACTCAGGAGTACCCGAGCGAGGATAATAAACCACATCAAACGGCTGCATATTAGTACCGAGTCTTGCTGCTTCAATAACTTCTAGACCTTTCGCCTTCCCCCTACCCATCATCCCATCGCTTATTAGTAATCCATTTCCTTTATCATTTCTTCGAAGTTTATTATCTTCCTCTCCTGAAAACGATGTAAATCCTCTGTAAGGTGGCGCAGGACAAATTCCAATTCCACTACCATATTTCCACCCTGACGAAGGATCGACTCCAACATTATTTCGCCTTTTAGCCCTTCGAATTCCAACATGAAGTTCAACATTTTCAGATCTCAAAAACACAATTGAATCCCCAGAAGCAAGTTTCTTGTCACTGACAAATGGACTCCATCCAGTTGTCAACAAATGCCTCTTTGGCGTGCCCCTATAAACATGCCTGAAATGCCACTTTTCACCATGAACATCCTTGGGATAGATGTCCTGAAAAGGAGGATTAGCTGAATAGTCCAAACGAGGAAAAAGCGTTTCGGCACAATATCTAGGACAAGAAAAGCCACCACCGTTGTTTGCATCAGATTGTGTCAAGGTTTTCGCAAAAGATTGATGTTTAACCTTAGTTTCAGACACGTTGATGCCAGCAACACCATCATTATCAAAACTAACCTGGTTAATATTCATAGGAACAAGTCTAAGTTTTGCATACACTTCATCCGTCTCATGATTAGCCATATATCTTATAGCTTCAACTCTACATGGAATGAAAGATGGAATTTTGGAGTAAGCACTGAAATTGACCGGCTCACATGCATGCTCGGCGTGACCCTGAGGAAAGTAGAAGACCTGTGAGTTAACTTCTGGCATTTGTACCATTCCTCCTGCAATGGCATGCCATAGCTGAGGATCCACACTCTTGTTCACATTTTTCAATTTCTTCTTTGACTCTATATTCATCTCAGTTGCACCTGGATTGCAACCTTTTCTTTTTTCTTTCATTGTCAAATCCTGTAAGATTTTTAAAAATTATGCACATCACTATAAATCAATGAAGAATGATAGGGAATGGATTTTCTTTAAATAAAATCCATCACTTTCAAGTATATGTAAAATGCATTACATGTACGAAGTGTTCAGTTGAAATCTCTCAATTTCTGTTAGGATATAGATGATAGATATTACAGTAGTTAGAGAAGTTAGACAGTTTGTTATTTGGATTTGTTAGAGAGTATGTGTATAATTAGGATAACACAAATTTTAGTGAGTATTTATCCCGTTATATTAAAGGCAACTTTATGGTTAACCACTAATAAAGTACGTTTTTGTCCGACTTTTATCCAGACAAAATTAATACCTAAATTAAAGAAAATTTGAATCTAAATATATACCTAAATTAAAGAAAATTTGAAAACTAACTAACTTTTATTAGAAGGATGTTTTTCTATAAAACTTTCTATAAAAGTATAGGGTTTTTTATCCCGTGCCTTACGGATTTTTAACTTTTATACAGTTAAACATTCTATTTTTCATCAATTTCTAATGCATAATTTCTATATTAATTTTCTTAGCATTTCCCACCAATCTAATATCTTTTTTGAAATTTAAATTAAAAGATAATATAAATGACAAGCACAATGAAATTCAATAGTAAATTGTAGATAGTCGGGCATATAGTGTCCGTATTTCCGTCTTTCCACCGGTCTTTAAATAATTATAATTGTGAAGAATATTCTCTATTATAGTGAAATTGTTGAGGATAGATTATCTCTTATTCTATTCTATTTCTTACTAAATTGTTTAGGTATTTCTTTAAAGTTTAAATCTTGGGTTCCCAATAATCTCACAAAATAAACTATTTGGAGATAAATACGTAATAAAAGTAGATAGTGGGTTTCACCATCAAGTGAGCCGAACCATAATTAATAATGTTTTATTTTAAAATATTTTTTACATTTTTGTAACCTTTTTCTAAATAGAACTCAATTTCTTTTGAGAAATGGAGATATCCTAACCGGTAAGCAACACGAACTTTATCATTTTGTTTACAATTAAAACATTGCCCCAATATTTTGAAAATAAGTTTCATATAAAGTGGTGGAACTTGCATGAACTTTACTCGATAAAAAATGATAATCTCTCGAGCCACCCCTCATTAGCTTGCTAGAAGGGTCATTGCGGTAGTATGTTTTGGCTGAAATAAACTACTTGAAGGACTCTTATAGTTGTATTTTAAAAGGTCTGTGAGAATTTAGGGGGGCGGATTGCAAAACCAATTCTAATTTGAGAAGCTTAAACAACTTGGGTTTGTTCCTAATTTTGATACCACAAAAATAGAAACCATAATTTGAATGTTTAATCATCACTAACAAATCTTGATTAATACTAGAAATGAATATGAATATAGACATATTCTAATAATTAACTTTGTAGAAAGTTTTTTTAATTTAGTTTCAAAACTAAAACATCTCACAATGAAGTAAATGATAAAGCAAAACAAAGATCGTAATAGTGATAGAATAATAGTGAAAAAATAAGAACCGGTTAATAAATTGAAAAGAGTTGAAATGAAGAGTTGAGTGTGGGAATCATAACTAAATCATACACTCACGTAGACAAACATTAACTTAGCTTCAGTGTACACAAAAACCTGCATCTACATATTCTTAAACGAATCCTTTTCCATTACCTTGGTCACGCACCTCTTTAACTATTAAGCCAAAATTTGAGGATTTAAACAACTAAAAATCCAACACCGAACATATAATAAATCTCAATATTGTATTCAATACCTAATGAAAATTTATCCAATAATTCCACTATCATACACAAGTCACATTTAGCACAAACCAAAATATTTCAGCTAACAAAAGTCGCAAACAATTTATTAAACACATCAAGAACACCAAAGAAAAAAATCTACCCCTTACCTCAAAGAAGTGAATCTATGTAACAACTATGTTCTTGCTTAAAGGAGTGAGGGAAGATATACCATGGATTGAGTGGAAGAAGTGTTGATAAGTTTACTGTGGCGGCGTATTTATTTTAGAAAGAAAGGAAAAAAAAAGAGTTTACTATATAACTGCACACCATGAAAAGAAGAAATAACAAAAACCCTAATTGCATGCATATTGTTACGAGACAGTCAACACATGAAAAGCACGAGCATCATGATTTCCGGAAGTAACAAAATATTTCTTTTTTTTCTAACGTAACCTTTCTAACGTACAATTTCAGCACTGCTTGTATAAGAGAGACAGCGTATTGTTTTAAAAAAAAAAACACACACAAACCAAACCACTACTTTTTTTCGGTCAAGACACAAACCACTACTTTTTTTATCCAAAGAAAAATAAATAGTTATTGGAGATTCTAGGGTGAGAGATCAATTAAGTCCCTCATCGATGGATCACGAAGAAATTACGGTTGGATTTAATCAATGGATCAGATTTGTGCAGAATAAAATTGAGGGCATCTTTACTTTTTCACACACAATCTCTTCCACCTCTTCTCTTCTTCTTCCTCCTACGTTCCATCACCCCCAATCTTCTTTGTTTTTTTTTTCTCAGTTCCTGATGTCTTAAATAACTTCCAAAATCATACCACAGTTGTTATACCCATTTATCATTATAGATCTACAATATCTGAAACATGTCTTAGTTTTATAGCTATGAAAACAACCAGACTTCATCGAATAACAATCACATCCATTGCTTAAGGTATGATTCAATCTTCAAGGAAATAAAATCCACTTTGGTCAACACCTTTTCAATCTCTAAAACGTACCATAATTAAATTCATGGAATAAAACATGTTTGGTTTTCCTGTTTTGCCTTCTTTTAATAATTATATATATTTTTTGATTGGATCATGCGTGCTCAAACATTTGGTTGAGTTTAGCATTACCATGAAATTCAATCTTATGACTTTGATAACTCTAATTTATGATTTTCAAAAAGATGAAAATTATAAGAAGAATCGATGTACAAGAAAACTATAAGAAATATAATGGAGGATAAATGGTGAGAGAGAAGAACAAGTCGGACTTGGAGGAGAAGAGAGCTGATAGAAGAGAAAGGAAGGATGGGTGATGGAACAAACAACATGGATAGGAGGAGAGATGAGACAAAATTATATGTGGAAAGATGTAGATGTTCTTAATTTTGTTTCCAACAAATACAATCCATTGATTAAATCCAACCGTAATTTCTTCATAGTTCATTGGTGAGGGACTTAATTGATCCCTCACCCTAAAATCCACCTCAGTTAATACCTTTCATTAGATTTATAGCGTACAATTTAGCACTGCACAGCAGCGAAGCTAGTCAATTTTGTACGGAAGTGACCAAATATAAGAAGAAGAAAAATTAATTAATATATTAAATTTAATTCAAAAGAAAAAATCTCAATAGTTTTACTTATTTAAAAGGGTTAAATATGTTTTTGATTCCTACATTTTGCGTGTCTTTGAAGAATAGTCCCTACATTTCAATAAATGTTTTTAAAATCCCCACATTTTTACTCCGTTATCAAAAATAGTCCCTACCGTCAATTTTCTAACGGGACGCTGATGTGGCAATTAGTGGGTCCCATTTATTTTATGATGTGGCAAAAATTTGATACACGTGGATGTATATGTGGCAGTGACGGGTCCCACACATTAAATAAGTGTACATTATTAAAATGATTAATGTTAATTTATAGTTAATTTGATTAATTAACACAAAAGACAAAATTAAAATTAGTTAAGAAAATTGGGGACTAAAACAAGTGCAACAACAATTTTGATCTTCATCTTTCTCCTCTTCATTTATTCATCTAGCTACATAAAGAAGCGAATGTTTATAGGTACAGGTAGATCTAAGTCATCAAAAATAACAACAATAGAATCCTTGATAGTGATACTGATAGTAACATTATTAGGAAAATACTTAGTATATTGAAGTGAAAGAGATTTATCACAAACAACAAGCTCTCAAAGTTTCTTTCCTCTAACATCAAGAATTGGTCTAGAACAAAAATCCAACTCCCAGCTTAATATGCTATCTGGATCAGCTTCTGGATCAAAATAACATGTTTCAGCAATTGGGTCTTCGTTCTCTTGCTCTTCATCAAGTTGTTTTTGTGTTGTTGTTGCTGCTGAGATTTATGTTATGAGACATAACATGTTTGAAATTGAAGTAATTGTTTTGAACTGTTTCTAATGATTTGTTTGTTGGTGGAAGTGGTGAAAAATGGGAATTTGATGATGGGTTTTAAAGAGGAGAGTTTAGTGGTGATTGGGTTGAAAGATGTGATTTTGATTCTGGTTGAGTTGAAGCTTAGAGTAGCCATGATTATGGCTAAGAAAACCTAACAAACCTATATCTGTGGTGGTGGAAGGCAGAGGAGTAAGGGTGATTCGACAGAGATTTTTGGAGAGCAATGGTTTTGGCAAGCTGAAGAGAGAAATAACTTAACGACACAATGAAGAAGAAGAAGAAGAAATTTGGGTTGGGTCATATTACCCATTTCATTCAGCCCAATCATTAAAAACTATAAATAAATAAAAAAATTTTGCCACGTCACTATTCTGTTTGGTGACTGGGTAGAATTTGACGGAATGGACTATTTATGCTAATGGAGTAAGAATGTGGGATTTTAAAAATATTTATAAAAATGTAAGGACTATTCTTCAAAAGGGTACAAAATATAGAGACCAATAACATATTTAACCCTATTTAATATGTAAATTAAAGTAACAACACAAATAAAACTAACAATAGCTATTTAATTAAAAAAATTAGTTCAACAACACTTAAAAAAGTCATATCATCTACAATTGGCCTTATCTATATTTACAATGTGAACATGAAGTGATTTTATTTTAGTTTTATCTTTACAATTTTCATTGCTAACAAAGCTTTCCTTTTAGTTGTTTAAAATACCAAAAATGTCAAAATAAGAAAAAATAAATCGATTAAACAAGTGGTAATTTTTTGAGTATTTTATTTTTCTTAACTTTATACAAATAAACTTATTTAAAGTGGGTAAATATATTTTATTGGGGTAGCTAAACATAAATTGCACTTAATAATACCAATAAAAAGATAATTTTTGGGTGGCCAAAGCTACCCCTCTCTAACACATAGCTACGCCCTTGGCACTGCTCATTTAAGAAGTTAATGTTTAATGTCTATTTAAAACATAAGAAAAACATAAATTTAGCAGTGTTGGTATAAATAAAAAAGGTAGAGTTATATAATTAATATATGATCTAATGACGGAAAAGATCAACATCGATGAAATTGTGAGAAAATTTTCTTAAACACTCCATTTAAAACATGTCATATCACCATATTTGACCAAATATTTGATAGAGGACCAAAATCATCATATTTTAAAATAGAAAGATCAATTTTACAAAATAATGAAAATAGAAGGACTAAAACTGCAATTATAAAAAAAAATTCCACATATTTTCATCATGATCAAAACTTTCTTTGGTTGAATTTTTTAGTTTGATTTTGAAAACTGGTCTGTGAGAATTTGTTGTTGTGTGTGAAAACACCTGGTATTACTCATTCAATCTATCTATCTGATAATACATTCAACAAACAAACTTTTTAATTTTTGTTCTTTTTCTTTCTTCTACTTATTAATTTTATTGGACCTAGGTCAAGCAAGAAAGTTTATTTGCAATACAAAAAATAGAATTATATTTTCAACAATAACTATTTCCTCCATCATTCGATCTAAATAAATGATCAAGATTGTATAAAATTGATTTAATGAATGTATTTTCGAATCAAATCAAGATCAATATTCTTTAGGGTATCTTTTTATTATCACAGATAATCTGAATCCATAGAAAGAAGAAAAAATGTGTTTTAAATTATCAAAAGTTGTCCACATTTCTTTCTTTTGGCTCACTCTTAACGACTTGTTTCTAATTCACTTTGGAGAATTCATACAAAGAATGATGCAACTATGCACCAATTTCCTAACGATCAATTACATGAATGCCAAATAGGTAGATAAAAAGTTACATTAAAAATTGAAACTACAAGCTTAGATCCGTTCTTGATGCTTATTGAAATGGAAGCTGAGTATTGGACTATTCTTTGGAACATGAACCAATTTTTTTAGTGACATGATATAAAATTTCAACCTTACATTGCATATAATACAAGATAAAACAGAATTGGAGTAAATTGTCAAAGAGATATTGGATCTCTAGTACTCCTTCTCTCCCTCACATCTATTCCCAACAAAATTTTGTAACAAAGTAAAAAATTAATGTAAGCCATCTTATATAATCCTAAAGAAAAGGGGAAAATTTTCAAAAATCTTGCTATGGCAAGGGTAATGTGTCAAAATGGTAATAGAGGAATTTGATCATCCAGCTCTACAATTGAACTGGTGGGGTTTTTTTTTTTCTTGCTGATCCTTCATTGTCGCGCCGCTAGTGGAATCCATTAAAATTGTCGACCTCCTAGATTTTCTGATGAAGTCTCTGAAAGAGAAACAAATAGATTATTAACATATATCAGTATATCAATTTCTAGTAAAAGATACTGAATTTTATTCATTCTTACCTGAATGTTTCATCTCTAATGTTTCTCCTGCGAAAGTTTCTTCGCATTGGTTCTTTGCATTCCACTCGAACCTCTCATCAGATGAACGTGTCGGCAGGTCTTGTAGATGAAGATCAGACAAATGATTAGTCATTTTCTTCTCGGAATTTTTATTTCCATCGTCAATTTGTATTGTTTGGCCAAAAAGCACAAGCTGGTGCGGCTTTGCATTATCCAGTTTCTCTAAACATTGTGTAGAAGTTGATACTAAATGAGAGCATGAAACGTTCGCACTGGTGTTCGGATTTTGCAATAACAAGTTATTAGGGACAGTAATCGGCGTTGTAGCTATGTTATTAAACGGTTGTTGGAAACGAGGCTGAAAAAGACCTGCTGGAAATTTATGAAAATCTGGTAAGGTAAGACCAAAATGACCATGCCTGGCTCCCTGCATGACAACAGGAGTAGTTTCGGGTAAATAAAACATTGGAATATTAGGACTTAGAAGGTTGTTTGAAAAAGTTGGCATTGGAAATTGGTCATCAAGTGGGAAATTTGGGAGTTGGGGCAATCTCAATTTCTTCCTTGGCGGTATGAAAGGTGAAAGAGGGATCGAAGGCATGTTCGATACTATTTCAACTTGCCACGGATTCACTCTTTTCACATTTTTAAGTAACTCAGGTTCATCCCATGTAACCTAAAATGTATGACATCAGAAAATTATTCACGGCTGAAACAAAGTTCAAAATATAATTCAAAATGATATAGTAATATGCAATAAAAAGGACATTGTGAAATTCATTAGTATGAAATACTAATCTAATTCTCTTCTTACAATTTTATTAGGTACCAACAATGTTCCATTGTATCTATATTACCATAAACAAATATTTACATTAACTTGCTAATTTTGAATGTATGATAGCGATGTAGGTATAGGATTTTTAGCAAATTCTAATAATAGGAAGCTTCCAATTTATGGTACTGATGAAAGCATAAAAGGATTATGTTTTGGAAACAGAAAATGTTGCAAGAATACACATTCTATGATGGAACAATAGCGATTTGTAAAAATTCCACAAGGCATAAAGTTGACCAAAATATAAGTAAAATCTAACTAACTTCACCGTATTTACGGTTATTATTCTCAAAACATTCATCAACAAAACAAGTTCTCATGTAAATTAATTCCAGAGAGTATATAATAAACATGTGTATACCTCGAGAAGTCTCCACATAGAATCAGACCATGACGGATCAGCAGCCTGAACAGAAGCAACAGTTCCGATAAACCAACTTATCCTTGATGAGTCCTCGGTTTCAATGGCCATCTTGAACCTCATTCCAGGACACCACCTAATCTGAAGTGCTATTCCAATTAAAGAAGTTTTCACAAAATACTCAGGAGTACCCGAGCGAGGATAATAAACCACATCAAACGGCTGCATATTAGTACCGAGTTTTATTGCTTCAGTAACTTCTAGAGCTTTAACCTTCCCCCTACCCATCATCCCATCACTTATTAGCAATCCATTGCCTTTACCGTTTCTTCGAAGTTTATTATCTTCCTCTCCCGAAAACGATGTAAATCCTCCGTAAGGTGATGCAGGACAAATTCCAATTCCACTACCGGATTTCCACCCTGACAAAGGATCGACTCCAACGTTATTTCGCCTTTTAGCCCTCCGAATTCCAACATGAAGATCGCCGTTTTCAAATCTCAAAAACACAATCGAATCCCCAGACGCAAGTTTCTTGTCGCTTACAAAAGGACTCCATCCAGTTGTCAACAAATGCCTCTTCGGTGTGCCCCTATAAACGTGCCTGAAATGCCACTTTTCGCCATGAACATCTTTGGGAAAAATATCCTGAAGAGGAGGGTTAGCTGAATAGTCCAAACGAGGAAAAAGCGTTTCGGCACAATATCTAGGACAAGAAAAGCCACCACCATTGTTTGCATCAGATTGAGTCAAGGTTTTTGCAAAAGATTGATGTTTAACCTTAGTTTCAGACACGTTGATGCCAGCAACACCATCATTATCAAAACTAACCTGGTTAATATTCATAGGAACAAGCCTGAGTTTTGCATACACTTCATCGGTCTCATGATTAGCCATATATCTTATTGCTTCAACTCTACATGGAATGAAAGACGGAATTTTGGAGTAAGCGCTGAAATTCACCGGCTCACATGCATGCTCGGCGTGACCTTGAGGGAAGTAGAAGACCTGTGAGTTAACTTCTGGCATTTGCACCATTCCTCCTGCAATGGCATGCCATATCTGAGGTTCCACACTCTTGTTCACATTTTTCAATTTCTTCTTTGACTCCATATTCATCTCAGTTGCACCTGGACCGCAACCATTTCTTTTTTCTTTCATTGTCAATTCCTATAAGATTTAAAAAAATTATGCACATCACTATAAATCAATAGGGAATAGATTTTAATAAAATCCATCACTTTCAAGTATGTAAAATGCATTTTATGAATGGAAAAGTATTTAGTTGGGATCTCAATTTCTGTTAGGATATAGAATAATAGATATTAGAGTAGTTAGAGAAGTTAGTTTGTTACTTGGATTAGTTGGAGGGCATGTGTATAAATAGGAGAATACAAATCTCAGTGAGTATCTATATCAATATATAAATTCAACTCCAAAGTGAACATTTTTTTGCTAAAATATTTTCTATAATAATTTTTTTTACGATTATATAAAGGCAACTTTAAAGTTAACGGTAAACTACTTTTTGTCCTTTTCACACTTAACACTTCAATTCTTTAAATATAAATACATGGTTAAATTATATAAAATATGAAAACTAA
Organism: Medicago arabica; assembly: GCA_946800305.1. Classification (NCBI taxonomy): domain Eukaryota; kingdom Viridiplantae; phylum Streptophyta; class Magnoliopsida; order Fabales; family Fabaceae; genus Medicago; species Medicago arabica. The sequence goes on from OX326969.1 coordinate 52,939,999, forward strand.
CTATCTTTTAGCTCAACTTTTTTTCACTTACAAAATTTTCTATGACAATTTAATAATATAAATATAACAAACACCAACTCTATTTCTTTAGAGAAATGGAGAGATCCTTACCGGCTAGCAACACCAACTCTAACATTTTGTTGCTCTGACATTGTGGGAACGAGTTTCACATAAAGTGGTGGGATATACTTAAATTTTACTCGATAAAAAATGATAATATCCATACCTCCCCAGTATTGTTGTTTGAGAACTATGAGAATATTGGAGCGTGGATTGAGAAATTACTTTAAAGTGTGTAAAAAACATAGTGTTATAGTTGGTGTTGCTATCACTTTTCTAATGAATTTATTACCTAACAAGCATACAATATCCTAACAAAACTAAAAACACAAGAATAAGTGCTACTTGTCCAGGACAAAACTAGAAATCCCCAACAATAATTCCTATAATTCCTCACCAACGTGATTTCTCAGGTTTAAAGCCCACAATTACAATGGTCCCAAATTTTGATGCAAAACCAATTCTAATTTGAGAAGCTTATTTGTTTTCTTTATTATATATATATATACCGACCAAACTTGGTTTTGTTCTCAATTTCGATACCACAAAAATAGAAACCATAAATTGAATGTTTAATATCACTAACCAACCTTGATTAACTAAGTAGAAGGTTTTGTAATTTTTTTTTAAACTAAAATAATCTGACACTTAAATACGTAAATGATAAAGTAAAACAATGGCAATAATAATAAAGAAAATAAGAACCTGTTAATAAAATGAAGAGAGTTGAAATGGAAATGGATGGTTGAGTGCGAGAGTCACTAGTATCTGTGTCTGCGGAGGAAGAAGAGGAACAAACATCGTAAAAACATGAATAAATAAATATACAAACACAAAAATCCTTAACTGACTTGACGATAAGGTTTCCATTTCCAACAATATCTCCACTAAAATAGTTCAAGTCAAAAAACCTAGCGTAAAACATGTTTTATATGTTAAAAAAACAAGGTTATGTACTTTGGTACGGTGAATGTTGGCGTTCAAATAGGGATTCTATAGAATATATATTAGACACCGATGCACACGAATAAAACGGAAAACAGCATTTTGTGTTTACGTGTTTCTTTTTTTCTTTTACTAACAAAAAAAAGAGAGCAGCATTGTGAGTCAAAACAAACAAAAAAAATACAACTTTGCCACTAATTCTTAGAAGTTGTTACTTCATGAATTAAATATTATAGATGTCAAAATCTACATGGTATTTTTTTTTTTTTATGGCGATATTTTTGAACCTCAATCTTGCATCTATTAGGTATTTTATATGGTATAAATTTGGATTAAAATTAAATAGTCCACATTTCCTTGTTAGACTGGCAAAAATATTAAAATTGTTAGCTCCGATGTCGTGATTGAAGTTTGAATTCGAATTCTTTCACTTACAAGTGTGAATTTTCAATGGCCATTGATGTTTCCTTTATCTATTAAAAAATTGGACTAAATACATGGTGTAGCATATGCTCTCTTTGTCTCATAAATAAAAAGTGTCATGTGACACTTTTTCTTTTTCTTATATGTACAATTTTTTTACGTAAATCTAAAATCATTTAACATGTCTGATAAGTGTTTTTGCATTTTTATTTAACATTGTTAATTTTGATGGGTCTCGTTAAAAAATCAAATGACTTAAATTTGTGCAAAATTTTACATATGGATGATCTATACGAAATAAATTTAACATTATAAGAGTAAAATTTAAAAAATATGTATCGAATAAAAGATATTGAACGGTGTAATATTAGTATAACATTATATCGGTATAATTTCTTTTTGAAAGAATTATATCGGTATAATTTGGCCCCCCTTCTTTCCACAATATACTTAATTATTGAATTTCACTCCACTTAATTTATACACTAGCTAAAATTAATAAATATGGTTTCTTGGAAGAAGCTAAACTAGACCACCAAAATTGGCGGCAGGGATAATCGAACCTGAGACCATGAGAGATGCACATTCCAATATCGCAAGCCAACACCATCAAACCTATCCAAGTGGGTTCAATTAATAAATATGTTTCAGTAAATGATATGAATTTTACAGTTGATAAAAAATTGTCGTATTCTTAAGGCTTAAATTTAGTTTTGGTCCCCCTATTTTGATAAAACCGCAATTTTAGTCCTCCCATTTTTAATTGCACAATTTTGGTATTCTATTTTAGAAATTTTGAGAAATCTATGATTTTGACCATCTAATTATTTTATTTGGCAACCCACTTGGGTTGACTTCGAACTTTGGAGTGTGTTCCTTTCACGTTATAAGTTTGGATTTTCTCTGGTGCCAATTTCGATGGACCATTTAACTTTCTCAACAAAAAAGATTATGATTTGGCAATATACTAGGTGACTTGATGTGAAAACAAAGGGCCAAATTGTCGAATCTTCAAAAATATAGTGTTAAATTGAGTGATAACCAAGTGAACAGAGGTAAAATAAGATCAAAAAATAATACAAGAAACATAGAGTGAATAATTTACAACCACATCGTTGAATTGGATGGTCAAAATTAAGGATTGATATTATTTTTTTAAATAACACGCCAAAATTGCACAATTAAAAATAATGAGACTATTACAGTTTTGCAAAAGTAGGAGGCTAAAACTGGAATAATGGGGGAAGTAAGACCGAGTTATATTACTTTGTAGTAGTTGTCTTTATATGATAACGAGGGATTTCCTGCTATAACTGCGTGACGCAGTTACAACTGTAAACCGTTGGATTAAAATAAGTGGTCTTGATTGATTTACTATGTAAAACCGAAGTTAAATTTAAACCGTCAAATCTTAAATCTACGGACGAGATTTGTTACAGCGTGCAACTGCATGTAATATTTAGAGCAGGAAATCCTAATCCTGAGGGTTTGAGAGCATCTTAGAAGTTAGGGAAGTCATTTGGAGTTGTGATGGAGATAAGAGCTGAGGTCTTGATGGTTCAATTTTAAATTTATTAAAAGATTGTTGAAGCTTTATCAAAGAAGAGTTAATGGATTTTGTAAGAGAATTTCATAGTAATTCAATGTTGCCTAAATCAAGTCATCCAGAAAACAGACCTATTTATATAGTGGGTTGTATGTACAAAATCATCTGGAAAATTCTTGCAAACAAATTGAAACAAGATCATTGGAAATTGATCACAAAAAATCAAACTGCATTTGTGTCTAGGATACAATTGTTAGATGGAGTTGTGGTTGTTAACAAAATAATTCATTTGGCAAATATGAAGGTTAATTTCGAAATGACTTCAAGTTGTATCATTAATCCAACATTGATCTTATATATAAGTAATTATGTATTATATGGATTGTGTCGTACTCTAATTTTTGACCAATTTATTTTCTATTTATTCGTACGTTGATCGTTTTTAGTCGGTCGTTCGCGCGCTAATTCCCGTAATATCTGCTTTTGTTCGTACTTGTGGTCGCATTTATTTTTCGTTCGTCGTTTATTTTTTAATGTCGCTCGCGTATTAATTTCGTAATTTTTACTCGCGTTTTGTGCGTATTTTAGTGTAGCGTAATGTTTGCGTTCGTAAAGTTCATTTTATTCACATCGTCGTTTTATTGTTTTAATTAGCGTAAAAAAGTCGCGTATCTCAGTCGTATCAGACAAAATTTCGGCAGAGAGGTATTTTAAAATACCTCATTTTTTGATTCCGACGGGACATTTTTTATTTTTATTATTTAATTTTCGTTTTAATTATTTATTTATTTATTTAGTTATTTCTTTTTTTTCATTTATTTATTTATTGTTATTTATTTATCAGATTTTATTTTTTTTAAGTCATTATAGTCCACTTGTCAATTTATCATTGGTCCTGTCCAACTTTTTCTCCAAGAAACTGCAGGGGTATTTTTGTCATTGTCAGTGTATCAGTGAACAGTACTATAAGAGTACTGTTCACGCGTCAGAATGGTCCCCCAAGTCAGATCAGTCAGAATCAAGTCAGAAAAGTCATAAATCATCAAAAAACGCAAAAACATTTTCTCTCTCCGAAATTCAAGATCAAACTCATAAAAATCCTCAAGAACATGATGAACATTACATGAACACCAAGAACACCAAAAATCCAGCAACTTTCTCAACTCACCATTGAACCAAAAATCACTAAAACACATACAAACCATCATAATCATTTTCGGCCAACACAAATCAACCCAAAAACCAAATCCGAAAATAACAACTCATAAATCAACACAACCACAAATCTATAACCCACAACCACAAATCCAACAACAACAACACCAAATCCGAAAACAACATCTCAAAACCGAACGGAAAAGTACCAAAACCGAACCGGAGAGCACCATTTTCGGCCAAAAACGAACCGGAAAAGAACAAAACCGAATCAAAGAGGAATAAACAAGGAAAGACACGGCCGAAAAAAAAAACAAAGAACAAGTGGAAGAGGTATCCGAAAAAGAAAGGGGAGTCCGAAAAAGAAAGAAGAATCCGAAAGAAGAAGAAATAAGAGGTAGTTTCATGACTTTTTTTTCATTTTTTGTGAACTTTAAAGTGTAGATCTACGGCTTTTGGGATTTGTTTTTGAAAAACTAAGTTAATATCCATGAAGAGGGGAAGGAGAGGAAGCTTTGGATGTAAAATTTTTTTAAAAAAATAACTTTCTATCTCCGGCGCGGTGGCCCTCCGGCCAACCACCGCGCCGGAGCTCCTCCTCCTCCACCCCCTTCGCCGGCGGTCAGCCCTTCTAGAGAGAAGGGAGAGCTCTTTTTTTGTCTTTGTGATTTTTAGAGAGAGGAAGTTTTGTGAAAATGAAAGAAAAAGCCTTTAAAAAATGTTTTATACTCATTTAATGAGTTGGGGCAGGTCACCCATGGGTTGACCCAGTACCCGCCCCAACTCTTGTACCCATGCCCAGCCCAATTCTGTTTCTGACTGCTGTTTGCACCCCCAATTTGGCTGTCTGCACCCCCTGCATCTTTGTAGTAACTTGTGTTTTTTTTTTTTTTTCAATTTCATGCACCTATCTTTAAAATTAATTCATATAAGATTTAGATTATGTTTCATGCATTTTTATTAGTGTCTTAATCTTCATGTCATGCATTTTTTTATTTGTTTATTTAAATTTTATCCCTTATGTTTTAGTTCATTTTAGGCTTTGAAGTAACATTTCATATATTTTTCTATTTTTGTCTAAAGTTTTAATTATTATGCATTTGTTATTTGATTATGGTTTAATTCCTATCTTATGCATTTTGTTTAATTAGCATTTCAAGTATCATGCATTGTATAGTTTACCTATTAATTTAATTTCAAACTCATGCATTTTTTTCTAGCTAATATTTCCTTTTTTTCGAAAACTTGCGTTTCATATTTTTCTAAATATGCTTAATGTCATGCATTTTATTTGGTAGTTATTCTAGTATGTGATGTTCTTTTTATGCTTAATGTTTCGGTATATTTCATTTTTGCATTATCTCTAGTATAATCTCGTGCATCTTTTAATTTTTTGTTATGTATTTATTTATCATACTTAGTATGTAATTAGGGAATTGATGTAATTTATTTTCGCGCATTATTTTTCTTTTTTTCTTTTGAGACCATAGAATGTATTTAGGGTATGTAATATGTAATCGGCACACGCACTGACACGCGCACCGACACTCCACTTTATTTATCGCTTTATGCTATTTATTTTTCCGCCGTTACGCGATTTCATCGTTAGTTTAGAAAAAAATATTTTCTTCAAAAAATCCAAAAAAAAAATCAAATTCAATTTTTTTTTAAGTAAACCTTGGTTTGTAATCCAAGTGTTTTTCCTTAATCAAATGTTAATTAATTTAATATCCACATTAGACATGGATTTCGTACAATTAAAATTAACCAACTTCATCGTATTTTCTTCTCATGCCTTGAGGCCTCTCATCTCTTCTTAAAATATTTTTTTCAAAAAAAATGTTAAAATCAATTCAACTCATCAAATAAGTTCTTTAGCCGAACTACTTGATTTTGATCCCGATTTATTTGGGTAAGTAGGCAAAGGGTTTCGACCCTTCCAAATCAATAAAAATAACCAAAAACATGCTTCATCTTTCTCCTTTCTTTCACTTTAACTCTTAAACTTTTTTTAATAGGTAAAATTAATTTAGCGCAAGATTAGAGAATAGGTAGAAGGTTCCTATGGGATACCATAGTCGGTTCGGGTGCTTAACACCTTCCCCAATCGAAACCAACCTCCGAATCCAAGGTCTCATAAGGGTTTTTACTCACTTTTCCCCTTCCCGCGAATAAAAGTTGAGAGTTCAATGATTAAAGGTTCAAATCTGATTAATGATTTTGATACCCGAAAATCGCGAGCACAGATTGCCACTTAAAATAGAAATACTAATAGTTGATCCCAATTAGGATTCTATAAATAAAAAGGTTTGATCTCTAAGTCAAATACACTAGCCGCATCGTTATTGTTGACATCACATCATCACAATGAGATAGAGAGAACATCAAAAGAGTTCTCTCGTTGAGAGTGTGCGTTGATCTGGAAGCTCATACCAGATTAACGCTATCCAATAATCATGAATTCAGATACACTTCTGCATACTATCGTTCTTGAAAAGACAAGATATAATTATAGTAGTTGTAAGTCACACATGTTTGAATGCAAATAAGATTCGAAATGTTGACCTTACGATCACAACCAGCGCCCACAAGACTACAACCAGAGGCGGAGCCCTTCATAGGCTAGGGTCCGAAAAATTTAAAAAATTAACGACTATAGGTCCATTTTGCATCGGTTTTAGTGTTCAGCATATCCAAATCTTTGCAAAGTGGTGTAGTGGTCCATCCGAAAAAATTATAGGTCAATTTTGCGAGACTTTAAACAATTTTTCATCGGTTTTAGTTTTCGACGGTTTCAAGAGTGGCATATGTGATTTTTATCATGTTTTTTTTTATAGTGATTTTTGTCATATTTATACTTAGTTGGTTAGTTAGCAGAGGCTTATAAACTCATGGAAACTCCTCTTATACACTATTCCATCATTTTACAGATATAGAAACCTTATTTTTGGTTCATGGTACTGAGAAATATGCACATATATAAGAACATGTTACGGTTTAAAAAATTTCTATTAATACGATTATCGACAGAAGCTTGGTGATGCAACAATACCCATCACTTTAGCTTAAGAAAACTGAAAACAGATTTGAAGTATAGAAGAACCATGTGACCTAACATAACAATAAAATATCCCCTGGAAGTTACGTTTGCAAGGTAGAGTGGTCCTAGACATTTTTATGTTTGCCAAAATAAGCACTGCATGATGCACATTCAACCGTTTATACTAGAGTCAATGACCTAGAACAGCTCTTGAATTAGGGCAAGTTGACTGATATGAATAAAGAGAGTTTTTCCTCTGACCCTACACCCCCCCTCTTTTACTCATTGATTAAATATCAACAGTTGTCAGATTCCTTTTTTAGACACCAAGCTCTATATGTACTACTCCTACAACATTACTTTCACCTTCTATTTTTATGTCATTGTTCCCTTCCTTAGTCCTTACTTTAAACAATATTTGGTGTGTATTTGCTTTTACTTATAAAATTATTAGTATTTTCTAACAAACACCCTTTTGTCAACAACTGTCTAACAAATACTAACCAGGAGATCAAGACTTCAAAGCATGAAAACCAACACAAACCATGAAATTTGGCAACAAATACGTATGTTTGATTGATGTCACCTAAACTATTTGTCTAGAGTTGATCAAATATAAATTTTGTTGCAAGTTTTAACTTTAAACTTATTTTTAGAGCTAAAATATGATAATATAAATCACTTTATTTTAAACTTCATTCTAACCTAATCAAATTTTATTCAAAATCATATTTGACAAGTGCTGATCTAAAAACACACAACAAACATTTTACTTTTTTAAAGGAACACACCGAAACATTTTACATTTGAACAAGAACATTTTACATTTTGAATGTTCAAAAGTTAAAAAAGAAGAAAAGCTCATAATGGGAATTTGTTCCATAGTTTTGTAACCACCTCCCACTTTCCCATATAGCACAGTGAAGGCATCTTTTTCTTTTTTTCTTTTCTAAAACTAATTCTAATAACAAGAACTTCTGAAGGAATCAAAAGGGTATATACACCACCTTGATTAGAGCCGTTGCCTATAATTCCTCTTTGCAATGCCCTCTTCGGATAGAATATGTATTTTGTGTCAAACATGAGCCCTGTTTGACACTGCTGCATGTGATTATGCACTTGTTTGGATATGCGTTTCAACTCTAAATATCAGGTCCCGAGGCTTTTTATGTCGTGAATTTTATGAAGCTACAAATCGTAGCGTGAGCTTAAACGTGCGTTTGGATTGTTTTCACCGTCAAAACAAACACACGCTACATATATAATCAATTTTATTTTCTTAAATTATTACGAGTGCTTACATGCCAGTGTTAGTATTATGTCTAGCGTGCATGCGCTTCATGTATCTCAAAACCTATAGCTCCATTTGTAGGAAGGAAGTTCTTTCAACCACTAGCAATTGTTAGAAGAAACCGGGGACCAAAGATAGCTATTGTATTGTCTTCAGATAGATGCATGTGCCACATGACCCCTTAAACTTTTCTTTGAATACCATGTTGCCCTTGCAAACACATGGCATTGTCTCATTTGTTGGAGAATAAATGGCCTACAAAATTCAATCTCTTTGTGCAACATGAATGAGCCTAGGAAGAATACTATCAAAATCCAAATTCCACTTCCACTATCATGAAATTGGCCCCGTTCACCTAGTCCCTCTCTTGTCTCTTGTCTTTAGTTCTCTGGACCTTTTGAACTCTAAATTTAGTTACTTCGTGACAAGCCTTGAACATCACTGTCTTATAATCGGTCCCATTCTTTATTATTGACACTTACCAATATTTAAGTTGGACCATAGTTCAACACATTTCCACCATCAATTCATGTACCATGTATGTCCCAGTTTATATCTTAATTAAACTCTTATGCCTTTTTTTTTTTTTTTTAATGAAATATGTTTCTGTTTTTGGTACTTAACACTAATGGTTTTTAAAAACAGGTATGCAACCAAAAATTTAGTTGCAATATAAAGTTTTTCTATTTATCTGCAACTAAATTGAAATCAAGATCAAATTGTTCGTGAGAACTCAAATTATCATGATTAAAGAATAACTAGTCAAACTTTATTTACCTCTCCGAATTCCAAATTACCAGAACGCTCATCCTCGAGAACTAGAAGGTTAAGACAAAAAAAAGTACATTGCGCTTGTAAGTTGTAATTGTCATCGCAACAACGGAAATTGGCAACAATATACTATAATATTATCAAGAATTGTGATACAGCCATGATAACAATTTAAAATCTTGATCAACACAAAAGATGAGGATGACTCTTAAGGCCAGTGAAATAAAAACTACTAATCAACATTGAATAATAGGTTAAGAAGAGAGTACTTACTTACAAGTTACAACTTTAATAAAATCAAAGTTTATAACAAGGTACTAATAAGTAATTTAACTTTCATAGGTTCAGGTCAATCACAGTAATTTACATAAGAAATTAAAGGATTAAATAAAAAAGCAGAACACTGATAGTTGAAAATAGCTTCTTTTTCCACCTCCAAAATTCTATATCATATGGTCTCATATTCCGTGCAAGTTTGAAGTAAACATAGCTAACAGCTACCTTGAGATGTCATAATCTTGAGGGTATGCTAGCTGCTGTTCCATCTGCCAGCTCAACTTTGAAGCAACACCCTCATGACATGGAACATACTCCTGTAAATTAATTTCAAATCTTATAGTAAGTAACTGCATAATTTTACAGATGCTATAAATGAGCTTATTGTGTTAAACTTTTTTATTTCAATTTACAAAATTTTCAATTATCAACTTATATAGTATAAAATCACTTAATTCAAAGAAACATCTGTTTGATGTGACTTTTCTATTGAAATATCAAAGAAAGTGATTTCACATGAGACATTTGCTTCAACTTGTGAGAATCAGATTGAAAAGGAGTTGTAACTGTAATAATGCCAACAAACCCTTGCAATAACTTCTTGGATAAACTAGAGGATATTGGACTGATTAATACTTTTTTTTTTTTTTTACAATGGACTGATAAATACTTTATATGTCAATTTTTGTTTCATTGCAATATACCTATAGTTTTTTGAGTTAGGACAAATTAGTTACCTCTAATTTCTTAACTAACTCTTTTGCAGTTGGTGCTGATACAATTATGTGACGAGCATTTGGACTAATAAACCCTTCTTCCACAGCTTTGTCAATGAATGACAACAAGGAGTTAAAGTATCCATCAACATTTACTAATCCAACCTACAAGTTTAGAATTTTAAGCCAGATTAATTCATAAATCATAATAATACACATAAAGATGTAGATTCTTCAAAATTGGACATGTTAATTATTACCGGCTTGTCATGAATTCCAAGTTGAGCCCATGTTATGACTTCAAGAAGTTCCTCTAGAGTTCCATATCCACCTGCATAAGTTAATTCATAAATTTCAATATTGAGAAACATAAAATAGACCATCCATGATTATAATCTGAATTGTAACATCAATGTTTTTTAGGTCTATGTGACGGCAATGCGACTACAATTGAAGTTACATCAAACACATTTGACTGCAATTCTCGACAATATCATAGACCGCAATGCGACCTTGATTTAAATAAATCCTTGGTATTTAGTTAGTATAGTATCACTTTGTGTCCAAATGTAGCTAAGGATGTGGCACTGTCAGGGGAAGGTTATAATTATAATTTATATAAGTCATTCCTTGGGAATCAATTTTCATAGGAGGATCCCAAGAAAGAGTGATTGAAAACTCTGTCTTTGCGTGCCTCCACTCTCTCTGTCACTAATTTTCAATACTGAAAATAAATTACTTAGGAATCAAAATGATAAATAATATAACAACTAGTACTAGCAGTAGAAAGGTTATTGAAAAGGATCAAACAATGTCAATGTCAGGTGCAGGTGCTAATTGGAAATGTTAGCTTATGAAAGTTCCTTTTCTTTACTTTCCCTCATTATCAAATGAAGCAAGATTTGTAGAATCACGCCACTGTTCAAACAAAAGTAGTGGAAAAAATGGCATATAACCTGAACCATAGTTGATCAGAACAGCAGAAGCTATGATTTTCAGTCCAATATTTTATATTTTAAGGGATAAGGTAAGGTAAGGTCACTATCATTATTCATTATCAAGTAAGGTTTGAAGGGTTGTTCTTCCTTATTAATCATAAACATTGGAATGTGTGAAAGAAAGCCATGAAAGTTGTTTAGGAATTAGTAGTAGTTTGAAGCAATGAGAAAAGAGGTACATAACATGATTTAAGGCACTTTCTTGTTAATATAATTAAGAATTTCATTTATTGTCTTCAATGAATGGGCCACGGCCACGCTAGTCAAAGTTATTCATTACTTATGGTTGTGACTTCCAAATCAAATCAACAAAAACATTTTAAAAATGAAAGATGAAAAGGTTTAGCAAAGAAATAAACCCCACAAAACACAACAATATTTGGACTAGTCTAGAAAGTTAAACAACTTTACTAGACAAAAAGAAACCATTCTGTCTAAAAAGCAACCAAGTAAACAACAAAAAATGGATATGAAAATGTCGGTGAAACAATTGTTTTTTCAAAGGAATCAAACAATGAGATATGGTAATTTCTTCACGCTATAACTAGAAAATCACACACAAATTGCATGCTCTAACCTGGTAAGGCAATAAAAGCATCTGAATGCTTAGCCATCTCAGCTTTCCTTTGATGCATATCAGCAACAGCCTTAACTTCTCCTACTGTTTCACCAGTTAGCTGCACAATGACATCAAACCAAACACATAAACGCAAAATCGGGTCAACAAAAGTTGATGCATCTGATTCAATTTAAACTAGACAAATACCTCTCGAGGCATGAGTGTCTTGGGAATAACTCTGCAACAACAGACAATAACAAAAGCATGGTAGTTACTCATTGACCAAGTGTTTATTTTTATTGAGATAAACAAAAATGATGATGAAAAGAAAAAAAAAGTGTTATATACCCAATGACATGGCGACCACCATCATGAACAGCTTGAGAAACTAAACCCATGAGACCAATGCTTCCACCTCCATACACAAGATCAATGTTTCTTGAAACCTTCACACAAAAAATATAAAATAATAAACCAAATAATGGTGGTGACTATGATGATTATGAATGATGTCAAAAATGAAACAATGAATGACCCATGTGATGAAAGAAAAACATTTACGTTAGTACAAGTACATTTTTAACTGTTACTTTGAAATGCAAACAGTGAAGGTGTAAAAAGCACAAAAAATGATTCTTCAACAGACAGCATTTTTTAGTCCGTACAAATGTTTGGTTCATAGTGATGCTTAACTAAAAACCTTAATATGAAACAAAAATGGAGATTCCAATTTAATTAAACACTTTGATTAATGTTTTTGGTCTTCAAGAATGACCAAATACAGAGTATATAACCTTACAAAAACTGAAATTCACTATAGAAGCAGAATAATAAAGATGTCATGTCACATCATAGTGTTAGTTGAATTTATCTCAAAAAGAATTTATTTTATGAATATTCTCATAAGATCCATATACACCATTTCAAAAAAAACTTAATATGTGTATGTAAGTGTTTATATACATACCAATTCATTGCCAAGGTTCATGGCAGCATCTTGGTAGGTAGTTTTCTTACCAGGACTACTTCCACAGAAAACACAAATTCTTTTGAACTTTGAAAGCCTTATCTCACCATTGCGTGAGTCCATTTGTTAGTTGGAATAAAAAGGTAACTAACTAGGTGGTTAGTTAGTTTGTGTATAACTTAGTAACAGTGAAAGAAAAAGAAGAATGAGTATCTCTATGCTTGTTTGCTTTGTTGCTACTACTACTCTTTGGTTTGGTGTCTCATCTCATCTTATGTCTTTATATATAAACAGAATTGGTCTTCGCACGTGACTGCCTAGGTAGCACGCTTCTACTACTATTGTATTGTATTAGGCTATCACTTATTACTTAAAAACTAAGAGAGTATAGAAATAAATTTGATTTTTTGGTATAATTTTAAAGTTTAGGAATGTTGGTTTTAAGAATTCAAAACATCAATGAATATTTCATGAGTGTTTACAAAAGTTTTTATATTGCTAACGAAATTTGAATTAATTTTTCTTTGAATATGAATCACGTTTTTATTAATTAAATTGACTTTTTCTTGGGTTATTGAAGTTTCCATCAACATTTAGTAGTATTGATCTTTGTCGAGGAATTTGTGGAGCATATAAAGTAGATTCTCTCTTTTCAAGTAATTATTTTGTACGTGAGATTGGAGATCAAACATCTGATCACTTGTTTAAAGAACTCAAATTACACTAATATATTGGTGGTCAGCTAAATTGACTTTAGTTGGTGATAAATTTGCCTTTCTAAAACTTATTTTAATATTATTTTATATAGGTTTTTTGGAAGAAAAAATAATTTAAAATATAGTTATCAAAATAAAGTTTTAAACTCGATAAAAATTACTTTTTTGTTGCTTTTAAATATTTAAGTTATTGATTTGTAGGTTTACCGACAAATAATCAAAAGATATCAAAGAGGTATTTTATTATTAATGAATTTTTGACATTATATGCTTTTCAATGTTCACATCTAGGAGATAAAATATGTGTCTCTTGTTAATTTTTTATTCTTTACATTCCCTTTCACTAACTTAAGAGTAAAGTCAAAAAACATGCGTTGTGACATTGTCTCTTCTAATTGTTCAACATTAACGTCAACTGAAATTTGATATAGGGCACATGCCTGGTCATTTGTAAAATATCTCCGTTATGTTTTCACAATGTTTCATGTTTCTTTGTTTGGAATGGTGTTGTATTTCACTCCTTTCTATTCAATTTTTATGTATAGTGCATTGAATCATCGTGAAATAGTTTTTTTTTTCTCATTCAATAAAATCAACATTAGAGGATGTTAATGCATTGAGTAAAAAATATGATTTTAATGCATTTACTCTTTGTATACAATACGTGGAATTGACAAAATTACTTGTGTGTTGTGTCACGCGACAAATGGTGAAAGGTGTTTCATACTTTCATGGTAGTGAGGGATGATATTAGACGACAATGTAACAGTGAAGGTATTGGACTTGGGTGGCAACGATGTAGATAAACTCACGGTAGCTATAGCATTGATAATGATGCCAAATGGCAAACCAACAATGAGAGTGCCAAGTAGAGATGGTGACAGAGGCAATGGTCGATACGTGGTGGTGAAGGATTTCGTGTACTTTAGGATTAAATTGATAGTTTTCTTTTCTTTTAAAAAAATTGTTACATTTCATATAGTTTAGAGATCAAAGATTGTCTATTATATTATATAACTCTGGAAGTAAATAGTTTATGTTAAGGGTCTCTCACTAGATGAGAAAAAGCTTAAAAATATTTTAGTCTTATAAATCAGTTTTGTAGAATTGAATTACGTCCAAAAAATTATAAGATGGTATGAAAGCATATCCAAAATCATAAGAGTGAGTGTGGGTGTTATGAATGAATCTTACATTGCATAAAATAATGTCTAGACATGTATTAATAAGTGGCGGCAACCCATATCTTACAAATCAATTTTATAGAGTTGTGTTATGTTTAAAATAAAACTCCAACTAGATATTTGAAATGTAACCTGATTAATACAATTCATGTGGTCCAAAGTATCATGAGCAAGTTCTAATATCATTTTAAAATTTGAGTTGAACTTGACACAATCTTACAAAATTAATTTATATAATTAGAAGTGTCTTTCTTTATAAACTCGTTTCAAAACTAATCTTTGTTCTAAAACTTGGATTTTTCTTAATAATTTATTCATAACTAATTTGGCTGGCACATTGGCTTCACAAGATCATGAAAACTTACTTTATTTAATTTGTGTTATCTTGGCCAACAAGTATGTTTTAAAGTTAATAGCATATTTTACTAAACTGAAATGAGCACTAGTGTCTTTCAGTTAAAAAAATTAGCACTGCTTGGTTCAAATCAAATACATTGGTACCTATTAGGTGTTTATAGAGACAATTAAGTTACTACTAAAATATATTTACATTTTTTATACTCTAATACATTACTTAAATCCTATCTATTTCATGTCTATACTTGTGTACACTCACTCTATGTGCACATATCGACTAGCTCAAAGTTTAAACAATCTTCATTTTCTTAAGCCCCCTTACCTAGTATATGTATGTTTATATATTTCCATATTGTATTTTGTCGTTATATCGTTGGGTTCAAGTGTGAATGATTAGATTTAGACACACCTTGATTACGAGTATACAAAATCTTGAATATTTAAAAGATGGTGACTCGTATATCCAATGTTTTTAAGGTTTTGTGTGGAGATGTAGATCTCGATATATCGGTAGTCTTCAATCATTAGTTTGTTGTTGTTCACGTTGTTCTACCCAACAATAATTGATATTAGAGTCTTGATTCAACTTGATGGGCAATCATGAGCTGATCTTAGTATATAGGATCGTGATGTAGTCTAGAGGCTCGATGTTTTGATGGTCAAAATCATTAATTTATTGTTGCTTCTTGCGCTTCTTCCGACTCGCAAACAATAATGTCTTTCATTACACTATTTTTTTTTTCTTCTCTCTCCTTGATTTCCAATATTTTACTTTAAATCCTCTTTGTCATAACATTTAAAGGTCGGCAGAAAGATGTGCATGTCTCTCTAACTCTTGTGGGCGAGAATTTGAATCGTTTGTATGCGAAAGATTCTTGGTCTAAAAGGAGTTTGGAATGGTGGTAGATTTGAGGTCACATTCACTTATGGTACCAGTCCACTATTGCCCTTATCTCTTGTTGAATGAGAAACTTTTTTACCGGGTCATGAGAATCATTGAATTCCACCACCTGAAAAATTGATTATGTGTGTGGTGAGTCTTGATACTCGTGATATAAACCAATACAACTCTCACTCTGAATCCTCTCCACCCTTTCCACTTGTTTTGCTCTGTATTGGTCCTTTACTGCTTGGTTCTTTAGCCAAAAGTGTGTGGAAGAAATCATTAACATGGCTTTATCTGGAAGAGGACTTTGTCAACACAAAAAGTGATTTCATCCATGACTTTTCAACCAACAAAAATAACGGTATACTAGTAAAAATGATGAGAAATAATCCTTCTAACCACCATAAAAGAAGAAAAGAAAAGAAGAAAGTAAAACATAATTCTATCCTCAAAAATGAAAAAGCAGAGTGGGGATCACCAATGTCTTTGATTCACCCTGCAAGACCTCAACACCATAAGAATTTTACCATTGTACAGTTTAGGACATCTGCCGCCGCATTATAGATGCAATAGTCACACTAAATTTCTATCTTGGTCTTTTTGAAGAAATTTCTATCTTGGTCTTGGTTTGAAATAAATGTATTTTTTATATAGACAAATGTTAATTTATTTATGTTTGTTTTTGTTTAATTTCCAGCATGTAAACCCTAAACCTCATGTTTAGTTCTCATTTGGTATTCCTCGACTCATCATCCAAATTGTGTGCTTGGGACTAACTTAAAAGGGAAATGCTGACAAGTTTCGGCATAACACTCTTTAACGACCTTAATAGATAAAAATTTATGTAAGCATGTGTATTCGACGTACAAGTAGGTAGTGTTGCATGCATTTTATTTTTATTTTTTTTTACATTAGTGTGTTTGTGATATTGAAATGTATAAAGTAATATTGCTAATTTGGCTAATACTTATTTAACCTTTGCTTGGTTCTTTGGCGATATTTTCGCATTTTCACAAAACTACGGAAAGACTTTCGCATGAAGGTAGAAGTTGCATTTTATAGCTTCTTGAAATCACGGTTATTTTTCTTCAATAAATTTGCCGATGTGCGTCTCTTGCCACCAAAGACACACTTAGTCTTTTTTTAAATGATTTAGAGTACTCTTTACAGAATTTGATCTAACAGCTATGTAGCTGTTACACATGTGTATTTGATTAGGTTTAACTCTACGGTCAATAATAATCGTAACAAATAAAATTTGAAAAAAATGTGAGAATAATATAATTAATTAATTTTCTTGAATGGGCACTCCTGACAACAAAAAATTCTCATTTGGTTGGTGATGCAAATTTTGTTTATAGTGAAACAAGTTATGGGTAATCTCTGATATTTCTTCAGTGATATTGAGCATTGTGCATTGATGATTGAAAAGAAAAATGTAAATGGGTAATGTCTTATTGTACCTTGTAGCCTTATCTACCTTCCCTAATTCGACACCATTGTTGTCACATAGGAAACATTTGATTATTAATTTACACGCTTCTTTCCTTTCCCCATATTCTTTCTCCCTCAATTCTTCAACCATCTTGTCCCTAATCCCATTATTTGTCTCTCTTTCACTCACTTGATTCCATTCTCTCCTCTCTATTACCTCCGGGTTTTTTTCCTTACATTCCAATGACCCATAACATTCAAACCATTCTTGTAAAAACATATGTATTTTTCTATACAATGAAATTATGAATATGTTATGTGTCATGCGTTAGGCATAATATACACAACAGTTTTGCGCAGGGGCGGATCCAGTCATTTAGTGCATGTGGGGGTAAAATCTAACTAAGTTACTAACACTTACATTTGTTACCGACAAAAATAAAGCCAACTTCAAAAACTTCAAGACTTTACATAAGTAACTCCGTTGGACACCAAATGAATCGTAAGAGGAATTGTGTTGTTTTGACACAAAAAATTGACATTGAATTTCAACAGAAAATTCATAAGCTAACAAAACTTAAATAGGTGGTTGATTAAATTTAGAAGATGGTTAATAAGGTATGACAACTTATTAATCATCCATCCAACACAATTAACCACAATTTATTAGGACTTTAAATATGCATGATTTCCATTATAATCATCCAAATTTTGTGTTAGAAAATACATGAATTTATATTTTATAATATACATTATATATTAGTAAAATAAATAAATATATATACACACACATGATATATATTGATCACAATTTGTATTCAAATATACACCAATAAATTATGGTTAATAACATTGAAAATTGCGGTTAATTATGTTTATATAGATGGTTATAATAAATTGTGACACCTTTTACAATTTATTAGTCATCTACTAAAAAAACCGTGAATTTAAACTTCATTAACCACTTAAATTATTGTCGAATTTTAATGTCAAATTTATTTGTGTGTCCATGTCATTTTTCTTTTTAAAAAGAGGTCGAGAGTTCAAACAAACTAATATAATCACCAACTTATTGATATTTGCCTATAAAATTAGGAATAATCAACAATTTCTTAAATGATATATGTTATGGGGTATAGTTATGACTTATGCATAAATTAATTGTTGATATTTTGTTTGTATCTGTTTTGACAGGATTATAATGACAAGAACTGAACATCCCATGCCTTTAAGCTAGTATTGGTTGTTATGTTGAGTTCCAATCCCAAAATAGCTTCTGGCTGTTCTTGTTTAGCTTTATTATCATTTGTCTAGTTCTTGTCCTCCTCTATTTTGGATATTATAAACGCATAATCACTCTTTCTTAATTGGGGAATGAACTTATGTATAAAAATTGAAGCGAACCCCCTGCATGCTTGCACGCGCGTTTAAAGCATGTTTTTGTGTGTTAGTGCAAAATGGATCTTAAGTGCATTGCTTGTCTTATTATCTAAATATGGTAGTAACAAACTAGTACCAAGTAACATGCATGATTAACCTTAAGACCGTAGAAGAACTACTAATTAATTAAGGACTTAAGGTGATTTGTTAATTAATATAAAGGACAAGGAATTCAACGTGTCTAGAAGAAGGGTTGCATTTGGGTGTCTTTAGTTTTGGTGTCATTGGTGCATTTGTTCATATTTCTCTCTTAAACATTCATTCTTTCAAATCTAAATAATTTATTTTAATCATTCATCAATTATTTTCTTTCATCTAATTAAAGTGAACTAAAAGCACCCAATGACACCGAAGCCAAAGACACCTAAGTATTTTTCCTAGTACTATAATCCTTTTTAATATTTTTAATATTTTTTATGTGCGTTAATCTTTCGTTTCTCGTGAGAGTGGGACTTTAGTAATCCTTCTGCCCATATTTAATACGAGCATCTATTTCTTACATTTCTATGAAATTGATTTATTCTAATATAATTTATTAATTAGTGTCTGCAAAAAGTAAAGATAGAAGTTACTTCAATAATCACCCTTCTCTAGAGACATCAAATTTTTTGACTCTACAATATGAGTTTCTATTTAGCTTGACGCTAAATAAGACGCACAATATTGTAGTTGTTTAAATTAAAGTACTTTTGATGTGAACCAGATATCTTATGTGTACAACTGTATCAACTAGCTAACTTATCATCTAGCATATGTCCAAAGAAATATATATGACATGTCCGCTATAAGTTCATATGTTGTAAGTTAACCTATTAGCGATCCCGTATTTTTTTCAATCATAGTCTATATCTTGCTTATGTATTGTGAAATTCATTAAAAACAAGTGGGAAGTGTTTATGGAAATCCAAGAAGTGAAATTCATTAAAAACAAGTGGGAAGTGTTTATGGAAATCCAAGAAATAGAGTTAGTGCTGCATTAGGAAACCAATAGTTCAGATATTTCGATTATGAGTAGACCTAATGTAGGCCAAGATAAGACAATAGCAGCAATATAACGCTGTAAAGTGTCTTACAAATTGGTGTCACAAAATCGTGCACAACATAGATAGCCAGAAAAGAAACTAATGGGGAACAAGTTGATGAATATGTGAAGCTTATACAGAGTGTAAATGTATGTGAATGCCAACGAACGTGTGTAATGAAGTTATCTAAAACATGATAGTGTTATTGAGCAAGACAGTGTCATTCATCACCATCTAGTACTCCCAACGCCCGACCTATTTCTTTACTGTTTTCATTCATTTTCCAATGCTTATCTTTTAAGCCATGATTTCTCCATAACTCTCTGGCTTTTCTCTGCTGTGAAGAGTATGGTGAAATAATGATAATTAATTATATATTTAAGGGCCAATTTCGGCGGGCAAGTCCATACAGAGCTTTGCTCTGGCTTAGAACGGGGCTCCCATAAGTGGGCGGTGGGATTGGTCCTCTCGGGTTAGTCGGTCCTTTGATCAGATACCGAGTTTTTGAAGAAAAAAAGTTATATATTTAAGGGCACCACTAATATACCTTGTTTGATTATGTAATATATATAAATGATTTTGATTCTAAATTTTATGTAAATATGAAATCAAGTTATGTGTGTTATTGAAATTGGTTAAAATTAACATTTTATATGTTACTTAGGTGCGAAAATATTTGTTTTGTTCGGAGTAATACTTACTTCGGCACAAGCTCAAATAAAAATATTTGGACACACATCCAAAATAAAAATAAAAATAAAAAAGGATAAAATTGAATGATATCAATTGATGTGACCATATTATTTCTATTTAATATTTTTTATTTCATGTGAACGTGTCAGAATAATATTGATTTGAGCTTATGTCTATGGAAGGCTTCTTTGTTCCGACTTCAAGTCTCTTGCCCCACTTTTATTAGGTATTATTCGTTTTGGATTTTGCATTAACCCTCAAAATAATTTCAATAATTAAAAAGTATTTTGGTGAATAGACAAGTATAGGTGTTTATAAACTACGGTTAATCTCAATTTCTAAATTATATATGATTTTTTAGTGTGTTGAAACATGTCTCAATGACATAAGAAATAGTTCTTGCTAACAAGTGTGCTTGAGACACTCTTTAAATATTTTTAATTAAAAAATTATTCTTTAAAAAGTCTAATATTTCAATTCTTCATATACTAAATACATAAACTTTCATAAAACTTACTATTTAAGGCTTTTTAAAACTGAACATTTCTAAATTATAAAAAAAGATATATGTACAACTATTTTATAACAACTTTTGAAACAACTCTCTCTAATACTTTCGCTATATTCTTACTCTCTCTATTGCTTAGGTTTTTGTATCAATACCTGCATTTGTTTCTATATCTTTAGTTGCTCGCATACGTGGTCTTTTTGTTTGTAAAATCTAATAAAAAAATAAGTTACTTTCCGGTGAGCTTAAATCAAGGGTTTTGGACTGTCAATATACCTCTAAGGCTCGAATGCCCTCTAGAAGGGGCCCCTAAAGTCTGGGCGCGTTCCCCATTGATCAAGCCCCTTAGTAAGCACCTACAACATTGAGCAATAAACCTATACAAACAATTGGCCTTGTAAATTCATCATGTTGCCTTGTCCCTAGACTCGTACTTGGGGGCTGCGGACAGTCAATATATTCATAAAGGCTCGAATACCCTCTAGAAAGGCTTGGGTGCCCTCCAGAATGACTACTAAGGCCTAGGCGCGTCCTTTCAGAGGCGCTACCTCAACTAGCTTTAGAAGCATCTAGAGCTTAGTAAGATTGACTTAAGGCCTAACTTGCTTGGGGCTTAAGTCACGTGAAAATAAGCACACAAAGGACTATAAATACCCCTCTTAGAATCATTCTCAAGGCGTCACGAAAATAGACTAAACCCTAATTTCTAATATTGTACTCACTGCAAGTACAAGTTTTAATAGCCCTACTCTTGGAATGGTCAAATTTTACATAGAGAATGTGTATTTATTATTTTGACATGAATTTGTTTTTTTTAGAGGATTTTTACACGAATTTAAATTGTATTCTTAGGACAATTTTTTAAATTGAATCCTTAAACAATACTCTTTAGACTATAACATGACTTATTGTAAATTCATAATGAGATATAAATGATTCATTCTAACCTTGCATTGCATGGTGGTGTGCATCTCTAATAAAATGAAGTTCACGTTCACAATTTGATTCTAGTTCAAATTTTGCATAATACCGCTAATTTTGTAAAGACTGTAATGATGCATAATGATGAGGGTTGAATGAGACTGGAAGCATCATATCATGTAAGGTAATGGTTGGTCAGATTCTGAAGCACTCATTCATGTATGTGATATTGTGGTGTTCTTGCTAGCTACCACAAAACTATGTCCAGTAATATAGTAACCCGTATAAGTATAAACACGGCATAATCACTTCTTAGTTGCCCAGTGTTTCTGAATTCTGACACACACTCAGCCCCTCTAATTTGAGTGTTCCGAATCTTTTTGTTTTTGCATTTTATTTATGTGCATATTGGAGACTTGTTATGTATTTTTGTTTTGGTTACCTCTTTCCCCCAACAAGATGCGACGTTTTATGGTTCCACATTAGTCCTCATGTCTACTTAAATTTCCAGAACTTTCATTTTCATTGTCTTCTTTACGCAAAAATCATCATCATAATTCATACCAAAGAATATTCCCAGTTTTTTACAACAAGAATACAGTGAGTGGGAACATATGTGGGGAGTAAAGTTTGACAAACGCATTTTTGTAAAAACTAACCATTTAATGTTTTCAAAGAGTGTCCCGGAGATACGGTGAGGTTTACGTTACCCTTTGTTGAATTAGGGGTAACTTACCCTTAACGAGAAATATGATTCGATTTTGAAACGAAAAAAAGATGGAGATCACATATTGAATAAATGAGGTAAAGAAATTCGATGTTATTGAGATGAAAATGGTAATTAATTATAAGAAAAAAAACTATCAATGAGGCGTGCATTACCCACTGATGAATAGGGGTAATATACCTCCGATGACAACTATGATTTGATCTTAAAACGAAAGAAATGAAAATTACATATAGAATAATAAAAAAGTTTAATGTTCTTGAGATGAAGATAGCTCATTGTAATAATAAAGATAAAGAAAATGAGTTTTTTTTATTGATAGAGATAAATTACCCTCTATTCATCGAAAGGTAACGAAGGAAAACTGATAGACACTCATTATCATTTTTCTAATTTTAAAGCTTATTTTTTCTCTCAATTTTATCTTTATTATCATAATTGAAAAAACATCTAATAATAAAAGAAGTGGTCTAACCATGATTTATTTATTTTCATACAAATCATCTAATTCACAATTTTCTCTAAAAAAAATATAATTCACAATAAACTTTTTTTAAATGGATAATCATCCGGTCAATTTATAAAATTAATAAATAGAAATTATTATTTAGCTGTCCCAAACCATGACCAACAGACCACAAATGGATCGCCACCCTCAAATCTCCATTTGTTTTTATTTTTAAAGTAATTTGATTCTGTTTTTTTTAATGAATTCGATTACTTGCATTATATTTGCTTTTTTTTTTATCCTTCATAAAATAGATTTTATGTAAGGTGATCCAATGAACTTGAAAAAAAAAATGGATGAATCGCCAACAATTCTAACTATCAAGATGATTTGAATTGGAATTAGTGTATTTTTGTTTACGTGGTGCGACAAAAATTGATTTTGAATGAGCTGATGATAAAAGTACTCTTTCTTTTTCTGAAGAGTTTAATGATAAAATTTACACACATAAAATATTGAGAAGTAGATAATTGTAAATTTGAACGCACGCCTCAGCAAGTCACATATTCATGCAATATTTTATCATTTGAATTATACTTATGAATCAAATTAAAAGTATTTTTTTACTTACCATCTTTTTTCTTCCTTTTTCTACACTTTTATTTACCTTATTACCAACAGAAATGATGGCAGTTGTTTTATTTGGTCATTTGGTACCTTTTGACCTTGTTTTCTAACCAATATAAGCATGAGTGATTAGTTTTCAAGTGAAGCAAAAACTGGCTAATGGGTCATGTTTTTCAAAAGTATGTTTGGCTTCTGAGTCTTACTTTGGAGCGTAATTACAGATCAAAGTGGTCCATATGGATGTGATGTGAAATGGGGTTTCATGTGAATTAATGATAGACAGGGTAGTTAAGGTTACAAATCAACCTTTTTTTTGTCTACAACTCTACTTCAACGACCAAAAGGACAATTTACCTTTTATTTTGTTCCTTTATACTCTCAGAATCCTATGGACCCGCATATATTTGAAAGAGTTAAATTCTTTTCATATTAGTTTTCGGTAGGTTAGGAACAAAATTATAAAATATTTATCGTAAAAGTCACCATTATTTGTGTAGGAAATATAATATATAATTAATACAAAAAAAAATAAAAGATAAACTCTTACAACTCGCCACCCAATGGAGGAGGTTTCTATTAAACTCCTTGTAGTAATAAATTTTTTATAATTATGCATAGTAGCGTGGCGATACTTTAGTATACAAAAATTGTTATCCATTGTATATAACCATTGAACTTTGAATATTTATTTTTCAAGAATGTTTACCCAGCTTAGTTGATCAAATTGCTAGCCTCAAATCCTCCTTATTGTCCTCGTAAGCTTAACTCGGTTGGTAGGAACAATGTATAAATATATGGAAAGTCTGAGGTTCAAACATCGGCCACCATAAAATAAAAATCCTCCTTATTAACCCATGTTCAACATTTGAACTCAACAAAGCTTGATTTATTTCATTTTTATACGTCTCATATTATATGTTTTTATTTTATTTTAAAGACTTAACAATAAAAAATTAGTTTAGGCAAGAAATAATTACTTTAGACCCACTCTCCAATCTAAAGTCTTATTTTTTTAAGACGATAAAGTCTTCATTTATTGACCAAAAAATAAGTCTTGAATTGCAATTGTAACTGCACATGTCGTGACTCGGGATCATTATGGAATATGAAAATGATATAGTAGTAACTACTAAAACTGCCATCCTAACTAAAATTGTCGCCAAAACCGACTTCTAATTTTCATATTCCTTAGACTAAAACACGTTATTACTTTCTTTTTTTAATAGAAAACGCGTTATTACTTTTTCGAACTTGAATGGGACGTATAAGGACAAAACAAGTAATGATAAATTGAGAATAAAAGGATTTCCAACACCATGATGGATTCTAGGGTGAGGGTTCTACCAAGTCCCTCACCCGTGCACCACTACTTATAACCCTCAAGTTAAGTCAGTTTATGTATCCAATTATTTATCACCGTATTATATTCAATTTATTTCTTTCTTACTTAACTGATCCCAATCTATATTCGTATTGTCTCTCGCACTGTTCTTTCTCTCCCCATAGCCTTTTGATTCCCCACCGTCTTCTTTCTACCGTTTAACATTTGATAAATTAAAAACTCAATATTGATTGAGGAAGCAGGCTTAACAATAGATGTCTGTATATGCTTAAAGCTTGATACGATTTGATAAAAACAATATGTTAAAAGACATAATTGAATGAAAAATTATTCAAATAGCTAAGAGAGAATATGAAGCCTCGATTAATTTGAAGAAGTGGTTTGATTTTCTATAACCACCCTCGACATAAAGTTATGAAGGCTAAGAGAGTATAGACAGAGAAAGGGGTGGAAGAGGCCAGAGCGAGAGGGAAAAAAGAAGTGTGATATAGTGTGTACAGTATACGATAAGATACAAGAGCTAAGATGAATCTGATGGTTCTGAATGTTTTTTATTATGGTCCACCGGTAAGAGATTTGATAGAGTCCTCACCCTAAAATCCACCTATATTGGTTAAGTATTTTTTAATTTTTTTTTATTTTTTTGACTCTTCTTTTAGTCGTACAATCAAGGAAAATGATAACATATATCCTTGGAAATGGTATGTTTTTATATGTTTCTCAAATAATGTACAAATGTTTAAATAACATTGACCTGGATAATGCTAGTTGTTGCGGGAAAACTAAAACACGAAATGCACGATAAGATCCAATCAGTTTCATTTTCACCCCCACACAGCCATGATTTCCACACATAAGAAATTATTAGTTTTTTATTTTTTATTAAAACAACTCACATAGCATATTCTTGCTATTCTTGTTGTTATCTTCGTGAAATATAGCATTTTAGTTCGGCAAATATGCCATTTTTTAATTATGGTAAATATACAATTTTTGTTTTGGGTCTATGCTATTTGAGCGATTATATGACGTATAAACTCTTTCTTACACGGTAAGGAAGACAAAACACACCTACTCACCTAGGCTTTACTTTCATGGAAACTTCACGTTTTGTACATCATACTATACTGTATGATCAAATATTTTAACGTGGGATTTGTCTTGAACTTGTCCTGATGCTTAAAGACAGTATTAATTTGCTAAGTAACGTCTCGTTTCTTTGTATGAAATTAAGTGATACAAAAAAGTTAGGAACACACGGCTTTGATTTAATACTTTATCCTTAAACTGCTGCAACATTAATTTGAACAAAATCACAGCCGAATGTTTATGGAAATTAAGAAAAAATAGTCAATTCGATGTTTTGTGTAGAAGATCCTACAAATATAACAGTAGTCGCTTTCTGTCCCTTCTCTAGTGTTCAATTTAGATTTGTACTATTTATTTAAATTTTAAAGTGTAGTAGTATATTCCATATGGATTTATATCTATAATTCTATATGTTATACTACAAATAAACCCATAGAGCATCAACATGTGGTGCTCTATTAAACAGATAGTCATATATTCGATTTCTTACTCTTTATTTATGGAGGAAAATCTGATTTGGAGTGTAAAAAATAATAAACCAATAGAGTGTGTCTTTGTGTGTATAGATGTTTGGGCGGCACTAATGATAATGTGATCAATTTCTAGCAACAAATTACGGAATTGCTTTTGTCACGTAGTGAAATATCAACTAAGTTTTTTTTTTTGAAGTAATAGTTTGCATGGTTAAGAATAAGTATATATACAGTAATCTCTATCGGCTGCCTAAGAAGCTTATTGGAGTGGGCATATGTCATAGGAACCTATGACCTAATCTACTTAAGTTCAGACCAAACTGGTTTTTTCTAAAATTAAAATAGAAGTCATCTAAGATTTCTTAGAAATCTATTTAGTTAAAAATGTCAAAACTGCATTGAAAAATTCCGTAAGTCTATTTAGATAATATGAATACTAATTTTTTTTTATTGTCAGTATAATTATTAGCATCAAGATGGACATTAACGTGTGCTCGCCTTCTCGGGTTAATTAATAATGGATGATAAAATGGTAAAAATAATAATTAAATAAAGGATATAATTGAAAGAAAAAATGTTACAGCAAAACATAATACTACTTTTTATATTAGGTCAAAATAAGATTTTTGGTAGTGTCAAATATTATTCATATTGTTGACAAAGAATAAGATTTATAATAGGATTTTTCTTTTTCGGATAAACAATTAATTGACACTATCAAGTTTTTTGACAAATAATGTAATTTTTCTAGGGTAGAATTGGTTTTAGTAGAATTTTGACAAAGAATGTATCATGCTTGGAATTATAGTTGAAACTTATTCGCTATACGTACGTGCTTTAGTCCACCTTCAAAATATTTAAGTATAAATTATTATGACAATTTTTTTCTTCATTTATTTTACATGAACATTGAACTGGTTTATATGCTCGGTATATAGATGACAAAACTCGTGGCTTTGCCTTTTCATGTCTAGATATAGATATAGGATGATGCATGAACAAGTTGGTGGATGAAATGGAAAGTAGTCTTCTCTTCTCCACCGAATATGAATATGAATATGAATATGAATATGATGAGTGTGAATATGATAAGGTAGCAAATAGCAATATTGTGATCAGTCACAAATCCCTAGGGTGAGTGTATTCTTTTTCCTTCAAAATGTTTAGACAAAGATAAGAGGTGCGAAAGTTGTTTGGAAAGGAGTGTTTGTGCTTGGCATCTTTTACCAACAAACGAACGAACATGGTCGTTTGTATTCACGCTAGGATAGAAAAAGAACACGACAAAGACTGCTACATATTCATTCATTGGCTTGACTTTGACATTTTTAGGTCCCCATACCATAGGCTATGGAGTAGCTCTACACACTTCTTTGTTCAATTAATGTCTTGTGCTACGGTGGTAAGGTAACCCTGATCGTATTCCATTCAATGGGGTTCTTACACGTGTCATCCCACTAGGACTCTGTCTCTTCTGCCACATACACAGTAACCTCATAAATTACTGTTACAATCATGATTCATGATTAGCATTAGCATTTCTTTGGATGAAAAAAATGCAGAGTACGATTTTCCCATTACAATGGAAAATCAAAGGCTATAGTTATACTATACGGCTTCGTTTTAACTAGCTTACATAAGGTTGCAGCTTACTTGCATTGCAATGTTTCATCTAGGGAGTGTCATGTTGTCCACCTCACTCAGTTGATGATCCATGCGCATGCATGAACTTTTTTTTTTTTTTGCTGTCAATCAATGGTACATGCCTTAGGTTCCATGAGTTTGAAGTTAATGGGCATATGTTAGCATTTCTTATAACAATATTACAGTACAAAATTAATATTATCGATCATTGGTTGGTTCTCGTTATCGTAAAAAAATAATAATTTTATATAGGACTCACAGTACTTGATGTATCAATTTTAATTTATTGGATATAGTATAACTGTCTAAGCTCCCATGTTAGGTTGTTGGTGTTTTTTATTTTGCTTTTCACTCGTTTTGTCTAACTTTTTGGTTGGATCTTATCAATAAATTCTCAATTATCCAAAAATAAAAAACGTACTCCTACTAGGAGTGTGATTCCTTCCTTCGTTAATCAGTCATGAATTAATGCACACAAAGCCTAATTTCTAGCAGTCAGAGTCGTATATATGAGTGGAGTGAGAACATAATAATCTGGATTACATTGTTTTTTGGAGCCACCTTGGTCAATTTTGTCTCCTTGTTGAATTTGATGTTGTGTTGTGTGTTAGTTCAACGATAAACATGGCTTTCTCTAGCAAATTTCGGCGTCGACAAAAGGCATAGCATTAATGGAAAGATAATTAATTAGCTTGATTTTCTGCTTGAGAGAGAGACAACACAATTACACAAGGCATAAACACATGCAGTAATCTTCTGATGTTTAAATTCTTTACGTAAATGCGGTTGTTAGAAAAGCTCATGATTAAAGGCAATTATTTGAGTCTAACTTCTTTTTAGGCATATTTGAGTTGAAGTTAATGTAGCTTTGATTTCAAGTTCGGAGGGACCAGAATGGATTATTTGTATAATTGATTTTGATATGTTTGGTTGCAAGTTAAGATATATAACTTTTGATTTTCACACATAGATTTATAGTTCAACTCACTTTTACATAAATGTATTTAAACACAAATAACATTTAATCAAAATCAACTTTACAAAATTAATTCTATTAAAATCAATTATTTCCATTGCACAACCAAACACATGCTTACTCTTTTTATCTCGTAATAAGTGGCTCGTCTTACTATATGTATTATTCACAATATATTTTGATCATAATTTTGTACTAATATATAAAAATAAATCATAATATACAATATGTTATCGAATTTGTCTCGATCAATATTTTAAAAATATCAATTTTTTAATTTTTGCTAATAGATAAATTTTAAAAAAAGACATGGAGAGTAATTTTTAAAAATTGACGACGTAATTTTTTTCTAGTATTGATCCAATGATATCACACCAAGTAGATATATTTTAAAAACTAATATTATTGTACATGATTTGATTGAATGAAGGCGTAAAATAGTTTTACACAGTCAAATACAAATTATATTAGTTGAAAATTGCTCAACCCATAAGGACACCCTTTCATGTGTGGTAGCTTTTTTTTAACAAGGTAACATAGCATACATTGATCACTCGAAAGTTCATTTTTCTAGTACAGAAATGTCCAAAGAGAACTAAAGAAACAAAGAGTTGTATATAGTAAGCACACAAACAGCAATAACAACAAAAAACATCAACTAGGAGGTTAACCCCAATTAAATACAAGAAAGGACAAACTCACCTGTGATTAAAATCAAAACCTAATAAATTTTCTTTTTCAAGCAAATGATCAACAAACATACTTCAAATGTGGTGGCTCAGGTTCATCTTCATTCTTAATTATGACTACTGAGACATTGATATGACCAAGGTTGATTTAATTTGACAAATACTATTAATTAAATTTGGAGACACACATATTTACGTTATCTTGTTTTTATCAAATCAACAATAATCAAATCAATATCTTAGACATTCCAATAAAAAGAACCATAAAGTCGCGTAAGTGTAGCTCAATTGGTAGCTACCAGGGATAATTTATGTAGGGGCTGGGGTTCGAACCCCGAATTTCCCACTTCTCCATACATAATGTGTGTGAATCTAGCCAATAGGTCTTCTCCATACATAATGTGTGTGAATCTAGCCAATAGGTTACTTAACCCAAAAAAATAAAAAAAAGAACCACAAATAAATCCACTTAAGTTGACATGATGGTATTGGTTTGAGATATGAGAGTGTGTTCCTCCTCAAGGTCCTTATCTTGTTTTTTTGCAAACTTCATTTTCAAATTAAATATAAATGAATATTAAGCTTCTTTTAAATTATAAAAAGTTTGGGAGGAGGCTCCTTTTTTATTTCAATTCAACAAACTAACAACTTTTCAAAAGAAACATTATTTTCAAAAGTACATTCACAATGGATATTAGTTTACTTTATTGGATTTTTCTCCTATTTTATAGTATTAAAATCTCAAGATTCGAAACTACGAGTACTATTTTGAACTGGCTGGTTTTTAGTCAAAGAAAGTATTCCAAAGCTAGGAACAAATGATTTGCAATCAATTACGTTGCATGTGCTTTATTGCTTTGTGAAGAACATTTGAAAACTATAGCATGATCCCTTGTATACCCACATTTTTGGATCAGTTGGAACATTAACTAATGATCCATCACAGCACAAATTCAAAAGCATCTCGATCTGAGTTATTTAATTGAATTTCTTAATTCATTTAAACGGACAATTGTTTTAATCTTGAATTTCTTACCATAGTTAGTATTAACTTGTTAATATATTTTTCTATTTTTTTAATCTTGAAGTAATTTCAAGTCCAGTACTAAGATTATGAGTAATTAAGTAGACATAGGTGTGGTGTGAATTATATATCGGAGAAATCATATATCATCAATTCCATTCATTCATATGTATATATTGTCCATTCCATCCAAGGTATATCAAATTGAATGTTGGCAAGCATGCAAGAACTATGATATCAAAGCAATAGTCCATCATGGTAATGAATATTTTGTGTATCGATTAGCAATGTATGAAAGCCTGCTTAATTAATTTCTGTTTGGCTTAGCTTGCAAGACATATTTCTAGGCTAGGATGGGTATATGATGTTACAGTATATAGGAAGTCTAATTAAGTATAAAAAATGTATGTCTCTTACATGCATGCACTCTCTAATCATTACGGTTTTAATCTATTTATCCAATACTTATGACTGTGATTACAGCTTGAACAAATTTGCACGACATATATATCATACGAGCTAGCTTGGATTCAATAAGGTAGATTAAAATCACTATAAATTAAATGATGAACATATTGGTACCTTGAATCAGGGTCGTTCCTAGAGTTTTAAGGATCTTAGGCATAATATGAGAAAATGACCCCTTATATAATAAATCATAAAATTTATTAGCTTATTGTTGTGATTTTATTAACTCTTCATTTCATTTTTTTCCCTTTCCACTACCAAATAAATGTTTTTTTATGCAACGTCTGAAAATAAATCAAATACTTCATAGACACCAAAACAAAACAAAATATCGTAAAAGTATAGAACAGTAGCACATGCGAACTAGATTGAAATTTTAGCACCTAAGAATAATAACACCAAAAAAGTAAAAGTATATCAACACGTATTGGCTACTTGTTCACGGCTTTAAGCTTATGAAGAGACAATTAGGGTGAACATTAACATGGGTTGTTGCTTTTGGTATCCACAAGTGAATGGCGCCGGTCCTTTGTTGTTGTGTTGGGGCTGTTTTGGTTTTTGTGTTGTCCTCGTTGGTGTTGTCCGTGTTGTTGTTGTTGTGTTGGTTCTTTTCGGATTGTTCGTTGGTGACAACTTTTGTGTGGTTTGTGTGTCTAGCTTGTGCAACGTGGTGACATCTATGTTGTGGTTTTTCCCTGTTGTGGTGGTTGTGTCATGGGTGCATGTACCTCGTCGGTGGTGTGGTTAGGTTTTGTGTTGTTGGTGTCGTTTGTTTGTTGTGTCTTTTGTGTTGTGTTGTTCTTCTTTTTCGTGCAACTTGGGGGTAACATTGGTGTGGATCCTTAATTGTTCTGTTTCATCTGTGTGATCTTGAGTTGCCAGATAATGCTCGAAAGGGTTTGATGTGTAGACGCTCTGTGTTGGCAGAAGTAGTCATTCATGCACCTTCAGATCTTCTCGAGTCCTTTTTGGGTCGTGTTGGTGGACTCTTGTTGCTTTTTGGCTTGGTTGTTGTTTACTCCGGCACCAGACGCCTTCTCCTTGTCACTGGCGGATACTTGTTTACGATCTAGGTTGTGTTTCTGCTTCAGACCGGCGTCGCTGCCCGTGTTTTATTGTTGGGTTTCATCTTCCTTTTGGTCTGGTTTTAGGTTGCTTCCTGTTTCTTGGCAAGGTGGTTTAACGACGTAGTCTTTGTCTCTTTTCATGGTTTTGTGGGATTATTCTTCGTGGTTGCTTCTTCGGAATGTTATGGTGATGTTTGTTGCTTTCATTAGAGCCTTTCAACCTTGTTTTCTTGCCCTTGTGGTGGTTGTTGTGGGTGTTTCCTTTTGGATACCGCCTCTGTTATTCGGCACATTCGTGGTCACTACCTCTTGCTTGAGTTTTGGGTGGCTAAGGTGTTTAGGGTGTTTTTGAGGATGTGTGTCCTTTAAGCTGAGCATTTTCTTCCTTTTTTATTGATGTTTGAACCACCGTAGTCTTACTTTTTGTGTGCTGGATTCTGGTGGGCCGGTTACTTTTGCTTCGAGATCGGAAGTCGTCATATAGTTGTATTCTTGTTTAGCTGACATTCTCTGGTGGTCCGGGGGTAAGGCTTCTCCGTCTGATTTGGTCCTAAAGTCTGGTGGCCCGAATTATTTTGGCCCCCTACTCACAAGGGCAGGGCTCTAGGCCGTCGCACCCCCGGTCTATGGCCTTGTGTCGGCCTTGCCTTAAAGTTTAGTTTAGTATATACTCATCATCCGTTCATTCAATATTATGTCATATTTTTATATCAATTTATTTTAAAACAAATTCTATTTTTGATTGAATTTTGTCTACAAGATATTTATTTCATCTCCACTTCGTCCATTTCCTTTTCGCACCCACTTCTTTTACATTAAATCTGTTATCAATATAAGTAAACAAAGACAGTAATAGAGAGAAAGAGAAGAAGAAAGAATAAGGGAAATATTCTTATTCACTGAAGTACCATTGAATGTTACAGATGAACTCTATTTATAGGAAAATATAGTAGCTTATGAATTAAGCCCAATAACATAGTAGTATGACACATTAACCTATTTGTTATTTGGACATCCACTATTAACATTTATAACACTCCCCCTTGAATGTCCATTGAGGATATGCCTCATTAAAACCTTACTAAAATAAAACCCAATAGGAAAAAGATTCTAGTGAAGGAAAAGAGTACAATATCCTTTTGAGTGTGAACTGCCTCATTAAAAACCTTACCAGGAAAACCCAATGGGATAAAACCTTGGTGAAAGGAAAAAGAGTGCAGAACATGTTTATTTCTCCCCCTCATGAAGACAAATATCTCTTAGACGACGAAGATCAATTCTTAGTACAAGTTTCTCAAAAACTTTACTTGGGAGTGACTTTGTGAAAACATCTGCGAGATTATCACAAGAACGAAATTGTTGAATGCTGATATCACCATTCTTCTGAAGATCATGAGTGAAAAAGAATTTTGGAGAAATATGTTTTGTTCGATCTCCTTTAATGTATCCCTCTTTCAACTGGGCGATGTATGCCGTATTATCTTCGTAAATTATTGTTGCATCCATTCTTCCGGAGGTTAAACCACAATTCTTTTGTATGTGTTGAATCATGGATCTTAACCAAACACATTCTCTACTTGCCTCATGTAATGCTAAAAGTTATGTATGATTTGATGATGTTGCTGTTATTGTTTGTTTCACAGATCTCCATGAAATTGATGTATCTCCACTTGTAAACAAATAACTTGTTTGTGATCTTCCGTGATGAGGATATGACAAATAACCTGCATCTGCATAACCAATTAATTCTAATTTGGGTACTTTGGGATAAAACAAACCCATATCTATTGTACCTCGAAGATAACGAAGTACATGCTTGACCCCATTCCAATGTCTTTGTGTAGGTGAAGAATTGTATCTTGATAATAGGTTGACGGAAAATGACATATCTGGACGCGTATATTTAGCAAGGTACATTAATGCTCCTATTGCACTAAGATATGGTACTTCAGGACCAAGTAGTTCTTCATCTTCTTCTCGAGGTCTGAAAGGATCTTTCTCCACATCTAGTGATCTAACAACCATTGGAGTAGGCAATGGATGGGATTTGTCCATGTAGAAACGTTTTAACACTTTTGTTATGTAAGTTTCTTGATGCACAAAAATTCCACTATTTAAATGTTCAATTTGCAATCCGAGACAAAACTTTGTCTTTCCCTTTCATTTCGAATTCTTTCTTTAGGCAATCTATGGCTTTTGGAAGCTCTTAGGGAGTTCCAATAATGTTTATGTCATCAACATAGACAACAATTATAGCAAATTCATTTCCATATCTTTTCATAAAAATACATGGACAAACAGAGTCACTTTTGTATCCCTCTTTTAACAAATATTCACTGAGGTGATTATACCACATGCGTCCAAATTGTTTTAGCCCATAGAGAGACTTATTTAATTTTATGGAGTAGTCTTCCCTAAATCCTGAACTATTTCCATCAGGCAAGTTAAATCCTTCAGGGATCTTCATGTAGATGTTACTATCAAGTGAGTCATACAAGTAGGCAGTAACCACATCCATCATGTGCAAATTTAGCCCTTCATGAGCTATAAGACTAATTAAGTATCTAAAAGTAGTTGCATCAACTACAGGTGAATAAGTCTCATTAAAGTCAATCCCAGGTCTTTGCGAAAATCCTTGAGCAACAAGTCTTGCTTTATATCTTGCAATTTCACCATTCTCATTACGTTTTCGCACAAACACCCATTTATACCCAACTGGTTTCACTCCTTTAGGTGTTCGGACGACAGGTCCAAAGACTTTTCTCTTGTTGAGAGAGTTTAATTCTACTTCAATTGCATCTTTCCATTTTGGCCAATTCTCGCTTTGTCTACAATCTTTAATAGACCTTGGTTCATGATCCTCGTTATAATTTATCACATTTAGCGCTATATTATATGCAAAAATATCGTCAACGTTGACTTCATGTCGGTTCCATTGTATTCCATTAGTGACATAATTTATTGAGATCTCTTGATTTTCATGTATTTCAGGTACCTGATCAGCTTCTTCTGGAACTGAAATATTGATTATGTCAAAAGGTTTCTTTTAAGGTTTCTATATCCTCGTTTGGGTCATCTTTTCTTTTAGCTCCTTTTCTTGCTCGAGAATTTTTATCTTTGGAACCGATTGGTCTGCCACGCTTCATGCGTGGTTGAGACTCGTTAGCAATATGAGATAGTCTAACAGAAACATCCATTTTTATTGGAGCATTAGCAGCTGGTATGTATGATTCAATGAAAGTTCATTCCAACTGATCTCCTTTTTTAGCTGCATTTTCTCTCCCCCTAATGTTGGAAAATTTGATTCATCAAAGTGACAATCAGCAAACCGAGCTGTAAATAAATCTCCTGTTGTGGGCTCGAGATACTTTATAATTGATGGAGATTCATATCCAACATATATTCCCAACCTTCTTTGAGGACCCATCTTAGTGCGTTGTGGTGGAGAAATTGGAACATACACCGCACATTCAAATATTCGTAGATGGGAAATATTAGGTTCTTGACCAAAAACCAATTTCAAAGGGGAAGAGTCGTGATAACTGGTTGGCCTGGTGAATCAATGTTGCAGCATGCAGAATTGCATGTCCCCAAGTGGAAATTGGGAGTTTGCATCTCATGAGAAGTGGTCTTGCAATTAACTTTATACGCTTAATAAATGATTCTGCTAGTCCATTTTGTGTATGAACATGTGCTACAGGATGTTCAATGTCAATTCCAATGGACATGCAATAATCATTGAATGCTTGAGATGAAAACTCAGAAGCATTATCAAGACGTATTTTCTTTACAGGATAATCAGGGAAGTGAGCTCTTATTCTAATTAATTGAGCTAGCAATCTCGCAAACATCTGGTTGCGAGTTGACAATAAACAAACATGTGACCATCTTGTTGATGCATCGATTAAAACCATAAAATATCTAAATGGTCCGCACGGTGGGTGTATTGGCCCACAAATATCACCATGTATACGTTCTAAAAAATTTAGAGATTCATTTCTAATTTTTGTTGGTGATGGTCAAGTTATTAACTTCCCTTGTGAACAAGAAGTGCATGAGAATTTATTAGATTGAAGAATCTCTCGGCTCTTCAATTGATGACCACATGAATTTTCAATTATTTTTCGCATCATTATAGATCCGGGATGACCCAACCATTCATGCCAAACCACAAATTTATCATGATTTGTAAACTTCTGGTTTACAATTACATTTGCTTCAATTGTACTAATGTAAGTGTAGTACAATCCAGAGGAAAAAGTAGGTAATTTTTCCAATACACATGTTTTATCTAAGTCATGTTTTATGATACAAAGATATTCAACACTTTCTTCGTTTCTTGTTTCGAGATGGTATCCATTTAGGCGAATATCTTTGAAACTTAATAAATTTCTATGGGACTTAGGTGAGTACAACGCATTCTCAATATATAATTTCGTCCCTCCACATAATGATATATTAGCTCTTCCAGAGCCTTCAATTATTTTTGTAGTACCAGATATGATATTAACGTTTGATTTTCCTTTTAATAGAAAAGAAAAATATTTTTTATCTTTGAGAATTGTGTGGGTAGTTGCACTATCAGCGAGACACATTTCTCCATAGCTACTCATTCTATAAAAAATAAAAAATTAATAAACAAGAAGAATAAGAATGATAAGTAATTATTTAAACAATGAGGAAATAACTTTTATTATCATAAAGTGACATTGTCAATAACATTGGGAAATACAAAACACACTTAACTTGGAGAAATTCAAAACACACTTAAACTTAAAACTTTATTACTAGCATAAAAAAAAACTATTTCTTGACATTTCCATCTCCAATAAGGTGATCAATTTTTTCATTTGGATCTTGTAAGAAATCACCCATATCTAAAAGAGTAGTATCCATGTCACCATAAATATCAAAATCAGCATCATCACCATCATTATAAGCATAATGAGTTTCAACTTTTTTTCCTTTGTTTTTCAGTGATTGCTGATAAAGGTCGACCAAATGCTTTGGAGTACGACAGGTACGAGACCAATGACCTTTGCCCCCACATCGATAGCAGATATTCTCATTTGTTTTGCTACTTTGTCCACCCTTTTCCTTTTCATTATTTTTCCACTTCTGGTGGGAAAATGAGTTTTTGAATTTTCCATTAGGATTATGGGCATGACCACGACCACGGCCGCGAGCTTTTTCAAAATTGTTGTGTTGTGATGCATTCACTTCAGGGAATGGAGCTACACCTGCAGGGCGAGCTTCGTGATTTTTCAATAGAAGCTCGTTGTTTTGTTCAGCAACTAGAAGACATGAAATTAATTTAGAGTATTTTTGAAACCCCTTTTCACGGTATTGCTGCAGGAGCATATTGGATGCATGAAAGGTTGAGAATGTTTTCTCTAACAGATCTGCATCTGTTAACTTTTCACCACACAACTCTAATTGAGAAGTAATTTTATATACTTCAGAATTATAAGAAGTTACAAATTTATATTCCTGCAAGTGCATCCAATCATACCTAGCTTTTGGGAGGATAATTGCTTTCAAGTGCTTGTATCTTTCTTTTAGTTTATTTCAGAGCACAAGTGGATCTTTCACAGTGAGGTATTCATTCTTAAGTGCTTCATTAATATGGTGACGAAGGAATATCAATGCTTTTGCTTTTTGTTGCTCAGATACCATATTTCCTTCTTTTATGGCATCTCCATTTCCTTCCGCAGCTAGATACATTTCGGCATCCATGACCCAAGTCAAATAGTTGTCTCCAGAAATGTTAAAGGCCTCAAAGTGGAGTTTTGAGAGATTTGACATTCTTACTATCATCAAATTATAAAATTAATCAAGTTAGATAAAATATAACAAGTAAGAAGAGAAAATTAAGTTGATTGATCATGCTTATTTATAACAAATCGAACTAGTATTAACTATCTTTTTTTTGCTTTTCAAAATCTTACATTACAATCTAAAAGTTGAATGTCGCAAAAAAATATGGCAAGATTGTATCAAAGTAAATAAAAGGTTCGCAAGATCGATCAGACTGTGAAACGAGAAAGAATGCTATTCAATATGTGTTATATAACTATGCAAAATTTTGTGTTATATTTTTCAGCCATCGGTTTGTAAAAAAAATGTTAATTTGTTTTTAAACATGTGTTGTATTAGGTGTCTATATTTGTCCTATAAATTTGTATGGTAATTACGTGTAATAGTATGTTGATTTGTTCCTATCATTACTATTGATAAACACTTCTTCAATTAATATTAATTAATTTATCTATAAGATAATTACTACAAAATAAGTGATGCAATTTCTAACGTGATAAATGTGCAACACATGAATACTACGTGTCCTGCTTTTATAAATGAGAAGTATAATTCTCAAAATTAGTTGATAAAAATGACACACATAAACGTTTATTGTCTCATGCTTATCCAAAAGAAAAATGTCAAGTTTGTTGTTGATATGATTATACGAGAATTCCATTACTCATGCAACCTGCATACTTTAATAACCATTATATTTTACCATGGCAGTCATTTATGCATATTCAAAAGTTATTAAAAAAAAAAAACAAATGCACAAATATAATATCAAGGACAATCGTATGATAATCATAATGAAAATGGCAGTACTCTTGCGATCCTTCAGGCATGTATATTTATTAAATATTTGAGTTCCGCAAGAACTATATACTAAGTTTGATAAATCATTTGTGCAATCCTTCAGGGATGCATTGTTGAATTCATCGGGAATTCATTGATAAAAAATTGATTTTTAAGTGATCCTTCAGGGATGCACTATTACTAAATTCTTGAAATACATTAAGAAATTTTGTATGTGCAATCCTTCAGGGATGCATTAGTATTAGTGTTGAATTCTTTAAGATTTCATTACAAAAATTGTTTGTGCAATCCTTCAGGGATGTATTAGTAAGGTACTATAAGGTACTGATTCCATTTGATGGAATTATAACAGTAACCTATAATCATCGATACAAGAGTATAGTTATCAAAACAATTAAATAGACATATAGATAGCATGATTATACGACAACCAATTTCTAATGATCCTAATTGCTAATGAGTCACGTATATACATAAATATGAATTGGTGAAATATATTATATTAATACCTTTTCGGTGATTAGAGCGTGCTGATAACGTGTTATGAATATACGTAAACAAAGACAGTAATAGAGAGAAAGAGAAGAAGAGAGAATAAGGGAAATATTCTTATTCACTAGTGAAGTACTATTGAAATAGTAATAGAGAGAAAGAGAAGAAGAGAGAATAAGGGAAATATTCTTATTCACTACTGAAGTACTATTGAATGTTACAGATGAGCTCTATTTATAGGAAAATAGAGTAGCTTATGAATTAAGCCCAATAACATAGTAGTATGACATATTAACCTATTTGCTATTTGGACATCCACTATTAATATTTATAACAAAATCTAAATTTTCAAATCAAAAACTTTAGAATTAGAGTAGCTAATTTTTTCAGGAACGTTTCCAGTTGTATCCCCACAACTTCATACGCTTCCAAAGAACTATTTATTTATTTTTTGGGTACAAATCCAAAG
The DNA here is from genome assembly GCA_946800305.1 of Medicago arabica. NCBI lineage: Eukaryota > Viridiplantae > Streptophyta > Magnoliopsida > Fabales > Fabaceae > Medicago > Medicago arabica. Next base: position 52,980,060 of record OX326969.1, read on the forward strand.
AACTAATTTATTAGTCATGAAGTGTAACATAAGTCAATTAGTTATTAATAATTATATTAATTTGAATTAATATTTATATATTTTTAGTTTTAATAAAATTTTCTTTTCTTTTATTTTCTTTTCTTTTATTGTAAAGAGGGCTAAAAGCCCAACATTTTCTTTTTCTTTTGGTCAAACACATTTTCCTATTCAATATTTGTTTCTAATCCAACCTCAAAGTTTGATAGTTTATCACATCCTAACTATCTCATGTCCATTAAACGGTCCTAATGTATAAGAACATTAAACGAACCCAAAGAACACACTTTTGTACATTTTAAACTCTTAAAAACTATCTAAATAAAAGGAATAACATTAACAACCATTTTATATCTATGTTATAAATTAAGACAATGAGATCACAATGCAATTATTTATGCATATTTCATAAAACAAAGTGTTTATGCAAGTGTAGTAGATTCATTTGCATGTTTCATCGTTATAGATTATCAATTCTTTTTCTTTTTCTTTTCCTTTTTTTGAGAGCAGATCATCAATTCTGGTTACTTGTATTTGGGACACCTTAGGGCTAAAGTTATTTTTAACTACCAGAAGTAGAACCAACTTGGGTCTAAACCTTTTAAAAGGCTATTTTTTTTTTCATCTTATGAGTTTTTCGCACCCTCTGTTTGGATTCTAAAATCCAAAATACTTAACATGTTTTGGAGAATTTTACGAGATTCTTTTTCTTTCGGATCTTATAATCTGACTGCATAGGGCACGCTAGAAATTAAATAGGGTGGAAAAAGAAGGTTTCAAAATGAAATTAAAGGGTAATTTTCATTGCTGGGCCGAATAATGGACTGTAAATTTGATCTGTAGCAATTGCTATTTAACACGGGCACTATAAAGAGCTTACTCGGGATTTGAAGGTAAAATAATCAGATTTTTTTTTGTAAACATAATCAGAAAAATATAAAGTGCTTAGAGAGTAATATGTTAGAACAAGAATACTATTCTTCATAGCACACACTCACTGTGTTTAGATTTGAAAGAGGGAAAGAGATATTCAACTTGATATTAGACATTACTTAGTATTCACTTTTGAGAGTTGCAAGTTATTCTGAAAAAATGGTTCTTGGAGGTAGATAGATTTTCATAATTTCATCTTATCGATTAACCTTATATTTTACATAGCTTCATTGTCTATTTTGGTTTAGCGCAATGTTGATTTTTGGTGAAAAGCAACATGGCCCAAGTGTGGTGGTGATTTAATCATATTTGGAGTTGTAGATATCTAAATGAATTGAAATTAGTCGCATATGATAGATAGCAACTATATATACAACTTTCATGAAGACGCCAAAGTCTAATTTGACTTTGAAAATGGTGAAAAATGTATAGTTGCACGATGTGCATGATTGGAGGCCCCGAAGGTTTAGGCTATGACCTATTGTGTGATGTGAAGAACACCCTGCACCATGGACAACAAAATTGTGACTGGACAGTTGAGGAAAAAAATTTCTAAGAGATCAAAGGTGAAGATTCATCCTGAAAACAAGATTGAAGCTCCTAGTTCATTATCTATTCATGTATAATTCTTCAAACTCATTTACTATGTTAAATGCTATTATGAGTAGCTAAGTTTCTCATATTAGGTCAATTATATGAATTTTTTTTATAGCTACTTGAATCGTGTAATGTTAAATAATCTTTTATGAAATTTTAAGCTTAGTACTATCCAATTATCTTTGCGCTTGATACTTTTTATGTGTTGACGGGTATATAAATTGATTTCAAGCATTGAATGATTATTAACTCTAGCTTTTGAAACTCGGTCTAAGATATATGTTCAATCGGTAATAGTTTTAGAAATATCGTATTTATTATACAAACATTTAACATTTAATCAAACATTCATTGATCACAAAGTCACCTAACACATTAGGATATTGTAATGTTAAACGAACAAATGTAGTAACTTAACACAATTACCAAGTAGCAAATTAGAAGGAATTCAAAAGTGACTTGATCATCTCTTTATCTTGATTTTCAATCAAAGCATTTTATTCGCACAATTTACTCTACTACCTCCTAAGCATACATGTTTTACACATCTCTTTTGTTGATCATTTCTTGACAACACTAAATGCATCATGTCTCTTCATATATACTCTGATTCTCCATTTTAATTTGAGATTTTTTTAACATAAATCTACTATTTGGGAAAATGCTTTCTATAGTTCAAATACTTTTCGTAGTTAAAAATTACTTATTTATAATTAATAATTTCATTTACTTATAATTTCATATTAATTTAAAAAAAATTGGTGATATGTTCTAACATTCATATGACATTTGTAAAAAATATTCATATAAGTGGCCAAAAAAATATTATTTTCTTTTTTTACTTTAGTGTTTGACACTCGTATGACACTTGTGTGACAAGTGTTAGACAACTAAGACATAGTGCTCTAACAAATGTCATTTTTCTTTGCTTAGAGACTCTTTAGTCATATCTCAAACACATTTACACCGGCTAAAAAGTATAACCGAGTCAATATTGATATGTGAGAGGCCAAACACATTCATTTTAATTACAACATTTTAAACTTTTCGAATAGTATATAGATAAATAAAAACATCAAATATTATCCTATTTATTTACACATGATGAATGCATTATTTTGATCAACTTTAAACTAGAATAGCTAATATTTTTAACTTGTGTTATTAATATGCACATACACGGTAACAATTTTACTATATTAATGACCATTATAGAACGAAATGAAAGTGAGATAAAACCAACATAAGACAAAAATGAAAAATTCTTAAACCAGAAACAACATAACAACAAGTTTAAACTCATCACAAGCAAATATTGTAATTGATAAATCACACACTTTGACCATCCAAATTCGTGCGCACCAAAACTTCAATATGTTATATACTAGGTTATCTATAAAACAAACTAAAACAGCCACTGCAAATAAATAATTCCAACTAACATTGTAGCAAAAAGAACAATCATTGCAAAGCCAAAACCAAACTGAAAAATCAACTCTTCATTGAGCAAGTGAATCTTTCAATCCATGCATATTTAAAATACGTGACTGTTCATTTTTAAACAAAATATGCATGACAAAAATTTTAGTACATGAGAATATTGATATCTTTTTTTACCGAGATCATGGAGGGACAATTGCAACTGTCATGATATGCATATTGCCTACATGCTTTGCAAAGTCAGGTTCTTTTCTGTTGTTGTTCAATAGCATTCTATTTGTCTCCTTTGAAGGTTAGTAAGCCAAACCAAGAATTCAGAGAAAATTGTTGACCATCAAGGCACAAGATCCCTTGTAAGATGTTAACCTAACAACTCCTGAAGGGCCTAGGATAACAAAAGTTGGTGGTTTCCTAAAAGAAAAGGAAAATGATCAATTTGTTGGGATAATCATGCGATACAAAAAAGCTATAAATGAATCTTCAGTTTCCCACGAGTCTACTCATCATCATCCCTTTCAGCATTTGAATGATCTTCAATTTCCACAATCTTCTCAATTGGGGCATTTGTTTCAATTATAGTTTTCGTGTCTTCATGTTTAGATTCAGAACTATCATTAACCGCAGTTGATATTGTCGCTAAATATGATGTGGAAAGTGATGGTGTAACATAATGATTCTCCTTTAAAGAATTCACCTATGGATCATGTTCCATTACAATTTCAGCCAAATCAGGCCAAAAAGTTGCAAGTGATACTTCTTGGACCTCTAATGATCTTGCTAGAGCTGGTTTTGGTTCCTCGATTTGAAAAGATGCATCTTCATGACCCAATGTTTCTGCTATACTCCCTCCGGTCACTATTATTAGCAAAAGTTGACTTTTTAGGTTCATTTAATAAATGATTTACATGGTATACATATAGACTACATACGTCATTTATTGAATGAATCTAAAAAGTGAACTTTTGCTTATAATAGTAACCGAATGAAGTATATGATTCTTCGTCATCAACCAGTGAATTTGATACGGTCTATGACATATCAAATTTAACACCTGAACATTTAATTGAATGTTGGCATATCTGAAAAGTGTTGTAGCTAACCAAAGTATAAAACATATTAATATAAAACCAGCAAAGAGAAGAATTGAATACGAAACAGACACACCATTCCCATCATTAATACCTCAAATCACCCGTACAATCATTATTTTCGGGTATCATTTATACCGAAAAGACGATATTTAAGCCAATCATCTTGATGAATATGATAAATGTCAAAAGTTCTACAAACTGTGAAATCTTGTGTGCACCCATTATTGATCTAGACATAGCAGCTCGAAAAAAGGGAATCACAAAAGATGGACGTTGCAATGCTAATAAAACTTGGGTGAATATAAGTAGATAATATATCCCTTAAACTCCTAAACTACTAACACAATAAAGGGTGAGATGGACAACAATCACAATAATTGTCACATAATAAAGCCAACCTGTAGTCTCTAGTTTTAAGAAACCATTCACAACTACTTCTCCTCCTAAACTCGAAGTTAATGTAGTAGTTTGATTTACAATAAATAAAACAAGGACGAAAGCAAGTAGAACTATTGGGTTGCGTTACATATATAACAAAAACTACATAGTTATATTTTCTCATAATGCAAAAAAAATGTTTGTCATTAAAAGAAAAAAAAAATTTGCACATGCAAACAGCCACATACGCAGTTGATTTACATTAAAAAAATTAGTTCGCATTATGAGAAAATGTGATTCTGTGGTTTTTGTTGCAGGTGTGACACAACCTAAAACTCTACTTGGTTTTGTACTCATTTTTTTTCTTCCAAATTAAGTTGCAAAATTAACTTGGAGTTTAGGTGGAGAAGTAGTAGTGAATGGTTTCTTAAAACTAGATATTTAAGGCAGATTTCATTATGTGACAATTAGAGTTAATATTGTGTTATATACCCTATATTGTGTTTGGAGTTTAAGAGTTAAAGGTATGTATTAACTACTTATATTCACTCATGTTTCAGTACCTATGAAACTACCACATTTTTTTATTACTCTTTTTCGAATTGCCATGTCTAGATCAGTAATGGGTGCACACAAGATCTCCAATCTGTGGAGCTTTTGGCATCGATCTCATTCCTTGGGATGCTTGGCCTGAACATCATCTTTTTGGTATAAATGATATTTTGCAACAATGATTAGGCGGGTGATTTAAGGACGAATGTGGGGAATGACGTGTCTGCCTCGTATTCAGTTCTTCTCATTGCTGGTTTTGTATCAATTTGTTTAATGCTTCGGTTAGTTACCACACCTTTAAGATCTGCTAGCATTCAATTAAATGCCCAAGTCTTAAACTTGGATATGCTAGAGGTTGTACCGAATCCGCTGGTTGATGGTGAAGAATCACATGTAACTGAAACAGTGGGTCATGAAGATGCATCTTTCCAAGCTGACGAACCAAACCCAGCTTTAGCAAGGTCATTAGAGTAGCAGAAGTATCACTTGCTAGTTTTCGTCCTAATCTACCTGAAACTGTAATGGAACATGATCCCTGTGTGAATGCTTTAAAGGAGAATTATTATGTTACACCGTTAGTTTCCACATCAGATTCAGAGACAATATAAAACACTGTAGCTAATGATAGTTCTGATTCTAAACTTGAAGATACGAAAACTCTAATTGAAACAAATGGCCCAATTGAGAATACTGTGGAAATTGAAGATGTTGAAAGGGATGATGATGATGATGATGATGATGTAGCCTCGTGGGACAGTGAAGAATCATTTATAGCTTCTTTTTTTTTTTTGGTATCACATGACATGATTATCCAACAAATTGATCATTTTCCTTTTCTTTTAGGAAACCACCAACTTTTGTTATCCTAGGCTCTTTAGGAGTCGTTAGTTTAATATCTTACAAGGGATCTTGTGCCTTGATGGTCAACGACTTTCTCTAAATTCCTGGTTTTGTTGACTAACTTCAAACGAGGGCCCTTAACGTATTCAATTACTGCTTCTCATCACCTTATTCCTTGCTATTTCACATACCTTCATTTATATTGTGCATGTTTCCGACCAGTTTAACAAACATTGTAACTCTAATAATGTTGAGATTGTTTAGCGGTGGCTAGCCTATCGAGTACCAACATCTTATCCATTTATGGATTTGGTTAATATGTAGTCAAACCTGCTTGACCATTTTATTTCATTAACCAGCTGTTCTAAACCTTGTTAGCTTGTTTGGGAAATGAACAATATCAACAAACATTTTTGCTATACCTTTCTCTACTAACTTAAATTTCCTACCTTAGTAGCCATTTTGACGACTCTTCTAAAGAAAATGTAATTAGCCTTGTCGTGGTTATATGAGTTTTGCCATTTGCAATACCTTTTGCTTTTGATCTCAAAGGCTGGAGGAATTTGATGACTATCTAATAACTGAATCTTCTTATCTTTGATCACATAATGAAATATATGGTCATCTTTGTCATGTCATGTCATAGGAATATTCAGTTTGGTTTTATGATGAACTTGTGACCTTTCCTTTGACTGACCCCAAGTTAGAAACATATAGTTTTTTACTTTTACAATCTCAGTCATTAGAATATTTGTCATGTGATTAGTTAAAATCTCATCATCAAAATCCTCGCTCTCAATCTAGGTGTGGATCTTTGCCTCAACTAGCACACCTTTTTCCTTTTTCGTGGACGACCATTGGTGCATATTCAACGTTAGGAAATCAAGCTGAGCATTTCTCAGTCGTTCTTTTGAACCTTTTAATGAAGTTAGAAACCGATTCATCTACTTGTTGTTTGAGATTCATTAAATCGGCTGACATAACTTATGTATAAGGCAAACATAACTTATCTTGGAAATACATTTCCTTGTCTTCGCTTGTTTGGGTCGAGTTTGGCGGGGTAAATACAGCGACTCATAATGGCTTTAATCAAAACAAAGATCATTCAAATGATTTCTATCAACATTTTTTGTCATTGTTTTTAACGTCAACTCATGTGTCCATTTATATTTTTCAATGAGTTTTTGAAGATATGTTTATAATATTATAAGATTCTCTCCCACAAAAGTTTAGAATGTTTTAACAAAAGATGAATTTAATATTTAATTTTTAGCGTAAAAAACTTAAAAGTTCACCTTTAATTTATCCCTTCAAATTTAGTTGGATATGTACTCATCATACAATTATCCAATACCATGTCATATTTTGTGTGATTTTATTTAAAAATGAAATAAATTTTTGAATGAGTTTTGTCTACGAAGAACTAGTGCCCAACCAAACATCAAAGTACTTAAAAAATTCCCCCTTTTACAATGTTCTAAACATGATTGCAAAATATAATTCAAAATTTAAAAGCATACACATGAATTGACTTAAAAACAATAATCGAAAATGCTGATTGAAAATATTTAAAGTATTATCGTTTAAAGAAAAAAATAGAGAAACTAAATACAAAATACGATATATTTATAGGATTTAAAACTTATCTCACCTTATAAAAAAGTGCAGTAATCTTGCGTCTTTGGTCTCCATATGAGCAGTACCAACCTGCCATTGATTGGGTTGACCCATTTGCCCCATCCTTCTTTGCAAACCAGAAAAGTACTCTACCAAATAGTACATGATATCTTAATTAGGAATAGGAAGAATTATAGGTAATAAACAAAATCACAACTACATTGCTATTTATTACTATCAGACATTTCATAATCACAACTACTTTGCTATTTATTACTTGCAGACATTTCATAGATTTGCTTGATAGTACAACTAGGTAAATACTGCAGCAAGGTTCTTATAAAAAAAAAAAACTTGTAAGACCGCCAACATGATATCTTTTCTTTCCCTAAATTAATAAATAGATTTTTAAAACACAGAGAAAACTAGGATTAAGATTCTCTTAAATGGAATAAAACCTCGAAGAAATAATGTGGAAATCTATAGCAATGAAATATAAAAGGATAGTAAGATATGAATTTGAGAAAGAAAGGAGAAAAGTCATTTAAGAGTTGAGATGTAATAATTGAGAAAACAGAGAAAAAATTGAGAGGATTCATTCAAAGAAAACTAATTTATCATTTATTTTTACAATCTAAAATAAATCAGACAAAATTTATGATCTACATGTGAGATAAATTTTGCACTATGCGAAAGATTGTATTCACTATTGAATTAACAAGTTTCTCCTTGAATCAAATATGATGTGATGTGACTTATTAATTTAACGATAAAAAATTAAGTTGTCTATGGTGTAAAACTAGTTTAGATGTGCACATTAGATAAAGCCAATGAATCATACTTATTTTAAAAGATAACCTTTTAAAAACTGTTGATAAGATGACTTAAATTAAATTAAAAAAAACTTGAAAAATATACACATTGTCGGGACAAGTTGGTTTTATATTAAATGAGAAATATAAGCACTAACATTAAAAAATACAATTATATAAAGTTGGTTCAAAAATTCAAAAATATAAACTGTCTATGTGCACCTCTATTAAACTAAAACAAATATACAATTATTTTGATACTTAAATGTATAAGGTAATGTCATTTTAACATATATGAGTTAAATGTTATTATTACTAAGATTAGAAATCTTTTAAGTTTTTCTACCACCTTTGAGTTTAAGTCTATTCAATAATAAATGAATATGGTTGTCCATACTCTTATTAACGCAACCATTTTCGATACTAGTTATATTCTTATGATTATGTTATTTCTTATAAATGGTAAAAAAAAGAAGATAAAAACAAAGACACTAATGATACTAAAGCCAATGACATCCAAATGTATAAGTTACATATTGATTATGATAAGACTAGTAAATTTTAATCGATAAAATGTGAAAAATGCCAAAAGTAATTTGTGAACATTATCGGGGAAATAAATAGAAAAACGATATCTGTCTTTATTGAGAGCTTTGTAACCTCCTTTTAGCACATGAACATGAACATGAACACAGTACAGTACTACTCCCTTTAAGTTTCTCTCTCTTCATCTTGAAACCCCCAACCCATACATAAATTATTATTATTATTATTATTATTATTATTATTATAACCCCTTTCATCCTTATTCTCTCTCTTGATAGTACACATAAAATAAAATATCAATTATCAAAAACTCTCTTATTATCAAATTGAAAATCATTATCATTCATACATACCTATACTCCTATCAAACTTTTATAAGATCTACTTCGCAGATTATAGTTGCAGAAGAAATCACAGAACCCTAATTCTACGGTAATCAAATTCATAATCAACCTTGGAATTTGTGCAAATGTTCTTCACCACCTGCATCAGATCCACGCTTTCGTTTTTCATTGATTGTTTCAGTTTTTTTTTCACTGTGTAGTGTTAAGGGTTTTACTTTCCTTTCCTCAATTATCTTTCGCCACTTGTCTTCATTTTTCAACTTTAAAACACTTTTTTTCTTTACTGTAAGATATTTTCTCTGGCTCTGATTCTCATGATTTTTCATAAAGTCGGTTTCTTTTTTATTTTTTATTTGAATTTCATTTTTTCATTATTAAGATTTTGTTGTTTTCCTTTTGCTTACACTTGCTTCGGTTAAACTCAAAAAGTATGAGTTTTTTATTCTTTTTGATTTCATAAATTCATAGCATTAATTGTTGTAATCTAATTGGGATAATTATAACTATTGATTCTTTAATGCTGATAGTATTAATCTCTTTTGATACTGATGTTGTTATATTCATCAATTTGATTGATGCAGGATTTCGAATTTGATTGGTTTTTCGAAAAGATCGTTACTTGGACTATAATTGAGGATCACCATAGCTCTATGTGCAAAGGGTTGATATCAATTTTGATTGAAATTGTTAATTGGGGTGTTGTGAATTTTGTGTGTGATGGGACATAGGTTGACTTGATCGAAAATATCAGATTTGTATCATACGGTCATAGTTAATAGTTGATTTTGTTATAGGCTGGTGATAGGATGTTGGTATAGGGATATGCTTTTTGTGAAATTGTTTGCAAATTGCAAATCCTTTAGAGTTTTATAAGTTGACTTAATTATAGTTTAAATTGGAGCAGCTTATTTTTCAAAGATTGGCTTGTAATATATAGTCTTTCGATAGAAATATAGTTGAGATATAGTTGTATAATTATTTATTGGTCGTTGAAAGTTTTAGCTACTTTGAAGTATTTGTCGTATTTTTCTGGACGTTGTAATTGGAGCTGTATCATAGAGGAAAATGGCAGCAGAGGCGTTGAGTTCTGAACAGAGGAAGAGTAAAATGGAGGCAGAGACATTGAGTACTAATCCCCCTCCGGGTTTTCTTATCCGCGCACTTCCGGCTGTTATACCCACGCTTTTGATTTCGATAGGATATGTTGACCCTGGAAAGTGGGTGGCAAGTATAGAAGGTGGTGCGAGGTTTGGTTTTGATATGGTGGCTTTTACGCTAATTTTCAATTTTGCCGCTATCTTCTGTCAGTACTTATCTGCAAGGGTTGGTGTAATCACTGGACGAGATCTTGCTCAGGTATCATGTCATTCACTTTAGAGTTAATAAAATTACACCGATCGTGTAGTAAGATTGTTATGTTTGAAAAGCTCTTGAACTCTGAACTGCTTTAACCCCTGTCCCCGAATAAACCTATCTATTTTATTTTCCAACAATTTTTCGAGTTATATTATACTATTTAATGCAGCACCTTGCTATTGAGAAGAAGTCATGTATCAAGAAGAAATGAACCTTAAAAATTAATTGTTGTTCATATCAATCCTCTGTCGGTGCATTTTGTTGATCTAATTGAGTTTTGACAGACTAAATTTGGAAGTTTATATGGAACTGGAAATTGCATTGTTACTTTGATATTTTTTTCTTTTCTTCTTTCATCTTAAAAGTATAATTAAATAAAACAAACGAGATTATCCTGTTCCTCCCCATGTTTCTTTCTTATGCTCCCAGTGTTTTTATTTTCTTACCCTTTTGACACTAGTCCAATTGCGGCGGTTTTGAATTGTGAGCCAGACTGAGTGGTTTTCTCTTCAATCTGCTTATTTAATTGGTATTGAGTCAATTGCGGGTTTTTGTCTTTTCTGTATTTCTTCTTCAATCTCATGTAGAAAATATGATGTTTACATGAGCAAGCTCAGATAGAATTTGAGGAATGCACTTGGTTTGTATGCTTTGTTTGTATACTAATTTCTCATTTTTTAACTAAAGATTTGCAGTGATGAATATGATACATGGACATGCCTTCTCCTTGGAATTCAAGCAGAACTGTCTGTGGTTATGCTAGATCTTAACATGGTAATTCTCTTGCTCTTGATTAACGTTAAATATCCTGTGAATTTGATTTACACATGGTCATCTGCTATTTATCAAATTTGTTTTGACTTGAAACTGTGGTTTAAACTGTTTTGCAAGATCTTGGGCATGGCACAAGGATTAAATCTTATTTTTGGGTGGGACTTGTTCACCTGTGTCTTTTTAACTGCCACTGGTGCTGTTTTTCATATTCTTCTTGCTGTCCTCTTTGTAAGTATCACTCTTCACTTTATTCACCATACCTTGTTGTTCAACACTAGACTTATTATATTGCCTTTGCGCAGGACATTGAGAAGGCAAAATTCCTAGGACAGTTTGTGGCAGGCTTTGTATTACTTTCCTTTATACTTGGAGTATTCATCCAATCAGAAGTTCCAGTTTCCATGAATGGAATTCTAATAAAGTTAAGTGGGGAGAGTGCATTTATGCTGATGAGTCTTCTAGGAGCAACTCTTGTGCCTCACAACTTTTACCTTCATTCTTCTATTGTACAGGTATTCTTTCCTCTCATTCTTTCGTTCATGCAAATGTACTGAAATGTTTGTGTCTATGGCATTCTTCCAAGAAAATATCTTTTATTTGCGTGTGGGTTTATTTGTACCTCATCTTCTGCTTGTTTGCAAAGATGAAATGTCCGACTGTTGTATAAATTACCAGATTTGCATGGGCGATTGCCTTACTGCTGGAGTTTTTTATTTTTAATGAATATTTTGATCAAATCAATAAGGATTGAGTGCTACTGGTCATTAATTTTCTCTTTTTCCAGAAAGCTAAATTTTGTAGTCACTTATTATTCTAACTTGGTTTTGTGTACTTGTTTCAAAAATCTTGTATAGTGAGTGGTTCTTTTGATTTTGTCTCGCTACAATTATATCACCAGATCCTCGTTTTATCTAATAACATTTGAATATTATTTGCGCACTTGCATATTTGAATGGTCAAGACCAAAATAAAAGATACTTAATTTTTTTTTTTTTTAGAAAGCCATACGATACAAGTAAATTATGGTATCTTTTTACTTGTCTCAAGTTTGGTTTTAGTGATTGTGTGTTGTTGGTACTAATGGATGACTGGAAATTGGCTCGCTGACAAGCATGAACCATGGACAATTTTAAATGGAATTCAATGCAGAAAATAAAATTAGTATTGTTTTAGATATTTTTGTTAGTCGAGATGTATATCTTTCAATTGTAGGCTAGTATTTGTTTGGACTAGTACCTCTTGTTATCCAATAGTTATGAAGGGTCTTCAATAAATATTTAATAGGATTTTTAGATTCATGCCTATCAATTCTCTTACTACGAGGATGTTCATCAGTAGTGTCTTAGGAAGATAGGAACTGAACTTGGAACATTGTAATGGTACATTTTAAATGGGAAAAAAGGTGTTTTACATTCTCGAACTTATGGTCCTTCAAAGATAGTTTTTTTTTTTTTTTTTTTTGCATACAGAATTTAGTGTTAGTTCCCCAGTAGGTTTCTTATAAATTATAATTAAATACACCAATCTCTTGATCAATGTGGATTTTTCTCATAAGAAAGATGTCGTCTCTGATCTAATAATTTCTCCAACACTTTTCATCAGCCATGCACCTAGAGGGGAAAAATTGCATATCATGTTCTCATATTTGGTTGTAGTGTTGAGTTTTGTCAATCTGATATTTCATTTTCTTTTTGCAGTGGCATCAGGGACCGACAAACATTTCTAAAGATGCATTGTGTCATCACCATTTTTTGGCCATCTTATGTGTCTTCAGTGGCCTTTATTTGGTCAATAATATTATGATGACCACCTCAGCAAATGAGTTCTACAATACAGGTCTTGTTTTGATTACTTTTCAGGATGCGTTGTCACCAATGGAACAGGTAGTCTTTACCTACATAATTGATTTAATTTTTTTTCTTTCCCGCATTCTGAGAAAATATAATTGTGGTTCTTGTGGCAGGTGTTACACAGCCCAATAGCCCTACTTGGCTTTGTACTCATTATGTTTCTTGCCAATCAAACTACAGCATTAACTTGGAATTTAGGCGGAGAAGTTGTAGTTAACAGTTTCTTAAAACTAGACATACCAGGTTGGCTTCATTATGCAACAATTAGAGTGATTGCTGTGCTGCCCGCCCTTTATTGTGTCTGGAGTTCAGGAGCTGAAGGGATGTATCAGCTACTTATAATCACTCAGGTTTTAGTAGCTTTGCAGCTTCCGTCGTCTGTAATTCCTCTTTTTCGAGTTGCCATATCTAGATCAGTAATGGGTGCACACAAGATCTCCCAGTCTATGGAGCTTTTGGCATTGATCGTATTCCTTGGGATGCTTGGCCTGAACATCATCTTTTTGGTAGAAATGATATTTGGCAACAGCGAGTGGGTGGGTGATTTGAGGTGGAATGTGGGGAATGGCGTGTCTGCCTCGTATTTAGTTCTTCTCATTGCTGGTTTTGTATCAATATGTCTGATGCTTCGGTTACTAACTACACCTTTAAGATCTGCCAGCATTCAATTAAATGCTCAGGTTTTAAACTTGGATATGCCAGAGGCTGTACTGAATCCGCTGGTTGATGGTGAAGAATCACATGTAACTGAAACAGTGGGTCATGAAGATGCATCTTTCCAAGCTGACGAACCAAAACCAGCTCTAGCAAGGTCATTAGAGTACCCAGAAGTATCACTTGCTAGTTTTCATTCTGATCTACCCGAAACTGTAATGGAACCTGATCTCCAGGTGAATGCTTTAAAGGAGAATCATTCTGTTGCACCATCAGTTTCCATATCAGATTCAGGGACAGTATCAAAAACTGTAGCTAATGATAGTTCTAGTTCTGATTCTAAACTTGAAGACATGAAAACTCTAATTGAAACAAATGCCCCAATCGAGAAGAATGTGGAAATTGAAGATGATTCTAATGTTGAAAGGGATGATGACGATGTAGACTCATGGGAAACTGAAGAATCATCCAGAGCAGTCTTGGCAAATGCCCCATCATCAACATCAGAAGGCCCTCCATCTTTCAGGAGTATCAGTGGGAAAAGTGATGACGGTGGTGGTAGCTTTGGAAGTCTATCTAGAATAGAAGGCTTAGGACGTGCTGCAAGACGTCAGCTAGCTGCTACTCTTGATGAATTTTGGGGACAACTTTATGATTTTCATGGTCAAGCAACCCAGGCAGCGAAGGCCAAGAAAATTGATGTTTTGCTGGGGATGGGAGTAGATTCAAAACCCACCGCTTCCTTGCAGAAAATGGATGCTTGTGGAAAGGACTATTCTGAATACTTAGTATCTGTAGGTGGTAGAGCTTCCGACAATTTATCCAATGCCGGCCCGTATGACTATTCCAAGCAGCCTAGGATGCAAAGTAATTCAGAGTCTTCATATGGTCTTCAAAGGAGTTCTTCCTCAGTGCGGGCAAGTCCCATCCAGTTATTGGATGCATATGTACAAAGTTCCAACCGCAATCTCACTGATTCTGGTGAGAGGCGCTATTCCAGTGTTCGCAATCTTCATTCATCTGAGGCCTGGGATTATCAGCCAGCTACAATACATGGTTATCAGACCGCATCCTATCTTAGCCGGGGTGTGAAAGATAGAAGTTCGGAAAACATAAATGGTTCAATGCCATTTTCATCACTGAAGTCCCCTTCCACAGGTAATCCAAACTATAGGGATTCCCTTGCATTCGCTTTGGGAAGAAAGTTGCATAATGGTTCAGGTGTAGGCCATCCCCCTGGGTTTGAAAATGTAGCTGTCTCTAGAAATCGCCAACTACAAACTGAGAGGTCCAATTATGATTCTAGCTCCCCTGGAGCCGCAGCTAATACAGTCAGTTCAGTTAACACTAAGAAGTACCACAGCTTGCCGGACATTTCAGGATACTCCATTCCCCACAGAGCTGGCTATGTGTCTGATAAGAATGCACCATGGGATGGTTCTGTTGGATATGGTTCTTTTGCTGGCAGGATGGGGTATGAACAATCTTTGTATTCAAATTCTGGATCAAGAGCCGGAGGAGCTCACTTGGCCTTTGATGAAGTCTCTCCATACAGAGAGGCACTCTCTTCACAGTTGAGTTCTGGTTTTGACACTGGATCCCTCTGGTCTAGACAGCCTTTTGAGCAGTTTGGTGTTGCTGATAAAATTCATAATGTTGCAATGGAAGGTGCGGGAAGCAGGCCTAATGCAATTGTTCAAGAAACTACATTTGAGGATATAGAGGGGAAACTTCTTCAGTCTGTTAGACTTACCATTATGAAGCTCTTAAAACTGGAGGGATCTGATTGGTTGTTTAAACAGAATGATGGAATTGATGAGGATCTGATTGATCGTGTAGCAGCAAGGGAGAAGTTTGTTTATGAAATTGAAGCTAGGGAAACGAATCAGGGTATTCATATGGGTGACACTCGTTATTTTCCTTCTGATAGGAAATCTGTTTCTTCGATGAAAATCAACGAGGCAAATGCCTCTAGTCTTTCGGTTTCTTCAGTTCCCAACTGTGGGGAGGGATGTGTATGGAGAGCAGATTTAATAATAAGCTTTGGGGTGTGGTGTATCCATCGTATTCTTGACCTCTCACTCTTGGAAAGTCGGCCAGAGCTATGGGGGAAATACACCTACGTGCTCAATCGCCTCCAGGTAAATCATCTGAATAATTTGCTTTCGTAACTAGTCAGAATGTCTATATTTTTGCTGTGCTTTCTCGTACATTTAGAAATGAGTGCTAGGCACTCTCACGGATTGCTGGCTGTTCCATGTCTCAAAAAGGAGAAAACATACATTGTTTATATGCTCTTAAAGTGGTATTCTATTGTTCAAATCCTAAAATATGGGTATTCATTTGTTGTTGATCTATCGCTTGGAGAAATTGGTCCAGCATGTCATACTTTCATCACTCATTGTATTGTTCCTAGCATGCTCTTCAATAACGCTAGCATGTCTTTTCTCTGTGTTTTATTTTATCTTGCTTTAATGTACAGGGCATCATAGAACCAGCTTTTTCGAAGCCTCGTACTCCTTCGGCACCATGTTTTTGCCTTCAAGTTCCAACCATGCACCAGCAAAAGTCAAGCCCCCCTCTTTCTAACGGGATGCTACCCCCAACGGTAAAACCAGGCCGGGGAAAATACACTACTGCATCTTCGTTGCTTGAGCTGATTAAAGATGTGGAGATCGCTATCTCTAGCAGGAAAGGACGTACAGGTACTGCAGCTGGTGAGGTGGCTTTCCCAAAGGGGAAAGAAAATTTGGCATCCGTTCTTAAACGGTACAAGCGAAGGTTATCATCCAACAAGCTTGTTGGCAACCAGGAGGGGACTGGTTCTCGCAAGATCCCGTCATCAGGATCATACAACCAATAGCATTTTGCTTTAACAAAATCAGGTTTCTATGGGGGATGTTTTATTTTATAATTTATACTGTGAAGCAGCTCATGCCTAGATCAAGGAGTGCACTGCCTCCGTGTATCAGATTCCTTGCAGCTGATTTTATCTTTGTATGTTACATACATATAAGGAAAGAATTATATGCAATTGTGGCAAAAACAAAGTTAAAAAACAATTAGATGGAAAATAGTTCCACTTTGTTTTTGTTTTGTTTGGATTTCGTTGCTTATCTAGCTAGTGGATAGAAGGCAGGGAGACAATTAAGTTTTGACCCGATTGTTTCCTTGATTAACTTTTGTATAAACACCGAAATTTTGTTGTTTGAAAGTTTTCACAATGAATTCTGAAAAAAAAAATGCTTATACAAGTCCAAAATTGGTTGATTTGTTTTCAAAATTTCGGACTATTGGATCACATACAGAAATTTCTATTTTATCTTTACTTTGTTGTGTGATATTACAGTCTACATTATGCTATTCAAATTCAATGGTGTTCAAGAGTTTCTTCCATGATATATTTTCAATATTATGTTGGTGATCTGCACTCTGTTTTCTTACTAGTCTTGGGTTTGAGCATTTAGGTAAAAATGAGCGGCTGGAAGATAAATTTTCATTGAAGGTGCTTAGCTAAATTCTTGTGGATATTAATATTCCATGAACACGGGGTTTGAGTAGCTCAGCTTGTATGAGCTAAGGGATTAAAGAGTTGGAGGTTTTAGGTTCAATCATGGACACAGGAGAAAAGACTAATCTAACAAGTAACTACTAACATTTATCATTCACAAAAGAAAAAAGAAATTCAATGAACACGTAATATTTCACACATCATAGATTGCAGTAAAAGAAGTAAAGGTACATGGATTTAACACATAATAGTTCACACATTATATATTGTAGGTAAAAGAAGTAAAAAAAAAAAAACCTGGACTTACCTTGTAAGTGAGGGTCACACTTTCTCCCTTAACGTCTATATTTTTGTGGCAAGTGTCAACTCGTCCCTAGTCCTTGCTAGCTCCTCTCTAGATTGACTTGGTTCCTACCCACCATATTTAGGCCTTTCCCAAGTGTTCTGATACCACTTGCTGAAGAGTCACCATAGAGGATGAAACTTCCTATATTTTGAATCTCTCTTGCACCTCACCGTCCTCCATTGCGGTGAGCCATCAACCACACCTACAACATAATCAAGGCCTTCACCCCAAGGTTACCATCACCACCTTTATGCCTGCTCCACCACCTTTAGATCTGAACCCTAGATGCCCTCGGCAGACATTACATGATAGTGTGAATGTTGCTAGCCAAATGAGCTCTTTTTCAGACGAGCTGTTTTTAATGTAAAATTGTTTGATGAATTGCACTTGAGACTTCTCATAAACTTCCATAAGAGCTTATCAATTTGAAATTGTGAAGGAAGTGCAGATCTAATAGGAGTTGAATTTAATCTCAACCTCTAATATTTTCAATTGTATGTCTAATAACACGTTAATTTGAGCATACCTCGACCCGTCTATAATCGATCTATGCATCCAATTGTCAAATATATAATTTGTAATTGGCGACCGCGGTTGTCATTTCACCTTGACCATGTGCCACATAAACTTGTAGATTGAAAGTTAAGATGTCGATTTTAACTTGGAAATGTTGTTTTGATTTGCGAACATTGTATTATTCCTATGTGCCTGACATTCTAAGCTATCAGTTTTGGCTCAAAATGCCCCAACACACTTATGCAATCCAAGCTATCGGTTTTTTTTCTTCTTTTATAGTAAAACATAACTCGAGTATTCATCTCATTTGGACGGTTTTGACTTTAACTTTTTATATAGTAAAACATATCCCGAGAATTCATCTCCTATGGACGATTTTGATTTTCTTGTAGGTTGAAAGTTTATGATATCAATTTTGACTTGAAAATGTTGTTTTGATTTGTGAACATTATATTATTCCTATGAGCTTGACATTTTAAGCTACCAGTTTTGGATAAGAATGCCCCAACACGCTTATGCAATCTAGTTTTATTATTTCTCGTTTTAGCTAATACTTAAAGTTTTTTTTTATATAGTAAAACATAACTCGAGGGTTCATCTCCTTTGGACGGTTTTGACTTTAACTTTTTATATAGTAAAACATAGCCGGAGAATTCATCTCCTATGGACGGTTTTGATTTTCTCGTAGGTTGAAAGTTATGATATCGATTTTGATTTGAAAATGTTGTTTTGATTTGTGAACATTATGTTATTTCTGTGTGCTTGACATTCTAAGCTACCAATTTTGGCTCAGAATGCCACACCGCTAATTTTATTATTTCTCGTTTTAGATAAAAAATAAAGTTTTTTTTTATATCGTAAAACATAACTCGAGGATTCATCTCCTTTGGACGGTTTCGACTTTAACTTTTTATATTCTAAAACATAGCCCAATGATTCATCTCCTATGGACGATTTTGATTTTAACTTTCGAAAGCTAAGATTTTTTTTCTTTTGTTTGTGGTGGTCCGAGTTTGAACTCCGAACCTTGCATATATTATGCATTCTCCATACCAACTAAGCTAAGCTCACAAGGACAAAGCAAATAATTGTTAATTAATGATGTAATTGTAGAAAGCGGATATATCTATACTTATACTAGTGAAAAGACCGGCACTCACGTGCCTGTCTTTCTGCTCTTTTTATTGCTCCAACATTTGAAAATTATGAACGGTATTTTTTTATAAAATTTTAATTTTGATTAAAAGTAAAGATATAAATGTTTTTTGCTTTCAAATTATAACAAATCAAACTAATCATGATTATATTTCAATGAAACCAACAATATAACAACAACAAAAATCTAAATTCTTATTTTTTTTAACGACACCAACAACAATCTTTATTATAGAAAAATTGTTGTTTAAGGGTATAATTGAGATAATGAAAAAGTAAGTATAAATACACTCATTTAGTTTTTTACACTTTTTAAATGATAAAGGAAAAAACTGGACATTTGTGTTTGTTATACTTTTATTTTAATATTTAAATTTATTCTTATATATTTGTTACATGTGTTATTTGTATTGAAAGTTGATGGCATTTTTGGAAAGAGAAAAATCCAATCAAAAAAAGAAAGGGGTTGTTTTCTTTATATATATAGTATAGATAAAATATAGATGACTCGTATTCCTAGAAATATTCAATTGACGAGTGGATTTTTAACCCGTTGTATATTCTTATTCCTTGCAATATTCGAAACCATGTGAAATCCATACCCCTCTGTTTGCATAATGACGTGTCAGATCGCATCACTTGGGCTGATCATCTTGACGACATTTATACAGTAAGGCCAAGTTATTCCAGGCTCATTTCCTCTCATTCTGAAGACCCCCATAATGATGACATCTCTTGGGATTGGATTTGGAAAATGAAAGCTCCAGAGAAAGTCAAGTTGTTCTTTTGGACCGTCGTCCACGAGTCGCTCCTTACTAAAGCACTTTTATACCGTCGTGGTATGGATTTATCCCCTTCGTGCCATTGATGCGATGATCATGTTGAAGATGTGTTGCACTGTCTCAGGGATTGCTCTCTCGCTGCTTGTATTTGGAGATCCTCGGGGTATAATAGTACAACTTTCTTCTAGGAGTTACACACTCTCTCGTGGCTCAAAAAAGGTCTTTGTCTCTCGAACCCTCTCATTTTTATGGCAGATATCTGGTGTATTTGGAAAGCACGAAATGCGGTGTGTCTTGGTAATGAGCAGGTTAGTTATCATCAGTTGCGATATAATGTTGGAAGCTATCTTAATTCTCTCTCAATGTCCTTGGGTGGCAGTGTTCTCTCTCATCGGAAACAACATTGGACCTCTTGGCACCCTTTCCGTATGGAAGCTATGATTCTAAATGTTGATGGGAGTAGTCTTGGGAGTCCCGGCTGCTCAGGCTTTGGAGGTGTGCTCCGTGATTCAGATGGTACTTGGCTTTGTGGTTTCTCAGAATTTATTGGCATTTCGTACAACCTGCATGCGAAACTACTTGCGATCATGCATGGTTTGAAGTTGTCATGGGATAAAGGGAACCAGAATGTGATTTGTTACTCAGATTTCCTGCATGCCATCAAATTAATTCAAGCTCCTCTCAATGCTTGGTATGTTTACACAACTATCATTAGAAATATCAACGATCTTCTTAATCTCCCTTGGAATGTGCATCTTACCCACACCCTTCGAGAGGCAAATGAGTGTGCAGACTTTTTAGCTAAGCATGATGCCAATCACGATTCACCTTGGTGCAGCTTGGAGAGCCCCCTCTCAGACTTGGAAGCTTTACTTCTCGCTGATGCATCTAGAGTGAAGTTCTTAAGGCCGTAATGTAGTTTTATTTTTGCTTTCTCTTTTTCTTCTTCTATATTTACCAACAAAATTGATAAGTACATCGATACAAAACAAATTCGCTAAAAACAAAAAGGATGAATTTGCGAACAAACTCACAATATCCATATTAATAGCATAAAATAACAAAGTACAAAAACCTACATATATGACTATATTCAAGTCTCTGGAATACCCCATTTCTCCGGATCTGCAACATAGACGATGACAAAGTCATTGATTCAATCTGCATTGGATCGAAGCTAATCTGACAATCTGAACCAAACAAATACTTGAACGAAACAAGAAAGACAAACAACGCCGAACAAAGACGACGAACAACCCAACGTCGCACCTAGACGATGGAATCACAAAATAAAAAATGAAATAGATGTGAAAGTCACTTAATTTAATAAAAGGGAAAGAGAAAATTGACCCTAAATCATCCCTCTTTAGTGGATGAAGGAGAAGAAACTAGTGTTTATGTGACAGCTCATAAGCGAGAGAAAAGGAACTGTCCAATATATAATTTGGTCTTTGACAATTTTCTTTCCATCCGATTTAAATGTTAGCAAAAAAAAATATCAAACTAGTCATTGTTAGTTTTAAATTAAAGAAAAACCAATTCCTTTGTTTTTTTTAAGCCTAATTTACCCACCTAAATTGACACCAGAAAAACCAATTCCTTTGTTATCATGAGTCAAACACTAATTTCCCCCCAAAAAAAACATCGATAAAAGTATATTTTTTGAAGAAGATAAATTAATCCACTAAAAGAAAAAAGCTAAATTAGTCCACTCAAACTGACACTGAGGAGAATTGAACCCGAAACCTTGAGAAGGAGCACATTTTGAAGTCTTAAGTCAATACCATCAGACCTACTCAAATGGGTTCATCGATAAAAATATATAAAGCATGTGTTAGTTAGCTTGCACTATAGTGACATACAATATAAAAGATGCTACCATTTAGATGATATTTTAGAGATATTTTTTTGGTTTTTCATATGTTCCACTGGAGGTAATTATTGTCTAACATAAATTCTACACATATTTCTCAAGCGAAATTTAAACTTTAGTTGATTGTGGGGTATAATTATTTTCGTTAGATTTAACCCTCGTTGGTAGATGCTTTACCGGTATGATAACAATGATACTAATAATAATTTTACACTTATACCTTGTGAGATTTGAACTATGTACCCTACAATTATAAAAGTTATACTCTTAGCACTTAGGCTCTTACATTATCTTCATTTATTCTATATCTTTGTAGATCTTGATCGAAGGTGCATGTCAATAAATATTAGAGTGAATGTCCATTTTAGTCCTCAAAAAATTCATAAGACCTAATTTAGTCTATGAGAATAAAAAAAACAACTTATAATTTATGGGAAAATTAAACCGGGACAAGCCAGTCTGATGAAGGAAATGGAGGAAAGAAAGAAAAGTGAAAAGAAGATATTATCTAGTAGCTTGGTATAAGAGAAATTTAAAGGAAATTATAATATAAATAAAATATGTGTATTTATAAAATGACATAAATAGATTAAAAAAACATTCACTCAAAAAAATAATTAAAAAAGACATAAATATCCTAAATAAAACTTTATATGCTAAAATTAAATTAAAATAAGTATTTCCTAACAATAAATGTAAGTTACAAAATATAGAATATAATTTTATTATAATCGAAGAGTTTTTTCAATTTAATAAATAAATAGTAAAATGAAATAAATTTTAGAAATATTTTTCTGCTTTTACATCACAACTGTGAGTAATATATTGTAATAAAATAACATTGATAGATAAAAATAAGAGAACAAATATTATGTAAATGTTATATTTTTTCTCTCTATAAAATTATCAAATTTTTTGTCACAGTAAATATTTTCTTCAAACATTGGCCCTCTGAACAATTTCCGCCATCAAATTTAGTTTTTTCCGTTTATTTTGTGTTGAAAAAAAATAAAATTTCACAATCAGCTTGCCGAATGTAACTTTAAATTGCACTACGATCACATGAGACGAGACACGGTTTTTTTTTTTGAGGGAGACGTGACACAAGATTTATTATTTTTATATCACTAACGATATTTCTTCATTTAAATATTTTAATTAATATTAATTACATCTATTTTAAGATTATCGATTAATCCAAATCTAAAAGTTATCCTGGGATTATTTTTCTTTATGATTAAATGTTTTTTATTTATTTTTATCCTGGACTAAATTGAGTTTTGTGAATTTCTGAAACTAAAATAGGACTTCACTCTATTATTGAAATATATTAATTTTAATTTTTAATTCTTGCAATAAAATACTTATTTTCTTTTATAAAAATTAATTATTTTAGCTTTTTTATATGATGTTTTTGTTTAAATATATTTATGTCATTTTATTAATTTCTTTGGTTTGAGAAAAATGTTTTTTTTTTTTTTTTTTTGTGGTGGCCAGGATTTGAATTCAAACCTTGCATAAATTATGCATTGTCACTACTAACTACCAACTGAGCTCACGAGGATTGAGAAAAATGTTTAAATACATTAAGTTGTTTTTTTATTTGAAGTTTTTGTTTTATTGGTATCATTAAAAATAATTATATTTTATTTGCTATATAATTGATGTCGTTAAAAATTAAAATTAAAATTAAAATTTGAAAGCACTAATATTTATAATTATATTTTTAATCAAAATTAAAACTTTATAAAAAATATCGTCTATAATTTACAAATGTTAGTGAATAAATAAAATTATATCAGATCCAATATTTTTTTTCAACAATTTCTAAGTCACGCCCAGAAAAATTTCCGTTACAACCAATTTTAATCAAAATTAAATAGTAATACCAAAATTGTCCTTGTTCATATAATTTTTTCAAAACCTTTTTATCCCAGTAGCTTTGTTTTGTTGTTTTTTTAATCAAATGTAAATGGTAATAACTCTCAATGTTCACTTCCTCTCACTCAAACATCCACACATTATATATATATATATATATATATATATATATATATATATATATATATATATGATAAATCTTAGTGAAAAATTAAAAATTGAATAATAAGGACTTTTAAGTAAATTTCTACTTTTTCAATGATGATTTTATGAGTTCTCATTTTTTTCAGTGGTTTTGTTTTGTTTTGTTATTTTTTTGAGCAGGGTTGTGTAGCATGACACAAAAGCCCACGAACTTCGACGAAGTAGCAATTATGTGTCTGGCAAAATAAACATGGGAAAGAGAAAATAATGGATAAAAGGAAAAAAGCTCATCCAACGGTCTGTAGTTTGTCGTGCCCATTCGTGCTTGTATGGCTGTCGTGCCATTAAGCATTTTCCTATTTTTTTTTTTCCATCCAATTCACATATTTGTTTAGTTTATCCTTCCAATTCACTTTTGGTCATTTTGGATGTTTCTAGAAATTTTTATATTTTTTTTAGAGGAGACAAAATAAGACTCAAAAGATTGATATAATTTTATAACAAAAATTCCTAACACAATTATTATTAAAGAAAATGAGTATTCAAACAAACTAAATTATTAATTTTTTTTAAAAAAATGATTTTTATTATGATAAACAAACACAAAATAGGTTATGATTTTTATAAAATCTCTAAATTATTCAATGTAAAAATCACTTTTTTAATCTGTAACATAATCCTGATAGCTATTCATTTTAGAGACAAAAATAATTTTTTTAAAAATCCTAAACAAACACTTCAAAATAAGAAAAGTGATTTATTTTATAAAAGAATATTTTTTTTATCAGAAAAAATCTTAAACAAAAGCACCCATAATCTATCTACATGATATGATATGGCTACATAGCACACCTTCTGCGTTTAAACAAGTCCAACCCAATAACATTGCCACTACGTTTTCACATGGCTCTTATAATCCACTTAGCTCTTATGATCAGTGTGCAATTTCAGAAGCTCAAGGCCATGCTGGAGTTCAAAAGATTGCTAAGCGTCTGGATTGAGCTTTGGGTAATTCTACGCGGAGGACTTTGTTCCCAGAGGCTTATGTCGAAAACATGGGTACCTAGAATCATATTCAATGAATTAAAATGATGAAGCAAATTCTTATATATATAACACATCCATACAATGTCGTACCCGTATTCACATTCTGTGAGCATTTTGAAAGGTTCCATAGATAAGCAATTTCCGTTTTTGTATTCTGAGACGTGTTTACCCATTAGTGAAATATTTGTTTCACTACTTTTCCTTCATCCCATAACTATGACAGTGCATTGTTGGTCCGGTCCGATAAAACCCAAAGTCCGTTAGGGTCGGCTCTAAACGGATCGGGTAGTCCGTTTTGACAACCCTACACCACATAATGCCTTTTATTCTTACCACACTTTTTGAAATTAATATACCCCTTGATATTTTGAAAGGCAAATGTCCTATCATACTTGATGCTATCTATTAGCACAACTACCATATGTTGGTGAAACACTTAGAATTTTAAATGTGCATAGACTATGCTACTATTTGTTGTCAGAAACATTGAAACAAAGGCATCATCATCTATAGTTCTAAAATACATGAAATATCTCAAATGTAGAAATACAAAGTATATCTTTAGTTATAAAATACATGTAACAACAACCAAACATTATCCCACTAAGTGAGGTTGGCCATAGAATACATGAAAAAATTTCAAATGTGAATCATGCAAGGCATAGGATAGCATAAAAATGGTCTTTATCCCAGGAATAACAGTTTACAAAAATAAATAGAAAGGCAATGTAAAACCAAAATATGAACCCAAACCAATCTTTGATTGAATAATTTAAAGACACTCCCTGCATTCAACCCACTCATTCCTTAAGCATTTGATTTCTATGAACATATATGATTCTTGTAATCTTTCCAAGCCTTCTATCTCTGGCAGGACTCTCACTATTCATCATATTTGAATCGACTGTTGTTGAACAAAATTTCAAGAGCCAATATGCTTTCCAAGGCATGCTTGCACTGCAGGACCAAAAGTAACAAAGTATTATAACCTCAAATTAGAGATAATCACATATAAGTAATAATTAATCTTAGAATTAGATACAACAGAATCGGATAGTTGAGGAAGTTAAATACATCACATACATGGAATATTTCTGTTTTGTTTTGGTTTTCCTATATTTCTTCTCATTTTCCTTCACATAATGGGGAAATAGCGATTTTCGTCCCTGAGTATGTGACGAACAATCAGTGGCGGAGCTAGAAAAGAAAGCTTGGGTGGGCCATTAAAATTAACCGTTGAAAAATTATTTAAAGTCTCGCAAAATAGACCTATAATTGAATTATTTAAATTTTTTGGGTGGGCCACTACACCACTTTGCATGAATTTAGATCGGCCGAAATCTAAAACCGACACAAAATTGTATAAAATCTCGCAAAAAGACCTATCGTCGTTAATTTTTTAATTTTTCGGGATGGGCCGTGGCCCACCCTAGCCCATGAAGGGCTCCGCCACTGCGAATAGTCACAAGAATCCTTAAATATATCAAAATTCGAAAATAGTCTTTAATTGTACACTTCCTTAGTAAAAATGTTCCTTGACGTTAAAATAGTCCCTAAATGTTGACAGAAACTCTTTTCTTATAAGAACATACATGACAGTAAATACTTATAGGGATTGATATGACAGTAAATAAGTATATTGAGAGACTGATTTGACAGTATATTAAGAAAACATTATAACTTCAGAGACTATTTAAACTAACAAAGTGTACAACCAAGGACTACTTTTGAATTTCGATACATTAAAAAACTATTGTAACTATTCGTTATCCGTTAAGGGACGAAAATGACTATTATCCCTTACATAATTGTGTAACTATTCGTTATCCGTTAAGGGACAAAAATGACTATTTATATTTTTATCTTCTGCCTAAATTTCCTTATGATTTCTGAATATACGATCATTCTTGTTCATATTATCTTTAGCATGCTTCTTTTACTTACGACAAAGTGTACAAAACAGAATCAAAAAGAATTGGCACAACAAGTGTACAGAATGTGAAACACAACAAAGTTTACATAGCATGCATGATGAAGCAACAAAGTTAACTCATAGAAAGATCAAAGAGCTACAAATTAAGAACCATAAACAAGTTTGTCAATTTAATCATCAATCTTCATGCAAATAATTTTGTATCATCAACTGCATTTTGAAGCAAAAAAGCCCATAAACCCAACCCTCCTGAAACAACACTGCAAATAAAAATTATATTTCTTATTTTAGTTGTTCACACAGTGACATTAAATATCTATATAAACACACATGATCCACTAACTTGGGCAATTATCATGCATAGACTGATGAGCAATATATACATTTGTAAGACTATCTAAAAAAAAGAAGTAAATTTGAAAACAAAAACATCTTACATTTCAGAGCAAGGTACTTTTAGAATGCTACAATGCATACTTGACGCGATAGGAGCTTTTTCCTTTCACTCAATAAGAAACAAGGTGGAGCTGTTATCTTTCTCAATGATGGCCTTGAAAATACCATTAAGGCAACAATATTAGCATTCATGTGCACTTTATCACAACCCCTCAAATTAATCTCTCTTAGCTGCGTGCAGTTGTTTACCACATGCTTCACTCCCTTCATTGTGACACGAAAACATTTCTCCAGTATCAGGTGCAAAAGCCCACTACAACTCTTTGAGATCACATAAAGTGTTTCGTCATTAACCTTTGTAAATGTCAAGTTCAACACCTCCAGCTTGGAAATTTCAAAGTTCAATCCAAGTAGCTTCACTACATTACACTCGACTAAGCTCAAATGTCTAATCTTACAACATTTCCTTAAAACTTGAAAAATAACTTCTTCAGATATAAAATCACAATCACTCAAATCAAGTAGCTGTAAATTGGGAAAAATGGAAGCAAACATTATGAGGCTTTCATCACGTAACCATGGATTACGACCCAAATAAAGAGACTTTAACTGAGGATTCGATATTATATTTGTCAAAGAATTATAATTCCCTTCCATGTTCTTCCCAATACTTGTGTGTTCCATTTTGATATCACTAAGTGAAGGGCAATTCTTAACGAGAGCAAACAAGGCTGAATTTGTGAGCATCCTACACTCACTAAGGTTTATAGACACTAAATCACCAAGAAACGAAGACATTCCAACAACTTCGTGATCGGTCAGAAACTCAGCTTTTTGAAGATCCAAATGTTGTATAGATCGACACTTGAACAACAAACAAAAGATTCCAAGATAAGTATAGCCGTAACAATTTTGGAGGACAAGTCTCCTCAAAGGAAGGCCTTTCATTCCAATGTACGAGAGCAAATCATCCGAGATACTTAAAGACGACAAATCAAGACAAGTCAAACACTTCAAACTCGCCAAAGAAACACAAAAATCTGAAGTAACTCTCGTTTCAATGCGTGCTGATCCAACAGTAGTATTGGAAAAGGATAAAGCCCACAACTTTGGTCTCTCACGGAGAGCAAAAGCTACACCATCATTGCTTATGCCATAACATTCAAACAAGATTGCCTCTTCGAGAACCTTACAGTTCTTGAACAAATGGTGAATTGATTGGTCGTTAAGGTAGCAATGACGAGAGAGATTAACCTTGCGGAGTTTGGAAAGTGCTAAAGAAAGAGCTTTTATCGCATCAAGCAAGTTTTTATAATTGCCAAAAGTTACTGGATGACCTAGGTCAAGTTCTTCAAGCAAAGGGAAATAGTGCGCAATGAAAAAGAGGTCAGTGCCATCGATAGAATGAATATTTGAACAAGTGAGAGAGGTCAAAGTTGTAAACTTTTTTGAGAAAGCTCGCAACCCATCAATAGGAACGTTGGGTTGGTTGGACATATTGAGTGATGTGACCTTCATTGGGAAACGAGAGATTTGATGGATAAGTTTTTCGATGTCACCTTTGTAGCATGATAGATCTAGCGAGGTGATGTTGGCGAACCTTTGTAAGAGGCGATGGAGTAAAGGGCGTGTTGGATTGTAGACGGTGAGTGATGATTTGAATGAGTTGGCGATAGAGAGAAACTGTTTGGAGACGGCGGAGAGAGATTTTAAGGAGCGTTGGTTGTCGTCGTCATTAATGAGAAATCTGAAGACAGATTCCCAACACTCATCAGGTAGATATAAGTATGAATTTGTTGCATCAATTGTTTTAGTTGAAGATTTGAGAGAATTTCTTCTCTTCTTTTTCATATTTGATTGAGGTTCACCGATGCTGCATCAAGCACAATTGTGAAGGTAAAGGCATATATTGGGGGGTTTTTCTTGTTCACGGAGCAGATACAAGGTTTAGGTTTTGTTTGAATGTGATGAAATTTGGATTATTATTACATACACCCGAAAAAAAAGTTGTATTGTAAAATAAGTTAGAAAAATACTTTTAATTTGATATTAAAATCAAATCAAATGGATTATCTTCGAATTTTAAATTAGTTAGAAACAAACAAATTCACAATATTCAATAATATAAAACGGCAGAGTACATATACCTACACATATGACTATATTCAAGTCTCTGAAATATTCATTTTTCCGAAACTACGATGTCAAGTATTGAATATGCACTTTATGAACTTGAATCAAATAAACACCACTCAAAGACGTGAAATAAAAAACACTCCTCCCAAAGACATGAAATCAAATCAAATAAATTCGTGCAAAGACAATTTAATCACAAAGACAAACAAAAAACTATTGAAAATATGTAAAAATCACTCATTCTCCACTATTAAGTAGGGGTGTTCACACTGCTGTTTGGTTTGATTTTGACATAAAAAATCAGCCGATTCAAAATAAAAAAAATCAAGCGGTTTGGTTTGGTTTGGATGAATATTCTAAATTTTTTGATTAAATCTTATCAAAATATACGCAGTTTAATTTGAATCGATTTTTGGATATCCAAAATGCATAACATATATTCGACAATAATCGATTAATCACGTGTTCGTCTTTCCGCTATTTTTACTGCGCTAAAATTTGAAAATTATGAACTATGTTTTTTTTATGAAATTTTGATTTTAATTAAAACTAAAAATATAAATGTTTGTTACTTTCTATTTATAATAAACCAAATTAAACATGATTTTATATTTTAATTAAACCAACAATATAACAACAAAATATAATCTAAATTCTTTTTTTTATGATACCAATAATAATCTTTATTATAGAAAAAGTTGTTTAAGGGTATAATTGGTATAATAAAAATAGTAAGTATAAATATTTTCATATAGTTTGTTACACTTTTTAAATGATAAAGGAAAAAAAATCAGACATATATATATATATATATATATATATATATATATATTGATGACATTTTTGAAAAAAGAAAAATTCATCCAAAAGTGCCGAAAGATGTTGTTTTCTTTATATATAGTATAGATATAGATATATGAGATTAAGAACCAACAAACTATATATTAGTGCAATAAAAATTGATTTTTCGCACATTCAACTTTTCTTCAAAACACATGGAAAATATGTTTTTGCCTCCAATGATGTCAACTACCGTTGCATCTTTTTGGCTGTAGTTAACTACCGCTCGGCATCAATTGTGATTTTACGCATTTCGATCGAAAAAATCAAAATAAGTCGATGCTTACTCGGAATGCTACAAAGCTTTCCAGATCCTCTATAAGTATTTATATAGAGTTGCCTCTCGATTTATTTTGATTTTTCGACCGAAATCACAATTTTTTTCCAAGTGTTCGTCCGGAAAATTGATCGGTTGAATTTTTTCACAATTTTTTGCACGCATATTTAGGACAATAAAAAATATCTCTCACAAAAAATTTGAATTTTCCGACAAAGGACGGATTAAATATGATTTTTTTACGTGCCTAAAACTCAAGACACCAAAACAATGATATAGAAATCGAATTTTGAACAGTTTTTTTGTTTTTGCATAACCCTATGTAGAAATACAAATAGATGATTAGCAAAGTTTCGTAGTATTCCGACTAAAGCTCGATTTATTTTGATTTTTTGATCGAAACGTGTAAAATCATAATTTTTTCCCAAGTGCGCGTCTAGGAAAGTGACCTAAATATTGAATTTTTTCATCATTTTTTGCAAGCATGTTTACGACATAAAAATAACATCTCTCACGAAAAATTAGAATTTCCCAACTAGAGACATATTAAATATGAAATTTTTTTAATGCGTCAAAAACTCAAAACTAAAACATTGACCTAGAAATTGAATTCAAACTGTTTTTTTATTTTTGCAGAACCCTCTATAAAAATACATATATATGTACAAAGATTCCTCTGCTGTAGTCATTAACGTTAATAAATAACAGTTACCCTAAACTAAAAAATCTACATTTACAATACAACTAGTTAGATTGATCGGTTGACATAACTAGGGACGGATGCATGTCCATCTCTTTTGTAGGTCTATGCCTGCACTAAATTTTGAGTTTTTTTTTTAGGTGGAAGCAATACAGTAATATTAACTTATAGTTGAAATGTTGACTAAATGACCCACAAAACACACAACATTTTTCTATTGGCCCCATAAACATACACTTTGACACAATTATGATGTATATTTATGCTATTAAAAATGAAATGTAATATATATGTATGTTTATTTAATATTTCAAATTTATATATATGTCGTGCCCCCATTTTCTAAAATTTCTAGATCCGTCACCGGACATAACCACTGATAAACGTAGAACAATCAAGTGAAGCAAGCCGTAAGTATGCACAATATAAAACTGTTCATTAGATACAATGTTGTTGGAACACACTATTGTTGCAACAAATGTTGTTCCCATAAATTAGACCAGATTTAACAAAGAGGAACCACGTTACTGAAAGAAAAAAAAAATCAGCAAAGAAAAGAGTGGTACATGTTCTACGTTGAAATATCCATGTTACTAAGCTTGGTGATAGTTTGTTATATGTTCTATGTAGAATGAAGAAGAGTACAAGAATCAAGATTCAGCAAAGTTCATTAGATAGCTTGGGGTACAAGTTAATAGCAAATTTTGCTCGCCTCTCCAAACTGATTGAAACATAACAACGAACAATTAAGAATGACATACATATGTTCAAACATTCAATACATATAAAAACTATCACAGCCTTTACCCGCAATTTAGTTCAAATACAATTGATATTTACCCATTTATAATTTATTGTGATGTTAAAAAAGGAGTTCAAATCTCTAACCTTCCACTATTCCAAACTTTTCCGTCAAAATCAAAAGAAGTTTTCGAAGTTAAAATTATTGAAAAACTACTTGAGATCGTCGATGTTAGAAGAAAAGTTGAATGATCTAGCCATTTTATATATTGAGAAATATATGATTGAACATATTGATGTTGACACAATTAATAGTGACTTTGCATCTACAAATGCTCGGAGAAAATGTTTTGTATAAGCATTTGAATATTAAATAAAAAACTCAGTGTTTTTGTTAGATAATTTTTTAATGTAATAAAAACCATCATCTTCAACAAATTTTCACGTTTTGGAATATTTTTTTTTTGACAGAAATTTAATTTTGTTATAGGTTCGTTATTTAGGATTCAAATTGTAGGTTCGTCCTAGGCCATCAAATTCCTTGAAATGACCCTGAGTCATGTGCCTCCTTTATCACGGTCGTTTGAGTTTCCAGCTAGTGAATAAATCAACAAGCAGTAGAAAACAAAGTCAAACAACAGTCTTTACAAGGCAAGATAATTTATAGTATTTCGGTATGAACTTGATTTGTTATGTACTATATCATTCTCCACTGGTGTAAAGATGGCAACTAAAAGGATTTTAGTTACCTAAACTAAATGCTTTGGACTGGACCATTGTCCTGCTATTTAGAAAGGTAACAAAAAGTAACTGGCCACTGAACCGATGTAGAATAACAATGCCTACAATGCAATTTATGCTGCCACTCTGCAGGAAACATACTATATGCAATTGATTAGCACCTTGGAAAATATCACAGAAAACAAATGGTTTTGGTTCTAAATCTCTACAAACAATTCTTCACATGCATTCTAACAAGTGTACCACAGATATCATGATTTATGCCTTCTCTTCATTTTAAGTGGTTTTAATAGATATTTGACCCGTCCATACTTAGATAATATACATTGCTCTTTTTCATATCATTTCATTACTACTCCAATTTATGGTGTATTCATATTATGAATCTTGCAGAGCTGAATTGAGAAAGATTCTCTTGTTGTCCTTTACTATCATGTCTGGAGAAAATAATCAAAAATGGAGAATGAAATTCTTTGTGCGCAAGAAAATGCCGAAAAATTGAAAAACGAAATAGAGAAAGAGCTGAAAAACTTAGAGTTTTGGAGAAATCAAACTGAAATCTCCAGTAAGAGGCTGAAAATTTAGTACAAAAGATAGCATAGAAAGATCATGAGCTTTTAGAGAAGCTTACTGAGATAGAGACTGCAAACTCTGATGCGCGGAAAGCATTCTAACTTTATTCAAATGTGGAATCGACTCGACAGAATCTGCAGAAGTTGTACTATCAACCACAGCAGGACCAACGAATTCTTGCTTTGGAGCTCATAGTCAACGATAAAACATCATAATTCATAATTCAATAACATTACACAAATTCAACATTACATTAACAGTACACAAACAATTGAAATTCAACAACAATTTAACATTGCGGAAATTAACAACATATTACACAACATTACAACAACAAATAACACTTAAAACTCCAAAACATTAACCAAATCTCTACTAACAATTTGGACAGTTGCAGTTCGAATGAATTCAAAGATATAGCTTACTATTTTCAACCCTCTAGAAAAACATAAATAATACATCAGCATCATCCTTAAGCATCTTAGGATGATAAACAATAGTTCCTTTGTCCTTATCATCCCTCAGATTTTTGCACGGTACCTGTACAAAAACATGAGACGCGGTTTGATTTTTACCAAAATGAACAAAGCATTGGTTAAGTTGTGTCTTCAACTCATCCAACTTGTTCATGGGGGTTTAAAAATTCTTAACCGTCCTCTTGAAAGCTTCGTACAGGACATGATCTTCAACTTTCCCATCTTGAGACTTGATTCACTTGACATAAGTAAATAGAAGAGAAAATATCAGACTAAAATGAAATGAAAGAAACAATAAAATAAATTGTA
Organism: Medicago arabica; assembly: GCA_946800305.1. Taxonomy (NCBI): domain Eukaryota; kingdom Viridiplantae; phylum Streptophyta; class Magnoliopsida; order Fabales; family Fabaceae; genus Medicago; species Medicago arabica. Next base: position 53,014,239 of record OX326969.1, read on the forward strand.
GATTAACCGGAATAAACAACAACCACATTATCATTAAGTCTCCTAAATAAATCATAGCTTTAACTAAGTTTAACAATCAACCTTCATGCATATAATTTTGTGTTAACAACCACATTTTGAAGGAAAAAAAAAACCAATAAAACCCACCCCTCCCGAAGCAACAATGACAATAAAAATTATATTTCTTATATTAACAAACATGATCAATTAACTTAGCAATTATCATGCATAGACCAATGAGCAAATATACATTTGTGAGATTATTTATAAAAAAAAAGTTATCATAGAAGTAAATCTGAAAACATAAACATCTTACATTTCAGAGCAAGGTACTTTTAGAACGCTAGCAAACAATGCATATTTGACGTGATAAGAGTTTTTTTCTTTCACTCAAAGAGAAACTAGGTGGAACTGTTATCTTTCTCAACGATGGCCTTGAAAATACCATTAAAGCAACAGTATTAGCATTCATGCGCACTTTATCACAACCCATCAAGTTAATCTCTCTTAGCTGCGTGCAGTTGTTTACCACATGCTTCACTCCCTTCATTGTGACAAGAAAACATTTTTCCAATATTAGGTGTAAAAGCCCACTACAACTATTTGAGATCACATAAAGTGTTTCATCATCAACCATTGTAAAGGTCAAATTCAACACCTCGAGCTTGGAAATTTCAAAGTTCAATCCAAGTAGCTTGACTACGTTACACTCGACTAAGCTTAATTGTCTAATCTTACAACATCTCCTTAAAACTTGACAAATAACTTCTTCAGATATAGAATCGCAATCACTCAAATCAAGTAGTTGTAAATTGGGAAAAATGGAAGCAAACATTATGAGGCTTTCATCTCTTAACCATGAATTACGAGCCAAATAAAGAGACTTTAACTGAGGATTTGATATTAAATCCGCCAAAGAATTAGAATTCTCTTCAATGTTTATCCCAATACTTGTATGTTCCATTTTGATATAACTAAGTGAAGGGCAATTCTTAACGAGTGCAGACAAGGCTGAATTTGTGAGTTTCCTACACTCACTAAGGTTTATAGACACTAAATCACCAAGAAGCAAGGACAACTCAGCAACAACATGATCGCACATAAACTCGGCCTTTTGAAGATCCAAATGCTCTATAGAATGACACATGGCCAACAAACATAAGATCCCACGATAAGTATAGCCGTAACAATTTTTTAGGACAAGTCTCCTCAAAGGAAGAATTTCCACTGCAATGGAAGAGAGCAACTCATCCGAGATACGCAATAAAGACAAATCAAGACAAGTCAAAACCTTCAAACTCGCCAACAAGACACTAAAATGTGAGTTAACTCTACTTTCAATGCGTGCCGATCCAACACTGGTATTGGAAAAGGATAAAGCCCACAACTTTGGTCTCTCACGGATGGCAAAAGCAATACCATCGTAGCTTATGCCAAAACATTCTAACAAGATTGCCTCTCCAAGAACCGTACAGTTCTTGAACAAACGGTAAACTGATTTGTCATTGAGGTAGCAATGACGAGATAGATTAATCTTGCGGAGTTTGGGAAGTGCTAAAGAAAGAGCCTTTATCGCATCGAGCAAGTTTTTATAATTGCCAAACTTTACTGGATGACCTAGGTCAAGTTCTTCAAGCAAAGGGAAACAGCGCGCAATGAGAAAGAGGTCAACACTATCGATAGAATGAATATTTGAACAAGTGAGAGAGGTCAAAGTTGTAATCTTTTGTGAGAAAGCTAGCAACCCATCAATAGGAATGTTGGGTTGGTTGGAGAGATTGAGGGATGTGACCTTCATTGGGAAATGAGAGATTTGATGGATAAGTTTGTTGACGTCACCTTCGTAGTATGATAGATCTAGGGAGATGATGTTGGCGAACCTTTGTAAGAGGCGATGGAGTAAAGGGCGTGTTGGATTGTAGACAGTGAGTGTTGATTTGAATGAGTTGGCGATAGAGAGTAACTGTTTGGAGACGGCGGAGAGAGATTTGAAGTAGTGTTTGTTGTCGTCGTCATTAATGAGAAATCTGAAGACAGATTCCCAACATTCATCGGGTAGATATAAGTATGAATTTGTTGCATCAATTATTTTAGTAGAAGATTTGAGAGAATTTGTTCTCTTCTTTTTCATATTTGATTGAGGTTCACCAGTGCTGCATCAAGCACAATTGTGAAGGTAAAGTCATATATTGCCGGAGCAGATACATGGTTTAGGTTTTGTTTTAGATGAAATTTGGATTATTGTTACATACACTCATACACCCGGAAAAAAAGTTGTATTGTAAAACAAGTTAGAAAATACTTTTAATTTGATATTAGGATTAATAGTGCTTTTCACCCCTGTAATATATGTCATTTTCGGTTTTCGCCCGTATAAAATTTTCGGTTTGATTTGCACCCTCGTAAAAAAGAAATCCGGAAAACACTTTTTATAGGCCATTCAAAAACCAAATTTTTTTGGAAAAAATTCTAAAAATGGCCTATTAGGGGTGTTTTCCGAAGGAATTTTTTTTTACGAGAGTGCAAATCAAACCGAAAACTTTATAGGGGCAAAAACCGGAAATGATATGATATATATTACAGGGGCGAAAAACACTATTAACCCTTGATATTATAATCAAATCAAATGGATTATCTAGTGATTTTTTTTTTACAAAAATAAACATTATTCATTCAAATTGACAGAGGACGTCGATATGATATAAACAAGTTCACAATATCCAATAATATAAAACGATAAAGCGCATGTGCCTACACATATGCAAGTCTCCGGAATGCTTATTTTTCCAAAACTACGATGTCAAAGTCATTGATTGAATCTGCACTTTATGAACTTGAATCAAATAAACATCACTCAAAGACATCAAATAAACACCACTCAAAGACGTGAAATACAAAAGATCCGTCCAAAGACATGAAATAAAAACAAACAAAGTCACAAACGAAAACTATTGTAAATATGCATAAATCACTTATTCTCCACTATTAAGTAGGGGTGTTCGCGATGCTGTTTGGATCAGTTTTGACGTAAAAAGTCATCTGATTCAAAATAAAAAATTCAAGCAGTTTGGTTTGGATTAATATTCTAAAAAAATTCGATTCGATCTTATTAAAATATATGCAGTTTAATTTGAATCGATTTTTGGATATCCAAAATGCATAATATAATTCTTTTATTAATATCAATATTACAAATACAGTTGCGTCTTTTTGGTCGTAGTTAACTACCGTTGCGCCAACTACACTTAGGTGCAGTTCCTGAACATCACTTGTGATTTTGCGCGTTTCAGCCGAAAAATCAAAATAAATCGATGCTTATTCGAAATGCTGCGGAACTTTGCAGATCTTCTATATGTATTTTTTATAGAGCTTTCTATAAATATTTGTAGCATTCCGACTTAGTCTCGATTTATTTTAATTTTTTGACCGAAACACGCAAAATCAATATTTTTTTTCCAAGTGTGCATCCGGAAAAGTGACCTAGAGGTTGAATTTTTTCACGATTTTTTGCACGTATGTTTAGGACAATGAAAAACATCTCCCACAAAAAAAAATTGAATTTTCTGACAAAGAACGGATCAAATATGATTTTTTAACGCGTCTAAAACTCAAGACACCAAAACAATGACCTATAAATCAAATTTTGAATTGTTTTTTTTTTTTTTTTTTTGCAGAACCCTCTATAAAAGTACAAATAGAGGATTTGCAAAGTTCCGTAGTATTCCGACTAAACCTCAATTTATTTTGATTTTTCGACCGAAACGCGTAAAATCGCAATTTTTCCCCAAGTGCGCAATTAGAAAATTGACCTAAAGGTTGAATTTTTTGTAAGCATTTTTAGGACATAAAAACAACATCTCCCACGAAAAATTAGAATTTTCCAACCAGGGACAAATTAAATATGAATTTTTAATGCACCAAAAACTCAAGAAACTAAAACATCAAAACGTTGACCTAGAAATCGAATTTTGAGCTGTTTTTTTAGATAATCCTCTATAAAAAAAATACATATAGACCCTCTATAATAAATAAGTATTAAAATGTACATTTGCAGTTCGGTTTTAAAAAAGTGATCAGAAATCCGATCTGATTGTTGTGGTTTTTACAACATCAAAACGTATTAAAAAATATTTGTATTTTTTTTGCTGTTTTCGGTTTTTTTGAATCGGTTTGCAGTTTTATTATGGATCGGTTTGGATTTGAACACCCCTACTATTACATTCATCTACCAAATATAAATTAAAAAATATTTTAGAATATTGTTTTAATAATCCCTCTTTATTGTGTAGCATGTTTTTTTTTTTTTTTTATGAAATGGTAATCACGCTTGAAATTCACACATACATTTGCGAATCATGAGTTTGAATCCGGATGAGGTTTGTAGCCTAACAATATCAACATTGTCAATTGAGCCTAATGATATGGACATGTACTCTATTTTTTATTCTTTTGTTTTATTTCACTTTCAGAAATGATGATCTACGCATAGAATGAGTGTCTAGTTTGAGTGTGAACCACATTTCTAGTGCCAGAAGCAAAATGTCTTGAATACATATGGACTTGTGGGATCCATATTTAGCTTCTACTATATCTGGACATAACTCACATAAGTACTTCCTGACCGTAGTAAATATAAGTTCAAGTTTGAGGCAAAGGCCCAAATTCAGAGATTAATTACTGATTTAGAAAACCATTTTGATAAGAAATTGAAGACTGTGAGAAGTGACAATGGTCATGAAGCAAAAGCCACGAATGAGTGAAATCAGTGTCATCGATCTTACATTAAGTTTATGAAACAAGAGATGAATGTAAGAGCAAATGAAGCTGAATACATATTGATTAGACACAGTCATTAACGTTAATAAATAATAGTTACCCAAAATTAAAAAAACCTACATTACAATACAACTAGTTAGATATTGATTGGTTGACATAACCACAGATTTACATTTAACCGTAGAACAGTCAAGTGAAGAAAGCCGTAAGTATGCACAAGAAGATGCTAAGAAGACTGTAAGCGCAAAGCTTTGCTTATTCAATTTTCTATAGTGTATTTTGTTGGAGCAAAATGCTCTTATTTCAACCTTTTACGGTGTATTCATATTATGAATCTTGCCGAGCTGAATTGAGAGAGAGATTCTCTTGTTGTCCTTTACTATCACTGTCTGGAGAAAATAATCTAAAATGGAGAATGAAATTCTTTGTGCGCAAGAAAATGCCGAAAAACTGAAAAACAAAATAGAGAAAGAGCTGAAAAACTCGAGAGTTTTGAAAAACATTTTGATATTTTGGAGAAATCAAACTGAAATCTCCAGTAAGAGGCTGAAAATTTAGTACAAAAGATAGCATTGAAAGATCATGAGCTTTTAGAGAAGCATACTGAGATAGAGACTGCAAACTCTGATGCACGGAGAGCATTCTAACTTTATTCAAATGGAATCGACTCGACAGAATCTGCAGAAGTTGTACTCTCAACCACAGCAGGAGCAAATAATTCTTGCTTTGGAGCTCATAGTCAACGATAAAACATCATAATTCATAATTCAACAACAATTTAACATTGCGGAAATTGACAATATATTACACAACATTACATCAAATAACCCTTAAAACTCAAAAACATTAACCAAATCTGTACTAACAATACTAACAATTTGGACAGTTGCAGTTCGAATGAATTCAAAAATATAGCTTATTATTTTCAACCATCTAGAAAAACATAAATAATACATCATCATCATCCTTAAGCATCTCAGGATGATAAACAATAGTTCATTTGTCGTTATCATCGCCCATATTTATGCACATAACATGTACAAAGACATGAGATGCGGTTTGATTTTCACCAAGATGAACAAAGCATTGGTTAAGTTGTGTCTTCAACGGATCCAACTTATTCATGGGAGTTAAAAAAAAATAACCGTCCTCTTGAAAGCTATGCACCGGACACATGACCTTCAACTTTCCATCCTGAGACATATTCTCTTAACAAAAGTAAATACAAGAGAAAATATCATACTAAAATGAATTGAAAGAAACAATAAAATAAATTGTAGATCAACCAAAATAAACAACAACCCCATTATCATTAAGTCTCCTAAAAAAATCATAGTTTTAACTAAACAGGTTTGTCAATTGTCAATCTATCAATCAACCTTCATGCATGTAATTTTAAGAAAGCCAATAAAACCCACCCCTCCCGAAGCAACATTGCCAGTAAAAATTAGATTTCCTATTTTAGTTGTTCTCAGTGACATTAAATATCTATATTAACACACATGATCAATTAACTTAGGCAGTTATCATGCATAGACCGATGAGCAAATATATATTTGTAATATTATTTATAAAAAAAAAAAAAAGAGACTTATTTTTCATAGAAGTAAATCTGAAAACAGAAACATCTTAGCAACTTACTTTTAGAATGCTAGCAAACAATGCATACTTGACGTGATAGGAGTTTTTTTTCTTTCACTCAAAGAGAAACGAGGTGGAGTTGTTATCTTTCTCAATGACGGCCTTGAAAATACCATTAAAGCAACAGTATTAGCATTCATATGCACTTTATCACATCCCCTCAAGTTAATCTCTCTTAGTTGCGTGCAGTTGTTAACCACATGTTTCACCCCCTTCATTGTGACACGAAAACATTTTTCCAGTATCAGGTGTAAAAGTCCACTGCAACTCTTTGAGATCATATAATGTGCTTCATCATCAACCATTGTAAAAGTCAAGTTCAACACCTCGAGCTTGCAAATTTCAAAGTTCAATCCACATAGCTTGACTACATTACACTCAACTAAGCTCAATTGTCTAATCTTACAACATCTCATTAGAACTTGACAAATAACTTCTTCAGATATAAAATAGCAATCACTCAAATCAAGTAGTTGTAAATTGGAAAAAATGGAAGCAAACAATATGAGGCTTTCATCTCTTAACCATGAATTATGAGCCAAATAAAGAGACTTTAACCGAGGCTTTGATATTAAATCTGTCAAAGAATTAGAATTCTCTTCAATGTTTATCCCAATACTTGTTTGTTCCATTTTGATATCACGAAGTGAAGGGCAATTCTTAACGAGTGCAAACAAGGCTGAATTAGTGAGTTCCCAACACTCACTAAGGTTTATAAACACTAAATCACAAAGAAACAAGGACATCTCAACAACACCGTGATCATTCATAAACTCGGCTTTTTGAAGATCCAAATGCTCTATAGTATGACATATGACCAACAAACGTAAGATCCCACGATAAGTATAGCCGTAACACTTTTGGAGGACAAGCCTCCTCAAAGGAAGAACTTCCATTGCAATGGAAGAGAGCAAATCATCCGAAATACGCAATGAAGACAAATCAAGACAAGTCAAAACCTTCAAACTCGCCAACAAGACACTAAAATGTGAGTTAACTCTACTTTCAATGCGTGCCGATGCAACCCTGGTATTGGAAAAGGATAAAGCCCACAACGTTGGTCTCTCACGGATGGCAAAAGCAATACCATCGTAGCTTATGCCATAACATTCAAACAAAATTGCCTCTCCAAGAACCTTAAAGTTCTTGAACAAACGGTAAACTGATTTGTCGTTGAGGTAGCAATGACGAGATAGATTAATCTTGCGGAGTTTGAAAAGTGCAAAAGAAAGAGCCTTTATCGCATCAAGCAAGTTTTTATAATTGCCAAACTTTACTAGATGACCTAGGTCAAGTTCTTCAAGCAAAGGGAAACAGTGCGCAATAAGAAAGAGGTCAGTGATTTCGATAGAATGAATATTTGAACAAGTGAGAGAGGTCAAAGTGGTAATCTTTTCTGAGAAAAATAAGGTTTAGGTTTTGTTTAAATGTGATGAAATTTGGATTATTATTACGTACACCCGAAAAAAAAAGTTGTATTGTAAAACAAGTTAGAAAAATACTTTTAATTTGATATTAAAATCAAATCAAATGGATTATCTTAGTGTGTTTTTTTGTTTACAAAAATAAACAGTATTCTTTCAAATTGACAATGGACATCGATATGATACAATTACAAAGTCGATAAAAACAAAAAATATTGAATTTATAAACAAACTCACAATATCCATGTTCTAAAACGACATAGTACATATGCCTACACATATGTCTATAATCAAATCTCCGGAATACTCATTTCTCTGGATCTACAATTTTAAAGTCATTGATTGAATATGCACTTTATGAACTTGAATCAAATAAACATCACTCATAGATGTGAAATCAAAATAAACAAAGTTGTGCTAAGAAAACGAAATCACAAAGACGAACAAAAGAATATTGAAAATATGAAGAAAAAAAATCATTTATTCACCACTATTAAGTAGGGGAGTTCGCAGTGTTGTTTGGATCCGTTTTGACGTAAAAAGTCATCCGATCCAAAATAAAGATTGCACGCGGTTTGGATGATTCTAAAAAAATATTTTCCTCCAATCTCCAAATCCATCAGTCTTCTCTTGGGTTTCCGTAAAACCCTTCAAATCCTCCAACAAGTTGGCAAACAATTGTTCATCCTACACAAAAAATCCGTCTCCATAACCACCTTCCTCCCGCATATCCCCAATGGAAGCTTCTTTTTTTATTGGAAATAGAAAAAATACAAGGATGTCTACTCCAAAGTGGCATGTCACCCAACCACACATCGTTCCAAAAACTAGTTTTGTTACCATTACCCACCTTTCTTACCACCTCCGAGTTAAACTAATTTGAGCCTGCCCTTCCTTCCAACCCCGCCACCTCCTTCCACCACTTTGAAGCGAACCAATGGCTTGTTACGATCCCCTCCTCCAACATGTTACCCACTTGCACGCCACATTTCTCACGAAGAACCTCTTTCCACAAAAAATTGTCTCCATGAATTAACCGGCAATGCCACTTTAGCAAAAGACTCACATTGACCTTTCGATTATCCCTCACCCCCAACCCACCATTATATTTAGGTTGACACACCTTCAACTGTTTAACCCAAGCAATCTTCCTACCCTCATCCACCCCTCCCCAAAGGAATTCTCTTTGAATTCTAACAATCTTCCTCCAAACTTTCACCGACATCTTCATGGAAGATAAATAGTAAATAGGTATCACATTCAACACCGAATTAAGTAAAACAATTCTACCTCCAAGGCCAATATACTTGTTATCCCAAGAGATTAATTACTGATTTAGAAAATCATTTGGATAAGAAAGTGAAGACCGTGAGAAGTGACAATGCTCCTGAAGTAAAAGCCACGAATCAATGTAATCCAATTTCTGTCTAATCTCTAATTCCATCAGTGTCATTTTACATGAAGTTTATTGAACAAAAGAATATAATAGCAATATGAAGCTGAATGGACATTGATTAGACACAATCATTAACATTAATAAATAGGCTAAAGTGCACTTTTCCACCCCTAACTTTCAAAAACTTGCAATTTTGACCCCCTATGTACAAAAACTACAATTTTAGCCCACTAAGATTTAGCCCCTTTGCATCTTTGGTCCTTTTAGTCAATTTTGACCAAGTCAACGCATGTGTGGCATGCCACGTGTGTAAATAATGAATTAAAAAAAATAAAAAATGCCTCATAATCATTTTATAAATTAAAAAAGATATTAAAATCAATTTATTTATTTGAAAAGTGGATTCAAAGCTTTTCTTTCACACCTCAAACCCAGAAACAATGCTTCCTTCCAAAAACTCAAAAGCATGGCTCAAACCCTCTCACTCTCATGCGCAACCATCGTCTCCCTCTTAGATAAAAAATCCACCTTATCATATTTAAAACAAACAGGTCGAAGAAACCTCATCAGATCTAAGCCAAACCCAGACACACCATGAATCACTCCATTAAAGGAATTAATGGGGGAACACACTCCATTAAAGGATTAAATCGACACATAGAGAAAGATCCCCTAAGCCGTTGAATGCCAAATATGATTTTCCCCATGTACGGCCTCATATTTTCCTTCTCTAGACTAATCCATCTAATAACCTTTTGAAAATCGCTTTCAAACTCCACCGTCTGAAAGCAGCAATCACGAGCAAGGTTCATGACATAGTACCGCACCAATGACCCAAAAAAACAACACCACACTAGGTCCAAACACAACACCCTTTTTGATTCAAATATGGAAAAAGCTAAACAACAATATCTATTTGGTTTGGTACAACAATGGTGAATTGAAGAAAAGAAAATAGCATGGGTCAAGATCTACAAAAACAGCACTGGAGAATTGAGAAAATTGAAGAAAAGAAGATATTCATGTGGGGGAAAAGAAGAAAAGAAAAAATTGAAGAAAATTAATAGACAATTGACAAAAAAAAAGAACAACATAAGAGGGGGAATTGAGAGAATTGGATTGAATTTGATTTAAGAAAGAAAAATTCTGGTTTTTTTTAAGAAGAACAACACCTTCACGTGCCATTCCTTTTTCTTTCCTTGAATTTTATTTTTAATTTTTTTTCCTGATTTTATTTTTTTTAATTTAATTTTTCATTTATTTAAATTAAAAAATGATTATATGGTTTTTTTAATTCAATAATTACACACGTGGCACGCCACGTAGGCATTGACTGGTCAAAATTGGCCAAAAGAACCAAAGATGCAAAGGGGCTAAATCTTAGGGGGCTAAAATTGTAGTTTTTGTACACAATGGGCCAAAATTGCAAGTTTTTGAAAGTTAGAGGGGGGAAAATAGACTTTAGCCTAATAAATAATAGTTACACAACTAAAAGACCTACATTTACAATACAGCTAGTTCGATTAACTGGTTGACATAACCAGATATTTACATTTAAACGTAGAACAATCAAGTGAAGCAAGCACTCAAGCAGTAATTATGCACAAGATAAAAATGCTAAAAAGACTGTAAATGTGAAGCTTAGCTTATTCAATTTGGCAGTATGCCTTTTACTAACAATTCTTCACATGCATTCCAACAAGTGTACCTAAGATATCATGTCTTCTCTTCATTTAAGTGGTTCGATACATATTTTACCCGTCCATACTTAGATAATATACATTGCTCTTTTTCATATCATTTTGTTTACTACTCCAATTTAGGTAAGCTTTTACATCAGCTGAATTTTACCAATTTGTGGTTCTACAGTGTATTTTGTCAGAGCAAAATGCTCTTATTTCAACTTTTTACTGTATATTCATATTATAAAGTATTGAGTAAAAAACTTTCCGAGCTGAATGAAGAGAGAGATTCTCTTGTTGTCCCTTACCATCACTGCCTGGAGAAAATATCTAAAATGGAGAATGAAATTCTGTGTTTGCAAGAAAATGCCGAAAAACGAAATTGAGAAAAAGGCTGAAAACATTGTGATATTTTGGAGAAATCAAACAGAAATCTCCAGTTAGAGGCTGAAAATTTAGTGCAAAAGATAGCATTGAAATATTATGATGAGCTTCTAAAGAAGCATACTGAGATAGAGACTGCAAACTCTGATGAATGGAGAACATTCTAACTTTATTTAAATTGAATCGGCTTTATTGTACTCTCAATCACAAAAGGAGCAAAGAGTTCTTGCTTTGGAGCTTAAATTTGGGCTTCTGCTGTTGAATGACTTGGAACTTTCCAAACAAGGTTTTAAGGAAGAGATGCAAGAGACTGTGGAAGAAAAACAGGAATTTCATGAACTTAGCTTCTGTTCCACTAGGTTATTAAAAAACATCAAAAGGAACCTTTATCAATATTTTAGTGTGTGATGCAAAATTAGCAGCAATCAATTCAAAAATATCACAAAAAATAAAATAAGATAAAAGAGAAGAGGAAGAACACAATGATATTTATTTACTCATTTCAGTCCAAATTTAACTTTCATTTCTCAAATCCACTATCGAAGAGTCCTTACAAAGAGATATAAGGATTACAAAAAATTATATTTCAATGATAAACCTTAATTTATACCGTTGTCCTGAACCTCTTCTCGTGATCAAGAGATTTAGTGATTTCACTCACCAAAGTGTTTAGATTTTTTCCTAACCCTAGAATATAAATCAAAATTACTCCATTTTTAGCTTTTGAAACCGTAAGAATCCCCCCTTTTGATGAACCCTAGTTTGCCTCACTCATCTCTTTCTAATTGTGTTGAAAAAACGCTAATGTATAAAACTGGACGTGGAAGTGCTAGGCAAACAAGTTTCATGGTTGATTTCTCAACTAGAATCCTTGGTGGCTCGTATACTTAAATGCAATCAATCAACTTTCTTAATGGGTGTTCGATGTTACATTCAATCCGACTCTCACGTTGACTTATAAACTTACTTCATTTCTTATCCAGTTAAGCATCTATGACATTGACTTCCAATCTGACTACACTAAGTATCAAGTTCAACCCGACTCTCTGATTGACTTTTAAAATGATTGTATTAGATATATTGTTCAATATGTTTATTACATTGACTTTAGCATTGAATTCATTAGGTATCTAGTTCAATCCAATTGCCACGTTGACTTCTAAACTAACTTCAATAGTTGTTTGGTTTAATCTGATGCCGCATTGACTTGACTTGTAATCTGATTTCATTTTGTTTGTCTCTCACTTTGACTTCTAATATGATGTAACTTGGTGTTCTGTTCAACTTGACCGTCACATTGACTTATAAATCGACTTTAACATATATCTAGTTCAATGTGTATCTCACATTCACTCTAATATGATTTCACTAGGTATCCGGCTCAATCTGATTGTCCGTTGACTTTTTTTCTGTTTAGAAACAGCAAATTTATTACGACGAGAGTGTGCAAGAAGGACAACAAAACTCGCGGCCAAGGAACAAAATACACAGGGTTCTGATATACCAGAAACCCCACTGCCCATACAGCAGCGAAACCGGAAAAAACAAAAGCTAAAAAATAGCTTAAATAAAAGAACCTCCAAACTGTCCGTAACAAGGAGATGAGGCTGCCTTATACCAAACTGCCTACAAACCAGAAGCAGGTAGCAGCAAGACAAAGCATACGTCAGCCTCAAACTCCAACGCCCATATCTGTGAAACAAATAAGTAAGATCACAAAGTAATGTGCTTGAGTGCCTTCGCAAAAAAATCACGGCCACATATGCATCAAGAATGTGAGATGGAACCTTTACTCCTTGAGGGTCGACCGCAGAAAAGCGAATGAGATAGAGAATCCCTTTGACAAACCTCCTCCTGCAATAAAAAAAACCAACCGAGGAGATTTTATAGCAGAATGAAGAATATATAGTTTGAATCCAATTGCATAACTTTTAATCAAAGCCTAATGCATGAAGAACTTTTAAGTAAGAAACTCGAATCCACCGTATTAAAATCCTTAGCAACGCAATATCAATTTTAAGAGCAAGATAACCACCAAATGTCTTTTATCAAGAAGATTCTTGGTTTATAAATAAGGTAGATGCAAAAAGAGATATTATCACCATGAACAAAACCTAGTTGAGATGAAGTGTAATCTAAAGTTTAAAAATAAAGTCTATGACAAATAACAAATCATATATAAACCTTAATCGAATTTGAGCGTTACATAAGTGGTTCTAACCTATTCTCACCAGTTATATTCAAGCGACTATAATCCAATGCAATGATAGCATTAATATCATATGGTTCAATAGTTTGTCTTCGTGTGCTTAACTTAATTGGCATCAATATTGCTTAATACATATAAAATTGAGGTTCGAATGTCGAATTCCCCATTTATTAATCTTAAAATAGTGAATTTACGATAGTCAAAAAAATAATAGTAAATTTACAACTATTAAACTACTTGACAAAAAAAAAAAAGTGTCGGTACCCTTTCCTTTTTCGTAAAATAAATAAAAATTAAAAGAGAGTACCCTTTTGTACTCTATCGCGTTTATTCTCGTCATATAATTAATTTTCTTTATAGAAACAGAGGTCTGCTTTATGAGATCTCATCTTCTCTCTTCCACCTTAATTTTCATCTAAAACTACACAAAATCATCCATTCCCTCACCAGATTTCGTGTTGCACACGGTACTTCCTTCACCGGAATTATCACTCATCTATCAGGTACGTACGCAATTAACAATTTCTTTCTTTCTTTTTTTCCCAATTCATCATAAAAAAAATTATGATCCTCTCAGAAATTTCATCAATTTTTATCCATTTCCAAAAACATATTTCAATTCCTTGATATTTAAATACCTAGTATGAAATATTTTGATAATGTAATAAAAAATATATAGTTTGATCATATATCTAGATTGTTTTGTTTTGTTATTATTGTGAATTTTGAGTTCTAAGAATTGAAGATGGCATGGCTTAGGTATAAATAAATAAATAAAGGAAGGAAAAGGAAAGTTAGAGAATGGGATTCGAGTTGGTGATTTCATTGCCATTAATATTGTTCATCTTGATATTAGCTTTAGTTTGCTACCTGTTGGGCAAGTACAGAGGTCGCAAACAATCATCTTCACAACCACAGCAGTATGGCCCACCAGCTCCTCCCCCACAAGCTCAACCATAACAAAAGGTCCAATGAATGCCATATTTTTTTTGTTTTATATATAAAATGTAATAACTAATTACTAATATGATGGATTATTATTAATTTTGTTTTGTCATTAATTAATGGGTATGTTGGGTGATTGTTGTTTTGAGGGAATAAGAGACCAAGTATGTATGTAGGTGTTCATGAACATCACAACCAATCAGTTAGCGTGAATTAATAGATTAGCACTCCATGAAAATACTAAAATTCGGAAAGGCTATAGTGTATCAATCGGATCGGACTCTCATAAACCTAAGCTATATGACTTGATTCATATGCCCTTTTTTCCTTTCAATTTGTTGGTAAAGAAAAAGTGAGAAACACAATCTTTGTAACTACGAAATCTTGGGTTTGAATTCATATGCTTAGTCTATTAATATTAGTATTAATGTCAATTGAATGTTAAAGTTCAATTTATTCCTATTAAAGTTTTATGTTCGTTGTTGACCACAAGTTTGAGTTTTGTTGATAAAATTGTTAAGTCGGACGTTGTGACAGGGGTTCGAATATCGACACCTTCACTTATGTGTGTGAAAGAGAGGGAGCTTCGTGACATTTCGTTTATAAAAAATATATTCTTGTTTGTTGTTAATTAAGTATAGGGAAAATTTCAAATATCCACCTCCTCTGAAGTTTGATCATATTACACCACCCCCCACCTCCACCCACCGTGCTAATAGACAAAGCTCCCCTATTTATTTTTGGCTTAAATGTTTTTGGGTCCCTATCTTGATAAGATCGTAGTTTTAGTCCCTCTATTGCTAATTAAGTAATTTTGGCCCTCCACTTCATAAATTTTGACCAAATTCTAGTTTTAACTATTCAATTTGATGATGGGGCAATAAAGCCAGGACGAATGGATGACTTATCATATTTAAACCAATTTTTAAATTAAAAAAATCTTTTAATCATTTACACAATTTAATAAAACAAATATTTCTCATTAAAACTAAACAAATAATTATATCTTCAAAACCCCATATTTGAAAAACAGATCGTAAAAACCCCAAATTGAAACCTCAAACATAAAGATGAAAGTTTCTCTATCAATTCTATAAGATTTCTCTTGTCATAGTTTCTTCTTTACAGCCAATGGAAATTAATAGGCAATTAGGCCTTTTCAATTTTTGAATTTACTACTAATAGATTTGCGCAATTGGTATTGTAATACCCAAGGCTGGCGAGGGCGGGGAGTGGTCGTCAGTGCACAAGGAACGATAATGAGCGGCTTCTGACAGCTTCTAGAGGAACCGAATCACACCGGAATGAGAGGGATCCCGAGGCCGTGCAAGTGTGGGACTGCATGGTCGAAGGAAGGCTTATAAGAATTGTTTAGTACTATCTATATCAACAAGATGCATCTTCTTTTTGGCAGCCCATTTCATAAGAACTCCACAGTTAAGTGTGCTTGACTCGGAGTAGCTTTTGGATGAGTGACCTACTATAAATTTTTCCGGTAAGCGTATGAATGAGGACAAAATACACTGAAAAGACTCGTGTTGGTTTGTAGGATCAGTCGACAATGCTTAAAGTCGTCTAGAATGTTACATGGTATGACTATGGTATTGTTGATTCTCTCAAGTTGTTGTTAATTTTATTATTTTCATTCTGCTTTTTACGCTAATCCTCATGAGTCTTCTATGTCTAAGCAACCAGACATGATACCCCACTCACTCTGGAGTATTGGGTCGCCAAATCTTGTTCCACGAACTGTCGTGAACTATACCTGGATAATTACACATCATATTATACGCGGATTTCACAAAGAAAAGGCCATGTATACCATCAGGCAACATCCGAGTGTTCTCGTCATTCACACCATCAGAAGGAGTAATGGCTAACATCTTTTGCAACAAACCATCACGAAGCCAACCCTCCAATATTTGCCAATTCCAATTTCTAGATTAAGAGAATAGAACTAAACTGAACACATGTCAAAACACAAATTTGACCATTCATATATTTATTTATCTATAATAAAAAATTATAAAAATTTAATATTTTAAAAATATTTATTGAAATCAACCGAACAACATTTTACATGTTAACGTTTGTATTTATATTTTAGTTAAATAATATGTTCGAATTAAGTTATACGAATAGTATACTTATAAAATTGCATCATGTATTTAGAAGCCGATTGATTATAATCATTCACTCCATCACATGTTAAAACTTAGACTAGTTTAGAATATAACAAATTTATCAATCGATTAGTGTTGTTTCCTAATCGATTATTTAACATCCTAATCAATTAACTACCTCATCCAATTGATTAACCTATAATATCTTTCATATTTTTTACCATATTATTTATACAATTTTTTTTTACTGTCGTTTAACAATGAACAATTGATACGTTGAAGAATATGTGAAGCAATTAACTACCTCATCCAATTGATTAACCTATAATATCTTCCATATTTTTTACCAGATTATTTATACAAATTTTTTTACTGCCGTTTAACAATGAACAATAGATACATTGAAATATCTGTTAAGCAAAGAAAGTGGATTTTCTCGTTTCAACCAAATTTTTTTCATGACCATTTGCTTAAGAAGTTGGAATCCCTTGCCTAATATTTTACTTATCTAATCAATTATTATATATTGAGTGGTGCTATATCGCACGACACTCTAATTACACGACTGGTGCAGGACAATGTTTTTTTCCTTAATTTGCTTCCAATTTCATCATAAATGTGTTTTTGCTTTTTATATCTTAAATGAATAGAACAATACTTAGATAGAGGTACACCGCTCACCTCTCAGGAAAAAGTGATTTTTTTTTGGCATTTGAGTCAAAACTAGCACATAATTTATATAAATATATATTATATCATAGGATTGATATAGAGTAGCTCTTAATCATTATCCTTAAAAAAAAAGTTAAAAATTTCAAATTTATAGCATAAAAATATAACAATTCATTGAATATCTACCTATATTTTTTAGCAGATTGAATATTTACCTTTTTGAAAGAACTTTTTGAAAGAAGTTATTGTTGTATCCTCGTGTTCAATGTGGCAATATACATGGAGGTTCATGCTGAGGAAGTCATATAGTTAGAAAAAGATTAATCATTTAAAAAAGAAAGAAATATGTTGTCGTACAACATGCACGAAAAATTATGTCGTGCTCTTAATCATTATCCTTATATATTATCTAGTCGATTAACATACCAAACTGGCATTCTCTTAACATATATTTTACTTATCTAATCTATTATTAGATATCATCTAATCGATTAACATACCAAAAATAGTCAAATATGAATTTAACATAATTATGACAATGAATACTTCAATTTTTTAGGGACCAATTCAATATAAAACTTTTGAAAGATTAATGCACTGGCTTTTACTTTTGATTTTTATGAAGACTAATTCGGTGATTGATTGTATAAATTTAGAATAGTTTGGCTTTAATTTTGATTTTTATAAAGACTAATTGGATAATTGGATGATTAATTGTATAAATTTAGAATGCAATTATTTGAGTAAAAGAAGGAAGGAAGAAAAAACTCAAGAGTTTACTCAAATGTTAAGTGAAGCACAACAAGACTTGAGCTACACAGATCACCACATGTAGAGATGGCAACAAAATGCGCAAGTGCGGGTTTTTATTCGAACCAAACCTAATTTGACGGGTTTTTCCTGCTTTGACTAGTAACAAATATATAGGTACCCATCTCAAACTCACACTCAAACTCCTAATGAATGTAGAAAATCGATTTATTATCCTTTTTATATAAATATAAATTCAAACACTAAATCATTTCCCTCATGCCAGTCAAAGTCTCAGTATGTCATCCGACAATCACTTATATGATTTTTCTCTCTTTACCTTCCACATTTCGCACCCCTAGATCTCTCTCTTCTCTATTCTCCATAGCCATCGATCGTCATCATCCTTTTGCTGGATATTGTATTACAATATTGCGTCGGGGCTAAAAAATATTTCTTTTTTTATTAAAAAAAGTTATGCACTGCAGGGATGAGATGGGTCGGGGATATCCAAACTATTCGAGGACATGGATGAGATTCAATTTCTTATCTCCGTTGAATACGAATAGTGTAAAAGATGCGTATATAAAAATAGGACATATGAACGGAAAGGTCAAATCCATCCCCACCCTACAATCATGCCTAATCACGTGTTGAATTGATAAAAAAAGACCACCACATGTTAGTGGTAGTTGATGAAAAAGTATTTGAGTTGTTGTTTATTTTCTTTTACATGCACCAACTTTAAAGTATTTGAGTTGTTTAGTTTCTTTTACATGCACCAACTTTTGCCTCCTTCCACCGTCGAGTTGACCTTTAATTCCTTTACTAGTCTTCATTCACATTTACTTAACATTTTTTTCGCAGAGAAATTTATAGTTTTTTTTTTAATAGATTTTTGGAAAGGCCTACCTAGCTTCATTCTGCTCAATTATTTTTCTTCCTTTATCAGTGACTTGGTCCTTTGCTTTTGACTCAACAAGTTCAGCGCGCCTCTTTCTTAGAAAAACTTAACAAGTATAAAATAGACAACATCACTGACTGACTTTATGCAACTCGTAATCTTCCTTGTTTCAGATGACCAAGTCTTTATTTGTTGAAGTCAAGTTAAGATCTAGTAATATCTATACTACTAACAATCAACACAGTCCTTGTTAGTTTGTTTTATTGTTTTAATGCGTATAATAGTTTTTAGGAAATTCTGATTTCGATTAAAATTAATTTGATTTTGATTCAAATTATTGATATAAATATTTTGCACTTGTATATTATAACAAACTATACTTATCTTGTTCAAAAAACAAACTATACATATCTTTCTCAATTACACCAACAATATGGCAAATATAATATAAATTTTTATTGTTTTTAATGACACAAAATATAACATTTTTATATGAAAATTTGTTTAGAAGTATAATTGGAAGTGAAAAAGTCAGCTCAAAATCATGTATTCTCTTTATACATAATATATAGATAGAAGAGTGTTGCTATTTGTTGCGAACTGCAACATCACGAATTTTAAATCTACATAATTTAGATGAACATTTTCTAACATGATAATAGAAAAATATCATTAATAATTTATTGGTATTGTAAAATGACTTATAATTTAAGACAATTTTTTTTTTCAAAACGACTTATAATTTGAGATGGTAACTATTTTTTGTTAGACATTTTTTTAACAAATTCAACCTTAGCAACTCAATTTTTTTAAAATTTAAATTTAAATCTACATCTACATCATAATCACATATTTGCTACGAATCTAAACATTTTACTGTCGCATGTACATCCTCCCTCGCATAACAAAAGCCGACACATTCAGGTGGCTTCCAAATGAAGAGCAAGGCTTCATAATATAATGGGGGGTGAGTTATGTAGACATGTATCTATACGGACTTAAGTCCTCAGACATTGTATCTTAGATCTTTAAACTTTAATTTAATGTATCACAAGTCTAATTATTTGTATTATTCACTTAATTAATCTTTTATAAAATTTCATACATTAGAATTTTTCTAACAACTACACCATGATGTTTGATTTCTCATGTTCTTAACTGCTACTGAACTGAATGAAGACTAACGACTTTACGACTACGAGCATATAATTGGTGTTTGGTATTGTATTTGTATGTATGTAGTAGGTGGCAACTAACTTGAACATCAATTGTATTATTGTTATGTAAGAACACAGAATCTCGTGGACGGCGTATTTGAAGCCTAAATTAATAAAATTGGAGGTCTAACTCATCCTTAAAAACCAGTTCATAAGATGAGGGTTGTCTCATCTATATAAACTTCTATCAAGAGTTTTACCTATCTGATGTGGGGACATGAGTTTTTCCTAATACACCCCCATCACGCCCAGCACTCTTTGAGCTATGGTGCGTGAATCGGCTGTCACGCCCAGCAGCACTCTTTTGGTTTGGTGCGTGAATCGGTAGGTGACCCTTGAATTCGACAGGCTCTGATACCATAATGCAATTGGGCCTTGGGGGCGTAACTCATCCTTAAAAACTGGTTCATAACTCATCTTTATAAACCGGTTCATTATAGTATCAAAGAGCCCAAAGAGTGCTGACGGCTGATTCACGCACCAAAGCCCAAAGAGTGCTGGGCGTGACGGGGGTGTATTGGGAAAAATCCATGTCTCACATCGGATAGATAAGACTCTTGACATGAGTTTATATAGAAGAGACAATCTTCACCTTATGAATCGGGTTTTAAGGATGAGTTAGGCCCCCAATTTCATTATGGTATCAGAGCCTGTCAAATTCAAGGGCCACCTATCGATTCACACACCAAGTATAGATGAGACAATCCTTATCTTATGAACCGATTTTTAAGGATGAGTTAGGTCCCCAATTTCTTTATAAGTTAATAATTTTTTTAGAGACAAATCCTAAATTGTAAATAAAATTGAGTTTTCCTTGCAATTTCATGTATTATGTATAAAAGCATATATTAAAAAAAAGATTTAACAAATAACACATCTTGTCAGAAAAAAAAAAACAAATAACACATATTCATTGAGGAAAAACAATTTTTAATACATAATTAAGAAGGAGAATACTAACATCCTAATGATACATGTTAGCATTTTCTGTAGTTTTTTATGAACATTGTTTTGATAATTATGTTAACAGTGAAAAATATTCACCAATTTTATCAATAATTAATTAATCTCCATTGAAAAATTTGGTTCATCACTTTTGTAAGTTGTGTCTCCCCTTTCAACCACATTTTTTGAACTAGTTATAATACTCTTTTTTTGAAGAGGCTAAAACTGAAATACATTACCACAACAAAATGTCCCTTAGCACAAGGTGTATCAGGGAAGAAACAACAAAGTCAGAACAATATTTACAAACACAAAAACAGCAAAAAAAAACAGAAACAGGAAACACTTAGCCTATGCCCAAAATGGTAAACGAACTAATCCACCAAGCATGATAATTGAAGGGGAGCGATGGATAGTTCTCCTTCAGCCACACGAAAGTGAGCGACTTAATTTTATCTAACACCTGAGGAATTGAGCTAACCTTGCCATTAAATAACTTGTTATTTCTTTCTTTCCAAATTTCCCACGTAGTTACAAACCAAATAACCTGTAAAATTCCACCACAATCCTTCACATGACCACTATCGAAGGCAAAATGGTTAAAGTGGTCAACCACACCAAAAGGAAGGGCCGTTGAACATCCTAGCCACCTTAATAAAGATTGCCAAACCGAGCCAAACGTATAGCAATGTAAAAACAAATGAGAGCTAGTTTCGACTGTATTACAACCAGCAACACACAATTGAGAGTCAAAGGGAATCACACCACGGCGAAAGAGATTCTCCTTTGTTGGCAGCCTATCTCGAAACAGACGTCACACAAACAACACGACCTTAAGGGGGACGTGTTTATTCCAAAGAGCTGACACCGCCACCGTAGGAACTCCAATAGATTGCGGAGTTTGCACTCTATAAGCACTTCGAACAGAAAACACATGAGATGTTTCCAGCTTCCAACGCCAAGTTTCAGTTTTATCAACCTGCAAAGACACACTTTGAAGTAACAAGATTAGTTCACCCACCACCTCCTCTTCCCACGCGAAAAGCCTCCTCCGCCACGACCAAGCTTGGCCCTCCACCCCCCATCCTAAATGACACATATCAAAAACATACAAGTCCTGAAACAGCGATAAATCAAATAATATAGCAAACCTTTCACGAAGGGAGACTTCGCCCATCCAAACTTTCGACCAAAGCAAAGTATTATTCCCATTTCCTATAACACGACTGACATTATGTCTAAACCACTCCTCCCTACAAAGAACATGGATGTCACGCCACCACATTGATGTGTCTCGCCATACCTAGCTGATAACACCTTAAACCACAAACTCTCTCTCTCCATCAACATCCGCCAACACCACTTACCAAATAAAGCGGTATTAAACTCTCTAATTCTCCTTACCCCCAAACCACCAACCTCCTTACTCCTACAAACAGAATTCCAATCCACCCAAGATATCTTCATATGGTTCTCTTCCCCCCCCCCAAAAAAAAACAATTTAAAATAGATTCAATAGAGGAGATTATACCTGATGGAGCCTTGAAAAAAGAAAGCATATAAACAGGCAGAGATGACAGGACAGACTTTAGTAAGACCAGTCGACCACCCAAGGATAAATGTTTTGATATTATATTTTTATGAACTTCTAATAGAAATAGTTAGTGATTTTGTATAAAAATTTTAGTTAATTATATTAATGGGTTAAGATTTAAAACTTACTTGAAAGTTGAAAAATGCGTTTTATATTATACAGGGTCAAATTTGGTAATATTCCCAAATTAAGTCTCCATTTTTTTTTAATGTGGGGTATAGCCCGTGACATTTAAAGGTTAAAATTCGAAGAAATTTTTGTTAGAGATTAAAATAAATATTTTATAGGATTAAAAATATATTTAATAAAATAAAATAAAAAGTGTTCATTGAATTTGAGTCATCGTGGACTTGAAACACAGGCTAGGTACCTCAAAACTTCAGTTGCACGTTGGCCTACCCCGTGCTGCAGTCCACACCATGTGGTTTTCACATTTGATACATCTTGTTTAGTCAAATTAATTGAAATATGTATGTATGTGTGTGTCTATATATATATATATATATATATATATATATATATCAAAGTCTAATTAATCAATTTCATGGTAAATTTTACAAATCATTTTGATGGGCAACAATACCACACCGATGTAATATTACTATTACAAGCTAAATAATCTTTTATAACATGAATAAATGACTCTTTTTGTAAATAATATAGTGTTTGGAAATTCATCCTTAAAATACATAAGGTGAAATTTGAATTTGAACTCCGACCATTTCATAAAACATACAATTGAATTCAAAGTTTTATTATAAAAAAATTATTTGCAATTATATATTGTTTACAATGGAGGTAACGAAGTTTGAATCTGAAACTTCATGCATACTATCTAATCCCCTCACCACTACTCCAATCATAATTGTCTGCCTCAATATTTTTTTTAAAGGTCGTCTATATTTTTTTGATTTAGGTCTCCGTAAATATTAGACCGGCCTTGAATTTATTTAGAGAGAATAAAATACAACGAGTGTATCAATATATTGTTTTTTTTTTTGAAGGAAAGTGTATCAATATATTGTTATCATTTCTTTTTATAGATATTTTCTTGAAATGTCTTCTTTTTTTTCTCACTTCAAGAGAGAGGAACATAACTTAATATACTTGGGGTTCCAAAAATGATCTACACTTAGATTTATTTGACAAATTCGAACAATTGAAAATTCTTTATTAAGCATTTAATATTTTGAACGTTTACTCACAACAACGTAACTACTCAATGCTTCACTATATAGCGACGACTATGTAACAAAATAACATAGTGACGACTTATCATCATCATAAATTGTTTACTTTTTATATTATCCATTACTTAATATGGGGGAATATATCGTTAAAAAGATGAAGTCATTTAAAACCCTATAGAATTGATCACACTCTTTGAGTAAATGTTGATCGATAAGTATATTAATATATAAATGATATTATGAATATGTATTGGGTTGACCGTCATTTTACGTTGAATCTAGACCAGTCATATGGTCATGCATGGTTGCTTCCACTATATTTCTTGCCAACTACCTCATCTTCGTTTTAGTCCAATTCCATCCACCCATGCATCTACCAACCAAGGTACAAGACTACCACAATCCAAGAGTGCCACGTCGCAAGACCATAACCGTTCAATATATGTGATAATCAAACGGCCATAATTAATTTTCAACAAACCCACTTTTTTCCTCCTACTTTTGCAACTTGTACCTCATCACCTACCAAACACACATAGCACACCAACACACATAATAATATTATAATATTGTAAATATATGTAGCCTCCAAATTAGAAACCTCTCTATATAAAGCCTAACTACTTCCTTCACATATCAGGAAATTCACAACTCTAATATTCAATTCTTTCATAATCATTGGAATTTCCATTTCTATCAAAATTCTAGATACCACCTAACAACAAATCAAGGAACATTAATCAAATACTATTTGTATCAATTAAGATATGGAAACAATATCAGCAGCTATCACAAAAAACAGTGCCAATGAATCATTCTGCTTGAGTCATGCTAAGAATAATAACGTGAAAGTGAATGAAGCTGATCCTTTGAATTGGGGTCTGGCAGCTGAGGCAATGAAAGGCAGTCATCTTGATGAGGTGAAACGTATGGTGGCGGAGTACCGGAAGCCGGTGGTTCATCTTGGTGGCGAGACACTGACGATTTCTCAAGTGGCTGCCATTGCTGCACATGACCATGGTGTGCAGGTGGAGCTGTCGGAATCTGCTAGGGCTGGCGTTAAGGCCAGCAGTGACTGGGTGATGGAGAGTATGAACAAAGGCACAGACAGTTACGGTGTCACCACCGGCTTCGGCGCCACCTCACACCGCCGTACCAAACAAGGTGGTGCTTTGCAGAAAGAACTCATCAGGTATTATTCTTCATTTGTATTTTTTTTTTTAATGAACCATACGTTTCATATATACGTTTTTTCTTTCTTAAATTGCATATCTCAATCTGCAACTTTAAAGTTTAAATTATTCCTTTGATTTAAACCTTAAATTGTTAACAATCACTTAAAAATTAATCTTGCATTTCATATATAAAATCAACAAATTAAATATATATCATATATTTTTTTCTTCAAAATTTTATCATTATCTTGTTGGATTGTTATGATCTACTATCATTCGTAACCTTTCGAAAGAAAAAAAAAAACTATTTGCAACGTTTTTGGTACATATATTTGTAACTTTTAATTTGTTAATAAATAATAAAAAAAAATGTAACTTGTCAACGTACTACTTAAAATAAAAATGGTAGGGTATTCTAACCACTTATTATTTGTACATATATATGTGCTTGCGTTTTAAATTTAGAAGAATGTTATGATTTTTTTTTCTTAATATTATTTATTTAAATGTGCAACTTGTAGGTTACTTCTTTTAAAAAAATATGAAAGTTTACAAGTAACATTTTTTTAGGGGTAGCAAGAATACAGAAGAAACGAAATGGTTCTGATGCTTATTCTACTTGTTTTTCAGATTTTTGAATGCTGGAATATTTGGAAACGGAACTGAGTCAAGCCACACACTTCCACACACAGCAACAAGGGCTGCTATGCTAGTGAGAATCAACACTCTCCTCCAAGGCTATTCAGGAATTAGATTTGAAATCTTGGAAGCCATCACTAAGCTCCTTAACAACAATGTCACTCCATGTTTACCACTTCGCGGTACAATCACAGCTTCAGGAGATTTAGTTCCTCTTTCATACATTGCTGGTTTACTCACTGGAAGACCAAATTCCAAAGCTCATGGACCCTCTGGAGAAATACTTAATGCAAAAGAAGCTTTTCAATTGGCTGGAATCAATGCTGAATTCTTTGAATTACAACCAAAAGAAGGCCTTGCACTTGTTAACGGAACTGCCGTTGGTTCCGGTTTAGCTTCTATTGTTCTCTTTGAGGCTAACATTTTGGCAGTGTTGTCTGAAGTTCTATCAGCTATTTTTGCTGAAGTTATGCAAGGGAAGCCTGAATTTACCGATCATTTGACACACAAGTTGAAACACCACCCTGGTCAAATTGAGGCTGCTGCTATTATGGAACACATTTTGGATGGAAGTGCTTATGTCAAAGCAGCAAAGAAGTTACATGAGATAGATCCATTGCAGAAGCCAAAACAAGATAGGTATGCACTTAGAACTTCACCTCAATGGCTTGGTCCTCTAATTGAAGTGATTAGATTCTCAACCAAGTCAATTGAGAGAGAGATCAATTCTGTCAACGACAACCCTTTGATCGATGTTTCAAGGAACAAAGCTTTGCATGGTGGAAATTTTCAAGGAACGCCTATTGGAGTATCCATGGATAATACACGTTTGGCTCTCGCGTCAATTGGCAAACTTATGTTTGCTCAATTCTCTGAGCTTGTCAATGATTTTTACAACAATGGGTTGCCTTCAAATCTCTCTGCTAGTAGAAATCCTAGCTTGGATTATGGTTTCAAGGGAGCTGAAATTGCCATGGCTTCCTATTGTTCTGAGTTGCAATATCTTGCAAATCCAGTTACCACCCATGTCCAAAGTGCGGAGCAGCACAACCAAGACGTGAACTCTTTGGGTTTGATTTCTTCTAGAAAAACAAAGGAAGCCATTGAGATCCTTCAGCTCATGTCTTCCACCTTCTTGATTGCACTTTGCCAAGCAATTGATTTAAGACATTTGGAGGAGAACTTGAAAAACTCAGTCAAGAACACCGTAAGTCAAGTCGCCAAAAAGACCCTTACCATAGGCGTGAATGGAGAACTTCATCCTTCAAGATTCTGTGAAAAAGACTTGTTGAAAGTGGTTGATAGAGAGCATGTATTTGCCTATATTGATGATCCTTGTAGCGCTACATACCCATTGAGTCAAAAACTCAGACAAGTGTTGGTAGATCATGCACTAGTTAATGGAGAGAGTGAGAAGAATTTGAACACTTCAATCTTTCAAAAGATTACAACTTTTGAGGAAGAGTTGAAGACCCTCTTGCCAAAAGAGGTTGAAAATGCAAGGACCGCATATGAGAGTGGAAACCCAACAATTCCAAACAAGATCAACGGATGCAGATCTTATCCACTTTACAAGTTTGTTAGAGAGGAGTTGGGAACTGGTTTACTAACCGGAGAAAATGTCATTTCACCAGGTGAGGAGTGCGACAAACTATTTTCTGCTTTGTGTCAAGGAAAAATCATCGATCCTCTTCTTGAATGTTTGGGAGAGTGGAACGGTGCTCCTCTTCCAATTTGTTAACTTTGTTGGTTATTTTTTAAAATACTTTATTTGTATTTTATAATCATTTAGGTTTTTCATTCCTTTAACAAATTAATATGGAAAGTTCAAAGCTCCAGTTCAATTTCCTCTAATATCACAGTGAAACTTGTAATTTATTTTATAATGGAATTTCATTTGTTTGCTGGAAATTTTAGTGCAATTCTGCACCTATATAAATAAAATAGCTTTAATGTTAACCATACTTTTCTTAAAGGTCATTTTAGTCTCCAAGCATATAGTTAGCAGTTAATTAATCATTCTAATACACATGTTCCCGTTGAGATCAAGCCACGAGGGGGAAAAAACTACTATCAAAGTTATAGACGGATCACAACAAATAAGGAAGAGAAATTCGTTTGTACCTGAGAGAGTGTTGGAAATTTAGAAGTCCCCCATATGAGGGGATCAAGGATAACTAAATTGTTTTAGTTCATTAGTTCAAACTTTTGAATTGTGAGCCTCCACACTATAAAGTATAAACACAAACTAACTCACTATTCTTCTACATTCCACTTGAGGGCGGTGTCTAGGGTGGGAGATCTTTATAGGTCTCCTACCGTGCATGACCTTTTTTTTTTTTTTAAAGTTCTGACCTTTTATAACCCTTAGATTGATTAAACACACCATAGATCAAATACACTTGATTATCTTTTTCATTTGTCTTCTTCCCTTTCAACTTTCGTGAACTTTCACTTTTCTCTGATATTCCTCTCCGTTCGTTCTCCCTTTGCCAATTTCACTGTTTTTTTTACACAGTTTCTTTGTTCCTTATAATATGAACACTGGGTTTGATCCAAATTTTCCAACCATGTAAACATCCTTTTTTTTTCTTCATCGTTCTATTCTCTTAATTGTTCATGTGTCTCTCAAAAAAGTAATACTCAGATATGGAATAAATTTGGAAAAGAATGGTACTCAAATGTTTATTATATCTATGGTACAAAATATTTCAAACAAGCCCAATAAATAAAATATTCAATCTTTCATATCCATCGAAGATTTAATCAATTTTTTGACAATTCCTCTTAAAATGCTAATCAAATTGGAATTCAAATTCATCTTTCAATAATACCGATTTGGATTTGTTTTGTTTTAATCGTTCAATAATTTCCTTTGGGGACATCCGAAGTTGAAATTGAAGTATTTTTCCTGCAAATTGAAATTAAATATAGCAGCGGATTTGTGTTCATGCAAGTACAAAAGGAGCAATTGAATTTATACTGTGATGGGGAAGGAGATGAAGATTTGGGTGTTCTTGTGGTTGCTGCAGTTGTTGGGGTAAGAGAAAGAATGATTCCGATAGAGAGGAGAGAATGGGAAAGTGAAAATAATGCACACAAAAAAAAAGAGTTCAAAAATATCATATGAGACTCTATGATCCCAATTTGGGTAGGCTCTAAGAGTGTACCTTACTCAAAATTTTAGATTCGATTTTCTATGATCCCAATTGGACTAATTTAACTTTTTCAAAAAAAAAAAAAAAACATATCATATGAGACTTTTGTAAAGGTCTGACCAAACCTAAAATTAAGGTTGTGATAAATAAAATATTATACCCCCAAACTTCTTTTTATTTATTTTTATTATGTTAGACTCAAATACGACAAAATCTAGTTTGATTTAGCCTATTTCTACCCCAACTCTATCCATTTTGTCAGTACCCATCCTTTTCCATAATAAAACTATATAATCATAATCAAGCCACTTCATCTTCCCTTTCAAGATCGACTTGCTCTGTTGTTGTTGTAACATAACTTCTCAGTAGGTCACCCATCCAAAGACTACTACAAGTCAAGCACGCTTAATTGTGGAGTTCTTATGGAATAAGCTACCAAAGAGAAGATGCATCTTGTTGATATAGGTAGTACCAAACAATTTTATAAATCTTCCTTCAACCACGCAGTCTCATACCTCCACGGCCTCAGGATCTCTCTCATTCCGTTGTGATTCGGTTCGTCTAGAAGCTGTCGGAAGCCGCTCATTGTCGTGCCTTGTGCACCGGTGACCACCCACCGCCCTCGTCAGCCCTGGGTCACGTCACAGCTCCTCTCTCGTTTCATGTTATCTTCCATGTCTCTCTCCTCTTCATTTTCTAATTTTTACATATCTAGCAATTTACTTTTCAAAGGTTTTTTTAATCAGCTTATATAAAATGAACTCCTTACTTAAGAAAAGCAGAGAAATTGAGAAGGAAATTACAAGAGTCAATCGGAACCATTATAGGTCGAGAGGCAAAAGCCACCGGTAAACGAAAAACAAAAAACATCCCCAAAACAAAGTAAACATGCAAAACTAAATGATGGAAAAGGCTAAATCACCATAACAGAACCTGAGCACAAAAACCTAGATGCCCAACACAACCTTGAGTAAGATATGTTGATTGTTTTGAATGTCAATCAGCATGTCAGCGCACAAGGTTTTGCCCTTTCATACTTTCAAAACCAAATAACATATAATACTCTTTTTAGCAAAAGTCTTAATTTTTAGCGCTTCAAATATCTGGAGTATAATTTAAATGAACTCTCAAGTGCTTTGTTAATGAATCTTTGAGGTATCTTTTTATGACATTCTCTATATGTTTTTTCTTTTGACAATGTATGTACTTATTTTTTTGCTCTGCGATGATGTCTGTATCTGACCAATACTTAAGTATGTGTGTGCCACAATGTAGCTTGTCTTTATAACAAGGTCAATTGAGTTGTAGTGTTAAACTGCTAAATAAATTATTTTTTGTTACTAACGATATTAGAATTATGATTATGTTGATGAGGGTTTTTTGTGGGTGAAGCTCTAATCCCATTGTCGAAGTTTCGTGAGAAGAACATGATGTGAGGTGGACCCTGATGATGAGGTGGACCCTACGGAACAAAGCCAACCACACAACATGGCGTAAACTATGGCTCTGAAATCTAATTTTAATCATCAAAATTCAATCCCATAGCCATGCCTCTACCATCCCAAAACAACCTAAAGAAAAGCTCCGAAAACAACTAAAGACAGTCGAGGCCAAAACAACAAAAAGCAGCCTACGCAGCAGACAGAAAACAGCACCAACAGCTGTTGTTATGTCATGACAACAACACCAACCGCTGCTCAGAACCACCCACCCAACCGTGGCACGTTGAACGCATGGAGACAACAACAACATTACCTCAAAAGACACTCTCAGGGGCACCAATTTGTTAATGACTTAATGTTTGAATTAAATTTGATTTAGTTAATGTTTTTTTTAAGATGTTTGTTCAGATTGATTTAACTGTACTTGAATATAGGTGTGAATTTGAAAATTCCTAGACATAATGTCTTTATCACATTTGAGTGGAGCCTGGAAACTTGGTGGATTTGGTTTTGCAATTCTTCTCAGAATCCTGGTGACTCATCTACAATGTTTGATTTGGTTTAGTCAGGTTTTAGTGTTGTATGTTGAAATGCTTATCATGCATATTTTGCAGCTTGATATTGATGGATACCTAATGTATTTTATGGATGATGTTAATAGAAAGAGCAAGTTTTCATTGCCTTTGTTTTCTAGATGTATTTTATTTTGGATATTTTACATCCCCGATGATAACAGGGTTTGATTAGCCGCGGGTAATTTTATTGAGGGTTTAGCCGTGGGTAACATGGGACCAATAATTTGTTGTTCAAATGCTAATTACCTGCAATTTATCCAAGGTTTGGTCGTGGGTAACTACAATGGGCTTTCATAGCCGTAGGTAACGTTACCGACGAGGCTTTTACCCACGTCCTCATGGCCCTTGGTAAGCCGTGGGTAATTACCATTACTCATGGCTTTTTTTCACTTACGGATGGCTTTTGGCCCTGAGTAATCACGGAATTTCAGTGGATGGACGGATTCCACGAAACAACACGATTAAATAAACAAACTATTCCGTTACAACATCCAATTAACCTAATAAACATGTTTTCAATGTTTAAAAATACTAAATTTTGTTGAGTGCCGACACGGTGAAGAATGAACGTGGTCGAATAGCAATTTGAAACTCAGTTGAATCGTTGGTGAAACCTAGGAGTAATGTGGGTGTTTCATTGAGATGACAAGATGTTCTCGAGCGAATTTGGAATTGAAATTATACATAGCATGATTTATGAACTAGTCTGAATTTAAAAGGTCTTTATCCGCCGGCAATTATTTCTAAGACATGTTGTTGTTCATGTAAAAAAAATAAAAAAATTTACATATTAGAAATGTTGAAGTTTCTTGTTATAGGAACAACTTTTTATTATATTTGAACAATAAATTGAATTGATGACATAATTCGGGTAATTTAGAGTATTCATGATAAATTGAATGATTGAAGTTTTTTGTCGAAATAATGTGTCTCAAGCAACCACTATTCTTAATATTGAAATCATGTTACTTCTTAAAAGAAAAATTATTGAAATCACATATAGAAATCTCAACAAATTGTACCCAAAAAAATCCCAACAAATCATTTGATGGTAAATGGTGATGAAAACATATACATTGTATGAAATGAGCATAAGCCAGAAAACTTCTATCTTTGACCAAAATATGCATTTATGGCTAATAACAATAACATCAATGTTCAAAACTTCAAATTGGATAAAGAGTTTATAACTTTTTTTTTTTTTTGAAGAAATCAAAATGGAATTATAGATATCACCAATAAACCAGCAGATCCCAAGCATAAGGAGTGCCTAGGAGACCACTACAAGTTACAAGAGTTCACGAACAACAAAACAGCAAACAAATTAGCCAATACCCAAACAAGTTAAAGGGCTTGACCACCAGCTATGCGTACCATAAACAAACACCACTTTTTTCGCCTTTAAGTAACCTAAGGCTAGCAGTTTGACCTTATCTAGCAGGCGAGGCACAGTAGTTACAATATTATTAAAACATCTATTGTTGCGTTCATGCCACATCACCCAGGTACAAAAAAGCCAAATGAGCTGCAGAAACGACCGCTTTGCTTTGCCAACACCGAGTTGCGAAGAAAATTGCACCAGATGGTCGACAACAACGTTAGAATCCACACCATCAAAACCAATCCAACTGCGCACCTGCTGCCACATAGGAGCAAACACGGGACAAGCTAAGAACAAATGAGCAGCCGTCTCGACGTGGCCACAGCCCGAGACGCAAAGAGCATCACCCGTAGCTAAAACACCTCGTAAAGCCAGATTGGCTTTTGTTGGAAGACGATCTTGAATCAGCCGCCACGCAAAAACCGAGACCTTCACAGGAGCTTGATGATGCCACACCAACTCGACAGGAATATCCAGCTGAGCCTCATCACCACCAGTCAACAAATCATAAGCTCCCCTCACAGAGTAACCCTCTGCAACATCAGGAAGCCACTCCCAGGAATCTGAAACAGTAGGAACCAAAAAAAGATCAAGCAGTAACACCCTACACTCCTCTAACTGGACCTTCTCCCACGCCCAAAGCCTACGCCTCCACCTCCAGCCCTCCCCATCAACCTCCAGACCCCTAGAGAACAAAGAAGCTACTGTAATAGATTTGTTCTCGGACAGGTCATATAAGCAAGGAAAGCGCTCACAGAGCGGGGAGCCTCCCAACCACCTATGCGTCCAAAAGAACGTCGTCTCCCCATCACCGACACGCCGCCTAACATTATCACCAAACCACCCACCACCTATGTCACCCACCCCGTCACGAATCCTACCAACCGCCCGCCACCACAAAGAAACACTCCGGCCCCCCACCTCCAACCCCCCATCAGCGTCACCATAACGGGCGACTAGAACACGGTACCACAAACCATCCCTATCCACTAACATCCTCCAACACCATTTACCGAGTAAGGCCACATTAAACTCCTTCAACTTCCTCACCCCCAAACCCCCATGCTCCTTTTTAGAACACAAGGATTTCCAACCGATCCAAGTAATTTTCCTAAAATCCTCACTCCCACCCCAAAAGAAATTATTCAATAAAGAGTCAATGGAAGAGATTATACCTGTTGGAGCTTTGAAGAACGAAAGAGCATAGACAGGCAGAGAAGTCAGGACAGATCTGAGGAGAATCAAGCGGCCACCGAAAGAGAGAAATCTACTGTTCCAACCTGCAAGTCTAGATTTAACGCGATTCACGATTGGTTCCCAGAACTTTAGCCTTTGCGGATTACCACCGATTGGCATGCCTAAATACAAAAAAGGGATTTTTCCCACGCGACAGCGCAAGACCCTAGCCGCCTCATTCAGCCAAGAAACAGGAATATTGCCGCCCACCAAAAGACTTTTGTTAAAGTTCACTTTCAGGCCAGACATAGACTCAAAGATAACAAGCGCTGCTCGCAAAGCCCGCACGTTCGCCCAGCTCTTGGTCCCGATCAACAGAGTGTCATCCGCGAACTGAAGGTGAGACACCACCACCTGATTAGCTGAACCCACAGTATATCCGGTGAATAAATTATTTTCAACCGAAGTCTTCATCACAACGTTGAGGCCTTCAGCTGCAAGTAAAAATAAAAAAGGGGAAAGGGGGTCCCCCTGACGTAAACCTCTTTGTAAACTAAACTCCTCAGTGGGGCTGCCATTGACCAGGATAGCAGCAATAGCAGAACTCACACACTCCCGAATCCATTTCCGCCACAGAACCGGAAAAGACATCCTCATCATTACCGAATCCAAATAACCCCAGTCAACAGAATCATAGGCTTTTTCAAAATCTACTTTAAATAGAAGAAGCTCCTTTTTAAGTTTACGGGCCTCGTCGACCACCTCGTTAGCAACCAGGATGCCATCTAAAATCTGCCGGTTCTTCACAAAAGCAGACTGAGTCTCCGCCACCACACTACCCATCACCTGCCTCAGCCTGTTAGCCAAAACTTTTGCTAGAATCTTGTACATACTACCCACCAAAGAGATAGGTCGAAAATCGTTTAACCTATCAGGGTTGTCGACCTTCGGAATGAGCGCGATGAACGTAGCATTGACACCTTTCACCAACTTACCATTTTTATGGAACTCGGAAATAAACCTCATAACATCGACCTTAACCTCAGACCAAAACTCCTTAATAAAACCAAAGTTGACCCCATCAGGGCCAGGACTCTTAAAACTCTCGCAGTCCCATATCGCGTCCTTAACTTCAGCTTCAGAGAAAGGTTTGATAAGGCTACCTCCCTCTCCCGCCGATAAAGTCCGAAACTGAAGGTTAGAAATACTAGTTCTGTCCACTTCGGTCGCCTTAAAGTGATTTTTAAAGTGATTGAACACAGCCTCGCGAACCGGATGGACTCAAGCAAAAAAAAATGGAAGAGGTCGATCCCACTGAATCAAGTCCCTAAAAAACATAGGGGTAGATAAGTGGTGGAGCCAAGAATTAATAGAGTCTAGACAAAATTATAAAGTCGGAAATTCTAGTTCGCGCGCATGTGAAAATATTGAATTTGTCCAAAAAAAAAAAAAATTTAAGTGGGTTAATGGACTATTGGGTTGGGCTAAATATAAAGAAAATATTGATTGAGCCCAGACGAATACCCGGACTCGTTGGATGGTGGCTCCGCCTCTGGGGTAGACACAACCCAACTTTTCATGGCCAAGTGTTTGTCGATTGTCAAATATATTTTTACTGAAATGTTGACTTTTCCTTTATTTTGAATTTGCCAAATTCATTGCGAACAAATTTTCAAATTTTCCTACTAACATATGCCCCTCCATGTTTTGGACGTATTTCTTTCAAAATGATGTGTCTATTGACATGTAACTAACATGTCACAAGTCATCAAATACTTTTTGTATATTGCACCTTAGCATAGCAGGGTCATGACTCATGAGAGCCCACCCTTTAACATATCGGGAGTTGTCGGTCGTTCCATCATTAACGCATTTCCAAATGCGCCTTTCAAAACACACATTTCTCATGTCATCCAGCAAGTGCAACGTGTGTTTTGGGAGTTAGGATCTCCTTATTTAGAATCTTTTACATTTTTTTTTGAAAGGTCCTGAAGAGGTTGCCATGGTTGAAGCTTATGCTTTGTTAACAACGGTTCGCTTTGCACAAGATTGTGGTTTCAGAAGAGTTTGTTTCAAAGGAGACAATGATGCTGTTTTTCGTATGGTTGAGAAACATAGCAATGAAGACCGATCTTATCTAGGAAGCATCTTAAAGGAAATCCGAAATTGCCAATGGAATTTAATGGAATTTTGATGCGTGGCATTTTCAAGAATACTGCTCTTCCCCTACACATTTTGCTCTGACCCAACTGAAGAGACGATAATGCCCCTGCGCTAGTTAAGTCACGCAGCGTGACTTAACTTACGCACCTTGTAATTTATGCGTTAACGTTGTGCGTGAGTTAACTCACGTAGTGTTAGTTAACTGACGCATAGTTTTACACTTGCGTTAGTTAACTAGTGCATGGGTATTTTGGTCATGCCTACAAGACAGGAGTGTTTTGTACAAGGCGAAGATAAGTATTCCATTTTCAATCCATTCCTAGAATTTGTAATAATACGGCCCATAGCTTGGCCCAACTTGCTCACTCTGATCCAAACAAGATTTGGATAGAAGAGGTTCCTCACCAAATAAGTGAGGTGTATTTCTATGATCTAATTCATTAATAAATGTGTTTCTTTTATTCAAACAAAAAAAAAAGAATTTTTTACATTTTTTCCATTTAAAATTGTGTGATAGTGATTTTAGATTCTTTTTTAGTTAATTAAATAAATTTGACAAAAGCATTCTAGTTAAATTTGATTTGAATAGTGGCAAGCAAGTTTTTTTGTCCAGATAAAAAACCATACACACGTTAATTTACATCTTATTTTTAGATCAATGTAAATTAGTAGCCATTTATAAACTTAAAAGCAATAGAGGTATACCCTCTGAAGCCTCGATACTCTAAAAATGTTGAAGAATCGTGTCTGACACGTATCTGATATTGATACACTCCGATACGTTCTGATACGCGTATCAGAGAAGTATCGGACAATTAATATTTATTTTTTTGAAAAAATAAAATAACTGATACGTGTCGGATACGGCTAATTTATACTCCGATACGACTAACTTATATTCACCGATACTTCAATCTTACATATTTCCTTTTAAAAAAGAATAAGAAATAAAAATACATAAAGACAAGCGATGCTTTCAAAAGCAGATTGTCTCCTCTAACCTAAAAAAATAGGGTTTCTCATCAGCTCCGAGTTATAGTTATTTCCTCTTCTAACCATTACCACAAATTGCATAATCTCAACATCTGCATCACTGATTGCCCCTCCTCCAATGTGTTCTAGTTTGTTTCTCTTCTATATAATATTATTTTTCTTCTGTTCTTTTCCTTTTACTATCTTCTTCTCTCTAATTGGGAAAAAAATATGTACTAATGATGTTCTTTTTGAACGTTACTAATCATATTTAGCTATATTCTAATTTATGGGGAAAAAAATATGTAATTGTCACTTGTTTTGATCATTTTTATTAATGTGAATGTTTGTTTATTATCATTTTTAGTTATGTTAATAGATTGTGCACTTATACTTAATTTTAAATCTATTTTTTTAATAACGTATCAAAGCCATATCGTATCGGGAATTTTGAAAAATTTCCTGCATCGCCCTGTCGGTATCGTAATACCCCTTGACCATAAATACAACTTCACCCTACTTCTATCTAATAGAATAGTCTTTTAAATTTAGCTATCCATGCATGCTTAAGTCCTAACACATCGTATCTTATCTTATATTCTTAAAACTAAACTATTTGTTTTTTATAAGTGCGCAAATTTATCTATGAAAAATGTAAAACAAAAGTCTAGGTGGACGTGAATCTAATCCAATAGAATTAACAAAAAAATAATAAAATTAAAAAATATCTTCATATAAAGATGTATTTTCTATACTTATATATTCCATTCATTCCGTTGGACCATGCGTAAAAAAAAATTTATTTATGTTGGACCATGAGACTTGACGGTGGCTAGAATTGAATCTGATAAAATTGATTTTGATAGAATTGATTTTGGTTAAAAGTAAGTTAAGTGTAAATTGATTTGTGTTTGGATGTCTTTATGTAGAAGTGATTCTTATTAATTTATTTTGTTTGGATAGTTGAGATTAAATTTGCTTTTGGAGGTATAATTACCAAAAGGGTGTATTTAAACAATATATTTACAATTTTTTGGTTTTAGTCTAAACTATTTAAAATATACATCATAAATTTAAATAACTGTCCAAAATAGAAATAAAATATTATGTATATATTTTTTTCTACTATAGATAATTATTTAAATCTATGTTGGTATAATTTCTTTCATTGAGTTGTTCATTAATTTTTAAAAATTAATGAATGCATAAAGCTTAACCAAAATGTATATATATATATATATATATATATATATATATATATATATATATGTTAAATAATACATATAGAGTTATGTTACAAACTATAAATTGTTGTTGGACTACAAAATAATTATTAGAGTTATATTACAAAATCCAGTGTATGCGAATAAGCATTACACTAGCTGAACATTAATTTCTTTTAAATAACGTGACAATAGTTGCTGGATTTATTTGGTTACCGGTCAAGGCAATTTAGTAAAAGGTAATTAAGAAAGATGCATCAGAGATAAAAGTTATGGTAAAATTGATTCTCTTAAAAGCAAAAGCTACAAATTAGAGTGTTGGCTAGAATCAATTCTAGCAACAAGAATTTCTAAAACATCATTTTAGCATATTAGAAGTGAGTTTGAACTGAACTGCCGTGCTTTTGAGGGTGCAAACGGGCATCCAAACATAGGCTTCATTGATTTCTACTTGAGCAATAGCTAGTATCGATATTTGTATTAACCTTCTCCACCAGAGTAACAGGACGAGGGATGTCCATTTTTTCCATAGAAGCAAGATTTTCTTCAATCATGTTTTGATAATTATCTTCTACTAGATCAGAAGCTAATTAGGTGAAGACTTTCATATTCCAAGAATAGTTTATGAAATTTTATCAATTAAACTGTTTCTCTAACAACTGCACCATGATTTTTTATTTATTCTTCTTAACTGCAATATTCAATGTAGACTGTCGACTCTACGACTAAAAGCATCTAATTGGCGTATTGTATTTGTATGCATGTGGTAGGTGGCAACTAACATGAAAATCAATTCAATTGTATAGTATAGTATAGTAAAAAAAAAAAAGTAGTGTATCATGTCTTTTTTTTCCATACCAAAAATAGTAGACCATTACAAGTTAGAACACGTAGAAAAAAAATACAGTTAAAACTTTATAAATTAATAATGTCAGGATCGGAGAAATTTATTAATTTAGAGAGTTATTAATTTATCGATAAATTAATAATTATTAATTTAAAGAGTTTTTAAGTAATTATACTGTACATATCAAACAAAAAGGCAAATTAGTCTATGCCTCTTAGAATTACGTTGCAGCATACCTTGGGACTCAACGTAAATTAGTAACTGCTGTGTTCATATGCATTGGAAAACAAACAACTATTGAATCATATTTCAATAGAGTGTAATATATTTTTTTTCAGTTTCTATGAATTATTAATTTATGATTTTCTTGGGACCGAAAATTATAAAAGGATCTACCGAAAAATTATTATCTTACTATTTTATCGAGTTTTTCAATTTTTTACATTGGCCCAAGTCGGGACCGGACAAATTTATTATTTTAGAGAGTTTATTAATTTACCGAGTATTAATTTAAAGAGTTTCTACTGTATATCCATACAAGGAACACATAGTTCTGCTGACGGCATATTTGACCGCTAATAGTTATGTCGTCCCACAATGAATATCATATATGTAAAAAAAATTGTATACCACTATCATGTTAATAATTGACTTGAATTAGAAATATAAGCTAAAACCAGCTATTAAAATATCGAATAAATACTCTCCGTTGTAGAGATTAATCATTCAATTTTGAATATATAGGACAACAATTGGTGTGCGGTACTAAACCTTTCAAAAGTTTTAATGGTGTTAGTGTTGCATTTCAATAGCTGAATTCAAACTAATGACATCTCGTTAGGTCAAAAGAGATTCAAATTTAGTTTATCCATCGAATATATAGTATCTATATATAATTTCTTGTTTATATGAAGGGCGGCCAATTAAAGTTGACATATTTTAGAAAATAAAAATGATGTACCAAAATGAAATTATACATCTTGGGATTAAAACAATTATTTCTTTGGACTAAAGAAGTTTCTATACTAGAATGTCTAAAAAAATCATATTTTGCTTTTATTTTCATATCTTTACTCTAATATAAATATGACATTTTGAATAATAGTCCAATTTCATTTTTCTCTACCTGTGAAACGATAAGAGGTGACTTTTAATCCCTTCATGTCAAGTTTTTAATTTTTTGGTGAACTTTTAATGTCAAGTTTTAAGCACCAATTAAATTGAGTGAAAAATGTACCCAAAAATTTTTTGAATAAAAAAGAACTGCAGTTAAATTAAAAGTGGCGTTCCCATTGAATTTGAGTCATCATTGACTTGGTCAGCCACATAAAACTGCAGTTGCAGTGTTGGCCCACCCCCATGTGTGATTCAATTTCAGTCCAGTAGTCCACCATGTGTGGTTCACACTTGGTCTAACTTTAGTAAACAAATAGTGAAAAATATAGACCAATTTCATCAACTCAAATAATATGGACGAGAGATTGAAATACTTCATCACTTTCGTTAAAGGCTCACTCCCATTATCTCATTGTTTTCTCATTTATTGAACTTGTTGAGATATATATGGTCACTATTTATTTTAAAATATAACATTTGAGTTTTTATAATGGCAAATCATTCATATATATAATTAAAAAAAAATAAAAAAAAAGTGAGTACAAGTCTATTCAATCCATTACAAAGATAAAGAGAAATTTAGGTAGGACATGATAATATCGAAGATAAAAATTATTAGGAAGAACTAGAGAAGAATCATAAAACTATCCCAAAAATTGTAGGGATAAAAATCACTTGGATGGATTAGTATAAATATTTATATTTTTTTAATGAAATTAGTACCCCTCGAAGAAAAAAGTATTAGTATTAGTATACTAAATATAAACGATAGGATTGGGTTGACAGACATTATGAGTTGAATATGGAGTCATGGTCATGCATGGTTGCTGCTTCCACTATATTTCTCACCAACTAGCTAATCTTTGTTTTAGTCCAATTCCATCCACACATGCATGATGCATCTACCAACCAAGGAAAACAAAATCCTATGGTGCCAAACTACAAAATCATAAAAGATCAATAATAACTATAATCAAACGGCCATCATTCATTTTCAACAAACCCACTTTTTTTTTCTTTCTACTTGTGCATTGTCCATCCTCACCTACCAAACACACATAGCACACCAACACATGCAAGAGATAACATATTAGAATAATAGCAAATAATAAATTAGCCTCCAAAACAAACCTCTATATAAAGCTCAATTACTTCCTTCTCATCTCAGGAAATTCACAACTCTAAATATTATTCTTTTATTTCATTTCATAAACATTTGAATTTCCAATCTCTCAAAATTAATTCTATCTACCACCACACAACAAATTAAGGAACATTAACTAGTAACAACTAAGATCATGGAAGCAATATCAGCAGCTATCACAAAAAACAGTGCCAATGAATCATTCTGCTTGATTCATGCTAAGAATAATAATATGAAAGTGAATGAAACTGATCCTTTGAATTGGGGTCTGGCAGCTGAGGCAATGAAAGGCAGTCATCTTGATGAGGTGAAACGTATGGTGGCGGAGTACCGGAAGCCGGTGGTCCGTCTTGGTGGCGAGACACTGACGATTTCTCAAGTGGCTGCCATTGCTGCACATGACCATGGTGTGCAGGTGGAGCTGTCGGAATCTGCTAGGGCTGGCGTTAAGGCCAGCAGTGACTGGGTGATGGAGAGTATGAACAAAGGCACAGACAGTTACGGTGTCACCACCGGCTTCGGTGCCACCTCACACCGCCGTACCAAACAAGGTGGTGCTTTGCAGAAAGAACTCATCAGGTATTATTCTTAAATTGCACGTCTAATTGATATGTCCTTATAAGTAATTTTTTCAAGGATTTCAAAAATTTAATCTTATTATTTTGGATTTGTAGTGTAATCTCATATGACTTTTTTAAGAGCACTAACTATATTCCTTCAACAAAACAAAAAGAGTACTAACAATATGTAATATTTTAAAATGAAAACCACTATCTCTCTATGCATGTACTTGCGTTTTTGTTTTTATTGTTAAATGTGTTTTGTTTAGGAAAATGTTATGAATTTTTTAATATTTATTTAAATTGGTGAAACTGGTTATGTTTTTTTTATAGAGATATAAATGATTTAGTTGCTTCTTTTAAAAATAAATGTGGCAGTATATTAGTAACTCTTTTTAATTTATAGTCAGCATAAATAATTGAATAGAAGTTACAAGTGCTTATTCTACTTAATTCTTGTTTTTAGGTTTTTGAATGCTGGAATATTTGGAAACGGAACTGAGTCAAGCCACACACTTCCACACACAGCAACAAGGGCTGCTATGCTAGTGAGAATCAACACTCTCCTCCAAGGCTATTCAGGAATTAGATTTGAAATCTTGGAAGCCATCACTAAGCTCCTTAACAACAATGTCACTCCATGTTTACCACTTCGCGGTACAATCACAGCTTCAGGAGATTTAGTTCCTCTTTCATACATTGCTGGTTTACTCACTGGAAGACCAAATTCCAAAGCTCATGGACCCTCTGGAGAAATACTTAATGCAAAAGAAGCTTTTCAATTGGCTGGAATCAATGCTGAATTCTTTGAATTACAACCAAAAGAAGGCCTTGCACTTGTTAACGGAACTGCCGTTGGTTCCGGTTTAGCTTCTATTGTTCTCTTTGAGGCTAACATTTTGGCAGTGTTGTCTGAAGTTCTATCAGCTATTTTTGCTGAAGTTATGCAAGGGAAGCCTGAATTTACCGATCATTTGACACACAAGTTGAAACACCACCCTGGTCAAATTGAGGCTGCTGCTATTATGGAACACATTTTGGATGGAAGTGCTTATGTCAAAGCAGCAAAGAAGTTACATGAGATAGATCCATTGCAGAAGCCAAAACAAGATAGGTATGCACTTAGAACTTCACCTCAATGGCTTGGTCCTCTAATTGAAGTGATTAGATTCTCAACCAAGTCAATTGAGAGAGAGATCAATTCTGTCAACGACAACCCTTTGATCGATGTTTCAAGGAACAAAGCTTTGCATGGTGGAAATTTTCAAGGAACGCCTATTGGAGTATCCATGGATAATACACGTTTGGCTCTCGCGTCAATTGGCAAACTTATGTTTGCTCAATTCTCTGAGCTTGTCAATGATTTTTACAACAATGGGTTGCCTTCAAATCTCTCTGCTAGTAGAAATCCTAGCTTGGATTATGGTTTCAAGGGAGCTGAAATTGCCATGGCTTCCTATTGTTCTGAGTTGCAATATCTTGCAAATCCAGTTACCACCCATGTCCAAAGTGCGGAGCAGCACAACCAAGACGTGAACTCTTTGGGTTTGATTTCTTCTAGAAAAACAAAGGAAGCCATTGAGATCCTTCAGCTCATGTCTTCCACCTTCTTGATTGCACTTTGCCAAGCAATTGATTTAAGACATTTGGAGGAGAACTTGAAAAACTCAGTCAAGAACACCGTAAGTCAAGTCGCCAAAAAGACCCTTACCATAGGCGTGAATGGAGAACTTCATCCTTCAAGATTCTGTGAAAAAGACTTGTTGAAAGTGGTTGATAGAGAGCATGTATTTGCCTATATTGATGATCCTTGTAGCGCTACATACCCATTGAGTCAAAAACTCAGACAAGTGTTGGTAAATCATGCACTAGTTAATGGAGAGAGTGAGAAGAATTTGAACACTTCAATCTTTCAAAAGATTACAACTTTTGAGGAAGAGTTGAAGACCCTCTTGCCAAAAGAGGTTGAAAATGCAAGGACCGCATATGAGAGTGGAAACCCAACAATTCCAAACAAGATCAACGGATGCAGATCTTATCCACTTTACAAGTTTGTTAGAGAGGAGTTGGGAACTGGTTTACTAACCGGAGAAAATGTCATTTCACCCGGTGAGGAATGTGACAAATTATTCACAGCTATGTGTCAGGGAAAAATCATTGACCCTCTTCTTGAATGTTTGGGAGAGTGGAACGGTGCTCCTCTTCCAATTTGTTAACTGTGTTGGCTAATTCTGAAACTCTTTTATTTGTATTTACACAGGTGTATCAATAATCATTAGGTTTTTCATTCCTTTAATTAATATTGAAAACTTCATTTTAATATTTTCCAATATCTTTAATTAATATTGAACACTACATTTCAATTTTCTCAAATATCAATGCCAAACTTCTAATTTACTTTT
The DNA here is from genome assembly GCA_946800305.1 of Medicago arabica. Taxonomy (NCBI): domain Eukaryota; kingdom Viridiplantae; phylum Streptophyta; class Magnoliopsida; order Fabales; family Fabaceae; genus Medicago; species Medicago arabica. The sequence continues at coordinate 53,058,064 of OX326969.1, forward strand.
ACGGTGTTGTTAATGTGCGTCGTAAAGACACTTTTTTTTGTTACCATGTAACGATACATGTTTCCATACGCAAAAGCCAGAGATCGAACCTCTGATTACTTGTTTATGGAGTTCAAATCTCTTACCATTATATCAATCTATTGTTGGTTCTAAGCGTACTTGTTAAGAATTAAAAAAAGAAATTATTTGAGGATTATTGTGTTGAAAAGTACAAATTTTAAAATTTAGAGGTATTGAAGTTACTTTTCAAAACAATAGTTTCACATTTAATTTCTTAATACATGCTCTTAAGACATAATATTAGAATTTTCCTACTTTTGTGACATACTTTCATTTGTTTGTCGGAGCCTTAATTTAGTGTCTTTGTGCAACTATATCACATAGTTGTAAGTTCGATCTAGTCTACTTCCCTTACTCTGTCCCTTTGTGCTACATTGTGCTCATTTTATGTCATCTATGAAGCTCCCATCTGCATTTCATATGACATTTGCATTGTTTGTCGTATTCTCCCTCATCAAGATCTCTTTCTCACTGCTTGCCTCTCAAGTTTGCTCTCTCATTCATGACATTTGCTCTATAAAATTTGTTCAAGAATTTACAGAAGATACGTGACTGTTTTTCCCTCTCTTATTTTGCTTATCCCTTCTTTTATACACAATTTTCTATCCTCTAGTTTGAGTTTTTTTTTTTTGAGAGATCCTCTAGTTTGAGTATAAGGAGTTAAAACCTAATCAAAAAATTATAAAGAAAACCTTGCAGAATGATTGTAGAGAGAAGAAATAATGTAAAAAAGAAGTTGATTGAGGTAAATTTATATAGAAAATAAACTCTTAACATTGCGCATTTGCGATGGCTTTTGTCTGCCGCAAAAGTCAAATTTGAAAAAACAAATCCCGCTTTACATTTGCAGCGGTTTGTGTCTGCCGTAAAATTAAAATTTTAAAATTTATTTTTCTGCCTTACACTTGCGGCAACTTTCTTCCGTGGCAAAGTTTAAAAATTGGTCTTAAAACAATTCCAGTAACAGCAAATTTTACTTTTAATATATGCAGAAGCAAAAACAGAAGCTTACATTTATAATACCTATATAAATAGAATGACTGCCTTCCCTTAAATAAAAATAGAATGACTAGCTAGGCATTGAACGTAATTGCTAAAAGATTTGTTTCTTTTGGATTACAAGTTATATCAATGCATAAAGAAAAAGAGAGTTTTCGTATGAAAATGTTGTTCAGGCAAAATGGTTTGTTATACAACCTACAAGAGAAATTCTCATCTTATGAAAATGGAAAATTGGCAAAGCTTTTTACAATCTAGTCTTTGAATTGTTGGCTGACTCGCAATAGTTAGCTTTTTACAATATACTTGTTTAAAAATAATAAAAAGACATTTTTTTAAGGAATAAAAAGACATTTTAGTTATGATCTAATAATTTTCTCGCTCTTTTTAAAAATACTTTTAACTACTTTTTAGTCATAAAATATACCTTAACAACAAGACACAAGTGGCACGATGTTGTCTGTAATTCAATTGCGGGTTACATATATAATTTGTACTCCTTTTGTCTCATAATAAGTAATCATTTTGATCATTTCACATAGAATAAGAAAAATGTATAAATTAGTGAGAGAGAGCGAGATATTTTTTTTAAATTACACCATCCTTTTTCATGTGTTGGTGTAAAATGCATAATGTTATATATTGACTTGATAGTGATACAAAAATAGTATTAATAAGAGGGTAGAATTGAAAAACAATTGATTAAATTCCTTAGAAAAGCAAAATAGTTATTCATTTTAGGACAGATGTTTTTTTAGAGTAAATTATACTTCCATTTTCTCAAAAGATGTTAATAGTAGCATTTTCTTTTATATATATATATATATATATATATATATATATATATATATATATATTTTAATTTCTCTTTTATTTTTCAGACAAAACAACAATTAGCTGTTACCTATATTGATATTTATTTCAATAGGAAAAAGTGTTATCTAAACCAAAATATAAAGAAGATATAAAATAATGGATTATGCTAACCAGTATGCTTAGGACATAAGTTAAGGAAGCTAAAAATAATAAGTTTGCATTGAATCAACAATTTTTTAACTTTTAAAAAGTTAAATCTATCACTTTTCACAATTTTCAAATACAACATTTATAAGTTTGTTCTCTTAACTAATGTCCTAAGGGCACTATTTAGCATTAATTATCGTGTTTGATATATATATATATATATATATATATATATATATATGTGTGTGTGTGTGTGTGTGTGTGTGTGTGTGTGTGGGTTCTGTTAACGAATGTCACTGCGGCACTCTTTAAGCATTCCAAAATACTCCTTCCGGTCACTATTATAAGCAAAAGTTAGATTTTTTAGGTCCAAAATGATGTATGTGGTCTATATATATAGATTGCATACATCATTAATCGAATGAATCTAAATAGTGGTTTTTTACTTATAAGAGTGACCGGAGGGAGTATGTAATTATTCTTCAAAAAAGTCAAATATTTTGATTTCCAATACATTGATTGCATGTTTTTTTCATAAATACTTACTACTTCATCTGTTTCTAAATATAAGCAAAATTGACATTTTAGGTTCTTGCATTTAATGATGTGTGTGGTTCATAATATGGACCACGTACATCATTAAATGAATGAACCTAAAAGGTGAATTTTGCTTACATTTAGAAACGGAGGAGTATTTATGTTCTTAAAGAGTGCCCCGGAGGCACTCGTTAACATTCCCCTATATATAAATTAAAATGAACTTTATACAATAAAACATGCTTGTAGGATTCACGAGTCAACTTGTAAACTTGTATGAGTTTATGAGTCTATGTGACCAAAACGAGTTAACTCTAGTCAAACTCTTATTCATGGTAGAATATCTCAAAAGTCATATAAACTAACATAGACTCGAATATATTTCAATAGATTCAGGAGTCAAAGTCATGTTTATGATTTATATAAATTTTTTATAAAAAGCCCAAAAACATGTTCGACCGCACCATTTTACTCAAATACTCCCTCCGTTTCAAAATATAAGCAAAAGTTACTTTTTAGGTTCATTCATGTAATGATGTATGTGGTTTATAATAAACATTAAAAGGAAGTTCGAATATCTCTCTTGTCTCTTCCGTTTTGTTTTAGAAGTTAGAAAACTCATAAGAACATAAACTTCTCTCTTATTAATTGCGTTCCCACAACACATTTCTTATTGTCTTTGTTCTTTAATGATTATTTGTGTTGTTCTTTCATGTTTGCTCTTGTTTTTATTGAAAATTACTAGGTCGCCCCTGTCATTGATATTGCTAGTCAATGTCTAAATCAAATACTCTAATAGTGAGGGTTTATACTTCCCTTTCAAAAAAGAAAATAATGAGCACTGTTCATAAGTCTTAATTTTTAACTAATGAAAATTCTGAAATTGTTAAATCGAACTTCAAGATCAAAATTCAAACCCTACCTCTCTCACTAGTGTGTTAGTTTCCATTAATAGTTGTTATAATATTCCATCTACCTACAGAAATAAAAATAGTGAAAGACTACAAGTTACATGCGCAATCTCAAGATCAAATTATACCGCATTATTGTAAAGATTGTTGATATATTATTTCATAATCATAAATTGTCTATAATAATAATAATAATAATAATAATAATTACCTGGTACTGGTAGTATACATAAAAATGATGTTATGGATAAGTAGAGGGTTGACTGACGTTTAGAGTTGAATGAGAGAGTCATGGTCAATTCATGCATGCATGTAATTTGACTTGCTCGGTCTCTGGCTAGCTGGTTGCTTCCACTATGTTTCTCACCAACTCCCACTCTTTTGTTTTCTTCCAATTCCATCTACCAACCAAGCATCAAAGAATGCCACGTTGCAATATCATAACCAGTCAAAAGTAACTGATATATAATCCAACGCTCATAATTAATTTTCAACAAACCTACAATTTTTTTCTACACCTTGTGCAACTTGTCCCTACCTAGCTACCTACCAAACACACATGCAAGAGATAGAATAATGAATGTTATAATGTAGCCTCCAAAACAAACCTCTATATAAAGCTCAATAACTCTTCCTTCACATATCAGGAAATTCACAACTCTAATATTCATTTCTTTCTTTCACAATCATTTGGATTTCCATTCTATCAAAATTCTAGGTACCACCACACAACAAATTAAGGAACATTAACTAGTAACAACTAAGATCATGGAAGCAATATCAGCAGCTATCACAAAAAACAGTGCCAATGAATCATTCTGCTTGATTCATGCTAAGAATAATAATATGAAAGTGAATGAAACTGATCCTTTGAATTGGGGTCTGGCAGCTGAGGCAATGAAAGGCAGTCATCTTGATGAGGTGAAACGTATGGTGGCGGAGTACCGGAAGCCGGTGGTTCGTCTTGGTGGCGAGACACTGACGATTTCTCAAGTGGCTGCCATTGCTGCACATGACCATGGTGTGCAGGTGGAGCTGTCGGAATCTGCTAGGGCTGGCGTTAAGGCCAGCAGTGACTGGGTGATGGAGAGTATGAACAAAGGCACAGACAGTTACGGTGTCACCACTGGCTTCGGCGCCACCTCACACCGCCGTACCAAACAAGGTGGTGCTTTGCAGAAAGAGCTCATCAGGTAATACACTACTTTCATTTTCAATCAGCATTCTATCTCCATTTTGATATAAATTTTTTGATAGATTTTCATAAGAATGTATTATAGCTTTGATTTAATTTAAATTATTAACAGTGACTTTAAAATTAAATTATTATGCATTTCATATATTTAATTAACAAACTTAATTAATATAAATTGGATTTTTTTTTAAAATTGTCCTTTAATTGGATTGCTAATTCTAACTTTTAATCTGTTAATAAATGTTAAAGGTGTAACTTGTCAACATCTATGTTTAAAATTAAAACAAATGGTAGGGTATTCTTAACCACTAACTTTACATCTGTTTTTTTTTTTATTGAATGTTATCATTTTTAATATTAATATAAAAGTGAAACTTTTTTTTTTTGAACAATAAAAGTTAAACTTGTTAAGTTACTTCTTTTAAAAATTATGAAAGTATTTCAGTAACTTTTTTTTATTTGCCTAAAGAAACTTACTTTTTTATAAGAGTGTCTTCGCATTTATTTTAGTCTAATTATATCTTTTTTAAATTAGAAATATTTAATGCGTGACTTTTAAAAGTGTTTACAAAAATTCAATAATAATCCTAAAATGAAAGTAATAGTAATTTACATGATGTCATAATATAGGTGTTTGTATCTTCGAATATGTTGAAAGTTTTTTTTCTATAAACAAACTATATTTTTTAAGCAAATGATAATAATGGGATACTCCAACCCATTAAAAAAAATATCACATAATGCAAATCAGGTCAGAGAAAATATATATCTTAATAAATCTCCATATTTGATGTTTTGTAAGGAAGAAAGGACAAGTGGGATGATAATTGATGTTATGTTAACTCCATCTGCTGCATATCATGTTTGACTTCAACGATTGGCTTCTATATTGCATACCATATTTGATCATGTTCATTTTCGATCATGTTCCAATTTACTAGTTAAACCGCTTTATAAATTAAATTTATAATTTTTTTTTTACTTACATTGCCTTTATAAGAGACTAAACTAGAATGCTTACACAGAAAGATAAGTTACAGCAATTGTTTTAAACTTATAAACAAAAGCAATTATATAAATTATAAAATACTCTTGTTCAAAAAAATATTTATATAAAATACTTACAATTATATGATTATTATTTTTTAGCAAATCCTTCTTGTTCTTGTCAGTATCTGTTTTATGGATAAGAAACAACATTAAACAAAATTTCCCAATACTTATTCTTCTTACTTCTTGTTGTTTTGCAGGTTTTTGAATGCAGGAATATTAGGAAATGGAACAGAGTCAAATCACACACTACCACACACAGCAACAAGAGCAGCCATGCTAGTGAGAATCAACACACTCCTCCAAGGTTATTCAGGAATTAGATTTGAAATCTTGGAAGCCATCACTAAGCTCCTTAACAACAATGTCACTCCATGTTTACCACTTCGCGGTACAATCACAGCTTCAGGAGATTTAGTTCCTCTTTCATACATTGCTGGTTTACTCACTGGAAGACCAAATTCAAAAGCTCATGGACCATCTGGAGAAGTACTTAATGCAAAAGAAGCTTTTAATTTGGCTGGAATCAATGCGGAGTTCTTTGAATTACAACCAAAAGAAGGTCTTGCCCTTGTTAACGGAACTGCCGTTGGTTCCGGTTTAGCTTCTATTGTTCTCTTTGAGGCTAACATTTTGGCAGTGTTGTCTGAAGTTCTATCAGCTATTTTTGCTGAAGTTATGCAAGGGAAGCCTGAATTTACCGATCATTTGACACACAAGTTGAAACACCACCCTGGTCAAATTGAGGCTGCTGCTATTATGGAACACATTTTGGATGGAAGTGCTTATGTCAAAGCGGCAAAGAAGTTACATGAGATAGATCCATTGCAGAAGCCAAAACAAGATAGGTATGCACTTAGAACTTCACCTCAATGGCTTGGTCCTCTAATTGAAGTGATTAGATTCTCAACCAAGTCAATTGAGAGAGAGATCAACTCTGTCAATGACAACCCTTTGATTGATGTTTCAAGAAACAAAGCTTTGCATGGTGGAAATTTTCAAGGAACGCCTATTGGAGTATCCATGGATAATACACGTTTGGCTCTCGCATCAATTGGGAAACTTATGTTTGCTCAATTCTCTGAGCTTGTCAATGATTTTTATAACAATGGGTTACCTTCCAATCTCTCTGCTAGTAGAAATCCTAGCTTGGATTATGGTTTCAAGGGAGCTGAAATTGCCATGGCTTCCTATTGTTCTGAGTTGCAATATCTTGCAAATCCGGTTACAACCCACGTCCAAAGTGCCGAGCAGCACAACCAAGACGTGAACTCTTTAGGTTTGATTTCTGCTAGAAAAACAAATGAAGCCATTGAGATCCTTCAGCTCATGTCTTCCACATTCTTGATTGCACTTTGCCAAGCAATTGATTTAAGACATTTGGAGGAGAACTTGAAAAACTCAGTCAAGAACACCGTAAGTCAAGTTGCCAAAAAGACCCTTACCATGGGTGTCAATGGAGAACTTCACCCTTCAAGATTCTGTGAAAAAGACTTGTTGAAAGTGGTTGATAGGGAGCATGTATTTGCTTATATTGATGATCCTTGTAGCGCTACATACCCATTGGGTCAAAAACTCAGGCAAGTGTTGGTAGAACATGCACTAGTTAATGGAGAGAGCGAGAAGAATTTTAACACTTCAATCTTTGAAAAGATTGCGACTTTCGAGGAAGAGTTGAAGACCCTCTTGCCAAAAGAGGTTGAAAGTGCAAGGACCGCATATGAGAGTGGAAACCCAACAATCCCAAACAAGATCAATGGATGCAGATCTTATCCACTTTACAAGTTTGTGAGAGAGGAGCTAGGAACTGGTTTACTAACCGGAGAAAATGTCATTTCACCCGGTGAGGAGTGTGACAAACTATTTTCAGCTATGTGTCACGGAAAAATCATTGATCCTCTTCTTGAATGTTTGGGAGAGTGGAACGGTGCTCCTCTTCCTATTTGTTAACTTTGTTGCTAACTTTTAAAAATGCTTTATTTGTATTTTTTACAAGTGTATCAAAAATCATATAGGTTTTTCATGCCTTTAACAAATTAATATGGAAAGCTCAAAGCTCCAGTTCAGTTTCCCCAATGTCACACTGAAACTTGTAATTTATTTAATAATAGAGTTTCATTTGTTTGCCGGAATTTTTAGTACATTGTGCAACTATATAAATAAAATAGCTCTGATGTTAATCATACTTTTCTCTAAAGTCCTTTAGTCTCCGAGCAGATAGTTAATTAATCATTTTAATACCCTAATTCACTTGTCCCGCCAAAATTAAATTTTCAAGCTTTGCACAATTTCCACTGTCTTGAAGACAAATATTGACGTTAATCTCAGTAGATGACTACATTAATTCATAATTCTGTACAAAGTACATCAACGGGGTGAAGTGGTTGAAGATTTCAAAACCAAAGTCATCAAAATGGAACTTACTTTGTACAACTTGTTAGTATGTTTTACCTGTGCTTTCTACTTGTCACTAATGTTGCAGTTGAACTAATTTTGAACCAATTGCTGACCTGAATCCTGGGTTGCTGCAGGATTAACCACCATCGTTGGAGTGGACATATATAGGTGAATTACGAATCGATGTTTCCAAAAATTGTTCAAGTCTTTGAGCAACTAGGGCCTTGCCACTGCGAAGGGGGAGAACAGTCAGTAAGAGCAATTAAGATTTAAGAGTTGCATATTATGCATTAAAATGCAATAATTGAGTACTTCCTCCAATAGGTGCAAAAATATCAGTGTAGAATTTTGAATTATGGCTAATCATGATAATTGAAGAAAATATATTTATATTTTCAGGGATTAAAATATACTTTAAGTCAACATAATAATATATTTGAGCAAAGAATGAAGGACAGTGCAAAGTGAGAGAAAAAAAATCATGTGCTCTTTCAATGCTAAGGTGTTGAGATTTCACAAGCTTTATGCAATTTTTCTTTTTTAAATTAATTCATCAAATCAGTGACTTATAAATAATGAAAGAGGATGTTACCAACACACACTTTTCAAGACACTCAAAAATTTAAATGAGACTCATATAATAATAATATAGGCCTCGCAAATTTAGTGAGACTCGTCTGGATTTCAACCAATAGAAAGGAGTCTGTGATGTGCTAGAGAATTTGTTGCTAGTATTTTTCATATTAAAATTTAAAATCATGAGCGTCCAAAAATAAGTCAGATAAAAAATAAAGTCTACTTAATCACAGTATATAAATAGAACCTAAGGTATATAAATAGAATATTGTACGAAATTAGAGGACAATGCCAATAACAGTTTTTAGCATCGATAGTTCACCGGCTCTTTGTAAATGATCACAATTAATACCATAATCAATGAAGCAATTTTTAGCATAAAAAGGCATTCCATGATTCCAACACCAATATCTCCTTTATTTTGGAGAGACTAACTAAGACACCTGAAAATAATTATTTTCTGGTTTTAAAACAATTGTTCCTTAAGCTACTAAATGAAACCACCAAGATGACCAAGTCTAATTAACATTTGAGTATAAATTGGAGAATTTGTACTTGGGAGTTTCAACAAACATACCTTAAGGACAATATATACCATGTTATGTGCATTGTGCTGCAAATCTCTTTACCAACTACTATCATTTCGGACCCAAACATCAGCTAATATCATATTCATGAGAACGATATCACGCTGTGTCTCAAGTTCCTTATTCTTTAATGCTACTGCAGTATTGACGTTCTGAAGCATCATACAGTGCTTTTCACATAATGTCTCAAACTCTTTTTTGTAGTCAGACTGCAGCTGCAATATCTGGTTACGAAGTAACAGAATGTAAATTAAAAATAGAAAGTTGCAGTACCCAAAACACAATATTGAAAAGGATGGGACAAATGGACTGGATTATTGCTCATACTTTTTCCTCATGTGTCTTGACGGCTTTTTCATTCATCTTTCTTATTCTCTCTATTTCAATAAGTAGTGGGTCTGGGTCTGCAACATGGGGCATTTGATGTGTCATATAATGAGCTTGAAAAGGATCACTGCTCATATATCCCGGATTAGTAATGTCATGAGGAACATGAATAGCATTTTCATTCCAGGGCGCATTACTGGAGGGTTGTGATGTCACAGGCGAAACAAAGGAAGAGCTAGCCAGTTCCACGGGGTCATACAGTGCTAGCAACCTTTCTTCAGACCCGCGTATGTAACGATGATCTCGACCATTATGATTTATAAATCTATCCGGAGGCATTACTGGCCGAGATAAATCCTCCATAAATGATGGACTAGCTGACAACATCTGGAAGGTACAAGAAGCAGGTATAAATTATTGCAATGAAAACAGTGCATGCAACACAAAAAGATCGGTAATTGAAATACTCAAATTACACATCAGTCAACTGTACATCTGATGCCAATGCGTAATAAAATGTATGACTTTAAACAGCTAGTTAGAAAATGGAGGGTTTGAATCATATGCTTTTCGCCATCATCAAATAATGAAAGTATTGCTTTCCATGTTAGGTTCTAAGAGATTTTCGTGTAGAGAAAGATATATTCTAGTTTAAAAGAAGTGATGACATTCATTAGAAGAGCAAATGTAGTGGCTGTTGGAAGAAGAAAAATACCCTACAACACAATATTTCTGTAAGATACATTTTTTTTTCCTTTAACATATTGAAGAACCACTTGACCTGAGATTAATGCTTTTACATGACCAAATAAATGCTCAAAATATCTACCACAGTAGCTAAAGCAAACGCCAATAGGCTAGAAAGGTAGGTAAAGCACAGGCCCACATTACATACCAATGGAAATAGAAGAAAGAAACAGTTCACACTTAACTTTAAAATGTTTTGCCATAAACTAATACCATGAAAAAAGAAGCAATCTAAAATCTTAACCTGCTGAGTGAGGCATACAGAATAAACTTTCAAATCTGTTAAAATGCACAAAAATAATTGAAGAGTAGCAAAAGGAAGTAGACCAGAATTTGTTGCATTGCAGCAACACAAAGATTATCAATAAACGCTAAAGAGTAGCACCAAAAGACTTCTGGAACCAAAATTTACTAACCTGTGGGAATGGCGCCAAATTGGCATGTGATAGTTGCATATATGGTAAAGGACACTCAGCAAACCCTGATGCAGTTGACACACCACATACAGGACTCACAGTACTGTACCGCTGTCTGACGTCAGGAACAGAAGTTCTATCACAAGTTACAGTATCTGTCTCAGCATTGTGAAGTTGTGCAGGATGAGTTGACATAATCAAAGAATTGTCAATGTCAATCAATTGATTCATTAAAGTTTGAGGATCTATAAAAACTCTGCCATCAAATTGTGTAATATCTGCATTTACAATGTGACTCTGTCTTTCCAAAGAACCTGTAACAGGGCTGACATAATTGATATCATTCCTTGAATTGGGGACTTTATCCCAGTGCTTGAGGGATGAAACTTCAGCTGCTACCGAGTTCACGGCATTTATTCTCTCATCTGCTTCAGATTCCATGGAGGTAGCGTCTACTTCCATTTCCACAGACAAACTACCAGGGGTCTTTTGAGATGCAAAAATTTCATGAGCCATATAAGGTTCATTATGAATGTTTTCTGTATAGATCTGGTCTTGTGAAAATAGCACTGTTGTGGGAGATTTTCTTGGAAGATCAGGTTCATTTGTGGCAGATTTTACAAGATTTAAAACACAAGGACGCTGAAAACCCTTTTGATTCTCCTCCTCTACCGAATCTTGCAGCTCAGGTGCCAAGGATCCTGAACCACCATTTGTGTTACTTTTCTCAACACAAAGTTCATTTTGTAAACAGCTTGAAAAATCTTTCTCACACTTCTTCAGTACATGATAAACATCGGTGGCTTCTTCCTCCTTGCAATCGAAATTCAAGTGCTGTTTTGCAAGATCAAGTGAATGTTTCCTATCAATCTTGTGTTTCAACAAAGAAGCTGCTATCCAACACTGGAAATACACATTTGGTTACACGACTTAGAACACAGTGAGTAACTTATTCCATACAAGTAATATCGAAGCATGTAAATGCTCAAATAAACAACATGCATAGACAAACAATGTGCAGCACAAAACACTTGTCGCAACAAATTGGGCACAGTAAAGGTTTTGAACTGCAATGTGATTTTTGACCAACCATACACTATGATCAGAAGCCAAGAAAAAACAAGAAAGAAAATGTGACAGTCAAGATCAACCTTGAGGATTGCCGGAATTATTGTTACTATTTTGTTCTCTTTTAACAAGGCTAGGGCACGACCTAGCTTTAGAGGTGGATAATGCCTCATGGATACCAGATTGAAACATTAGTTAAAAAATAAGAATTTGGAAGTGTGAGAGGACAGAGTGAGATACATGATAAAAAGGCTGTAAGCATTATATCAATTGATCCCAACTTATACCAGAATATATGTTGCTGGACGGATTCTATAAACATACTTTTTCAATCATTTTTCCCCAAATAAACCCCTAAATGAGTCGATAAAATGACCATAACTGTAGTCATCAACAGTTTCATAATTCACACAACTTCCCACAACAGATTTTCTTATTCTTAACAGGTAGAAAATAAGGCAAAAAACAAGGAGGTAACTATAAAATGGTTTGATCAATGACTCACTGTTGCTGACCCACCCTTGTTTGAGTCACATTAGTCTTATGAACAAAGAGGAGCACAAACAAAAACACAGATAAGCTAGCAAGAAGTCAAATTGTTGACTGGAGACAATAATAACGATAAGGAAAATGCTAAAGAGCGCCCTTATGGCAATGGTTAAGGGAATAAATATAGAAATATTGTGTTGGAAAGTGATGAATTCAGTTTTTTAGAAGTTAAAAAATTGTTGTTCCCAATGCAAAATTACTACTTTTGGCTGACCGTACTAATAAATAATAACAGCAACAACAAAACCCAGTCCACTGGCTTCTTTCTTTCTCAAAAGATGCACAATGATTTACACACACACACACATAGATATATCATAAAAAAGAACAAGTACCTACCACGGATATTTCAAATGCCTGCACTGTAGAAACTTCCCGGCAATTAACGTTGTAATTTTCGAATACATACTCAAGAATCCTGATGGCGACAGCCTTGACATTTTTCTGCATATATAAAAGAAAAAATCAAGTGATCAGGCAAAAGCCGCAGAACAATCTTTCTAGTGTTGTTGAAATATAATCAATATAATCCAGTGCCGATGTAAATCCAATACTGATCTGGGCAGCGATTCAGTATAATATCATAGTTGAAGGTTTGAACTTGCTAGTCATGAGTCATGAGAGAAGTAGCTATTATCAGGAAACCCTGACCTCAGCTAGAAGATGCAGCCAAGGGAGCTACTGACCAGATTAGATTTTAGACCATGGATGTGATCTGTTCATGGGAGTATGGTTTGACTTGTTGCCTTACAAGTTATGAGTTCATATATTGGTCTATGACTTTTGGTAAGTCGTCAATGATTTTTTCTAGCAAAATCTCAATATTACTACATTAGCAGAAAAGTTTCAATGACTCAATTTAGACTAATGCAGCTCCTATGAAAGTTTTCACAATAAAGCAAGACCATTTATGTTCAAGTAAAGGTTACTGAAGTTATTGAGACCCTACCGAAAAGTGTAGAACATCACAGAGACCAGATATATCAGGCTTTGACAAGAGTTTGGTACTCTTGGGCATGCCATGCAGTTTCTTTTGTTTTGGAATTTGTTTCTTCGTTGCAGCTGCTCCTGTCATTTCATGGGTCAAAGAATGTTTTATGGGGTCAGGTACGTTAGAAAACCCAATTTGTGCATGAAAACGAATCAGAAGTAGGATGTACCTTTCAGAAACAGTGGTAAGATGTGTTTCTTTTATACGCAGAGTGGATAAAATTGATGGTTTGATTTAAAAAGTGTAGTGTGCATCAAGAAATAAATAAATAAAAGACTATAAAAGGTAAAAGAAATTCAGTAGTACCATTGAATTTGCCTTTCCTTTTACCAGCACTTCGACTCTTCTTGTTCATCCACTTTTTTTTCAGATGCTTGGAATCAACAATTTCCTTGGACAGTTTCCTTCTTTTTGGGTCAATATTATCCTTGGTGATTTCCCTCTTCTCAGGATCTACATTATCCTTGGACGTTGTCCTTTTCTTCCTTATAATGGCATCATTTTCACATTCAGGTCCTTTCACAGTGTGAGGAAAATATTCAACTGTTTTTCTGATCCTTGGAGACGAAACAGGCAAAAAATTCCAGTGAGGATTCCTTCCTTTGAGGAGATCACTCCAGGAAAAAGTATGTGTATCATTACCCAATTTCATCATTTCCCTCTCTCCTAGAAGTGAAATGTTCCTTGCATATTCCCCGCCATTCTGTTTTACTCTCGATATGAAAGACTGTCCGTGAGAATCAGTGGCATCGCTATCACAAGCCAATTTGGATGATAATTCACAGATTACATCATTTAGAATTGACTGATCAGAGATGCCTGAAGCAGAGACTGAGGTGCCACTTCTATGTAAGTCATCAAACTTACTGAACAGATAAGAGGCACCCCATTTAAGCAGGGTGTGAATACTGCTCTGGTTTAGCTGCATATTTCTGTCGAGAGCTATACCCTCTTTTGCAAGCACTAAAACCTTTTCTTCAACAGTGAAGTATGAGTACAATCTCAAAACTGTTAGCTGTTGGAAGTTTGAGCTGATTGACATTTTTTGTATGCATTTTAGGTCATTTTGCGGGTCCAAATCACTGTCAAATAATATAATAGTATCCACAGATGAGAGCTTAATGCTAGAGGTACAAGCACGGTTCTCTATCAAGAAAACAAAATTTCCACTTTCTCTATCATTAAATGTGTCCAAAGCAGCTTGATTCTTTGAAGGAATGTAATCCTTGCAATATCGTACATAGCAATCTTCTCCAAATCTATGACAGAGAACATCGTCCAAAATATCTCCAATTGATCTAGAACCACCACTAGACTGCAGTGTTTATAAAATTAAAAAAAAATGAGGAAAGAAAGAAACAACTAATTAAATCCTTGAGAATATAAAAATACACCAGTCTTTAACCATGAAGATAATTGACCGCAATGTGAAGCATAGTTTTGATGAGAACAGGAATTCTCATATCTCTAGCCCTATTACAGGAATTGCAAATGATAACAAAAAGAAGCCAGTAAATAAATGCATTAGCAGGGTGAGTAAACAATTATTGACACTATGTCTGAACTCAATAATTGTTCACCTAGATAAACAAGGCCAACAAAGTAAAAGACGCTGCTCAAAGTTTGTGCATCTCATTGAAATCATAACACGGTAATTGTAAAAGACAAAGCAATTCCAACTGATTAGAATAGGAGCATATTATAACAACATAGGTTGTCTTTGAAGAATTCATATAAACCCTCCAAAGTCCTCCTCCAATACAGTTTTTTTTAGCTCCCACATAGAAGGATATTGTATTTATGAAGAAAAATGAACCCCCCCCCCTCGAACCCCGCAAACCAAGCCTTACAAACAAAAGAGGGAGGGGGGAGATGAGAAACCGTGGATACATTACAGAACGTCAAGCAAACACTAAGGTGCTTTGTGCTTTGTGTGTGGGGGGAGGAAATAGAGAATTTTTTCAACAGTTTGAAGGAGTGCTTTTGTAGAAAATGAATGCTTGTGATTAATATATTTTCAATTTTGAGAGTATTATAACAACATAGATTGAATTTGGAGAATTTATCCAAGCCCTCCAAAATCCTCCTCCAATGCAATTTTAAACCCTCCATTCTTTCCACTTTATCGGTCCTTTTCTTTCAAAGCCCGCCTCCCCTCCCAAGTCAATAAACCTAATAATCGTTAGTGACAACTACTTAATCCAAAATGGCTGTGCCTTAAATAATTACAAATGATCAAACATGATCTGTCTTAATGAGGTAAAAGCCAAGAAATCAGCATCAAAGCTCTTTCTCAGTATAAGATGAAATGAACAAACTCACAGAAATACAAAAAATAAGACAGACAAACAAAAAGCATGGGACCACAAAAGATAATCACCTGAAATAATATGATCACTCTTAGCTTACGACTTTTAGCTTCAAAAAGGATCTTTTCAAGAAGTTGCAATTTTCCACTTGCTTTTATTCCAATATCAAAATGCTCTTCAACAGGCAGACCTCTAGTGACTAAATTATTCAGTGACGGGTTGAGGAGATAAGGATGGTTGCAGCACTGTAAACAACAACACATGTGCAATTATCTTTATGAAGCCCTATTGACAATTCATTTAGCGCTATTGCATTTATAAAAGTTAAGTATTAAATCATGAAAGGAAGGTTTAACTAAAAGTTGGTTGACAGCCAAATTTATTAAGCGTTTCTGCTTCTTATTGTGCCTACCTTCTTAGTTGAGATGATAAGCTCACGGAGGGCACCAACAGAGTCAGACCTTTGGCCAGAGCATAACAACATTGAGTTTGAAAGCAGCATTGAACAATACTGCTTAAGCTGCATACTGGAAAACTGGGCAGGAACCCAATACTCTATAAACCTGCTGGAGACAGAATTGCATTTCAATACAGTATATTGTTCCAATTCACTCTGCAAAATGGAGATGCTTGCAGATGAGAGATGTAAGTCATCATGTCCAGACTTAAGGAAAGAAAGCAGTTTGATATAATCTCGATCTTCCTGAAAATCCGTCAGACAAAAGTCATTGCAATGAAAAATATCAATATTGAGCACAGGTGGTATTATTGAAATTGTAACCTTGATTTGTCCACTGACAAGAAGAAGCCTTCTTTTGTCGGCTGCTAGAATATTGAAATTGTCAATGTGTCTTAAAATCATGGGTCGCTGGCATTCATCAATTACTATTGCTTCCCATCGAATGCATCTTAGAGCATGTAAGTCCTGCATATTTCATTAAAACATAACGAACACAGAATATTAATGTTACGGTGAAACTTTAGGTATATGAAAAAAAAAAACTCAAATTGTTTCTGAAAATCACTTATATAACGAAGCTGTTGGATTAGATATATGAATATACCTCACTGATACTATCAGATGATGATAGTAATATTTGAAATAAAATACCACCATCTTCATTATAAAAATCTAATGCCCTGATTCTACGGCGTATATCTTCCTTTCCCTTGTAAACTACCAGATTGGCAGATGGTGCCAATTGTAAAAATTCAGTTTCCCATGCAGAGAGGCTAGTAGAAGTTGAGATGATGAGAACAGGCTTTTTCACATCGCAACTCAACGATAATATAAACAAAATCATCTTCCTAACCCGCTCCTGCAAATGTAGTTTAACAATAAATCAGGCATTCTACTGTGTAATCTGAATAATTCACCAACCATTACAAACTCCAGCCTCCTAGCTTATACATTAGACACTTCAAAAATTAGTGTAATATTTTTCTTACAGCAAGTCTTCATATTAATATTGCAACTTGTTAAAATTCTTTTTCAACTATAAACATACAACAAGACAAGTAAAAGTTGCAACGTTTGGATGCTTATTAAAGATGAATGTCCAAAGGTTGATGCTTCGGTGCAGCTTATTCTTGATTAGGAGGAGGTTGGTTTGTGTGGCTGCTTTGGATGACCTTTTGATGGTAGGTTTCTGGAGGGAGAGGAAAAGGTTGTATTTGTCTATTCTTCGAGATACCGAATAATAAGACAAGTAGAGCAAGAAATCTCCCATGATAGCTATTACACACTTTTTGTACTTTTGGTATTTATCAAGTACAAGGCTAGAGAATAAAGCACTCTTACAAGAAACTTACAAAAGAAAACACTTAGAAACCAAGATATTGAGGGGTGCATTTGAACATAAAGCTTAATTAAGCACTTATTGCATAAATGTTTATCTGTATAAATTACTCCCTCCGTCCCTAATTCTAAGCACCTATTGAGAAAAAAATCTGTCCCTAAATATAACCTCTCTTTCAATTTTCTAGATGCATTTTTTTTCCAAACATAACCCTAATTAATACTACTAATTTACCTTGGAATATGAAAAAGTCAAATTTGAATACACTACAAACAAGGACAATTTAGTAATATCCTCACACAAAATGAACATATTAATTACACTTTCACCTTTTCTTAATCTTTGGGAAATTTGCAATGAGGGCTTAGATTAAGGGACGGAGGGAGTATTTCCATAATCAAAGAGAGAATTGGATTAAACTATTTTCATATAAATTGTGTTATTTTCAAAAGCAGTTCTAGGGAGCTGCTGAAAACAGTTTAGAAACATGTCATAAATTATTTTCATAAGCTCTCCCAAATACTTAGCCAGGTTCTTAGTATTTCATAAGATAAGCCCAAATAAACTGTTCCAAACCTGCCTGTTTTTGAATATGCTCTTTAAATGAGGTCCTCAAGCATCAAAAGTTTTATTTAATTACAAAGTATCTAAAGAGATGAATATTAATGTAGAAAACAAGCATGAAAAGCTAAGTAAATTGATTGTATAAGATGAAAACATGAGTGTATGGAGAAAAAATGACCTGGTCAATTTGATCATCAACAATAACAGCACTCTGACCTTTGTGCCAATGCATGCGCAGTCTGTTCACATAACTCAAATGCAGGTTATACAATCCTGGTGAATCTCCAGATGATAGCTCCGATAATGCGGTAAAGGAAACTTTACTCTCCTGCAAGGTCAAACGAACTACCCGTTAAGAGAAATACACCAGTGCTATAAAATATATACCTAAAACATGATTCTTCAAGATGTGAAGAGCTACATTTAGCCCACCAAGTCAGAAGACGTTCTCTTTCTGTTGTGAAAGTATCATCAGATAAATAATTGTGTCACTATAATAAGTGACTTAAAATCTCCAATGACAGGTTATTTTTCTCCACTTTGACATGTTATCAATGTATTTATCTGAAAAGCTAATGAACATTTGGGACCAGGAAGGAACAAATTTAGACTAGTGATAATTACAGGCAATAATGCATCGCCATCCCTACTCTCGTGTTTATCTCATTCACATTTTAACTTTAACGGATCAAATTTCTTACAAAATAACCCAGGAGAACAAAGCTACCGGAATCTTTATATAATAATACATCAGTCCAGACTGAAGACACATCGACAACTTCAGAAGCAACAAATTAAGTGATCATTTAATGTTACCACAAGTGCATTTTCTGAGTTTACAAAACTTTCAATTGAACGCATGCATGAAAACCAGCTCAGATTAAAATCAATTCTTAATCAAGAAGTAAAAGAAATTATGCTTATCCATACATATATATATATATGTTTTCATTCTCTTTTGAGAGACAACAAAAATCGAGTGAATATCCAATTTTGACCCTAAAATTGTAGCAGTCAAACAATTTGGCTTCCAAATTAACAAAATTCCAAAATGATCCCTGAAATTGAAAATCGTTAATCAGATTAGTTCCTTACGGAAAATTTCATTGATCGACCAAAAACTAACATGATCGAAGATATTCAATGTCATGGATCATTGTGGAATTACAATTTGTAGGGACCAGATTGTTGAAGCCAATGATGCAATCTCAATAAAAATGAGAATGGTCTGTGAGTAAATTTAAACAAAAAACTTGAAAATTAAAACTATTATAAAGATGACGACATTATCATGAACAATAACAAAAAATAAACTATATTCAGTTAAATAAAGAGGACCTCATTAGCTTCAAAAGGAGTTGACGGTCCATCTGATTTCTTTTGACGACTTTCATAATTGTCCACGAGTTCCTTGCCTTTAGATGAAGTCATAAAGGAAGCATCGTCTAACTCCCATGTAACATGATCATAACCAAGACCAGTCCATTTCACAAGCCATTCATATTGGCAAACTGAATCATTGTCATCATTCCCATCAAAAAGGTGAGCATTTTTCTTTGACAATATAATTTTCCTTTTAAGCAGCAACCGGTGAGGTATACTCCAATCTTTTTTCCACCGGACAACCTGGTAATTTGATGTTCAAAGAAGAAACATTGTAAATGGATACATCTAAAGAAAGTACTAACTAAAAAAGTATTGTTTTGTTGAAACCGAAATGACTGATTCATCGAATCCTGAGTTTTGATAATAACAAAGTTTATAATGTATGTTTAACATTTCTTGTCATGTACAGACTGAAATCAACGTAACATGATATTTCAAAAATGAAAAGTTCTTATTTTCATGGACCTTCTTTTGACATTAAGAAAAATCTCTAAGAATGAGTTAACTAAGAGGAAAGTAAAGTCTGAACGTCTCATGATAAAGGATTTTACAATCAATCCATCAAAAGATACACAAGACTGAAGATTTCATCTATCTGTCTTATGCACAGTGCTTCCTATGCAGATACAAAATTGTGTCTAATAAAAGATTTTGACCATTTGCTATCGATTTTGGATTCTCGGATCTCATCACTGATAACAGAGTTAGGGTATAATTTCATTTAACTTGGGGGTTGAAGTCAATTCATCTTACCTAACTTTTTGAAAAAATTTATATTTACAAAAACCTGATAAGACCCTTATTTGTGTCCTATCTCATTTTCATAGTTAAGAAAATTTAATTCAACCTCCCTTATACTTTTCCCTGTTCACTTTAATGTTTATCCGTGTAAGACTATGAAGAGTGACTGAACCTGTTTTGTATTCTTATACTTTTTCAAAAGCTTTGGAGCCTCAATAAGCATTTGCTTTTCTGGAATCCAACAGTTGTGAGCATGAGCAAGGTCCTGATACTTGACAAAGTACTCCCTTTGGATCACTAGCAACAAGTTATATAATTATAATTAATAAGCAAATTTACTAGTATCTAATATATATTCCATGAACAATAAGTATAGGTGAAACATAACAGCAAAATTTAGGGGAGGTGGGAAAAAATTTATAAACATACCTTTATCTTTTGAAACGACTTCTCGGGAATCCAATATGGATTCTACCCCTTTAGAAACAGAATGCACACCAAGCTTTATTTTTTTCTCAACACACCAAATGCAATGCCAAACCCCTATAGGAAGAAATTTGAGAGGAGGATCCAAACAAGACAGGTGATACCTCCTTTGACATCCTTTACCACAACAGCACCTAAAAGCATAATATGTCTTAATAAATAACTGCTTAAGTTAATCTAAACAAATAGAGACACGCATAAAACCATTTTCCATTATTTAACATAAAAAAAGTAGCAGTTAAAAGGAATTATGTTAGGGAATGTTTTCTACAGTGCTATAAATACCAAAGAAGAATATAGGATTTGAGAGATAGGGCAAAGTTCATCGTGGATTTGGTAGATATTCAAAAATCCTCATGGGCATTTAGAAAAAGAGGCTAAAAATGCATTACATTTGTCCAATCAAGTAACATTAAATCTCAGTATCGTACATAACCATCATCGCCAGCAAGTGTTTCATTTTGACTAGAAGAGACTAATACATTGTCAAAACTACAAATAACAGAATCTGTAAAGATAGATTCAACATTGTGATTATCAAAGTATACAGGATAGCACTGCACAATATAGCAAATGCACAGTAAGATTATGGCAAACAGAGAGCTGCTGTTAATATAAAAATGCTGCAAAGTTAAAAATATCCACAGGCAGTTTAGAGCATATACAAGCATGGAGGAAATGAAAGGAAACAGAAATATAAAATGTTCTTGCAAAAAATAAGTTACAGAAGATATCATGGAGGAAAGGCAAGAAATTAACTTCTAAGTAGCAAAACATTTATGAAGGAGAAGAGCATAGGATTATAAGGTGAAAAAGGACTCAATCTACAATGAGCAGAATTCCAGAAACTTACAAGAGTGTTCCTTCAAGCAAACACTTGTCACATACAATATCTCCGTCTCCTTTTCCATTTTTTCCATGAGGATCAATTCGTGTTTTTCCTTTGTATTCTTCAGTTAATTTCTTGACACACCTTGAAAAGGAATTCCCTCCATCCTATCAAGATGTCTAAGTTCAAATTAACGCAGCCACTTACATACAAATAAATGTGAAAACAGAATGCAATTCTTGACCCCCAAAACAAGGATTTGACTCCTCTAAAATCAGGAACTCGCTTTAGAATGTTAAGTGAGTGATAATAAGTGGAAAATGTTATACTTTAGTATAATAAAAATTGCGATTTTCGAAAACCTTTTCACAAAACACGGTAGAGAATATCACATTGTAAAATTTGCATTTAAACTGGACAGTTTAATAAGAAATGTTATAAAACGTGAGGTTCGTGCAAAATATAATTCTAATCAAAATAAACTCATTCTTTGAGGTCACATGTATCAGAGTTCGCTATGTACTTATATTCCCTCGAAGAGAATTGTAAAATGACCATTAATGCCACTTCAATCAATAAAAAAAACTTCATCTTCCCCAATTTAAAAAAAAAATGAACAAATCAATAGTTGATGTTTTGTGCACATGCAAAATAGATAGATCATGCATAAAATGAACAAAAGCAGCTTTTTCAAGCCACATCACTTCCAATGTGGGACTCTAAGACACCCTCACTCACGCCCAAGAGTAAACATCTAGAGCATAGACCGAGTGACCCGATAGAGGAAACATAATAGCAGGTGGCCGAGATATTGGATAGGCTCTAACACTATCTTTAAATTTGTGGTCGAGTCTAACTCAACCTCACAAAACCAGCTTGTGAGGTCAAGACCGCCCCCACTTATAAACACATGTTATGTTCCAATGTGGGAATCTTAACCCTACATAACACCCACATTCCAATAAAAGTTGTGTCCGTTCGTTGCCGACACACGACATCCACGCGTGTAATGTAACATTTGATTATTCTATTTTCTCAAATTATTACGAGACATAACAGTATCATGTCTGTGTCAATCTTAGAAGAAACAAAGGCAAGTTGAGATTATAAGCAACATAAGAAGAAATTAACGAAATCACAAAAAACCTACATCAGTAACACGATTCCTCTTCTTAGCTGTCATGTCACAAACAAAAATCTCGTCCTCTTGAAGAATAATTTTCAAGCGATCACGTAGCACCTGAAAACACAAAAGAGGGGGAAAACCCTATTTAACCTTTGCAAAAACAGCTCAAAACTCAAACAACATTCTTGTTACCTCGTCTCTTCAAAAACAAAACACAAAACCATTCAAAAAAAATATACAAAACCCTATGCATGATTCAAACAACATTATCTTACTTGTTCTGTGAGTATGTTCAGCAACGTTACTCATTCTTCTTAATTGTAGTGTGAGGTGAAATTTTGCTAAAGAAATTTATGCAAAAAAGGTTAATGTGACTTTACAGTGATTTTTCGGACCCTACAGGTTTGAAGGTAAAGAAATGAAAATGACGTGCGAAGGAAGAGGAAGAGTGCTTGCGAAAAAGGTGACACGCACACAAGAATGGAGGTGTGAGGAAGGACTGGACTAGTGGGCCATGGTGTGTGCGTTTTACACGTCCACTACTTTCTATACGTGTCTTGTTGTAATACGTAGGTTTTATGTTTTTAGCTTGTGGACTAAGGGTCTAAAAAATGGAATTAAAAACATGAGTTCTAACATATTTTGTGATAATATTTTTTACTTTTTATAAAAACAAATGATAACATATAAGATATAAGATAATGGTGAATTTGTCTTTGATTAATATTTTTTTTTGTCAATACATAATTAATATATCAAAGGTCAAAAATGTACATTGATATGTCTGCAATAGTCAACGAAATGTTTATTTTGGGATGGAGTATATTATTTTAAACTTTTAGTTTATTAAATGCAAAAAATTTAAGAATAAGTTTTTATATTTGGTTTCTTAAACTTTTTTATGGATGGTTTGGTTTCTTAACTTGGCACAGAGTATTTCTCGAAGTTATATTAGTTTTAAATAATTAAATATTAACACTAGTCGTTAGTGTTATTTTGTGGTGATCAACGTTATTGCATAATAAACCTGTATCATCACATGTTAATATCATAAAACCACTTTCCTAAATATACTTAGAGCTCGAATGACTACATCATAGAGTTTATTAAGTCAAATGTCATGAAACCGCTTTCCTAGACATATAGCACAACATGAGAGTTGTTTACGAAGAGAATATAATGTTGACATTAACTTCGATTTGAAGGACGAAAACGTTGATGACACGTACACTTCCCTAAAAATAGGGATATGGAGAACATGAATAGTTGGGCGTTGGTCAACCGACGGACAATTAATTGTGACGTTAATATCTTCCCTTAGCTCAGCCGTTCAAACAAGATATTAACATACTAAATCAAGAACGTGCATACAGGCATACTCAATAAACATAGAAATATGGAGGGTGTAGTTAGAAATATCGAATATGCAAATCGAACCGGTGATGGGTCCGGTTCATGATTGAACCGGTCGGACCGGGCGGTCCGAACTGAGTTTCAAAACTATGATTCAAACTATACAACAAATGTTGCTTTGGGCAACTTATTATTCCAACTAACTCGACCAAATATAACACACGATACGATAATTTGAAGGTGGGAAATCTTGAATTTTCAAGTCAATACCTATAATTGTAGACTAAATATGCTTATCATATTGCTTAATAGTAATAAGATTGTATCAAACTTTACAATAACTTACTCATTGACCAATTTCAAAACCAATAAATATGGGAATCGAATAGAAGAAAGAAGATTTAAATACACTTTTGGTATCTCTATTTTTATTTTTCTAAAGTTTTGCTGTTGTATTTTAAAATTCAATTTTTTGGTTCACATATTTCAAACTTTTAATCGCCCAACTTCATTTTAATGACGTGACACATCACATATGAATATTTTGAAGTTTTTGACTTGTTCGCACATCATTAATGACTTGAACTTGTAATCAAAGTTGACCTCAAGATGAAGGTTGATGATTAAAAGTCATAAAATCGAAATATTAATACAATGTATCAATCTTTAAAAAAATCATTGTATCAATCGTTCGGGAGAACCGAATTCGATTCCTAGATGGAACAATCATTGCCTAGGCAATGCTTACATCGCGGTCGAACTTTATATTACTAGAGGTCATTTCCCTTAAAAACTGAAAGGTTAACGGCAAAAAACAAAAACAAAAAAATTAAAATATGAGTACCAAAAATGCATTTAAATCAAGAATGAAATATTTCCTCAAGGGTGTGTTTGTTTCAAGTTATAATTATAGATTCCTAGAAATAAAATCATAGAAACATACATGCCTATGTTTGTTACAAGTTTATAAATTATTCTATTCCCGGGTATAAAATGTTTCTGGGAATAGAAAAAAAAATTCTCAAATAAAATGGTGGGAATAAAGTTCCCATGGGGATGGGAATAAAATCATAAATAGTTACCTATTATAATCCTTATTTTTATGGTTCCTGGGAATATTATAAAGTTAATCAAACATATTTTTTCCAAACACCAAGGATTGTTATTCCCAGAAATAAATTTGATACACTTGAAACAAACACACCCTAAAAAATTATTAAAAAAATATCACTATATTCCTTAGAAAAAAGGGTTAATTAAGTTTTTGGTCCCTATAAACATCTGCAGTTTTGTTTTTAGTCCCTATAAAAATAAATCACACTTTTTAGTTCCTACAAAATTTTCCGTTAGTGTTTTTAGTCCCTGTTAAATTAAAATTTGTTTAATTATATTTAAACTTCTAAATTTTTGAAAGATTTTTTACAGACATGTTCATAACATCGTAAGACACTCTTTTATAAAATATTTTAGTTTTTTAACATCTAATGAATTAAATATGAATTTCTCTAAAAGCCAAATTTTCAAGATTATATTAATGAAATTTGGACCTAATAATAAAATTTTGAGTTACATTTTTACGGAGGAACCTTCTATAATGTTCTAAATAAGTATCTAAAAAATATGTTAAAAATTTAAAAGTTTAAGCACAATTAAGCAAATATTTTTAACGGTTAATTAAGTTTTTAGTCTCTATAAATATCTGCAATTTCGTTTTTAGTCCTTATAAAATAAAATAATACTTTTTAGTCCCTGTAAAATTTTCTGTCAGCAATTTTAGTCCCTATAAAATTTTCCATCAACATTTTTAGTCCCTGTAAAATTTTAACGTCAGCATTTTTGGTCCATAAAATGCTAAAGGAAAATGTCACAGGGACTAAGAAGTGTGATTTTATTTTATAGGGACTAAAAACGAAGCTGCATATATTTATAGGGACCAAAAACTTAATTAACCATATTTTTAATCATACTTAAACTAAAAAATATGTCGGTCCCTATTAAATTAAAATTTGTTTAATCATACTTAAACTTTTATATTTTTAAATGATTTTTAACAGACATGTTAAGAACATTATAATAATCTTTTTTATGAAAAATTATAATTTTTTAACATGTAATTAATTAAATATAATTATTTTTAAACGCAAAAAATTCAAGATAAAACTAACGAAAATTTGGACCTAAAAATAAAATTTTGAGCTAACTTTTTGCGGCGGAACGTTTTATATTGTTTTAAACAAGTATGTAAAAAATCATTAAATTTTTTTAAATTTTAAGCATAATTAAACAAATTTTAATTCAACAGGGACTAAAAACACTAACAGAAAATTTTGTAGGAACTAAAAAGTGTTATTTGTTTTTATAAGGATTAAAAACAAAACTACAAATATTTATAGGGACCAAAAACTTAATTAACCTTATAAAAGAAATATCACTGCATGTTACTAAAAATGTGAAACTTTATAACAACTTACTCGTGTATCTATATTCAATTTCAAATCACAAAAAAGTCAAATCTTTATATCTAAAAATCTAAAAAATATTCATAGCAAAATGATTTTTTTTTTTTCTAATCTCATTCGATTCCTTACCAAATTGGTTCAAACTATTTTCAGCTTTGTTACTAGATACAGTTCGAAGACAATTAATATTTAATAAATATATATATCCTAAAAAAATTATAAATATATATAGTAACCAGATACATACTAAATATTTCTTCAACTTATTTCTCGAAATAATAACTTTTAAGTACAAAATATTTTAGAATCTTTATTCTAAAAATTCTTTTGGAGTCGATTTTAATTTAAAATAGAAATCAAATTGCACAAATGGTGTTGGGTCGGCGGAAGAGACTAGAGCGCCACATAACATGATGAATCAAGCTTAAACCCTAACCGGCAAATATAACGCCTCAAATAGAGAACCTTAGAAACTGTCAAAATCGCCGCCGAGAAGATGCGTTACGATCACCATAGAACCAGGTGGATTCTTCAAGTTGTTTTGCGTTCACCATAGAACCAGGTGGATTTTGCGTTCTCCATAGAACCAGGTGGATTTTTCGGTCTCCTAGGGTTTCCATCTCCTAGGGTTCCAGCTGCCACCCTCCATTGGGCTGCAGCCGCACCTTGGGCCGGATTTCCCTTGTGAGAAGTTGTTTCTCATCTGATCCATGATCCAGATGTTTCCATTCCTGCATATATATCCTCTTGTTTTCACAGTTTTTGACTTACTGAACCTTGGCTGCCTCCGTAACTGTTTTCCTGTACGTTTCCTGCGTCTGTCTTCCCTCTTTCTTGCTTTTTCCACTGCTTCCCTACGTTTCCCTGCTGTTTCAACGTCCTCATGGATCCCACGAACCTTAACCTTGATGGTCTCACCTTGTCGGAGGAGGGTCTAACCTTTAACCTCGCGTCTGAACCTGTCTCTGTTGCCGTCTTGGACCACTGCCTGATTGGCCGCGTCTTGGCTGACCGCGAAATCTAGTTTGCCTATTTCAGCGAGCGCATGTCTCGTGCTTGGAAGCCAGGCAAACGGGTTACGATCACCAAATCAGTGGCTGAGCGCTACCTCTTTCAATTTCACCACAAAGTCGATGCCGCTCACCTTCTTGATGAAGGTCCGTGGCTTTACGACAATTTCCATATTGTCCTGGACCGCATTTCCCCTGGTGCTGTTCCATCTCTTGTCCCCTTGAATCACATCGATTTCTGGGTTCAGGTTCACGGCCTCCCTTTTGGTTTCATTCAGGAAAGGGTAGGTCAAGGTATAGGAAGTTTTCTAGGTAACTTTAGGGCTTTTGATGTCCGTAACACAATTCACAGTTCCTACATGAGACTCAGAGTTTCTATAGATATTACTGTCCCACTCAAACGGGAGTGGCGTGTCCATGCTAGCAACGGCGAATAAGTGACTGTTTATTTTAAATACGAAAAGCTTGGTGTTTTTTGTCACAGGTGCGGAGTTATCGGACATACCGACAAAGTGTGCCCGGAGCTGTTTGAATTGGATTCAGATGATGGTGTTCGTAATTGGGGACCGCACTTGAAACCTGTTTCTCAACGCATTGGCACGGTTGCAACAAACAGATGGCTGCAGGACCCTATTCCTCCAACGGTGCCGCGACAAAATCATGTTGATGTTGGTGTTGCTGCTGGCCGAAACACAAGTACTACGGGTTCAGGAAATTTGACAACATTCAATGACCGGATGCTTGCTGTCCAGAGTCAACTCACAGCCATGAAACAAGATGTCCTTGCTGCCCAGCATGCAGTGTTTACTAAACAAGGTAACGGCCCTATTTCTGCTTGCAAAGTGAACCTCCTGGCTTCTTATTCCACAGGTACTTCAGCCTCTATCCTGCTTCCAGGTCGTTCTTTAGTGCTTGGCTTACCTGCTGCATCTCTCCTTTTCGACAACAATGCTGAATTGCTTGAGGACAATGGCTCGGAATTGAAGAAAAGAAAGCGTATGCTAGCCCTTCAGAATGGAGAACCTTTTGCTGTTGATGGGGATTTTGGGAACAATGTAATAGGAATAAATGTTAGTCATGGGGGGGATGTTGAAATGAATGTAATTCCTAACCCTTTGTATGATGAAAATGATGTAACGGCAGGTCCTGATGATCAGACCTGCCTAGGCAAATGAGTTTAGTAGCATGGAATTGCCGGGGTGTAGGTAGCCCGAGCGCAATTCCTGATCTTAAGTACCTAGTTCGGCACTTCAATCCGGACCTTCTTTTCCTTAGTGAGACTCTAGCTCACCGCAATAAAATTGAAGAACTTCGTTTTTTGCTTGGTTACGATTGTTGTTTTCCTGTAGACCACACCGGCAGAGGCGGGGGTCTTGCTTTATTTTGGCGTAACTCTTTAAATTGTCAGCTTGTTGATTTTTCTAGCAATCACATCACTGTTGAAATTAAAAATACTGTTCTTGATACTTGGCGACTCACCGGCTATTATGGTTATCCAAATGGTGGCCGTCGAACAGCCGCTTGGAATTTTCTTCGACAACTTTCTAACCAATTTACAGGTCCCTGGTGTATCTTTGGCGACTTTAACGACATTCTTGACGCAAGGGAGAAAAGAGGGTGCAATCATAGACCTTCATGGCTTATTAACGGCTTTCGGCAGGCTGTTATTGACTCCGGTTTGTCGGATATTCCGATTGAAGGTTACCCTTTTACTTGGTTTAAAAGTCTTGGCACTCCGCGTGCAATCGAAGAAAGGTTAGATCGTGCACTTGCTAATAATTCTTGGTTTAATATTTTTCCGAATGCTTTTGTCGAAACTTTGGTGGCACCTGCTTCTGATCACTATCCTATTTTTGTTAATGTTGCTCCCCTTCCTCGGCCTAGTGTTTCTAAACGCCACTTTCGCTATGAAAAATGCGTGGCATCTTGAACCGGGGTTTAAGGATCTCGTTACCAATTCTTGGCAGGGATACACTAATCACACTATTATTCCAAAACTTGTATCATGTGCGGACGACATATCTGTATGGAAAAAGATTCATTGCAACAAACTAAAAATTGATATTGCAGATTGTTGTAAACAGTTGCAGGAAACTCGGCTAGGCTCTAATGGCGAGGATCAAGTACGCATGTTTGAGCTTCGGAAACGCATGCAAAGATTGTTGTCCCAAGATGATGCTTACTGGCGTCAACGTGCAAAGAATCACTGGTATAAGGATGGCGACAAAAATACTAAATTTTTTCACGCATCGGCTACGGCTCGCAAGAAGGTAAACCGTATTAGTTCTCTTGATGATGATGCTGGTAATAAAGTTACTACTGAGCAAGGCATGCAGGATGTGGCCCGACAATATTTTGTTAATATTTTTCAACAACAAAACAGCGAGTTCTCGCCTGTTATTGACGTTATTAATACTTCTGATTCTACTACTGATAATGATATGCTCACGGCACCTTTTACAAAAGCCGAATTTAAGGAATCCACTTTTTCTATGCACCCGGACAAGTGTTCCGGCCCTGATGGGTATAGTCCAGGCTTTTACCAACATTTTTGGAACTTATGTAGCGATGATATTTTTAAGGAGTGTTGTACCTGGTTAGACACGGGCCAATTTCCTTCGGACTTAAATATTACTAACATTGCTCTTATTCCAAAAGGCTCTATGCAGGCTAGTATGAAGGATTGGCGGCCAATAGCACTTTGCAATGTCCTTTACAAAATCATTTTGAAAGTGCTAGCAAACAGACTGAAGAATGTGCTATCTACATGCATATCAGACAATCAATCCGCGTTTGTTCCGGGACGCTCTATTCTGGATAATGCTATGGTGGCAATTGAGGTTTTACACTTTATGAAAAACCAAGACGCGAGGGGATGACAAATATGTCGCGCTAAAGCTTGATATTAGCAAGGCCTACGATTGTATGGATTGGAATTATCTGAGGGCTGTTTTGAACAAGATGGATTTCCATCATCGATGGATTCACTGGATGGGTATGTGTGTCAAAACCGTAGATTATTCTGTGATTGTCAATGGTGAACAGGTTGGTCCTATCATTCCAGGTCGTGGTCTCCGTCAAGGGGATCCTCTCTCCCCGTATTTATTCATCATTTGTGCCGAAGGTTTATCCTCCCTTATCAAAGACGCTGAAACAAGAGGTGCTCTCATGGGTACGAAGGTCTGTCGTCAAGCACCGTCCGTTTCACATCTTTTGTTTGCTGATGGCTGTTTTTTGTTTTTTAAAGCTACTGAGGATCAGGCACAAGTTATCAAAAATATTTTATCCACTTACGAGATAGCTTCTGGTCAAGCAATCAGTTTGCCCAAATCTGAAATTTATTGCAGCAGAAATGTCCCCGAGGCTCTAAAAAATAACATCACTAATATTTTAGGCGTGCAGGTGGTCTTGGGTACAGGTAAATACCTTGGGTTGCCTTCCATGATTGGTCGCGACCGCCATGCCACTTTTGCTTATATCAAAGACCGTGTTTGGCAGAAAATAAACTCTTGGAGTGGTAAGAGTCTCTCCAAAGCAGGTCGGGAGGTGATGATAAAATCTGTGTTGCAGGCTATTCCCTCTTACGTGATGAGCATCTTTCAATTACCTACCACGTTAGTAGACTCCATCGAAAAGATGTTGAATTCCTTTTGGTGGGGTCATGGTAGAGCAACTCGCAGGGGCATCCATTGGATGAATTGGGAGAAGTTGTCTGCACCAAAGATCCACGGAGGTATGGGCTTCAAAGACCTCTCTGCTTTTAATTTGGCTATGCTGGGTAAACAAGGATGGAAGTTTATTACGGAACCGGACTCTTTGGTGGCACGCATTTTGAAAGCCCGATACTATCCGACAGGTTCTTATCTCACGGCCACTGTTGGGCATAATCCCAGCTATGTTTGGCGCAGTGTTATGCGCGCTAGGTTTCTTGTCCGAGGGGGTGCCCGTTGGAGCATTGGTTCAGGTGCGTCCATTTCCATCCTAAATGAACCATGGTTGACTAATGGTGAGTTTATTGGCAGCGATATTCCAGGTGCCCACTTTGTTCATAATTATACTATTAATTCCTTGATGAATTTATATGACAAAAGCTGGAATGAACAGGTGGTTAGACAGGTTTTTAGTGATGATATAGCAAACAATATTCTGTGTACACCACTATTTTCTCAGGTCGAGGCAGATAGAATCATTTGGAAAGTGGAAAGGAATGGTAGGTATTCTGTCAAAAGTGCATACAGGTTATGTGTCACAGAGTTAATAGATTCTTCTTATAATTGGCGCCCGGGGTACTGGTCTGGTATTTGGAACCTTAAGGTTCCGCCGAAGGTCAAGAATTTAATCTGGCGTATGTGTCGTGGCTGTTTACCAACCCGTGTCCGTCTGTTGGACAAAGGCGTTGTCTGTCCAACCAACTGGGCTAGTTGCGCCTCAACTCATGAGGACCTTCTGCATGTCTTCTTTGACTGTCCTTTTGCTATACAGGTTTGGAACACGACAAGGCTTTGGGGTTCGGTGCAACACGCCCTTGCTCACACGGCCTCGACATCAGAAGCCATTTTCTCTTTGTTAGAACATTTGTCTGTGGGTTTAAAGCAACGTCTGGCAACGGTTATGTGGAGTATTTGGAAACACCGCAACCTCCGTATTTGGGAAGATGTAACAGAAACGAGCGCCACAGTTGTAACGCGTGCTATGAATATGGTGACAGACTGGCAGCTGGCTAATGCACCAGATATGCTGACTTCAGGGGTGAATCATACCTCCGTACCAGCCCCTTCGCTGGAGGTCCCCACCTCACATCAACATCGAGCAAGGTGGCAACCCCCTGAGGTTGGTAGGTACAAATGTAACATAGATGCAGCTTTTTCTTCCCATTTCAACCGTACAGGCATAGGTATTTGTGTTCGGGATGCAGAAGGTACTTTTGTTCTGGCTAAAACTCTTACTTTTCCCTGCACAATCTCGGTGGATGTGGGTGAGGCCTTAGGACTACATTCCGCTCTGCAATGGCTTAGTGACATGCTGCTTACCAATGTAGATTTTGAGACAGATTCTAAGTTGACAACTGATGCCTTCCTCTCTAACAGGAACGACTTTTCAGAATTTGGTTGTATTATTTCTTCTTGTCGTTCTTTGTTTACTGCCTACTTTTCTAACTCTAGGGTGGAGTTTGTCAGGAGACAAGCCAACGAGGTCGTTCATGCTCTTGCAAGAGAGGCCACGTCTTTAGCTAGTCCCGTTGTTTATTTCGAGATACCCAATTGTATTGAAACTCTTATTATTAATGAAATGCTATAAGCATGTTTCTTTCAAAAAAAATAGAGAACCTATGAAAAGAAAAATATCAAAATGCATGATTTGAAAAGTTGAATATGAGAAATTTGATTGAAAATAGAGTTGAATTGATTCCGGTATTAACTAGAATTTTGATTCTGTTTTTCACCATTCACCAATTATGCCCGCCATAGCCGTTGACCGTTGAATATTTTGAATTTACTTATGAAAATATATAGTATGTTATTGTGGCAGAAGCATCTGTCAACCCTAACCTCTTTTCTACATGGTTTATCCAACATATGTTAATGACTAATCATCAACCAATTATATAAGGTACACAATTTCTTATTCCTTCTTTCCTACTAACTAGATCCCCTTATAGTAAAATATGACACATAATATATGTACACGTTGACAAATAGTTCCAAGGCAGTCTCATATAGTAACAAAATAAATTAAGCATAATATGAAAATACAATTAATGAAAATGTTAGATAAGGTGAATTACAAAATAAGCTAAATGATTCTTATATTGTACGTAGAAGTTCATACATTCTGAAATACTTCCTTGTATACGACATTAGTTGTGTTATCAATGCAATCACCATTTTCATCAGTTATGAGTATTTTCAAACCTTTCCTTGAGGTTACCCTGGAAACTGCGTCATATAATTGGCCATGAGAGAAGACCGATTGCAGGAGATATATGTCAACTTGCTTAAACAACTGCCTTAAACTTTTGTTAATAGTCATTGCAAAACAAACACGTGTCTTCAAATATATTAATCATGAGAATTAAATGAATATATAAGACACGATTCAATAACGTGTAATAATTGCAATACACTTGCCAATATATAGATGAACATTTGAAACTAACATTATTTAGAATAATTGTATGAACTGGCAGTAGAATAAAAGCAAGCAAGTGAAAATAAGTTTAGCCAATATATAAATATTACAAAGGTGAAATCTATTTACAAACACTCAGA
Organism: Medicago arabica; assembly: GCA_946800305.1. NCBI lineage: Eukaryota > Viridiplantae > Streptophyta > Magnoliopsida > Fabales > Fabaceae > Medicago > Medicago arabica. The sequence continues at coordinate 53,091,768 of OX326969.1, forward strand.
GGACCAAAATAGCTAGAAACATGAAACTGTCAATCACAATTAATCAAATGAATTAGTTACTCTCACACTATTATTAATCCTAACTTTGTTTAACAGAAAACACACCAACTGCAACAATCCAAATAATTAGAGTAGTATTTATTAAACATGATTAATTGGCAAAAACTAACTCATTAATACTTTGGAGAAGGTTGAATTCAGTAAACTCGGAAAACAACAAAACATCACCAAGAGCAAACCTAAAAAATAAAATAATTGACTGATAAGTAACATAACATTACACACAATACAAATACAATTGAACCAAAACGGCGACAATGAAAATAAGAAAATAGCAGAGATAGCTTTTCAAACTAATCCTTCTCAACCTTAGTGCACTTCACTTTTTGAGTTTTCTAGGTTGAGTTATCCACCAATTCAATTCCAAGCTCTGGAGGGCCAACAATGTCAACGGTCTGCTTGCCACGTAATTTTCTACACGGTGTAGTCTCAATGCCGGCTTGGTTATAATCACTCTGCTTGTTGTCAGACTTGGTTGAATCCGCACTCTCGATTACTGGGTTCTGTAAAGGACCAGGAACTCGTATGTTGCAGCTGGAACACAAATAGACAAATCAGAACACATTTGGAGGAAAAAACGCCACTACGTAGCAACAGCAATACCAAAACACTGCTGCTGCACTACATTAGTCAACATGCCGAAAACCTGCTCAAAATCATGCAGAAAATCACCTCGATCTCGCTCCAAATTATACAGAAAATTACCTTGAACCAGCTATGAATAGTTAAGCACACATATGGATATGAAAATAAAATTCCAGTTCGGTTACCAAAACCATTCTTAATACACATGCATCATATCATATAAATTATATTGCTAGATGACATAAATAATTTACAATGATAGGTGTATAAATTATTCTATTATGATAAATCGAAACCCTTGTAAAGCTCTTGTGAGATGATTTTATACCTGGAAGTTGAATGAAAGAGTTTAATGCATGGAAATTTTGAAGCTGGAAATTTAAAACAAAGCAACAGAGATCTAACCACAAACCTATTCATTCTTTTACAACTAAGAACAACAATATGGAAGGTTAAGAAATGCCACAAAAATACCAAAATAACTCCAATGGAAATTGAGGTTAATTTTACCATTTCATGGTGTTTTTTAGCCTTGTTGAAAGTGTCAACAGCAATTTTCACAATTCTTTCTTCGGTTGGTGCATTATGGCGCAACCATTTTCCAACATAATATCGGAACATAAAATAGATTACTTACGTACAATTTTCCAAGTACTAACATTAAGGTTGCTGCAATTTTTTTCTTCATTTATAAAAAAAAAATAGTAGTCTTAATCGTGTTTAAAAGAAATTAATTGTAAAAAGAGATGCTACAGATATATTTTTTTGGAACAGCCAAAATTCACAGACTTGTACCATATAACTTATAAAACAGGAAAAAAAACTACCTCATAGTCACAATTACATACTCAGCCCCCCAAAACAGTTGAAAATGATAAAAGTTTATTGAAAAATTGGTCAATTAATAACAAATCCATATAGAGAAATCTTTTGAGAAGCTAACGAATCTTACATCTGCAACCCACACAATGCATGAACTTATTAAGCACAAACTATGGTCCAACAATTTTCTCCTTGTGTTCATTTGATTTGACCATATAACATCCTTGCTTTTACAAAGGAAATCTATAAAGATGCCAAAAAATGTAGTTAAGTATCCGCGTATCACATATATACTTAACACCAAAAAAACAAAACTTATCACATATACAACATTAGACTTTAGATTAAATCAAAAGGCAATTCAATGAAGAGTTATGCCATCAAGCCACTTATAGAATGACATAATTAGTTGACAACAATATCATTTCTTCTCGTTTATAGTTGAAAGACAAATAAACAGATTGGAAAGAAAAAATAAATTAAGGAGATCATTCAATACAATCCAAATAAAAGATAATTGGTGAAGGAAGATGCAACAAATGCTAGCAAGTTTAAACCCACAGGAAAATAGAGCATCAGATCACGTATTCACTAAACAAAAAAATAGCATAAATAAACACCAGTTCCATAAAATATATATACACAACAAATGGACAAAATTTATAATCAAAAACCTCTCAATTCCCTTTGCTAACCTTGGATGCATATAAACACTGTTGATAAAAATGCAACACATATTTAAAAAAAGGAACTCCAACCAATGGTACATAATCTCTTATTTGAAAGTAACATACAATCAATAACCATGGTTCAATGAAATGGATAAAATCAAATATTTGGAGGCAATGAATCATCGAAATGAACAACAAAAATGAAGAAGGCACAGCTTTCTGCAACACAAAAGGTGAAGGGACATTGAGATTTTGGAAATGAAAACCTGTAGAAAATGTTGGTCATGGTTTGCTATAAAACTGTTGCTGTATTTTATACTCTTCTATTTTCAAAGTCTCATCTCCTTGAAGTAAACTATTGTATTCTCAAAATTCATTTTCCTTCGTTATCTCGGATACTTACTCTCACTAAATATTTCGTTGTTCTTATTCCCTTGTAGAAGACACGCAAATAGTCTTGCTAAATGATGAGTGCCTCAAGTTGCTCTAGTGATTCACATACATGCATGTTCAAGTAATGTGTTTTTTTTATCATATTACATAAATCGAAATATTCAAATTGAAAAAAGTCAAATCTGAAATTGAACAAAAAAGAACATTGTCAAGGCTTGTCTAAAGTTCAATAAAACTCCATATATCCACACAAAGGCTGCATTGGAGTTATTTATAACTTGAAGGTAACACATTCATGCTGGCCTGAATTATTTGAAAATATTAAGGACTTGGATGTTAAAGCACATGAAAGCAAAACAAAAAGTTAGTTCTTCATTTGCTTAATTATTTCATAATAAGAATTACAAAAACCATAATGCAGAAAAAGTAAACTCCCAAAGGAACACATGCACCTTCTATTTTTCCGGAGCTATAACAACAATTTCAAAAGTCACAGCCAGAATAAAGGATTAGTTATATGAAGAAAAACGCAACAACATAAACTTGTGTTTTGTTATTTTAGAGATTAAACATCTCACACCAGAGTCATTCCAAAGGAAAGATACAGAAAATGTCAGCATAACATATCAATTTGAAGGAAAACATGAACAAAAACCAACTGTAAATAGTGAAATCCATACCTTTTAGGTCTAATTACCACTTTAATCCACCATAACATCTCTCTGTAATCAAAGAAGGCTGAAGAGTGTGATAATTATGGTCTCCAAATCTTCACAAAAACACATGATTGGTAATGCATCCCGACAATCTAACAAATCTGAAACATATAAACAACAAGTTCCTCTTTTTCGAAGACCTTGCAAAATAAATCTCTTGTTGATTTAGTGAAAGAGAGAGTAGTACCAAATAGGAAGGAAGTAAAAGGAGGAGAGAATCAATAATAACCCACATGTTCTTAACCTTTTGGCTAGCTGCGATTTCCAACAACGGAAGTTTCGACGCCATTGTGGTGGTGTCCGTCAATGAGTTTGGGATGAAGCCAAACACCTTTTCTAAAAAAATGGTTGGATTCGATAGATGAAGGTGGAAGTGAAGGATATGAGTTTTGAGAGTTTTTGTTGAGAAAAAAAATGAAGAAGTTCAATTTTCGTCAGACTGTGTTTGTTAGAGATTGAAAGGCCTTTGAGAAAGAGAGTGAGATTGAAGGTTTGAGCCCTTCAAAATTGTATTCTCTACGTGTATTCTCAATAAATTTCTATCTCTTCCTTTGATCATATTGTATTTGAATCTGCAGCTGTGTTGTGACCTGTGCATGCAATAATGAGGTGAACCCAATGAAGTGAACCAAGATAATACAAAAGGTTTTGGCGCCCCAAATTAACGGTTGAGATTAGCATATATTAAAATCAAAGGCCACCATACATTGGAGCCAAAAAGATTAGGATTAGGGTTGGCACATTTTCTTAAAAGTGTTATTCGTATGGCTGTTTATTAAATTCTTCAATTGGTATCAAAGCCATTAGATACATGTTATGGTTATTCTTAAATATTGAATTCTAATCGGTTTTGGCTTTTGTGATTTACATGAATTCCATTAGATCACCATTTTGTTTTATACTCTGTATGCCACAAACTGATGTATGATATATTGCACCTATGTACGGTTAGTATTCGCCAACATCCATATTTGCATGGTTTTTCTTCGCAAAACAACATGTGATACGGAATTGAATATTCTCATAAATCAAAATTTGTATTCGATATGCAAGTTATAACGAACGGATCGACGATTCTGAAAAATTACGACGATCGTACTACCTAAAAGCCAAATAAAACCGCTGGGTATTCTATAAGAAATCATTGATTTATATTATTTTTTGTTAAGAACCCTAATTTTTTAATCTCTGATTGGGTCGATAATCCACAAAATTGTTATGTGTTTTACCTTCATAAATCACTAGAACGCATTGGTTCGAATCCAAACTCTATGATTCCAAACTTTATTTCCTTCCAAATAAATGTTATTTACTATTCTTATAATTTTGGCACATTATTTTGGTATAATTTTGAAATTTTTGATACTATAAGATTGTATTCCCAAAATATCGTATTCTCTTACGGTAAGATTTTTTTTTTTTTTTACTCTTATTTGACGGTATGAGTAATTTTACTCTCTTAATTGATATTAATGTGTCACTGAGAAATTTTACATCCCCAAATTAATTAGTAAATATTATATTATTTTGGGATAAAATATATTTTTTCTTGCACCCAAAATATTCTTGAGAAGATTTGATTTATTTTGTACCTATAAAAATTGGAATTTAAATTAATTTATGAGATTCTAAATATTTGAAGTAAATTAATACGAGATCATATACCCTTTTAAATCATATATTCTCTAAATTTCATTCTAAAATATTTTTTTATAGTACTAACACTTAGGTAAAGTGGTTTAAAAGTGTTATAATTGTGAAAATTCTTAGACTCGGGCTTATGTTCTTGCATCAAATATTCTATATTAAAGTATTTTTGAGATTTGTTGATACCCTCAAAATTATTTGCGCTCTCAAGAATAACTTGACTATTATAGTATATGTATTCTTGATTTGTGGGTTTTAAAATTTTGGCAAATCTTGAAAAGATAATATATCAATTAAACTGAGAATAATTTATTTCAAATTATATATTCTCAATATTTGAGCCTAAATTGTTTTGAAAATTCTCACTTATATTAGTAGCACTAACTATCTAATCATTTCAAATGTCACTATTGTGAATTTATAGAAGGCTCAATTTTATTAATTTTGGTGATAATTAAAAGAAAGCAAATAATATTATTTTTTTGAAGAAGTTAAACTAGCTCATTGTCGTACCCTAATTTTTGACCGATTTATTTTATTTTATTCGTACGTTGTTCGTTTTCCAGTCGGCCGTTCGCGCGCGAATCCCCGTAATGTCTGTTTTTGTTCGTATTTATGGTCGCATTTATTTTTCGTGCGTCGTTTATATTTTAATATCGCGCGCGTATCGTTTCCGTTTTTTTACTCGCGTTTTGTGCGTTTTTTAGCGTAGCGTAACGTTTGCGTTCGTAAAGTTCATTTTATTCACGTCGTTGATTTATCGTTTTAATTAGCGTAAAAAGCCGCGTAATCTCAGTCGTATCAGACGAAATTTCGGCAGAGAGGTATTTTAAAATACCTCATTTTTTGGTTCCGACGAGACATTTTTATTTTTATTTATTTAATTTTCGTTTTTCTTTTTTAATCATTTATTTAGTTATTTATTTTTTTCCATTTACTTATTTATTGTTATTTATTTATCAGTTTTTTATTTATTTTTTAAGTCCTTGTCCACATGTCACTTTGTTATTGGCCTAATCCAACTTTTCCTCCAAGAAATAGCAAGGGTAGTTTTGTCCTTTCCATGCGTCTGGTGATTAAGGGTGTAGCAGAGTTAATGAAGCAGGCACACTTTCCAATACACACAAACAGATTCAGAAAGAAAAAATCACAAGAAAACAGATCAAAAACCTCTTTTCACCAAGAACACACCAAGAACAAATTTGAATTTCAAAATGATTCTCAGTGATTCATTGCAGAACCATCATCATTGAACCATTTTCTCTGCAATTCAAGTACGAATTCATCACCATTTGGTGACAAACTCAAGCACCGATCACAGAGAATCAGTGAGAAAGAAGAGAAAAAAAATCCAAACCCTAGCCAACACAAATCAAATTCGGCCAGTACCAAATCCAAACCCTAATCAACAAATCCGAACCAAATCAAACAAATCCGAACCCACAAACTCACAAATCCAACATAACCAACAACAATTTCGGCCAACACAACCTCAACATACCACAAATCCGAAAATCATAACCATAAGCAAATCCGAACCACAACCCATAACCATAAGCAAATCCGAACCACAACCCATAGAACAACAAGAAATCCGAAACGCAAAGAGGAAGGAACAAAAGCCGCAAAACCGTAAGCTAGGCAAGGCATCAACAAAAAACGAAACAAAAGAAAAAGAAGAAAGGAACAAAACCGAACGGAAGAGAAAGAATAGAGGTATGTTCTTGAACTTTGTATGTTTTTTATGAGTACTATATTCGTAGATCTAGGGTTTGTGTGATGTGTTCTTGAAAATCTAGGCATAGATCTAGGTAGAGGAGAAGGAAAGGAAAAGATTGGTGTAAAATTTTTTTAAAAAAAAGAGGTTTCTTACCTCCGGCGCGGTGGCCCTCCGGCCAACCACCGCGCCGGAGTATTTTCCGGCCTTCTTCTCCGGCCACCCCCCCCCCCCCCTTTCGCCGGCCTTGAGTTTAGAGAGAGAGGGAGAAGAATTTCTATGTTTTAGAGAGAGGGAGATGTGAAGAAATGAGGAAAAATAGAAGAAAACCCCTTTTATACTCCCTGGAGCTGGGCGGGTCACCCATGGGTTGACCCAGTACCCGCCCCAGCTCCATTGTCCAGCCCATTCCCATTGTTTCTACTTTTTTGCTATTTTCACCCCCCATTTTGCTACTGCACCCCCCTGCCTTGTGTAGTAATTCTTGTGTTTTTTTTAAATTTCATGCACTATCTTTTTATTTAATTCATTTAAGCGTTATATTACATTTTCATGCATTTTTATTAGTGTCATAATCTTCATATCATGCATTTTTTATTTGTTTTATTTAAATTTTCATCTCTTATATTTTAGTTGATTTTAGGCTTTGAAGTAACATTTCATATTTTTTTCTATTTTTTGTCTAATGTTTTAATTACCATGCAATCACTATCTTTTGGTCTATTTAATAGTTTAAGTCATATCTCATGCATTGTGTCTAGTTAGCATTTTAAATATCATGCATTGTATAGTTTACCTATCGATTTAATCTTAAACTCATCCATTTTTTTAACTAATATTTTCTTTTTTTTGAAAACTTGCATTTTATATTTTTTTAATATGTTTCATGTCATGCATTTTATTTGGTATTTAATTCTAGTATGTGATGTTCTTTTTATGCTTAATGTTTCGGTATGTGTCATTTTTGCTTTCTCTCTAGTATAATCTCATGCATCTTTTAATTTTTTCTTTTGTTGTTATGTATTTATTGATCGTATTTAGTATGTAATTAGGGAATTGATGTAATTTATTTTTCGCGCATTTTTTTTCTTTTGAGACCATAGAATGTATTTAGGGTATGTAATATGTAACCGGCACACGCACTGACACGCGCACCGACACACCACTTTATTTATCGCTTTACGCTCTTTTATTTTTTATTCCGCCGTTACGCGATTTCATCGTTTAGTTTAGAAAAAAATATTTTCTTCAAAAAAATCAATCAAGTCAAATTCAATTTTATTTTAAGTAAACTTTGGTATGTAATCCAAGTGATTTTCTTTTTATTTTCCTTAATCAAATGTTAATTAATTTAATATCCACATTAGACATGGATTTCGTATAATTAAAATTGACCAACTTCATCGTATTTTCTTCTCATGCCTTGAGGCCTCTCATCTCTTCTTAAAACTTTTCTTTCAAAAATGTTAAAATCAATTCAAATCATCAAATAAGTTCTTTAGCCGAACTACTTGATTTTGATCCCGATTTATTTGGGTAAGTAGGCAAAGGGTTTCGACCCTTCCAAATCGATAAAATTAACCAAACATGCTTCCTCTTTCTTCTTTCTTTCACTTTAACTTTTAAACTCTTTTTGATAAGTAAAATCAATTTAGCGCAAGATTAGAGAATAGGTAGAAGGTTCCTATGGGATACCATAGTCGGTTCGGGTGCCTAACACCTTCCCCAATCGAAACCAACCTCCGAATCCAAGGTCTATAAGGGTTTTTACTCACTTTTTCCCTTCCCGCGAATAAAAGTTGAGAGTTCAATGATTCAAGGTCCGAATCTAATCAATGATTTTGATACCCGAAAATCACGAGCACAGAAATGGCGACTTCACTGGGGACCTTTTTGTGGGTTAAGCCTATTTTATCTTTCTTTACTTTTGCGCTTTATTATTTGCTTATAGTTTTGTAAATACGTGCCTAATTGTTTACTTTTTTTACGTGAGTGGCGAGATAAGTCCTATACCCGGGCTTGAGTGAAATATAAGATAGGAGTGGTAGAATCATAGTGACATGCCGAGAGTATTCTCGTGTGGTGGAACATGTGATATAACCACACTTAGCGGAGGATCTTGAAGTGATATACGTCGGCGTGTGTTGTCGCGCTTAGACATTATTGCTTTTAAGTTTCTGTCGAAGCTAAGGACTTTAGTTACCTTTAACTCATCTTAGCCATTAGGATGTAGTGCGGTGGCTAACCAAGTGTTGTCTTGGTCTTAGTCGATACGCGATGCTACACTCAAACTAGACTCTCCTATGGACGCTGTTGGACCGGGTGTCGTCCCGGGAATCCAATAAAGTTCGGAGGGGGTTGTAATTTGGGAACTGTGTTAGAACCCTAGTTACAAGTGTATCTGAAACCCTAGTCCTTACCAAATGACGTGTTTACCCTCAGCTCCAACTTTGTGGACTTAACCTCACTATGTTTTCTATGTTCTTTAGCATAATCATGCATACATGCATTCATACATAGATACTCTTTTTGCATCCATTAAAACATCGAAGGACTTATGTAATCTCTTTTTTGTAAACATATTAGATATGGAGGGTGTTGTGAAGAAGATTGTGAAGAAGACTAAGAAGTATGATTTCAAGAAACCGGATTTGGAGAATTTAAGGAAGCTAGCGAGAAGGTTGACTAGCCCGGACCACTTTCGTGAGCGGTATGGTTATTTGCTTAGTATTCTCAAGACAAATGTCGACGAAGGGCTCCTCCATACCTTGGTCCAGTTCTATGACCCACTTTATCACTGTTTTACTTTCCCGGATTATCAGCTTATGCCCACACTTGAGGAGTACTCTTATTGGATCGGCTTACCCATACTCGACGAAGTACCTTTCCATGGTCTTGAACCCGCACCCAAGTTTTCAACCATCGCGGCTGCTCTTCATCTTGAAGTCTCCGAGATAAAAGCCAATCTTACCCTTAAAGGAGGTCTCCAATGCCTACCCTTCAATTTCCTTTACCAAAAAGCCACCACTTTCTCCGAGAGATCCAATGCTGATGCCTTTGAGGCCATCCTTGCTTTACTTATCTATGGTATTGTGCTTTTCCCGAATGTTGACAACTTCGTTGACATGAATGCTATCCAGATTTTCATTACCCAGAACCCTGTCCCTACCTTGCTTGCTGATACCTACTTGTCCATCCATGACCGTACATCTAAAGGACGTGGAGTTATCATTTGCTGTACATCCTTGCTTTACACCTGGTTTACCTCACATTTACCTCGCCCTAAAATTCGATCCGAATTCATTCCATGGTCGGAGAAACTCATGGCTCTCACCCCAGATGATATAGTGTGGTACAACTCGGCTTATGATACTGGAGTAATTATTGACCATTGTGGGGAGTTCTCCAATGTGCCTCTTCTTGGTATACACGGGGGCATCAGTTATAACCCGCTTCTTGCCAGACGTCAGTTTGGGTACCCTATGAGGATGAGACCTGCTTACCTCTTCTTATCAAGTGAGTTTTTCTTGTACAAGGAGGATGTTAACGATAAGAGAATGCAGTTTGTGCAAGCTTGGCGATCCATTGTCAGGTTGAACAAGAGCCAGTTGAAGTATAAGTCAAATGTAACTCATGAATCTTACGTCGATTGGGTCATTGATAGAGCTGCTCAGATAGGGATGCCTTACCCCCTGATAAGATCTTTAACTGCAACTATTCCAACAATACCAGTGTCTTTACCTCCTAAGACCATGGAGGAGTATCAGGCGCGTTTGGTTGAGTCAGAGCGCGAAAGTGCTGATTGGAAAGAGAAATATCATGCAGCTAAGCGTGAGAATGACACTCTCATGGGTCTTTTAGAAGAAGAGAATTGGAAAAATCATAAGAAAGATCAGGAGATTGCTGAGCTGAAAGAGCGTATCAGGGTGAAGGATGCTATACTTGAACAGGTTCCCAGGAGTAAGAAGAAACGCATGGATTTCTTCGCTGGTCCGCATTCAGATTTGGAGGAGTAGTCTGCTTCAAGAGCTTGAGATCTTCATCTTTTGTTTCCTTTTATTGTATTTTCTTAGTTTTCTGTTATGTACTTTGAAGTCTATCCCTTGGCTCAGTTTGTTCAAAGGGAATTATCTTGTTTTTGCTTTTTATTTTTGTAATAGATGTTTAAGATTGTTATGTTTACAAAAGATTGTTTCTATAAGTTCTTCGATGAATCAAAAAATTGCATTGTTTTTTTTTGCATTTAGCATATCATGCATCATACAGCATCCATAAACTGTCAAAACCAAGTCTCATAATTCTCTCATTTCTGCCTCCTTGAAGGATGCCCGGAAGCTTGTACAAGATGGTAAAACAGGAGGCTGGGGTCAGTTGGTACAGCTGCCTGAGAACAAGCGGAAAGAGGGTCTCGGTTTCTCTACCAGTCAATCGAGCGCTTTTTTCAAGCCAGCTGAGGGCATTTTTCATAGCCCTGGGTTTATTCATGCTCCACCGGAAACCAATGTTATCCTTGAGGATCAGTCGGAAGAGGTTGCACCTGTCTTTGTGACACCCGGAGGAGCCTGCTGTAATTGGATCGCTGTGGATATTCCTTCTGTGATGCATTTGTCTGAGTAATATGTTTGTCTACTTTTTTTCGTTTTTTTTAAGAAAACTCTTTTCGTCCTACCCCAGACGAAAATGAAACTCTTGTAGGGCTTTTGATTTTATCTTCAAGTATTGTCGTTATTAATGAAAAACGTCGTTTCTATCATGACTGTTTTATTTTATTTGCTGCTTTTTCTGGAAAAATGGTAATAGAAAAATCCAAAAAAATCTTTCCCTTTTTCTTTTAAAAACAATCAAATTCAAAAGTCTGCATTTACTCATTTACTAAAGTCAATCATAAATCATGTGCAGACTGAACATACATAAGCCCGTTGAACACAGTGACCCTATGCTTCTGCCTAACTTTGAATCCCCTGTTTACGAGGCTATGGTAGAGGAGGATGATGAGATTCCTGATGAGATTAGATGGATGTTAGAGCAAGAGAAAAAGATCATTCAGCCTCATGAGGAAGAGTTAGAATTGATCAATTTGGGTACTGAGGAGGAGAGAAAAGAGATCAAGATTGGAGCGTCATTGGAAGTTACCGTCAAAGGAAAGGTAATTGAACTTCTCAAAGAGTACGCTGACATTTTTGCTTGGTCATACAAAGACATGCCAGGTTTAGATCATGAAGTTGTAGAACACCGCTTGCCTTTGAAACCTGAGTGTCCTCCAGTCAAACAGAAGCTCAGAAGGTCTCATCCTGATATGGCCCTCAAGATCAAAGAAGAAGTGCGGAAGCAAATTGATGCAGGCTTTCTAGTTACATCCGAGTATCCTCAGTGGTTGGCTAACATTGTGCCTGTTCCAAAGAAAGATGGTAAGGTCCGAATGTGTGTTGATTACCGAGATTTGAACAAGGCAAGTCCGAAAGATGATTTCCCTCTACCTCATATTGATGTATTGGTTGATAGTACTGCTCAATGCAAAGTTTTCTCCTTCATGGACGGGTTCTCGGGTTACAATCAGATCAAGATGGCTCCTGAAGATAGAGAAAAGACATCTTTCATCACGCCGTGGGGCGCTTTCTGCTATGTAGTAATGCCATTTGGTTTGATAAATGCTGGTGCCACTTATCAGAGGGGTATGACCAAGATATTCCATGATATGATGCACAAAGAGATAGAAGTTTATGTGGATGATATGATTGTCAAGTCTGGTACTGAAGAGGAACATGTTGAGTATCTGTTGAAGATGTTCCAGCGGTTGAGAAAGTACAAGCTCCGTTTGAATCCTAATAAATGTACTTTCGGGGTCCGATCAGGGAAACTTTTGGGCTTCATTGTTAGTCAGAAGGGTATTGAAGTAGATCCCGACAAAGTCAGAGCCATCCGGGATATGCCCGTTCCAAAAACAGAGAAACAAGTCAGAGGTTTTCTCAGAAGACTGAATTATATCTCCAGGTTTATCTCTAATATGACTGCTACTTGTGGGCCGATATTCAAGCTACTCCGCAAAGATCAAAGGATTATTTGGACGGAAGATTGTCAGAAAGCCTTCGACAGTATCAAGGAGTATTTGTTAGAACCTCCAATTCTTGTCCCTCCAGTTGAAGGAAGACCGTTGATCATGTACTTGACTGTGTTAGAAGATTCCATGGGTTGTGTACTCGGACAGCAAGATGAAACTGGTAGAAAAGAGCATGCAATCTATTACTTAAGCAAGAAGTTCACAGATTGTGAATCCCGATACTCGGCACTTGAGAAGACTTGTTGTGCTTTAGCCTGGGCTACCAAACGTCTCCGGCACCATTTGATCAATCATACCACTTGGTTGATATCCAAAATGGATCCAACCAAGTATCTCCTGGAGAAGTCTTCAATATCAGGAAGAATTGCTCGTTGGCAGATGTTATTGGCCGAGTTTGATATTGAATACCATACTCAGAAAGCAATCAAAGGGAGTATCCTGGCAGATCATTTGGCTCATCACCGGTTGAAGATTATCAACCTGTTAAGTTTGATTTCCCTGATGAAGAGGTCATGTATTTGAAGATGAAAGATTGTGATGAACCGTTGTTTGGTGAAGGTCCAGATCCTGAATCTAAATGGGGTTTGATATTTGATGGGGCCGTTAATGCTTATGGCAATGGAGTTGGGGCAGTCCTTGTCACACCTGAGGGTACTCACATCCCTTTCACTGCAAGACTACGATTTAATTGTACAAACAATATGGCAGAATATGAAGCTTGCATCATGGGCATTGAAGAAGCAATCAATATGAGGATTAAGAATATTGATATATGTGGAGATTCAGCCTTGGTGATTAATCAGATCAAAGGGAAGTGGGAAACTCACCATGCTGGTTTGATTCCTTACAGAGATTATGCAAGACGGTTGTTAACCTTCTTTAACAAAGTGGAATTGCGTCACATTCCCCGTGATGAGAATCAGATGGCAGATGCTTTGGCCACCTTGTCTTCGATGATCAAAGTAAATCGTCACAATGATGTGCCATTAATCAGTGTGCAGTTCCTTGAAAGGCCCGCTTATGTGTTTGCAGTTGAAGTACTTGCTGATGGTAAGCCATGGTTTCATGATATCAAGGTTTTCCTTCAAACTCAAGAATATCCGCTTGGGGCATCTCACAAATATAAGAGGACTTTGAGAAGACTGTCTGGTAATTTCTTCCTGAATGAAGATGTATTGTACAAAAGAAACTTTGATGCAATGTTGCTCAGGTGTGTGGATGAACGTGAAACTGATTTATTGATGCATGAGATACATGAAGGTCCCTTTGGCACTCATTCCAGTGGACATGCAATGGCTAAGAAAGCATTGAGGGCAGGTTATTACTGGATAACGATGCAAGCTGATTGTTATAATCATGCCAAGAAATGCCACAAATGTCAGATTTATGCAGATAAGAGCCATGTACCACCACCTATGATCAACGTTATCTCTTCTCCGTGGCCTTTCTCCATGTGGGGCATTGATATGATTGGTCGGATTGAACCAAAAGTTTCCAATGGACATCGTTTCATACTAGTGGCTATTGATTACTTTACCAAGTGGGTTGAAGCGGCATCCTTCGCCAATGTGACCAAGCAAGTAGTGGTTCGGTTCATCAAGAATAACATCATTTGCCGTTATGGTATTCCTAACAAGATCATCACGGATAATGGTCCAAATTTGAACAACAACATGATGAAAGAATTGTGCGATGACTTCAAGATTGAACATCACAACTCTTCTCCATACAGGCCTCAGATGAATGGTGCGGTTGAGGCCGCAAATAAGAATATCAAGAAGATTATGCAAAAGATGGTGGTTACTTACAAGGATTGGCATGAGATGTTACCCTATGCTTTACATGGATATCGTACCTCAGTGCGTACTTCAACAGGGGCAACCCCGTTCTCTTTGGTATATGGTATGGAAGCAGTGCTCCCTGTGGAGGTGGAAATCCCATCTTTGAGGGTCTTGATGGAGGCTGAATTAACTGAAGCTGAGTGGTGCCAGAGTAGGTATGATCAATTGAATTTGATTGAAGAGAAACGCATGACCGCTTTGTGTCACGGACAACTATATCAGTCAAGGATGAAACAGGCGTTTGACAAAAAGGTTCATCCCCGTGAATTCAAAGAAGGAGACCTTGTGATCAAGTGTATCAAATCTTTCCAACCTGATCCCAGGGGCAAGTGGTCTCCGAATTATGAAGGTCCTTATGTGGTCAAGAGAGCGTTCTCTGGTGGTGCTTTAATCCTTACAAATATGGATGGAGAAGATTTACCTCGTCCTGTGAATTCTGATGCAGTCAAGAAATACTTTGTCTAAAGATATATGAAAAGAACAGCTCGGTAGGTCGAAAACCCGAAAGGGCAGCCTAAACCAAAAAAGAGCGTCTCGGTAAGTCGAAAACCCGAAAGGGCGGCTTAGGCAAAAATTAGAGACAAAAAAAAAAAAAATTGAAAAAAGAGTTTATCCTGATAGGTCGAAAACCCGAAAGGGCGGCCTATGCAAAAGTTAAGGATTATGACAGAGTAACTGCATCAGATCAAGCATCACCCATTTGGGGCACCTTAGCTGTTAGAGGTCCTCCGACACTAAAGCATCTAAACAGTGGTTCAAAGTTGTTAAGGAATGTAGTGGTTATTGTGTTCAATGTACCTTCCCATATAATTACCATTTTCCAACTTTTGTAATCCGTGGAGCCATGCCTTTGGCCGGTTACCACCCTATTACATTAATTTGAGTCGGTGCACTCTTTTGGAATTCTTGTTTATTCTATATGCAAATTTTCCTTCTTCCATTTTTAATGTCAATACTTGAAGTAAAAACTTTGAAAATTTCTATTTCTTTTACTTTTATGTTTTCTTTTGAAAAAAACAAAAAAAATGACAAACATATTATCTGTAGGTTCATATATCATGGAAACATATGTCAACATCCATTCAAACACAGGTGAATTCAACAGAGGATCATAGTCTTGCAAAAAGAAAAAGAGAGAAAAAAAGAAAAGCTCGCTAAGTCGAAAACCCGAAAGGGCGGCTTAAGCCAAAAATGAGCGTCCCGGTGGATCGAAAACCCGAAAGGGCGGTCCAGGCAAAAATTAGGGACATACAAAAAAAGAATATATTCCCGGTGGATTGAAAACCCGAAAGGGCGGTCCAGGCAAAAGTTAGGGATTTCAAAAAAAGAAAGAAAGAAGCAATGACTATGTGAAGCACGATTTTGAGAAGGTACTTTGGGTTCAGTTCAGAAATGGCGACCTCAGCCAGGTTTTTGTGTTATGTGGTCCTTACCCGGTTTCAGTTTGGTTAACGGATGGCACTCCGTTTGTGTTTGATTCATCTCCAGTGATATTATCCCCAGTGAAGAATGCTAAGTGTTGGCACTGTAATACCAGGTCACTATCCTTACAACCTGCCCAATCTTGTCTCGTCAGTTTCACCAGTATATTTTCATACATGTTTCATTCATTCATGCATACTGATATCATTCATATGCATTTTACCTGTGTGTCGTACTCTGTGTGTATCCAGTAAAATTTGTCATCACCGATGTGTTCATTTCGGTCTGTTTATCAGTTAAGTTTCTTTCAAGTGGCAGGTCCCACCTTTCAATTTTCCCCAGTATCTCGTTGAAGCATTTCGTACGAAGAGTATTCGTTTGTAACCTGTTTTTGTTTGGCTAAGTTGCCTCAGTAATAGTAACGCATCACCAGTATTTCAGTTCGTATGTTCGTCATTACCCCAGTAAAGGTAATTGACAGTTTTACCCTTCATATGTTCGTCGTTACCCCAGTAAAGGTAATTGACAGTTTTACCCTTTCGTATGTTTGTCGTTACCCCAGTAAAGGTAATTGACAGTTTTATCCTTTCGTATGTTCGTCATTACCCCAGTAAAGGTAATTGACAATTTTATCCTTTCGTATGTTTGTCGTTACCCCAGTAAAAGTAATTGACAGTTTTACCCTTCGTATGTTCGTCCTTACCCCAGTAAAGGTAATTGACAGTTTTATCCTTTCGTATGTTCGTCATTACCCCAGTAAAGGTAATTGACAGTTTTACCATTCGTATGTTCGTCATTACCCCAGTAAAGGTAATTGATAGTTTTACCCTTCGTATGTTCGTCATTACCCCAGTAAAGGTAATTGACATTTTTACCCTTTTCGTATGTCCGTCTTTACCCCAGTAAAGGTAATTGACATTTTTACCCTTTTTATATGTTCGTCATTACCCCCAGTAAAGGTAATTGACAGTTTTACCCTTCGTATGTTCGTCGTTACCCCAGTAACGGTAATTGACAGTTTTACCCTTCGTATGTTCGTCGTTACCTCAGTAAAGGTAATTGACAGTTTTACCCCTTCGTATGTTCGTTGTTACCCTAGTAAAGGTAATGACCAGTATTTCTTTTCCTATGTTCGTCTTTACCCCTGTAAAAGGTAATAGACATCTTTTTCTCCCCAATAACATTTTATTTGGTCCTCGAGTTAGTGCTTTAGTCGTCATTGCATTCGTACTTGCATAACAGACAACTCATATCATTACATCCATAGAGCTTTCTCGATTTCTGAGTTGGTCAAAAATTGGTGTACTTGATATTTAAGTCTCTCCGGTCCGTCGTTTCAAAAATCTTTGTTTTTTTTAAACCCTCGTGACGGAGAAACTTAAATAGGGGCATCTGTCGTACCCTAATTTTTGACCGATTTATTTTATTTTATTCGTACGTTGTTCGTTTTCCAGTCGGCCGTTCGCGCGCGAATCCCCGTAATGTCTGTTTTTGTTCGTATTTATGGTCGCATTTATTTTTCGTGCGTCGTTTATATTTTAATATCGCGCGCGTATCGTTTCCGTTTTTTTACTCGCGTTTTGTGCGTTTTTTAGCGTAGCGTAACGTTTGCGTTCGTAAAGTTCATTTTATTCACGTCGTTGATTTATCGTTTTAATTAGCGTAAAAAGCCGCGTAATCTCAGTCGTATCAGACGAAATTTCGGCAGAGAGGTATTTTAAAATACCTCATTTTTTGGTTCCGACGAGACATTTTTATTTTTATTTATTTAATTTTCGTTTTTCTTTTTTAATCATTTATTTAGTTATTTATTTTTTTCCATTTACTTATTTATTGTTATTTATTTATCAGTTTTTTATTTATTTTTTAAGTCCTTGTCCACATGTCACTTTGTTATTGGCCTAATCCAACTTTTCCTCCAAGAAATAGCAAGGGTAGTTTTGTCCTTTCCATGCGTCTGGTGATTAAGGGTGTAGCAAAGTTAATGAAGCAGGCACACTTTCCAATACACACAAACAGATTCAGAAAGAAAAAATCACAAGAAAACAGATCAAAAACCTCTTTTCACCAAGAACACACCAAGAACAAATTTGAATTTCAAAATGATTCTCAGTGATTCATTGCAGAACCATCATCATTGAACCATTTTCTCTGCAATTCAAGTACGAATTCATCACCATTTGGTGACAAACTCAAGCACCGATCACAGAGAATCAGTGAGAAAGAAGAGAAAAAAAATCCAAACCCTAGCCAACACAAATCAAATTCGGCCAGTACCAAATCCAAACCCTAATCAACAAATCCGAACCAAATCAAACAAATCCGAACCCACAAACTCACAAATCCAACATAACCAACAACAATTTCGGCCAACACAACCTCAACATACCACAAATCCGAAAATCATAACCATAAGCAAATCCGAACCACAACCCATAACCATAAGCAAATCCGAACCACAACCCATAGAACAACAAGAAATCCGAAACGCAAAGAGGAAGGAACAAAAGCCGCAAAACCGTAAGCTAGGCAAGGCATCAACAAAAAACGAAACAAAAGAAAAAGAAGAAAGGAACAAAACCGAACGGAAGAGAAAGAATAGAGGTATGTTCTTGAACTTTGTATGTTTTTTATGAGTACTATATTCGTAGATCTAGGGTTTGTGTGATGTGTTCTTGAAAATCTAGGCATAGATCTAGGTAGAGGAGAAGGAAAGGAAAAGATTGGTGTAAAATTTTTTTAAAAAAAAGAGGTTTCTTACCTCCGGCGCGGTGGCCCTCCGGCCAACCACCGCGCCGGAGTATTTTCCGGCCTTCTTCTCCGGCCACCCCCCCCCCCCCCTTTCGCCGGCCTTGAGTTTAGAGAGAGAGGGAGAAGAATTTCTATGTTTTAGAGAGAGGGAGATGTGAAGAAATGAGGAAAAATAGAAGAAAACCCCTTTTATACTCCCTGGAGCTGGGCGGGTCACCCATGGGTTGACCCAGTACCCGCCCCAGCTCCATTGTCCAGCCCATTCCCATTGTTTCTACTTTTTTGCTATTTTCACCCCCCATTTTGCTACTGCACCCCCCTGCCTTGTGTAGTAATTCTTGTGTTTTTTTTAAATTTCATGCACTATCTTTTTATTTAATTCATTTAAGCGTTATATTACATTTTCATGCATTTTTATTAGTGTCATAATCTTCATATCATGCATTTTTTATTTGTTTTATTTAAATTTTCATCTCTTATATTTTAGTTGATTTTAGGCTTTGAAGTAACATTTCATATTTTTTTCTATTTTTTGTCTAATGTTTTAATTACCATGCAATCACTATCTTTTGGTCTATTTAATAGTTTAAGTCATATCTCATGCATTGTGTCTAGTTAGCATTTTAAATATCATGCATTGTATAGTTTACCTATCGATTTAATCTTAAACTCATCCATTTTTTTAACTAATATTTTCTTTTTTTTGAAAACTTGCATTTTATATTTTTTTAATATGTTTCATGTCATGCATTTTATTTGGTATTTAATTCTAGTATGTGATGTTCTTTTTATGCTTAATGTTTCGGTATGTGTCATTTTTGCTTTCTCTCTAATATAATCTCATGCATCTTTTAATTTTTTCTTTTGTTGTTATGTATTTATTGATCGTATTTAGTATGTAATTAGGGAATTGATGTAATTTATTTTTCGCGCATTTTTTTTCTTTTGAGACCATAGAATGTATTTAGGGTATGTAATATGTAACCGGCACACGCACTGACACGCGCACCGACACACCACTTTATTTATCGCTTTACGCTCTTTTATTTTTTATTCCGCCGTTACGCGATTTCATCGTTTAGTTTAGAAAAAAATATTTTCTTCAAAAAAATCAATCAAGTCAAATTCAATTTTATTTTAAGTAAACTTTGGTATGTAATCCAAGTGATTTTCTTTTTATTTTCCTTAATCAAATGTTAATTAATTTAATATCCACATTAGACATGGATTTCGTATAATTAAAATTGACCAACTTCATCGTATTTTCTTCTCATGCCTTGAGGCCTCTCATCTCTTCTTAAAACTTTTCTTTCAAAAATGTTAAAATCAATTCAAATCATCAAATAAGTTCTTTAGCCGAACTACTTGATTTTGATCCCGATTTATTTGGGTAAGTAGGCAAAGGGTTTCGACCCTTCCAAATCGATAAAATTAACCAAACATGCTTCCTCTTTCTTCTTTCTTTCACTTTAACTTTTAAACTCTTTTTGATAAGTAAAATCAATTTAGCGCAAGATTAGAGAATAGGTAGAAGGTTCCTATGGGATACCATAGTCGGTTCGGGTGCCTAACACCTTCCCCAATCGAAACCAACCTCCGAATCCAAGGTCTATAAGGGTTTTTACTCACTTTTTCCCTTCCCGCGAATAAAAGTTGAGAGTTCAATGATTCAAGGTCCGAATCTAATCAATGATTTTGATACCCGAAAATCACGAGCACACTCATCTAAATTGGCACCGGAGGGAATCGAACTCAATTTTATTAATTTTAATGCCAAATATAATTAATTTAAATTTTACGATTTTAAATATTCTTGACAGTATAAATATTCTAATATAATATATTCTTTAATTCATATTGTCTTAGCATAAAGATTCAAAGTTTACCAATTGATCTAATAATATTTTGTTTTCAAAATGAGTGTAATGATTTGTATATTATATATGTCATTTATATTAATGAATCATAAATTGGCATATTTCTCTTTAATATACATTTTGTTTTCTACCGTACTCTCTAATCTAGACCCATAATTTATTACTCTAAATTTTATGATTGATGCATAGTTGCATTTTTATACTAATTTTACGCCTCATTGTTGTTTATCCGTTAAATATTATCAAAACAACATATTAAGAGCAATTTTAAATCATCCTTACAATTGAACACTTATATAAATCATAATGATTTGTAATTAGAGTCTCATATATGTTTAGTTATAATGACTTATTCTCTATTAAAAAAAAATATATTTATTCTCTGTTCATGATTATTTTGAGATGATGATATTAATAAATAAAAGATATTCTCGTCAAGTCATCAAAATTTATTGACTCTAAGTACAAAGATGAATGTCACATTCTATGAGGTCATTCGTAAGTTAATTTTCTACCTCTCATAACTTATTATTGCATATATGAAGAAATTTAGTCATTCTTCTCTTTTGTTGTGCAATTATGATATTTTATATAAAAGTGAATTTTTTTTTTTCATAACATTTTTGACATAACTCTTATTATATACTATATATTATTCATAGAGTTTACAGATAAAATTCAAAACTATTTGACACACTTTTATTTTAAATAATAACTCTTGTCATTATACTATTTCATATAATTAAATTTTAAAGTCATATTTATGATGTGCTCATTATACTATTTTATTTTAAGCATGTCTTTCTATTATTTGAATATAACCGATGTTAAGTAAATTAAGTATAATTGTTTGTGCATGATATTTTATTATATTCTTTTAAGCATAAACATTATTGATTTGTATAGTTGTAATCTCACCTATCGTGGATACAGTTATGCAAATTTAGCATTATATTGGTGACAATCATACACTATAATTTTGCTACAACTCAATGTACCTTAATTGTTTATACTTATGTCAAATATAATTAGAGTATCCTATCAATATTTAAATTTTTGAGACATAAGAATTGTACATTGTGATGATATAGTTCTTACTTATTATCCTTAAGATCATCGAATGATATTACATTAAGTAAGTTACTTTTTTAAGAGACATGTAGCAAGCTATATAAATTTTGCAATCCAATATTATTCTAATTTTGAATTATATTTCTACTTAAATGTCATTTCTTGTATATATATACCTATATTGGATTGCTACTATCCATTTGTTATGTGAGTGGCGGACATACCCTACCGGTGTGACGTTACTTAACATGATCATCATGTGATAGAGAAATAGTTGAATATTTATTTAAAATATATTTTCAAACTTTTAAATTCAACTATCATCATCCATTCTCTATCAAGTGGGAGAATCCTTGCTATGCGTACGTGATGGACACATTCTATCAGTATGACATTACTTAACATAATCATCCTTTTAAGGAAAAGAAAATTACTTTATTAGTTTAACTATCATTCTCCATTGGAGAAAATATCATACTTTAACAAGTGAGAAAAATTTCACATGTCA
Source organism: Medicago arabica (assembly GCA_946800305.1). Taxonomy (NCBI): domain Eukaryota; kingdom Viridiplantae; phylum Streptophyta; class Magnoliopsida; order Fabales; family Fabaceae; genus Medicago; species Medicago arabica. The sequence continues at coordinate 53,113,907 of OX326969.1, forward strand.
ATTAACTATATCTCAAAAACAAATATATGTTTGTTTGATAACTCTAGATATAAAATTATTGTAGAGACTTATATTGAGGATATTAATTAAAAAAAAATCTCATATATTATTACGCACTTCCATATCCTTTTATATTATTGTAAACATATTTTGTAATAGCAATATGTCGAAATCTCAAAGTTCTTAACAACCCTTGAGAAAAATTTATTTATACCATTATTCTAAATAATTATAAATGGTATATTTGAGATATTTAATTTTACCATTTTAACTATATTTAGACATATTTTACAATTTTGCTATTCTTTAATACTTATGTACGTTTATGACTATTTTCTCTTGTATCCTTAACAATAATAATAAAGTATAAGTCTCGTGTATTTCCGCTGCGTGTAACCTAATCTTTTCTTAAATGTGTGTAATTATAATTGTAGCATTTGAGTTTTGACTACGTTTCTAAAATTGTATATAGAATCTCACATCCTATGATTTAATATTAGAGACTTAACTATATACTCTCACATCCCCAATTTTATAAGACTGAAGACTTGATCTCACTCGTATGATGATAAACATTCTATATAATCATCATACTCTATCATATAATGGTTACTACATTTATTAAATTCTTTATGAGAATTTAATTGTGAAAAAGAGATATTGTGTTATAAAATTCTTAAATGAAACTTTACATTCTCCTTAATTCTAAATGTATGATATCTGGTTAACTACGAAACTCAATTCTTGATAATATTTGTCATTAATAAATTATATGTTCATGAGCTTTTATACTATCATTGAGTTACCACTTGTGTTAATAATTTTTTTATGCTCATGTGCAAAATATGTGGTTGAGTTCATGAAACTCTGTTAGTTAAAATTATAATATTTCCTTATTGAATATTTCTATATCGGTGATCACTAATGACAATCTCACTCAGTCTTGTTTATATATATGTGAGATCGGTGGGAGTGTGTACACAACATTATTACGAGCTCAAATGAGAAATCTCACTCTTGTTTATATATATGTGAGATCAAGAGAAACGTGTACACAATATTATATACATACAATTTAAAATTCTCGTCATTGCCATGTACTCTTGTGCACACTATAGAATATGGCACAACTTAAGAGACTTTAAACTTAGTCTCATTCTTTTTTTTTTTGTAGATACTTTGGTCTCATTATATTATATTGAGATATATATTAACATTCTTTTAATCTCAATAAGCATCATAATTGGATGCTTAAATCAATTTTGTTGGAATATGCACAATAACTTCTTAGCATGCAAATATATATTGTGATTCTCTTTTACTAACATTCCACATTTTATAAGATCATGAATAATAAGTACAATGTAAAATATCAATACTCCTATCGAGTATGATATTTTATTCTTGAAGTACTTATAAACTGAGATAATTTTCATTGTTGACATTCTAGTGACCACATTAATCCATATTTTTTTTAAACTTAGTGTCTATGTTATCTAATTTGAAGATTCTTGAATTTCCTACTATTTATTTATAGATTTTCATAGTCACATTTTCGCTAAAACTTGGATTAATTGAATGTCGTAGAACATTTATCGATTTTGACTAAATGTAATTACACTCTCTTAATAGGATATCCCTATGACTTTTATAAAATTGAAAACTCATTGGCATAACCACTAACCAAAGACTTGTATATATGAGTAAAGTATCTCATAATGAATTGATTAAGTCTATGATATTTTGGGTTAGTGAGAGTTTATTATAACATTTTATATGCATGGACCTTTATTGGATTGCAAATTCTCAATTTATAATGTTAATCTATATTCTTTATTCTATGTGAAATGCAAGGTTTAACATGTATGATTTTGTTTGCCCTTCAATTTCTACATTGTTGAATTTTGTGTTTCTTATACTACATTGATGACAAGTAATATTATAAATATTTGATACACTTCTACTGCCATTCTTACATTATTTTTTTTTATATTTTAATTAAAGTAATCCAAGTGGGAGATTGTTAAATATTTTGGATTTACTTTAATTAATTATGAAAATATATAGTATTAAATATTTAATGTTATTGTGCTTGGTATTTATATTGGGCTTATTGTGAACGGACCGTGATGGGTTGAACCGTTCTTATTAGTCAGTTCATTTGAGAGGTCTCTGCCTTCACTGATGAGTATATAATCTAAATATCTCATCAGGTTATACATACTGGAAAAACTAAACAACACATCAGTAAGGAGGCAGAAGCATCTCTCAACCCTAACCTCTTTTCTACATGGTTTCTCCAACAGATGTTAATGACTAATCATCAACCAATTATAGGCACACAATTTCTTATTCCTTCTTTCCTACTAATTACATGTTATAACCTGTGTCTATTGATCTGGCTGTTTATTAAATTCTTCATTGACAACTACCCAGACCACCACTAACCGCCGCCAAGGTTGGTTTTTTTTAGAGATTGACCTTTTAAAACTCTTTTAAACTCATTCTCTATAGAAAAATAAATTTTTCTAATATCGCTTAAAACCTACGATAATCAATGAGTTTTACGTACCTACCTCTTGAAGCGTCGAAAAGAATGCAGAGTGTTAATGTTCGATCCACACGAACGGTTGCCTCAAAATACGTCAGCGTTGGATGACAGCTATACACCAAATAATTTTAGGGTTATGTTGTGTTGCGGAGGCACAATATATTACATATCTATATTATTTTATACTATATATGAAGAGAATACATATTCTTGGGCTGCTTTTTTTTTTTTTTCATTTCCAATTTTATCCTTAAACAAATTTGTTATTTTGTTGGTTTGAGACAAGGTTTCATATTATATCTATTCATTAATGACAATGTCACATTATCAAAATTGACTCAAAAATAAGTCTGGAGACCAACACTCAATTAAAACATGGGGATCAAAAAGCAGAGTTTTAAAATATGGAGACCAAAACTTTGATTTTTTATAGGAGAACTAAAAATGAATTTAAGCAACAATAAAAATATTGAGTGAAATTAGTCTTTACAATAACGTGAGTAAACTTCATGTCCAAACAGTTTCAAGGAGATGACCATAAATTATTCTAGAAAAACGTTATGGACTCCAAGCTTGGAAGACAATCCTCTCACATAATTATTATGATCATCCCTAAAATGACAATAGCTGGCTTATGGATCTCCAACAAAAAAATTAAACATTTTTATTTGGTTATGTCTAACATTTATTTGGTGCCCGTATTTACTTATGTTCATATTCAATCTTTAATATGGAAAGAAGACAAGACTGGTGTTTATATTTTCAAATTGGGGTATAACCTTGCCATGAAGATACTTACGAGTGTTGAGTGCATACAAATTTTATGTACCTTGGAGTAGTGGGTGCGCATTTGAGCTCTCACCTAAGGTCCAAAATGTGAATTGGATGATATGTAGAGGTTATTTGCCAACGTGTGAGCGGTAAAATGATACTCATATCCCATCTCCAAAAAGTTGTTTGTTGTCCATGGATCAGTCGAGGACGATACCTGTGTCTCTTTTCATTGTAATATCAATATGCATTGTTAGGAGGCTGAGGTTGATTGTCCAAAATTATGTGCAATGTTTACTACAATGGAGTCTATGTTGATTGACATATCCTCTAGATATGATCTCACTATCATACGCCACATAATGATGGTGGTCTAAGGCATTTCACGTAACATATTAAAATTACTGGGTGTTAGTCAATAAAGTGAGGAATGTTGTTTGAACAGTATTTTGTTGGGACTAGGGATGACAATGGGTACCCAATAGGTAGGGTACTACGATGTCCTTCCCCGTACTCACGTTTGTAAAAAAATACATGTACACCTGTTCCTATACCCTTGTGGACAACAACTTTAGTGTCTTCCCCATATCTTATGGGTACCTAAATGCTCATATCCACATCCATTACCTGCATTTTAACTATTAAAAGACGATAAGAACATAATTGAAATAAAAAAATCAAAGTATTTAACCAAATAAAAAACATCCAAAATATTCTTGAAAAATTGTACACCAAAAGGAAGGACCGGTTGCTGTATTAAGTAATTTTTATGTTTAAGTTTAGGCTTAGATGGTAAATAAATAAACTAATTATACACTAAAACTAAATAAATTATTTATCATATTATATAAATATTTATACGTGGATTGCGGGGCTGAGCACTAAATTACCCATACCCATTTCAATTTACGAGTAATTACCTTGACCCAATCCCAAACCTATCAAAACAGGGTTTTACCCTACCCATTGTAGGTACCCATCATGTCTAGGTCCAATTGTCATCCCTAGTTGGGACAACATGTTAGACAACCAAAATATACAAAGAAATTTAGGCAATGCCAGAAAAACCAAAGCAATAGAAAGAGAAAATAAAAATACAATGTGAGTATGAGAGAGAAAGTTGTCACAAAAATTGTAAAAAAATAGTTGTTTAAATAGCATTTCTCATAAAAGATTAATGTTATACAAATTTTCAACAAGGTTTAGAATTTAGATGATGTACGAACAATGCAAATACTGATGCAATATCAGTGTCCAGTGGCAGAGACTGAGTTATGGGGTCATCAAATGTAATGTTTATGCTTTTTTTCACATTAGTATGAATGTGATGAGATTTAGTTGTTAAACCCATGATGCGTACAATAAAATGGTTTTGTCTTATCACCTACTAGCGATCCATTGAAATGTTATTTTATCACCTACTAGCGATCCATTGAAGTGTTATCTTGATTAATTGAAGATATAATTTTCAAATGATCAAGTACGACTTTTGGTATAGTAAATGAGAAACTAAGTTTGATCCATTGTTAACTTGAAAAGAAATGTGATTGACTCTGCACAAAAGTTAGATAAACGACAGGCCTGAAACTTTAAATTAAGTTAAAGAACCCTTATACGATTTTGTCTAAGCCATCGTGAATTTTTTTAGTAATTAAATATCGAAAATACGACCAGTATTAAAAAAAACTGGGGTCCAATTCCATGCTAAAATCGTGGAAAATCTCAAAGCTAACTATGTTGAATATTTTTACGGTGTAAATCTAACTTTAACAAAAGAAATTCTCTTCAAACTCTTATAAATTGAACTAAATTAAAGTAATTATTTTACAGTAAAAAAACATATACAACTGAAAAATGAATTAAAAATATAAACAATACATAACGTGTATGAGATTCGAACCCCGACCCATGCATATATTATACATTATCTCTTATCAAGTGAGTTAAGTTTACATGACATTTTTTCAATAGGTTAAAAACAAAGATAAATTTCATGAAAAAGTTAAAGTAAAAATGCCAAAATCGGGATTTTTTTTAAGGGTTGAGAGTTTTTAGGTCATGCTAAAGGTGTTATATTAGAGATAAAAAAAAATAATCGATAAATTTTATGTAGAAAAAAGATTCAATTTTAAGGTTTTAAAATGTTGAATATACAATTTTCACTTTTTAGATTCATTGAATAAATGATGTATGCGATATCAACTATAAACCACATAAATCATTTATTCAATTAACCCAACAAGTGAAAATTTGCTTATAATTGAGACCGGAGGAAATACACTTCAATTAATTAATGCCCCTATAACACTAGTTAAAAAAGTAAAAAATGAAAATTGTTTATGGAAAACAACAATATTTATACATTAGTTTCTTTAACTAGTATCATTTGGACACATTTTTACACAAGACATTTGAAAGATGAAAATAGATTTCTTTCAACTTAACTAGATATTGTGCGTTGATGATATTGATTCACACCAAACTAGCAACCATCATTTATGTGAAGGTATGTTTTACATTCAATTACAAAACAAATAATCATCATACAAACAAGATAGAAGCACGATGAATAAGAAAACTATCATTCAATAAATTTAATTTAATTTTCTAACAATTAACAACTGTTTTATTCCCATAATTATTATGCTTTTAAGATTATAAAATTTATACAAGCTATTTTTTTCCATATGGTAAAAGGCTTGTCCATTTCATCTCCAATTCCAAGCCTCCACAAAGCTGACACAACTCCAAATCCAATCAATTCATTTTCATACACACGCGTTCAAATCACGACCCAATTCAAGCGCGTGAACAAACCCACCACCATCCCGGTGATATCCACACCCACCTTCCCAAACGCGATTATCCAAAAAAGCCAATCGGAAAATTAATCATAATCTGCGATGAGCGACCAACTACGGTTACACAACGTGCGTTCCACTGCACAACTTCTCAAACAAGCAACCTCATCATTCACCTCAAATCTCTTCACATTCCTCTTCCTCTCTCTCTTAATCTTCTCTTTTCGCACCGTCGTTGAAAACGGTACCTCACGTTTCATTTCCTTCGTCGACGGCGATCCCGCCGTTAAATCCCTTCTTTCCCGTCTTGACCTTGCCGGTAACGCCGTTAACGCTGCTAATTATCAACACCGTCAACGTTCTTCTCAGTTTCATCCTTCTCCAGCTGCTCTTCGTCGTCGTCGTCCTTTTCTTCATCTCACTCGTGTCGGAACCCTGGATGATGATTTTTTCTCCGGTGATGATGATGATGGACGGACTCTTTTTGGATCGAATTCAAAAGCTCCGTTTAATGGTAGCGTTGTTGATTTTGGCCCATTTTCTTTGGATTCGGGTTTCTCCGATCTTGTTGCTGATAATGGAATTAGGGTTTTTCAAATTGTTCGTTCTGGTATCACGTTGAAGACGGAAGATTCTGAAATTGAGCTAGAAAAAAATGATAAAAATAAAGAGAAAGAGAAAGAAGATGAAGAAGAGGAAGAGGGAAAGAAGAAGGAGAAGAGTGATTTGGGGAATGGGAAAGAAGAGAAAGTAAAAAGTGTTGATTTTCAATTATTTGTGAATGGAATTGAGATAAGTCGCCGCGATACGACGTTGTTCTTTGTTCTATTGGGTTCATTATCTGTGGCTTATGGATGGGTAATTATGGTTTTTCTTGTTACATATTCGTGTGTATTAGGTGTTGTTGTTGTTTCAGTTGTTAATGATCTTGTAGGAAGGTTTAGTTCAACTACTGGTGTTGTTTGGGATGGTTTTCAATTAGGTTTGAAGAGGATTTCTGCGGTTGTTTTGATAAGGTGGGCTGTTAGGGATGCAGTGACACAGCTTGTTGGAATATGGTATTTTGCTGAAATTGAGGATCAGTTTTCGTTCTTTAAGCTATTTGTTAGGTTGAAATTGATGCCTTTTTCGGTCATGTCGCCTTGGGTTACTGGTTTTGAGAAGGAGATTTCTGGGTTTTTGGTTACGTGGTTTCTTATGGATACATTTGTGACATTTATATTCTCTGTGGATTTCTGGGTTGCTTTGGAGGATTTTAGGAGAGGTAGTAAGGAGATTGTGAAGGAAGGGTGTTATTTGTTGTCTTCCATGTTTTATCAGGCTTTTCTGATTAAATGCTTGGAAGCTGTGCTTTGTGGATCGTTAATGAGGTGGTTTTTGGCTCGAATTTGCGGGAGAGTTTTTGCCAAAATGTTTCAGTCTACCATGGAGGTTTACTTCATGGTTGCTTGGCTTGTGTTTTATTTTGTGGCTAAGAGTAGGGATGCCAATCAACAGGGTAGGAGGTTTGGGCAGAGGGAAATTGAGGGCTTAATCGATGGGCACAGATGATAATTTGCTGTGGTTGGATTGACGGTTTTATTGTGCAGGTTTTTGATTGGGAATGCACAATCAGCTGCAATGTTTTACAGGTTTATGTCACCTACTTTTGCAGTCAGTGTTGGCCAACGCCCCCATTCTGTAGTTTTGTCATGCCGTTAGATGTGTTGAATGTAGTTCGCCTCAAGGCAAAAATAGTTCCTGTGTATATTCTAAATGAGGATGCTTCATTTGTAAATTATTCGTTGCATCATTTAAATAGCGCACACAATGTGTTGGTGAATGGTGATGGTAGTCTGTAGTCCCAAATTACAAGGTTTGAGAAATGAAGAAGAATGTTGATGATTTTTCTCCATGCAACATGGAGTTATATGTTGTGATGGTAAAAGTAACCCTATAGCATTTTTGTTTGTCGGTGCTGTATTATATTTTGTATGTACAACTAGTGGCATAAATGGATATCATCTACAAGATCAAGGAAATGCTCTTGAATCTGCAAGAACTTGCAAAATTGTTGTGAGTTATGCATTTTTGTTTCTCTTTTTAGAAAGTGTTTGTTCAGGCTAAATTAACATATGTCTGTTTTGCATGATTACCGACATCTTTTGCCGAAAGGCCTTTGTTTGCTGTATGTATAGAACCATCTTGCAGGGATTTTCATAAAATAAGTTTTGCATCATGTAGTTACTTTGACAGAATTTGACTGATGGTAAACGTTCAAGTTGATAACAAAATTAGGGATGTATATTCTAAGCAGAGCATTCCAAGTGTTGAAATTCATTGTTGAAAAGATTTGTGTTTAGTTTATTGTTGTTAAATGGTGGCCAAGGTGGAATAGCGTGGTGAATTTTTGACAAGCCCCACATGCAATTGGTGGAGGGATGCCTGCAATGGCGGTGCCCATAGGCCACAATGTCATGTTTATATGGCGTACTTTCAGCCTTCCACCATCCGCCATCGACAACACTGGTTTATTTCTATTCTATAAGACCAATGTTTAGCAATCAGAGTCAAAACTTGGATGCTTTTTGTTTGGTGGCCGACATGCTTATATTTGGTTATAACATCAATGGGTTTTTTTATTTTCAACATTTTTCCTTTAACTCATAGCTTTGGGGATTGTCGGTTTTTATGTATAGATGTTTGCGTACATGAAACGGGTTCGGGATTGTCGGTTTTTATGTATAGATGTTTGCTTACATGAAAAGGGTTCAACTGAAGAAAGATCACGGATATAAACAGTGTGCAGAATGCAGATGAATCTTGATTTCAGTTTAATGAATATAGTCTTCCTACTGGTTGTATGTGAAATGATTCTTCTGGAAGAGATAAATGGAGTATACTATTATTAAACAGTTATTGGCCTTGAAATAAATGAAATGGAATGGAATGTATAATATTAGTTTAGATGATTTAAAAGCAAAAACTGTCTTTTGAGGGGGTGGTTTCCCCAAGGCAGCATGCAGAGGGATATGGGATATCCTGTAAAACTAAAATTCTTTGAAGGGTTCCCATTCTTCTCTTAATGCTCATAAAATGCCACTGATACCGATTTGGATTATATTTGATACGATTCTACACTAAAAATAAATGCAAACTGCATTCATTTGTAAACCAGGTAGCTTCAGGAATGACCGACAAAAAAACATTGCGAGGAAGAGCAATTGACCATATATTAATCCAAAATGGATATTAGGTGGCAAAAGAAACATACATATTAGTCAAACAATTCTGGTTTCCTTCGAAATATCACTACTGAATTGTATGAGGTTGACTGTTAACAACCTGAATAAAGATCAATGCCAAATGTATTCATTTATTTATTAGCAGTATGACAAGCCTGTACTTGCAGAAATGGAGGAAGATATTTATGCTCTGTGGTAGTTTCCCAAAAGCACTTATCCAGCTTGACCAATATTGTTCCTTTTTTACTTAAATATGGGGCTACAAGAGAAACATATACGCCTATTAGTCTTATCTACTAAAGTTGCATCTGTATTTGGATTTTGTTTAATTGCACGAGTTCAACAAAACCACTTATTTCCTATCACTGAGAACCCTTTCTATGCAGTAGATTACGTATTTCCATCTCTAAACTTTGAGGTGTGTGAATCCAATAAACTTCCCATCCCAACCCTCTCCCCTGCATTTTCCATTAAATACGCACAACAAACTTTTGACATCTAATGCACAGTCTAGTTCATAGTAGAATGAATTATAACCATCTAGGAAATATATATTTTTAAGATCAATTTTATTTGCCTTCCACGCTTTCACTTGATATGAGTAAACACTTTTTTCAATCCTGGAAAGTGTAATGTGTTGTCAAATTAGTCCTTGAAAGCCACACAATTTCAAAAAAAGAAAACTTCCTAATTATATCTTTGTTAACTCTTTTAATCTTTGCCATACTGATTTGGCACATTAAGTGTCATGAATTCACCCAGCTGTACCTCCATGTTGGTGCCATATCACTAACATCATCTCTTGGTCTTTTCTCCATTTGCCCCCCTCCTTCCACTATCCTCCACCGTTTATATGCTCCACAAATTCTGCATAATCGGTAGCACATCATTAATTCATGGATGCTGCTCTCCCCCTGCACAAAATACTCCTACCCTGCAGCCATGCCTATTTTACCCATGCGCTAGTTAACTAACGCAAGTGTAAAACTTTGCGTTAGTTAACTAGCGCTGCCTATTTTTTTCAATTTTACCAATGCGAACTTGAAATGAAATTTTGACTTTAAATGATTTCACATTAATGGTCGGTTTGACATCGTCGGAACCTTTGCCGGAAGCATCGACGGAAGCTTCATTTTTGGCCGGTTTTTTTCAACGTCATCACCCGCGACATTGTCAACCATCTCCCTATATATCTATTGAATAAAATAATTTACAAAGTGAGAATAAATAAATTACTTTGTAACAAGCTAACCAAGAACAAAAGTGGCGCAAAAAATTCAAAAATATGAACTGTACAGTGGCGTGACTTAAGTCACGCAGCACATTAACACCTGCGTGACTTAAGTCACGCAGCACCTAACGCCCTGCACAAGTTAACTTGCGCACCCTGCCCTATTGCCTACGAAACCAGACAAACCAAACACAAAAACCAGCAAAATGAGATGAGTTTTGATGATACAATACCTGATATTTGGTGCTTGATGAGCGTAGAAACTTGCTTCCTGACGATTTGCAATGATTTGGGATGAGGATTTCGACCCCAAAAATCTCACGTTTTGGGTTTTTGAAGGTGGAGGGAAAGAAAATGGTGCTTGAAGTATGGACTGATGAGTTTTGAACAAAAACAGTAACCCCGCGCAACTTAACTCGCGCTGCGCGAGTTAAGTTGCGCAACATTACTTAACATGCGCTGCACATCTTAACATGCGCAGGAATAAAATTGGAAAGCAGGCAGAGTGCGAATGTTTTGTACAGGGAATAACAGCATTTTTAATTCATTGAGTGAGAAAGTTTCTTAATATCTGTTGAATGAGTAAACTTTATCAGACACCATAAATGGGCTGACACACCTCCAAATGGATGATAGCTTTAACATATCCTGGAAGGTTGCTTATAAAAAAAGAATGTGCTGGAAGGTAGCGAACCGATTGAATAGATGAATATGCCATTTCTAATTTTCTAGCATGCACCGACCCAGATCATTTATAGACCAAAATTCTTGGTTGAAAAAAAGTACAACTATATAAATAAGATCTTAATATTCATGGGGCTACTTGGAGAAAGGGATTATTCAAAGTTCAAACAATATGTTCAATAATTAAAGAAAAAGCTTTCTTAAGACTCGATCAAATGGTATAAAATATAGTTTAGGTGTCCAGCAAGTTTGTTTGAAGGGAGAAATAATTGCTGAATGAGTTTTTACATTTGCTATGTTCTACTTGTGTTAGAAAGAGGAGAGATACATTAATTTGGTATATGTTAATAAAATCAACCTATATTGGTTTCTGAGTTTTGCACTTGGTAAATGTTATCATTGTACCAACATCTTCTGCTGCTGGAAACATGTTTGATGCATTTGTTTTCTGTTCTTCACAAGAGTAAATGCCCTTTTATAAGCCAACTAGTTTGCTAGGCCCTGGACTCCATTATGTTTCACTACACATATTTTTGGTATTGCTAATCAAGATTTCAAATGGTCTTTAATTATTCTCCTTTAAGCCAACTAGTTTGATTAAAATCAAACCATTTTCATAGAAGTGATAATTGCTCATTTGATGACTTTGGCGACAAAAGTAAAAAAAGCAATTTAAAAAATCTAGTTGACTTTTTTGAAAAAATTTAGTTGACTTGAACACATCAAATAGTACAGAAGTACGAAAACACAATCAACCAAAATAATAAATAAGGCACATTATGTTTGCTTCCATGTTTGGAGAGTCAAAATTGATTCTATATAATTAATTTTTGGTTAAAATACTTTTTTTTGGTCCCTTTACATTATTTTTGGTATCGGTTTGGTTTCATAAGTAATAAAAACTCCGTTTAGGTCCTTTAATTTTATCTCCGTTACATTTTTTGGTCCCTTATGTTAAATGGTTAAGCTCAAATGTATTAGTTGGACCAACATAACATATAGTTTACCATAGACCTTATTAGTTTTTTTAATTCTAACCATTGGATAGTTTTGTCAAAAGAAAACCATTAGATTATGTGGGTCTACTGTATTTAATAGTGTATCATTCACAACTAATTTTTCTCTCTCTATTTCTTCATCGTTTTCCTCCTCACATTCTTAAACCTTAATAGGAAAAAAAAACCTTCTTCATCTTCATCATCTCTATTTCTTTATCTCGGGATTTGCTTCCTTTTCATGATTCCATCACCCTTCACCATTCAATAGCCAGTAAACACAATTTTTGAATCAAATCTAAGAACCCTCAATTGGGAAAAATGAGCAGCCCAACACAATCAATAACTACAAATCGTAAGATAGGAAACGTCAACGAACACAACCGCACATATGACCCCTGATTTCGAAGATTGTTGAGAAGAAGATTAAGGAGGTTAATGACGTTGTTCTTCTTACTGGTTGATTTTTATGGTATTTTGATTTTGGATGAATCATGGTTTTATTACCACTTTTAATTTTTGCTTGACTTGGTTGTTGACATTTAGATCTATGCTATATTTTTGGAGATTTAAATAAATTGTTGGAGGAGATTGATAGAATGGGAAAGAACGAACAGAGATGGAGGGGTCAAGATGAGTTTGGAATCTGTATACAAATTTTGGAGTTTCTGTGTTGAAAATGAAAGAGTTTGGGGATGAAGAAGGATTGTGAGTGGGTGGTGAAGATGGACAACAATTGATGGCCATTGGCCAACAAGAAGATGATGACGATGAAGAGGGAGATAAATTTGAGCATGAATCTTTGTAGTTGGATTTTTCAGGTAGCAAGATGATGATGAATTTCTACTAATAAAAATTGTTTGTTTATTTATGGGGATTAATTTCTAAAATCTGCAACTTCAGTTCATGGATTCGTTTAGTTTGGATTGAAGAAGAAAGGTTGAAGGCTAGATTGGTATGATGGAAACAAAAGATGAAGGATTGAAAATTATGGGTTTGAAATTTGTTGCAGGGTTTAAGTTTGCTCCACTATCAAGCAACTTATTGAGTTTGTTTTTGTTGTTTTTCGAGAAATTGAGATGGAGAAGATGAAGAGGATAAAATTAAGTTTCTAGCCACTGACATGATGACATGTGTACATCAGTTAATGTTTTTTCATCAAACCTAACTTTTTTTTTTATTAAACCTAACGGAAAAGACTAAAATGACTACTAAAAATAAAATTAAAGGACCTACACAGAGTTTTTATTACTTAAGGGACCAAAACGATACTAAAAATAAAGTTAAAGGACCAAAATAGCATTTTAGCCTTAATTTTTCATGTTTTGTTTCTTTAAAGTATAATTGATTTTGCCTCTAGAATTAAATCCAATTGAACATAAAAATTCCATAAAAAAAACGCGAAACAAGATATTGTAGCTTATGATTCTAGAATTAATGTTTACTGTAACATTTATTTGTTCAGATTACTTTACATAGATATATCCAAACATAAACCACTTTGCCCTCAACTCAATTTTATAAAATCAATTTGCTTAAAATCAAATTTGCACATTGCAGAACCAAACATATATGTAAGATTTTACACATCAACTCATTAACTATTCAATCAAACACAATTAACCACATTTTTCAAGTGTCTCAATATACATCATATTCGAACCACATTAACCATTTAAATTGTGATTAATTGTGTTGAGGAAATGGTTAATGAGCTAGAGTACTAAGTTATAATCATTACCAATTACAAGAACATAATTAACTATATATTTGAACATGTTAACTATTTTTTTTAAGTAGTTTAGTGGTTAGAAATTCACCTTTATATGATGACTAAGAGCATCTCCAATGGGCGGTCCTTACTTTACACCACTTCCCGTTAAGGACCCTTCATTGAAGGAAGAAAAAACGAGTCCCCGTTAAGGAACGAGCAACTATATAAGGACTATCTCTCTCTCCTGGGTAACTAACGGGCTCCATGTTTAAAAAAGTAATAAAATGTGTACTACTTGCTCTCACTTGCATAAATGAGTAATTAAATGTGTACCACTTGGTCCCACTTGTAAAAAGGAGTAATATGTATATTATTTTTGTTTAATGATGCAAAGATAGTGAAACATATTTAAATACTTTTCATTGTAGTCTTTATTAGTATATTACCATTGAAGTTATTAAGTCCTTAACAAGTACTTTTATTAAAAAATTATAAAAAAGTGACGTGTCACGCGAGGTCTATTTAAGGAATCCTTGTTAGGGAACTACTATTGTGGATGCTCTAAGTAGGATGTCCAGAGTTCAAACTCCGATCTCTATATATATTATGCAATGTCGCTGTCAACTGAACTACTGTATACTTACGGGTGACAACATGTTAACTATTTAAATTGTTGTCAAACTTTGACCTTGTGTCAAAATCTCATTTCTCTACATTAAAATGCCAATAAAAAACAAAACTCTTTCCTTATTTAGAACAAAGAAAACAGAACAGGAGCCTCATGTTCCTGAATTAATTGATTTAAATTGGCACTCTACATACATGACACTTAATTCCCTCAGAAAAAAAAATACATGACACTTAATTAACACCTCAATCAACTATATATATATCAGCATAGCTGTTAGAACTTAAAAGCTATATCATATGAACTAATGACTCAAGCAAAATTAAAGAATGATAAACTTCTCATGTCAGACACAAACAAACACCTTTTCATTATGTGTGGAGCTAGCAAAACTTAGAACACTAAGGAAAAGATGTTCATTACATGGAATACAAAGTTTAGAATCTGCAATGAAATCATATTCTTCTCGAGCTTGTTCCAACAAGGCCTTAAAAAGTGGATGATGGAGTAATCCAATCTTGATGACAAATCTCTTATAGTTCTCACCTACATACACAACCAAGTGACCCTTTGGAACATCATTTGGAATAGAATCCATCTCAAACACACAAGACAACAATCCACACCAATAATCACAAGGTCTTGTCAACAATTCACTCCTCACTCTCATTTTCTTCAACTTGTTAACACACCCTCTTAGAAACTTGCACTTCATAGTTTTTTCTTGGCTTTGCTATGTTTTGTACTTTGAGAGAGAAGAAAGCAAGTAGTACATGGAGTACTTTGAAAAATGTAAAAGGTTTATATAATTGAGGTACGGGTTTGTACCAATTTTGGAACATTCAATGTTGACATGGTACTTTTGCTTTTGGGAATAAAAAATTAATATTGCAGGATATATCAATATCCAGTGTATATTATTATTTTAAGTGTCTATTTACTCTTTTCAGAGCATTGAACCTTGATACAAATTTGTATGAATAATGCATGTCTTTTTCTATGTTTACATAAAGTGAAAGTATTGTTGTTGTTTTTTTGAAGGATGAAAGTATTGTTGTCTTGTTAGCAAGATTAAAAGTTTATAAATTTGATCATTGAAATTTTAGTTTTACAATCATAATTTTAACATTTTATATCAAATTAAGAGTTTAATGACGTACATAAAGTAAATTTACGCATTATTTTCGTGATCTTAGTTTAATTGTGAGAGTATTACATGATATATGCATGAGTTGGAATTTAAGCCACAATCACTTCACTTATTCATCTTAGACATATGAATTCTTAATCACTAAATTACTTAACTAGCTAATACTTTTTTCTCTCTCTTAACTCTTAAACTTTTAAGGGAAGAGAGATCTAATATTTAGAAGAAAAAATTAAAACTAATTTAGTTGACAATGTACATCAATTAAATTAAAATTACCTTTACATGAATTATTTACTTATAGAATATGCATCTTAATTATGTTATTTTATGATAAAAAACATAATAAAATATATAAAATAGAAATATGAAAAAGTTTTACCAAAAACAAATATGAAAAAGTTATTGGATAAAGAAGACAAAAATAGTTCTCTCCTATCCAATTACCATGCCTAATTATGAAAAAGTTTTTATTGGACAGAGACGTCAAAATTATCTGCCGTAAAAGCAAGTATTTCTTCCATATATATCCAAATTAGATTATGACGGTTATTTACTAAAAATAATCACATAACTGTAGTTGATTGAATGTAGGAATTGAAAATTAACATCCTTCCCTGAGATGTAAAGGGTTTTGTCTTTGTGATTATTGAAGGGTGGTGCTTCATCAACGACCTTTCGAAGTTCTTAAAGTTTAGACCCCACTGCTTTGGGAGGAATATATAAAAATAGGGCAAGTTTCGTGGGTGAAGTACATATTAAAGGTCAACCCATTTTTTATTTATATAGATTTTTTTTGTTAAATTTATATTCTAATTTTAAATTTTTTGTTCTTTCCACTCAAAATAAATAAATTATTCTTTAAGATTAATTTTATATTTAATTTGTCGACCAGTTCTTTTCTTTAATATTTACTGTCTCTAAGTATTAGATTTATATTTACAAGTAGCTTAAGAAGCTGTACATGTTCGATTGATATGTTTACCTTCTTTGATCAATATATCACTCTTTTAAGATTTTTTTTAAAAGTGTTTCTTTCCTTGTTACAGAAGATAAAAATATAAAAGTAAGTTCAATGGATTTTAATGGTGAACAAGCACCAGTAAAAAAAAAATGGTGAACAAGCAATTAATACTTTGAAGACACTCTTAAGCTGTTTATATACCATGTTTGTCTATAAATATAAGTCTTATTTAAAAATTAAAAGAATTGTTCCTAAATATATATTAATCTTCTAAATATATATCAATCTTCTTCCCTTAAAAAATACATCAATCTTCTAAATCATTGCTCCTTCAAAATACACACACATATATTTTGAAGGAGTATTAATTATTTTTTTGAAGGAAGGAGTATTAATTATATATATATTTTAAAATATCTCTAAATAATTTCCTATTATTTTTATATGATTTTTGATAAATATAACTTAGATATAATGGTTTTAAAAAACTAACCATGATTTTGGAAAATCTATCTATTCTACTGACAAATACGACCTATATTTTTATAAATTAAATGTTACACGTGTAATCATGTCAATGATTCTTTTTTTTTTTACAAAATGTCAATAATTCTTCTTTGTAGTTTAATTGACAATAAATACATTTTATTCAAATGAGGAAAACCTACTGATAAAGACTAAAAAGCATTACGTACGTTTTTAGAAAATGCACTTTACGCATAATGAGAGCTACATTCATTCAAAATTAAATTCAATTAAAAAATTCCAAGTCAATTATTTCCCTAATTGCTATTAAGCTATCTATATTATACACAAATATTACATATTATTATATAAAAAAAAATCAAATCTTACACTGCAATGATATTATATAAATAAAATTAAATCTTACGTAGACTCCAGTAATATGATGCAAAATGATCATTCTTTGTGGTTCATTTGACGATAATTCTACATCTACACTGCAATAGTGCTAATTAAGTGCTGAATCTAAACTTCTTAAAAAAAAAGTGCTTAATCTAATCGTCCCGAGACAATTGTCCAATTGGTTTATTGTGAGAAAGTAGATAGAGTGAAAATACATGTGAATGCATCTAGAAGTTTATAAATCATGTTTTTATAAATGATGAGTTACGAACTAATTTAAGCAGTCACTAACTCACTTTCTATAGGTAGAATGTTGGTTTTTTGGTCAATTTCAGAGATACTTGAATTTCTAGGAACATATTAATGTGAATATTATAAAATATTATTATTATCATTATTATTTATTTAGATATTGGTTTCGGTTCACTACTTAATGTGTTTGTATGTGTGCATGCACTCAAACGAAGCCTAACATTTTGTATGGCAATATGGCATCCTATGCAATCCGTACACAAAATATTACTATATATTCTAGTTGCTAGCTGTATATATCCTGTAAATGTTTTTTTATGAGTTTCAAGCTTACAGTCTCTGGTTTGCTCTCATGCATGCATTCAGGAAATGGGCTATACCTACGTTCTTTGCATAAGGGATGAAAGGAAAAAAAAAAATATACTCCATCTATGGTTGCACCGTTGCAGAAAGGAGAATGGAAGTCACAGTTCTTTTCCCTGAAACTTTGACCTTTTGTCAATGTGAAACCATTTTTTGACTGCAGCAAATCTAGGTAGGATGAGACTAGAATCAAGATACTCATACGTACTTGCGGAGCCCCATGATATTTCTTTCCTTCCGAGTAGTCCAAGAATTCACACGTGTGCTCCCCCCCCCCCCCCCCCCACACACACACATATATATAATTATAATTCAATGAATCTACCAATTAAGTTATGTTCTTGTGACGTAAGACCCTTTGATTTATATAATATAAGTGTTTCATTGTGCACAATTTCATAGATTAATCATCAGTATTATAGAATTAAAATAAACCATAAGCTCTAAGAGTTTTATGTTTGACTCAAATTTATTTATTTTATAAAGGCTTAAATACATTTTTTTATCTCCATATTTTAACTTAATCGAAATTTTAATCCCCCTATTTTACATTTCCTGTTTTTTTAATCTCCCACCAATTTTAGTGATTTGTCATTGTCATTAATGAAGTGGCGAAGTGTGTTTGCCAATTAAGTTTCTACGCGATTAACGAAAATAATTAATTACATACAAAATGTAAAAACTAAAGGATTAATAATTAAAAAACAGAAATTGAATTAAATTATAATAAGAAAATGAATCAGGTTTGATAACACGAACCCTAATTTCTAAAATCCTGAATCTCTTCAATCACCATCTACTTTTGCTTTCTCATTTTCATTTGTGTCGAACGAGAATGAAAGTTTCTTCACTTATTCGGTGTATAACCCTTTCATTAATATATCGTGGTTTGTGATGGATATCTCACGACAAATTAAGCAACTTACATGGTTGGAAGGTATCAATGAGTGAAACTTGTTTTGGGTGCAGCTAAGACAACAATGTGAGGTTTATGCTTTATGCGGTTCGTTTGGGAGCTGCAGTGAGAACTCGAAGCCATATTGTAATTGTTTGAGTGGTTATGATCCAAAGGCACAATCTGATTGAGATTTGGAGGATCACTCAGGTAGGTGGGTGTATGAGAAAAACAAGGTTACAATGTGAGAGTTATGATCACTCTAATGGGGTAAAAGACAAGTTCAACGTAATCCCCAACACGAGAAACGAAAAGTAGATGGAGATTGAAGAAATTAGGGTTCATGTTATCAAACCTTTTGTTATTATAATTTAATTCAATTTTTTTTAAATTTTTTTTGTTGAAGAAACTAAATTAGCCCACCTAAATTGACACCGAAGAGAATCGAACCTGGGACCTCAAGGAGGAACACACTCCCAGATCCCAAGCCAACACACACTGCCATTTTTTTTGGAGCAAAAACACACTGCCATTAATTATTAATCAATTAATTTTTACATTTTGTATGTAATTAATTATTTCTGTTAACGACATGAAAATTTAATTAGCCAACACACACTGCCATGTCAACGCTACGTCGTTAATGACAATGACAAATCACTAAAATTGGTTGGGATTAAGAAAACCCAAAAAAATGTCAATAGGAGGACTAAAATAGTGATTTTGAAATTAGGGGATTAAAATTCCGATTAAGTTAAAATAGAGGAATCAAAGATACATTTAAGCATTTTATTAATTTGTCTAACTCAAACTTGAATCTAAAACCGTATAATCAATCTAAAAGAAGCTCATATCATTTATTCAAGATTATTGTACAACCTAGAATATATTTATTCTTAACAAACCCTATAATCTATTTATGCATTCTCTATTGAAATTATTTGATTTGACTTGCTTTGTTTCCCCTTCACGTGGTTTTCAGCGTTCACATGAGCTAGTGTTTGAGGCCCCATGATCATTTCCTGAGTGACCCACACACATCCCTCTATTAATTCTTCTCCATGCTTCCTTTCAGGAAGCAATGCCCTTTGAATTCTTCTGAGAGAATTTGGATCGTTCAGAATAGTGTTTGAGATTCAAAATTTAGTTAACCGTCGGTTGTCTGTGGAAACCTTGGTTTTAGACAGCGCTCTGACTGAAACGAGTATGCTTGGGATAAATAAATTCTACACTAATCCAAAACTATATACTGGTAATACTTGACTCACAAAATAAAGAAGATTAGTGGTAATTAAAGATAAAAGACCAACATGAATACATGATTCCTTAACTATTTTTTTTCATGTAATATTGGATATAGTTTGTTCGTTCTCAAGCTCTTAATGTTTCTTGTTGAGTAGTGCACTTAATAATTAAGCAGTTTGACTAAAGATCTAAAAATACTAGTAATGTCTAAGAAGATTGATCAATATGTAAACCTCATCATGACTTTACTAGTCTTTATTTAATTGAGAAATGATATTGTTACTATCATTTTATGACAATTTTCTTTTTCATGTTTTTACTCTCTTTCTATTGTTTTTGTCCAAAAAAAAGAAAAAAAAAGATTGATGTAAAAATTGTTCCAAAAAAGAATACAATCAAACTGTATAATTTTTATAAAATTATCACTAAATTCCATTTTATATATGTATATATAAATACGTCCAATGTTGACTTTTAATAAGAGATATATTTAAAAAAAGATTAATGAAATATATCTAATTTGTTTTAAAAAGAACTTATATTTAGAGTTAAGGACATGAGAATATGATTAGGAAGTTGGATCCTCCACTTTAACTTTAGATTAAAGAAAACAAGAGTGAAATAAACAGTAGTCAAAGTCTCAAAGACAAATTTATTAAAGAGGATGTAAAATGGAGAGGAAAACATGCATAAACAAAATTGCAGAGGTAAGCATGCATTACCATTTAGCAACTTAGTCATAAAATTTTCCTTGGTGGTCATTTTCCATCCCTACTGTGTAGCACATATAAATTAGTATAATGGTTCCTCACCGTACAAGCACCTAAAATGTGAATATGTGTTGTTCTTCAGCCATGCATCATTGACCCAATCTTTTACTGATCCTTCATAATATACATGCAATTTTTTAAATAAAAAAGTGATCGATCGTAAGTTGCGTTTAATTATGTTAATGTTATAGTTTTGTCTAATGTTTTCTTTATATAAAATGAAAGGGATGACCCAACTCTTCTGATAGGGTACTTTTAAGACCATATTATATAAATGAACAAAATAAATACAAATCTAACACCCACTACGGATGTGTTAGAAAATTAAAGTTTAACTTGTAGATTTTTTTGTTACAGTGTAAATTATATATTTGATCCTTAAATTATATATTTGATCCTTAGCTTTATTTAATAATTTGTTTGGTTTGTCTTTTAATTTTGTTTTGAAATGATATTTTGTTTTTGTAAAATTGTACCAATGAGATAAAATTATGATACAAATATGACCATTTTAATATAACTTTTACAAAACAAGGGTTAATTTAGAACAGAAAGGGACCTTTTGATATATAATTCTATAGAGTAAGAGACTATATTTTAGAATAAAATAATAAAAGAAAAACCATATCGGAATAATTTTGTAAATCAGAGGACCATTTAAAAAAAAGGATCAAATCAAAACTTAAGTAAATTAAAGATAGGGATGTTAAATGAAATTTAATTTCATTTTCAAAAGCTAGTTCATAAGAAAATATTATCTAAAACATGTATACATATAATGATATAGTAGTCTATATATAGACATTAACAATATGAGAATCCAATACAACCTTAATACTTACATTCACGTCTAATGTAAGTCAAGTTCAATTTTCACATAACATCGTTAACCCGACTCTAATGCCTTTTAAATGAGGTTTGATTTCACTAAAAAAAGTGCTTAAATGATAAAAGAACACAAACTCATATATTCATTCAAGAACCTGTAAACCTTGATAATGGGTCAGTGTAAACTTTAAAATTCACCTTCATGTTTAGTATGAAATTTCCGAGTCCATTTTCCACATCATCGGTCTTAACCCATAGACGGATCTACCTACAAAGGAATGTAGGCTTGTGCCTGCACTAACTTTGTAGATTTTTTTTAGGTGGTAATAATATACTAATATATAGTAATAGTTGAAATGTTGACCAAATGACCCACACAAACTACACAACACTTTTCGTTTGGCCCACATATGTACACATCTTGACACAACAACACAACCTTATTAAGAATCGGATGCGAAATCGTATGAGAGATGAATGGTTAAACAATTGTTTAGTTATTTATTGTACTTGCAAAAAGTACGAGTGATCGATATTAGGGTTGCGATGTCTATTAGGGTTTAGACTAAATATTGGATGCCTTGAGAATGCTCTCAAGGGTTGTATTTATAGCCGGCTATGAGCTAGGGTTTCGGTGGCTTGGTCTCCAAGCCATAGGGGTATTTTTGTATATTTGGTGAAGCCTAGACGTTTCTAGAAGCTACTTGAGGCGGCGTCCTGAAGAGGACGCGCCCTGGGCCTTAGAGTTCTTCTGGAGGGCGCTAAGGCCTCTTGGAGGGTCTACGAGCCCTTCTGGAGGTCTTTAAAACTCCTAGGAATATTATAACGGTTCATTTATTGAAAATTCTTGAATCCCTCATTGTCTTAACCCAAATTATGTGTCTAGTGCCCCCACTTTTCAAAATTCTTGAATCCCTCATTGTCTTAACCCAAATTACCTACCCAATATAATCCAAATGTGTCTCTAGAATCAGCAAGTTTTTCTTTTATTGAAAAAAAAAAATGAGGTGTCAAAAGATTTCCACGATCTAATTTAACTTCGGGAGGGAAAATTGAATTTATACGAATAATCCCACTTGCTAAAGGTAGTAGTATTATGCCATTATCATATTCGATGCTTATCGTTAAACAAGATTTGTCTTTATTCTTTTAAAAAAAAGATTTGTCTTTATTGTCATTGCGTGAAAATTTTGATAAATAAAATCATAGTGAAATTGTATGAAAATCCACCTTCCCTTGACAACCCCACAATCATTAAATTTAATTGACATCCATGCATTAACTCAGATTATAATTTAGTAGAAAACAAAAGTATATATGCCAAAAAATGATAATATAGTGTAAAACGGCCTTTCTAAATTAGAAAACGTAGAAGCTAAAGTGCTTCAAGATGAAGCTCTTTGGAAATTTCTCGCAATTATAGTGGTGACCTCTTTTGTCGGAGAAGTAAAGGGTCTAAGATTTTGTGGAATATATCTGTTTGGATTCATTTATCTTAATTTGGTTATCTTTAGGGCATTTGTTAAAGATTTAAAAATAAAAATAAGTGATAAATTTTATTTGAAAAAAAGATACTTTTTGTTGTTTCAATATCTTAAATGCACAATTTCTAAGATACAATCAATGTTCCACAAATCGAATGTTAACTCGCCGAGTTTACCGTGTTTATGTTTTTAGGTACTAAAATAGTGTTAACTCGAAGGTAAACTCGATTTGTCGTAAAATCGGAATGTTTGACGAGTTTGAATTGAGTTAACTCGGTCAAACTCGATACGTGTAAACTCGACCGAGTTTACGTCTAAAAAAAATTGAATACTGCTCACCCCTACACAAAACACTCCCATCATGCAGCCATGCCTATTTTACCCCTGCGCTAGTTAACTTGCGATGCGTGACTTAAGTCACGCAAGTGTTAAACACTGCGCGAGTTAACTCACGCAGTACTGCTATATCAGTACAACATTAATTGCTGTACTGGTATGCATTCAATGCAATGAATGTCATTAATGACCCGTAATTTTTACACGCTCATAATTGAACCAAATTATGCCAGTTTAACAAGATTATCGGATAATACGGCATAATCGATCAAAATTACACAAAAACATCGTTTTTATCACAATCACATAATCACATATAACGATCCAAACAGTCCAAATTTCACAAATTCGCAGGTAATGACTCGTAATCACTTAAACACACTCAACGGATCGAACAAAAAGATGTAAAGTGTTATCTTCAACCATTATGTAAAACATGTTAGCGACGTCGCTGTCATCTTTGAAACGTTGTGGAAAATACACCGTCTTCAAAAAGTCCTCTTCCTTATCCTCCCCCAAGTCCACGCCTGGCGCATTTAAAATTACATCGTATGTTCTATGATTTGAACCAATATGGATAAAGAAGTTGTCAAGTTTTGTCTTCAACTCGTCCAACTTGCCGGTGGGCTTTACAAAGAACCTAGCCTTCATTTGCACATCTACATAACATACATGAAGTTTAACTGGATCTTGTGCATCTTCATACATGTTTCACTTCAAAAAATATAAATAGTTGAATAATTAGTGACAAAGTAAACGTGATCAATAATAGATGCAAGACTTTATCCGTCCATGCCCTCACAAATTTTTCCTTAAGGTTCAAAACCGTTTCTTCAACATATTTTATGAATTCCGGAAATGGCATGCATACCTCTTTGAATTTCAATAAATTACTTGCATATGATTCCTCCGTAGGAGATTCGACCAACTCTATCCAAGCGATCACGACTTTCTCAACACCTTCTCTATTCTTCACCTTGCTCTTCTTTAATTCTTTCTTGTCAACTTTTGCACCCTTAGGAGGCTTTGGGTGAACTCTACAATCCGTGATGCACTTAGTGTAACACCTCGTTTTCCCAACTTTAAAATAACATAGATTAATCAGAGTTTTTCAACTTAAAAACAAAGTGTCACATTCAACTTTACAAAAATCCAACAAATATAAATATAGTTAAATTGCTATTTATTAAAACTTCTGCTTTTATAAAAATTTAACAAACATGCAGCGGAAATAATTTCAACATCTTAAATAGATTATCGTAAAAATAGTTCAACATTGTTTAAAAGGAAATACATAACAAGGAAACATGCAACAAAACAATCCCCATCCCATTACGTATCAGAGCATCCTAGACGACACGACGAAGATTACTCTCAACTGCACTATTCTTGGTCACCTGCAAGTTACTCATACGAAGAGCAACATTTCCAAGCAGAAGGGGTGAGATTTCACATTCTATAATAATAAGCATATAATTCTTTAAAAAAATTTAACAACATAAATAACAACAAATTTAACAATGTTAAACAACAATTATACAACATAGATGCTTCGCATAATTACTCATTAAATATAATGGCAACTTGACAACACGACAACAACATCGACTACTTATGCAATGACAACTTCATCAACTTGACAACTTAATATCAACGACATATGCAACAACAACTTCATCAACTTGACAACTTATATGCATGTGGTACCAATCAGGGCATAAGCCCTCGTCGCTTTTGAGCATAAATATACTCCTAGGGCATGAGTCCTCGTCGCTATTGAGCAAAAGCTCATAGGGCATAAGCCCTCATCGTGTTAGAGTAATAACTCTCAAGGCCATAAGCCCTCATTTTTTTAGAGCAAAGCTCTCAGGGCCATCAGCCTTCATCTTTAATGACTATGATGGACTCATCAACCAATACTTTGACGACCAACAACTTCAACGACATCGACAAACAACTTACAACTTAAACGACATTGACAAACTACTTACAAAATAATAATAAAACACCAAATAACAAATATATCTCTACACAAAATAACAAATATATTTCTATACTAGATAACATATATATTTCCACACAAAATAAAAAATATATCTATACACCAGATAACATATATATTATACAAATAAATATCAACATATAACATAACAAAATATCAGTTCATCAAAATAAATCGACTAAATTATAAAAAGACATCTAATCTCAATAAAATAATAAATAATAAAAATAGGGCGTTACACTTAGCCCTTACATTCTTCCCAATATGAAAATAACAAAGCATGGTGTATGTTTTAGGGAAAACTGTGCCAACAACATTCATCAAAGCATCATCTCTGTCGGTGACAATCACCTTAGGCATGTTGTCTTTTGAGGACAAAAAACCTTTCAACATCGTAAGTGCCCAAGAAAAGTTGTCCTCTAGTTCAAAGTGAAGGAAGGCGAAACCAACAGAATACGTCATTTTTGTAGAGGTGCAACCAACTATCTCAAACAACGACATTCGGTAGTTGTTGGTTTTGTAAGTGGAGTCCATGACCAAAACGGTCGGAAAGGTGTTGAGCAATTTAATTGACTCCGGATGAGCAAAAAATATGTCTTCAAGAGTGCTTTCCTCACTATTGCATCTTGTGTAATAGACATATTTATACTCCACTAACTTCAAAATCAAGAATTGCAACTCCGTCATGTTACATCTTTCTCCCTTTCGTCATCTTGTTTGCACATTGTACACTTGCTTGATAGTTATGCCACTTTCTTTGTTATTTTGCTTCAAATTGGTGAGGATATTCCGAGGCACCGTCAAACTCTTTGTCATGTCAATAACTTTTTTCTTCTCCTCTGCACTAAGCCTTCCCACAATAAGGTGCCCCTTTAAATTCTCATCCAAGTCATGGTTGTGCATTCCACAAAGCATTGCAAGCCACCAATCATTTGTCTCTTTATCAAAGAAACCTTTCAACCTAAACAGACAATTAAATTTCCTTGAGCCGATGCCTTCAAGGTTCGGTTTCTTCCTCGTCTTAGGTGGCTTGTATATCCCACTCTTTTCACATTGCATCGTCAAGTACAGCCTTTTTAAAACAGATTTATCTATACAAACATTAAATCCGACCCTTACCCCTTGTCGACGAACCCAAGCAAGTAACTCTTCTCGCTTTCTCCATCTTTCATTTGTTGTAAAAAATGAGGCGGTTTCGCGAGCTTCACAAATAACACCGATAGGTACCGGTTTAGGTTCTTCAATTTTACCAATGCGAGCTTAAAATGGAATTTTGATTTTAAACGGTTTCACATTAATGGTCGGTTTGACATCGCCGGAACCTTTGCAGGAAGCATTGTTGGAAGATTCATTTTTGGCCGGTTTCGGTTCGACGTCATCACCTGCGACATTGTCAACCATCTCCCTATATATCTATTGAATAAAATAATTTAGAAAGTGAGAATAAATAAATTACTTGTGGAACAAGCTAACCAAGAACAAAAGTGGCGCAAAAAATTCAAAAATATGGACTGTACAGTGTGTGACTTAAGTCACGCAACACATTAACACCTGCGTGACTTAAGTCACGCAGCATCTAACGCCTGCGCAAGTTAACTTGCACACCTTGCCCTATTGCCTACGAAACCAGACGAACCAAGCACTAAAACCAGCAAAATGAGATGACTTTTGATGATACAATACCTGATATTTGGTGCTTGATGAGCGTATAAACTTGCTTCCTGACGATTTGCAATGATTTAGGACGAGGATTTTGACCCCAAAAATCTCACTTTTGGGTTTTTAAAGGTGGAGGGAAAGAAAATGGTGCTTGGAGTATGGACTGATGGGTTTTGTACGAAAACAGTAACTTTGCGCAACTTAACTCGCGCTGCGTGAGTGATAAGTGCCAGATGATAGTTAAATTCATAGTCGAATTAGGCACTTTTTGTTACTTGTTACGCAAGTTATCTAGGGAAAACCTAAGTATTATTGAACAAATGCCCTATTATACTTGTTGTATCTTACTTAACCCATATGTGCAGGAATTGGATGAAAATCACAAGCAAAGATCAAAACATTGAAGAAAAGAAAGAAGAATCTCGCTACGGCGAGCAGTGCAAGCTCGCAGCAGCGAGCTGAGGCAGGGAGTACTCGCTACCAGCTCGCCATGGGATGAGAAAAGCGAGCAACTCTACTCGCAACAGCGAGTAAAGGCGGTTTAGTCTCTCTCTGATGACGTGGAGCAAACCCACTGGTGAAGAAAGCCTTACTCGCTAAGGCGAGCAATTCTACTCGCGAGGCGAGTTGATGCAAATCAGGAATTCTATAAATAGCCACTTGCTCATTTCATTTGAGAGAACTTTGACACTTAGATATTTTCAGAGATATTCATATAGAGAGAGATAGGGCCTGTTCCAGATAGAGTGAGAGTGAGAGAAAGTGGATTCATCCTCATTTGGTGAGAGATCACAAAAGTTGTAATGGATCTACATGTTTCTATTCAATCTTGCAAAGCTTCCATGACAATGAGTAGCTAACTTCTCCATTGTTGGGATTAGAGGTACTTGATCAAAGTTAACATGTAATCTTTTGATTGGTTTAAAATATGGATCTAACTTTTTAATTAATATTGAGGTTGTTCTTTCATTTTATTGAATATGTTAGATTTGGTTGTGATTGAGAAATACTTTTGAATCTTTGTTTGGAATAATCCTCTATCAAACCCTAATTGCTAGACATAGAATCTAGGATTTGATAATCACTTGTGTATCCAAACTTAATGCTTTCTTATCATTGAATAGAGTGAGAAATCATCGATTCAATGATAAGACCGACTCTTGAATCGTTTAATAGTGTGAGACATCGACGATTGAACGATACAATTGACGTCACAATACTAGTTGGAAATCAATGGTATTGAAGAGGGATACGTGATAATATTAATGACAAGTTAGAATCCATATACAATCATTAGGTTATGTGTAAAGCTTGATTAAGGAACTCTAATCCTAACAAGTTTTACGCCTTATCAATCTCAACTTTTAATTACGCAATTTAGTTCACGTAGTTATAAACAAACAAACTTTCAATATCTTAACTTAGAATGATATTTGGTGTCGAACGGTCAATGATATCGCGCTAGTCCCTGAGGAGACGATATATAAATACTTGTTTTTGATCATGTAAAAATACTACATCAGTGAGTTAAGTTGCGCAGCGTTACTTAACTTGCGCTGCGCTACTTAACATGCGCAGGGGTAAAATTAGAAAGCATGCAGGGTGCGAGTGTTTTGTGCAGGGGAGAAGAGCAGCATTCAAAAAAAATTTAAGAAAAATTGGGCCATATTTTTTGACCCATTTAATTTCAAAGCCCAATTTCTTTTCTCCAAACCCAAAGATTGAATAGTTTCCTTTACGTAACACGTTGCTTGGCTTCCTAAAATGAAACATTTTATTTTCTTTCTTCTATGAGTTCTCAAACCATGAACAAGGGACCACATACCAGTTAGGATTACAGTGGTGGAAGGAAAACTATTCCGATTGCGACGCCGGTGATTACGACGCCGATTAGGGTTGCAGAGTTGGTGTTTGTTGTCAGCTGTGGTTGCAAACCTTTATAAATTAGTCGTATTTTACACTATTGGACTATTTAGAATATTATATTAGTTTACATGTGTCATGTAAGTAATAAATTTAATTTAATTTTGATCTTATGTAAACTCGTATTAGTTCTCGAGTCAAGTCTACGAGTCGAGTTTACTTAAGCAAAACGAGTTGAGGTAAACTCTCAAGTTGTAAATACAATTTCTACATTATACTTCTAAGCAAGTGTTTTACGGTCACATGTTAGCATTTCTCTTTTAATCTATATGTTGATATAGAATATCATGAAGGTGTTTGAGAGAGTTTGTAGAAATAGATTATGACATGTCCATAAGTTCTTGTCATTGTATTCCCATAAATTCTTCCTAATAGTTTATGAAGGTAGTTTAACTTATTTCATCTTTTGTTACACAAATGATTTATAAATAAACACTTACATAATAAATGTTTATGCTACAAACCCCTAATTATGTTGTTTTAGAAACAGGAACATTAATGGTCGAGCAGAGAATCCATGTTGGAAGCGGAAAAGTGATATATTGGTTTTTCTTTTTGAACAAATATATTGGTTAGTATGGCTACACTAAATAATAGGTCTCTTTAGTCGTTTTAGCAAGTTACTAAGCTTAATATTTCTTATTCTTGTCATAATTCCGACGACCTAGGTTATGTTTTGAATAATCAAATTGAAGAGATGTACGAATCGGTGGCATAAAGCAGAGATCTTCATATCAATGGATTTTAAGGTTGTGGATTACTTACCGTCTATGAAGTACGGATACAGACAAGGACATCAGATATGACGCTGACACGTTGACACCACTAATAATTTAAGAAAATTACATAATTCAGTGTAATTATATGTGTTGGTGTCAAACACAACATATATCTGACACCGGAACACGCCTAATCCGAAGAGTGTTCATGCATCACATCTTCCTGTAGAGTGTGTTATTACTCGTAAGTAATGCTTTGCTCGGCACAAAGAAAGGAAATGCTTCCTAGTTCCTAATTGATTACCATCATTCAAATATTCGCATCGATCAAAATCAACTATTATTTTCTTAAAAATAGTTACCAGCTTGTTCCTAAATCCATATTTCCATTATAAAGAGTGACAATCATGCATTCTTAGTGAGTTTAGACCAAAACCGTCCTTTGACCAAAAATAAAAGACCAAACCTATCCTCTACAGTTCCATTGCCATTGGAAATGTTAATATTTTCAAACTAACTGGTATGTTTAAAAAATTTAGATTATTTCTATTATGGTGATTTACAGAACAGCTTACAATGTACTAGTATACAGAAACTGCTAACTACAATGCATGTTCTGTTGAAGAATTAGTTTGTGTATAAATGTTTATAAATCTGTCTGTGTTTATGATGTATTCAACAAACACTTATTTAGTTTATCCAAACATTAAATTATTCCATTTCAATTCCTCAAAAACGCGCCAAGACTACGGTTTTTACAGATGTATGGGTACAATGTAAATTTTCCTGGTTTGTGGTGCTCACAACTCCGTTGGACAAAAAACAATACTTTACTATATGTTGGCATATGAGAACCCAACACACTAAATTTATCTGAATGCATGACAAATGTACTCATGCTCATCTTACAAATAAATGTTCTCACACTCAAAAATAACTATCATGACTTAGTTGGATAGAATTTGATAACCGAACATCACTAGCAAAATATAATTGTGGTAAATCCAAAGAACCCTAGGACACCCAATAAAACCTTATATCAATCAAATAATTTGACTTGGAAAATGTTATCAAATGTGAATCTTATCAGTTATCATACTCGTAGTTGGATTTAATCTTGGATAAAATATTAGTTTGGTTTCGAGTTTTGACTTTATAGTGCGTTTTGGTTAGCAATCAAATAATTACCTCCTTTTTATACTCAATTTCTTTTATATATACCATCTCTCAAACCATTTTCTTTTTTTGGCAAAAACTCTTCACAGTTAATTTTTAATTCACAATAAAAATGAAATGGCAACTTTATTAAGATCATTTTATCCCAAAAAAAAAACTTACTAGCATGTATTGAATTAAAAAAAACGCAAACATTAATAAACTTCAATGTACTACATTTTACATCTAAAGAAAGGGAAATACAGAGTTCTAAGTTCTCACAAAGGCTTTGAAAAAGGATATTGACAGAATAGTATACGATAGTGATAAGCCTTTACTTCCTTTCATTCATCAACAATTAGAAATAACTGTAGATAATTAGATATATAGGCTTATACTTAAGCTTATATCTGAGCCAACAAAAAGCCACGTCTATCTAGTCTGACATACTCTAAGATTGCCCTTTGATTGCTTGATCCGCAACTGACTCACCATTGGGTGTCAAACCCCTAATCTTAACATCGTAGTAAACTTCTTCTACTTTTCTTAGGTCATACTTCATGCCTGCCAACAGTGAAAAGATATTATCCAAATAGTGGAAAGATGCCAACCAAACAGATAGCAGTGCATACAACGAAGATTTACTAGATTACTAGATAGACACGAGGAATGCTCAGTTGCGACATGTTTTTTCTAGAAAGCAAGTATATGGTAAATATTTCTCACAAAATTGAGAATGTCAATGATAGAAACACAGGGACAACAAGGAGAAAAAATGATGCATTGGACAAGGTACAAGCGGTAACGTACCATCAAACTTCTTCCGCAGCAAATCATTTCTTAGATTGAGCATTCGGAATGCAGCATGAAGTTCTGTTAAAAACTTTAAGACATTTCTTGGACAATCATAGTCCCCAGCTGTTACTTGATTAACCACATACCTTGGCTGCAAATTACAAAATAAGTGCAACTCTTATGATGTTTTTCCTTAAAGCTAACATGGTTTTATAATTTGTCATGCCCACGCATGCCTGTCTCTCCAGTCAATATTTCTCTTAGACAATAGTTATAGACATTGCTTTAAATATCTCTTTTTTCTTCTTCTTCAGGTTGATATTTAAAAGTTAAGAGAAAAAGAGTTCTCACCAATTCATTGGACATAAAACAAACGCCTGCATAACAAAAATCCATCAATATCAGTATATGTTGCAAACCTGTAAAATTTTAATTGACTATGCAATCATCCTTGATAAAAAAAAAGCTAGAGTTAGTGGCCTAAATCAAATGGTGATGTCAATGAGTACAAAAGTTAAAAATCAGGAATTCTGAAGATACTTTCTAAATAATATGTCAATCATATCATTTGATTATCTTGGTCCTTTACCCTGAAAGACCTTCAGACTCTATCTGTTACACTCATTTCTTGATGATAATCATATTAAACTTAGCCTCTTACCACTGGTAAGTTACCAGGAAATCTTAATTGACTATGCAATCACCCACGATTGACAAAAACTACAGTTATTGGCCTATATCAAATGGTGAAGATGTCAGTCGGTAAAAAAGAGATTAAAAACCAAGATTTCTGAACACACACTCTAAATACGCCAGCCATTTCATTTGATTGTCTTGCTCATTTACCCTGAAAGACCTACGGACTCTAACTGCTACACCCATTTCTTAATGATAATCATATTTAAATTAGTCCTTATTCACTATTTAAAAAAAAAAAAAAAAGCTAGCCTAAAAAAATTAAAGCGCAAAAAGAGGATTTATTCATCTCAATTTTACAAGTAATGTTTATTACTCAGCTACAAACAACTAATGCATTCCATTCAAACAAAGAAACAACTAATGCAAATACATTCTTAGAACACTCACCAACTAGGTAGTCTTCAACATCTAGATTGAAATCTGGACCATTCACTGCAACATAGTTAACAGTACACATAAAGAACTCACGAATCTCATAATGCTAGGAATAGGCATGAAGTAGAAGTGAACATTATGGCCAACAAAAAGAAAAGAAAAAAAAAATTCAAATTTAGATGCAACTTATTTATAGTCACAAAAGACATGAATGGGTACCGAGGATTCGGAAGATAAACAGACAAATCAACATAAACTATATACTATAAACTAAGTGTTATTAACTTCAAAGTTTATTGAAACGATAAGCACAAGAGTTTATTGTCCCCAACCCAATGGAAAGAAATGTCGAAAAAGGTTGGAAGATTTAATTGTCCTAGAAAAGTTCTAAAACATAGTTCTCCCAGATAGATGTTTAAACACCAATACTTCATGCTAATGAAGTTCTAAAACATAGTTCTCCCAGTTAGATGTTTAAAACTGATACTTCATGCTTATGGAACTATAGATGTGGGAAAACTCTTAAATATGAGCAATGATGTCATAATTATATCAGTTTTTTTTTAAACCCACATAATTATATCAGTTGACATAATCTCAAATCAATTATTGCATTTGAATCTTCTAATATGTAATAATCATTTTTTACAATAAATTATTTAGCTGATAACCACTAATTCAAAATATCATTGGTTAATATTTTTAAGCTTACAAGAACCTAATTAATTGACATGTGAAACCACTCCCTTGATCTTACTACTCCAGACTGAAATAAAGTGCATCCGCACTTCACATTTGGTAGATCTAAATCCCCAAATGTTAGACCAGTTGCAACTTGAAATTATTAGCAGATTCTGCAAGAAATTTTTTATGCTTTAAGAAAAATGTTGATTAACGTACAAGTTATAAACCAAAAGCCATCCATGCATACAGTGTTCTTCATATCAACCATGTGAAATCTGTACAGCTAATATTTACTTCCATGTTCAGCCCTTCTACATGAGGTTCTTTAGTTTTCTCTTTTCCCTTGTAGGAAGGTTTTATATTACAATTTGTACATTTTGGGTGCTTCAACAGTTTGTCTAACGATGAACCTCTGTCATCATGGCATGCATAAACTTATTTTACCAGATATAAGATCGAGTCCACAGTCCCCTACTGCTTAGAATATCAGGACTTCATAATGTATTCAATTATATTAGTAAATTAGTAACAACATTGACATATGCATGCATACAATTACAAGGTACACACCCAAATAATTTAAATTTATAAGACAACAATCAACATGTGAATAAGTAACACAGGAGAGTATTAACTATTGAGAGTTATTAAGACGTACACCCAAGCTTTTCCTCAACTTCTCTGTGTTCGAGAAGTTTTCCCGTTTCAAGCCAGTGCGCAAAAGTTAGCACAGAAACAACAGTTTGTGTCTCACTCCTCCAATCACCGTGATACCTACATTATGTAGAACCAAACTTAGGTTATAGACCACAAAAAGAAAAGACAGAGTATACAGAAGTTAATCGGAAAATTTAATCACCTATAGTATTGACCAGGACATCCTCCAAGAATATCAGCAAGTTGCTTGTACTTGTCTTTTAGCACATCAATCTGAGACTTTGCCTTCTCTAAAAGCTCTATCCAAATGTCAAAAATCACATTAACATTGAATAATGAGAAAACAAACAAGAAAACATATACTTATGGCCCGTTTGTTATAGATTAAAAAAGATGTGATTTTTACTTTATATTTCTAAAAATAATATACTAAAACTTAATTAAAAAAAATATTTGAAGCTATTTCAAACTCAATTTTTATAAATTATAAGAGTAATTTTGATATTCATTGTAAGCTAATAAAATCACATTTTTTCAAAAAGATATATCTAGAACATGATTCAGCTTCTCATTTTAAGCATTTTTTTCCCTTGAATCAATAAGCAATGCATTGAACATGAATAAGATTGATTATCTACACTAAGCAAAGAAACGTAATTGCTTAAATTAGGGTTAAATTAGGGTTTAAGGAGGAAGAAGAATGAGAGGGAATTGGTTACCTGGAGTAGGACGAGAGTGATGAACAAGAAGAATGCTAGCATACATAAGTCTAGTGGTGGATTCAATTTCGGAAACAACGGTTCGAATTCGGTCGCGTAAGGTTCCAGATTGTTCGAGGTGAGTTCTGAACTCGCCGAATTGCTTCTCGAGAGAAGGATCAGGAGCTGTAGAGAACGCCATGGAGGAAGAGAAGTGGGAAATGGGAGATTGAGAGCGAAACGTTTGGAGTGTGAGAAATGGTGAAGTGAGGAAGAAGATGAAGGGGTTAGGGTTTAAGGTTGGTAATAAAGAGCGAGAAATGGTGCTGCACCCGTTACGAAGTGCTGGTTTCATATATTGCATTTTTCTTTATATTTTCTTCTCTTCTACCACGGTGTAGCATAGCATCTCATTAATATGCCACTAAGATACGATTATGTGTCAAATATTTTTCTCCAAAACGAATCATGAAACCTTTTTGCACATGCTCTAAACAACACACTTCCATTTTAAAGAGGAGAGCTAAGTGCAATCACTTCCATTTTATTAATAACAAAATGCAATTTAGATTTGTCTTTTGAAAACACAGATTGATAAATAAATTAAGAAAAGTGACTCTAACATCTTCCTTTTTCCTCTATTCCTTCTTACTACATGCAAGTTATTTGGCTCCTTTAGAGTATTGTGAAAGCATTGATCAAACAACCTATAATTTTATGGAGGGATAATAATAACAAAAGTATTCAAGTTTGTTTGGGATATGATTCAATACTTTAAAAGTTATGGGTCGATATTCTCTCAAATAGGTATGTTACTGGTCCAAATATCCTCCATTCTCGAGCTTGATCTAGTGACTCTGGTGTTTGGTCATCTATCTTCACGCACGAGACATCCTCAAAGATGACTATTCTTGACATGTTGGGTCGGACACTTCTTCTTTCTGGTCTTGTCCATGGAGTTCTTCAGGATTTGTAGGAACTCACGCACCATATATTGACATTCATGATCTTCAGGTGAGGGGTTAAAGATGTGATATCATTCAACAACCCATATACAAATCTTCTTTACACTCAACTTCCTCTTTTTGCCTCATACGCCATCGACAATATGGATTTCAAGTTCAATGCTTCCCTTGAGGACGCATTCATTTGATCTAATAGCAAAAATGGCATCTACATAACCAAGAGCGGTTACACATGGATGCTCTCTCTCGTAGAGAACTGATAATTACCCATGACACCCCTTCTTGTTGCTCTTGGATTTGAAAGTCTTGGTTGTCGAAGAAGATTACATATCTCTTCTTGTTGGCTTGCCACAACTCGGTGCCTACTATATCCTTGCTCCACCATATAAACATTGCTCCCTTCCCCATTTTGCTCTCGTTGTGGGATCTTTAATGAAAATTTTCTCCATTGTGTGCAGGATTGTAATCACTTTAGACGAATTTGGCAGCAACTTGGTTTCAACCAGACAGGTTTCTTAACTAATAATGTTACTCATTGTTGTCTAAGGAATGACTCGTCATGTCCTATCTCTTTCCTCTTTGAAGCAACTGTACGCCGGACTTAGAGGAATAAAAACATGACGTGCTTGGGCAATGATAATTGGTTTGTTAACCAACTTTCCTTCAACATTTAAGGTATGGTCGACATTTTCAAAGCCTCTTATCCTTTAATCACAAGCAACACTCTGGAAGAAACTTTTGTTAAGTGAAACAATAACAACCATTCTCATGTCATTCTTAATATCGATGGAAGTTGTATTGGGTCCCCAACTAGAGCTGGCTATGGTGGTGTCTTAAGAAATGAGGCTGGTTTTTCTAGTTATATCCATCATACTTCGGATATTCTTTATGTCGAGCATTATGCAATATATTAGGACCTCCTGCTGGTTGAAGAAAAAGGTATTACTAAAGTAGTATGTTATTATGATTCCTTACTTTGTATCAAAATCATCACCCCATGAGATACCATGCTTATGATGTCTTGATTCAAGACATAAAAGATTTAAAGGAACATATCAATGCATCGATTAGCCACACCCTTCGTGAAGGAAATCAATGCGCGAATTTTATGGCTAATCTTAAAGCCTCGTTAAACTCAGGCTTATTTCGCTACGACACTCCACCATCAGATCTCCTCCTCCTCCTTTAAAACGATGAAGTTGTAACCTTATGTATGAGAGCTTAGCTTTATGGTTGTTTTTCCCTTTTTTGTTGTTTTCTTGTTTTTGTTAGCCTTTGTAACCAAAAAAGCATTATCTAAACAATGTTTATTGCTATTTTATTTAATTTGACATTTATTTACGTTGGAAAAGGTGAATTCTAGCATGCAACTATGCTACTTGAAAAAAAATAAAAAAATAATGAAAATTTGTGACATGTTTTTGTTAAAAGTTAAATTTAAAAAATTTTAAACTTCTTGTACCAAAAAAATAAATAAATTATGTTTTATAAATTTTCAAATTAACCCCTATAAATTGTTCATAAAATTTCAAATCGTTACTAGGGAATGTCGAGAGCTCCGTTTCCGGTTGATTGGTTCTCCCGCCGCCGCTTTCCGTCTCCGTTCTTGTAAAAATTCCCCAACATATCGTTAGGTCATCAAAATCATTGATGAACACCGCTGCTTTCTTATAACTCCTCCTCACACTTTCAAATCACACCATTCTTCTATTACTTCTCAATTCTCGTTTACTCGCTGCTATTCCACCATTCATGAACACTACGAAAAATGAATGCTTTATACACAACTAGAGCCCTGATTTTAATGAGGATTTGTTTGGCACACTTGTTCCTTGTCCTTTCCAGGTAAAAGATGTGTTTCATTTTCCTTTCTTTTTCATGAATTATCTTCTCAAAGGGAAAATGTCATCTGTTATAGAACTTTACGGCGTAATTTGATCCATGTAGCCAACCCTACTTAATTACTTAAAATGTCCCGATCATTTTCAATTATCAATAGCTAGGTTCAGTTCCTTCTTAATTACAAATTTACTATTGTGTAACACCTATTTTGTGGTTACACCATACAAAAGCCAGATAGTAGAATATTGTTGTTAATAAAAAACTTTTAAAGATAGTATTCTATATCATGGCTGTCACATTTTTGTGGAAAAGATAGTATTAGTTGGTACTGGAAATGAAACCATTTTCTCTAATCAAACACGCCGAAGGTCCTTGACATGATGGTTGGTGCTATTGCCTTATGATTAGAGTCACAGTCGTGGTTTGGGTCTCTTTTCTTAATGGTGTTGATTCTTCATAACTGTATGCACTATCCAGACTTTTTTTGTGAGTAAATGATTTCATATAAATTTTTCAATTGCTTAGCAGAAAGCAACTGGTTTGACATCTATCTCTGAATATCCCTTGAGAAAGCAAGTCAAGTTAGATCGTGCTGCTGTGGACGAAGCATCTTCATTTGCAAATGTAAGCAGACACTATACTAATGCTCATACATGCAAAATGATGTTTACTCAGGGTTCCCCTATTTCTACAACAATTGTTGGTGCATCTTCTCCACATGCAGGTGCTATTATGTAACCATGGATATTTAACCTGTAAACTGTCGTATCATAGTCAGGGCCAATTGCATTACATTGCTTTCCTTTTTGACTGAAAAATTACATTTTATGAGATCTTTCCAATATAGGATGTTGGCTACCTGGGGTACTGTCTTAGTCTCTTTGCACCTTGAAAAGTATTGACTGAAATACATCCAAGTGTCCAATTCCCTCTAGTATAGGTCAATTATTGAAAGAATAATACTGATTCTCCACAAACGAAAGGATGTGGCTTGATTTTCACTAGAGTGTAACATTCTTTACTTTAAATTAGAATTTGTTCACTTAAACTCAAAGAAGATAATCTGTGATGGAGCGTACAAACAAATCTTATTGTGTAGCAATGATCTTACAAAAAAGTGAAAACCACCATGGGGTTGAAAACATAGCAACAGCTTGTCAAGTTTTGGACCATAGGGGGTTTTGTGCAATTGACTTGCAGTTAAAGGTTGATGGGTTCCCAGTATTTTATCCTAAGATATTGGATGCAATCAGGGCTAGTTACATTATTTCCTACTTGTTATTTTAATGGGAGACTCAAATAATTATAGGGTGGTCACTGGAGGCTCTCTAGTTGCTATTGTTGATTTGAATTCTATAGAGTTTAGAATGAAATCTTTTAATTAATTCTTATGATTTATATACGTATTCCTAGTCATCTATCCTTGCACAGAAGACTCGTATTGTTGAGTTCGATGGTGCGTCAAAAGGAAATCCTGGAAAAGCTGGTGCTGGGGCTATTCTGCGATCCAAAGATGGGAATTTGGTACACATCCAATGTTTCCATGAATATGCTTAATTTCCATACAATTATTGATCTGATCACTTTACCTATTATTACTTTAAAGATTTATAGGGTTTGTGAAGGTGTGGGTATAGCAACAAACAATATTGCTGAATATCGTGCAATGATATTGGGAATGAGATATGCTCTTAAAAAGGGATTCACCATTATCTGTATACCAGGGGACTCTAAACTTGTGTGCATGCAGGTTGGCCATTTATCTTCTTCTTT
Source organism: Medicago arabica (assembly GCA_946800305.1). Taxonomy (NCBI): domain Eukaryota; kingdom Viridiplantae; phylum Streptophyta; class Magnoliopsida; order Fabales; family Fabaceae; genus Medicago; species Medicago arabica. Next base: position 53,153,603 of record OX326969.1, read on the forward strand.
ATGCTAAGTTTATGCTAACATGACTAAATGTTTACACATTCTATTACAGTATATTTTCATTGTTTCTTTAGTTTTTGCATCTTATAGGTGCTGTAATCTTTTCCTTATTTTGGATTGAACATTATCAGTAACTATGTATAAAACATAAACAGTACTGTGACAAACTTGATTAATTTTGAGAGAATACTCTAAGTTTATGTTCATAGACATTACCTCTTGCCAATGGCCTTATGGAATCTAGGATCCTTTGGAAGCACTAAATGTTAGGTTTCATTTCCATTGGTAGCATTTGGTAGATGAGTTAGATCAGATAAAATGTGTTATTAGTATATTTAAAAATAAAAATAAAAACAGAACTAGAAATGCAGTTGAAAAAGTAGTACACATTGTTCTTATAAAGAGTGGACTTGAGGGAAACATAATAGAATACTTTGCTCCATTAAATTCTGTGTACAAAACTCGCATCGAGTCTTCATACTCACTTTGAGGCACGAGCCAATCTTTCTTCATCCCCTCACCTTGTTTTACAACTTCCATTGTAACCAAAATGTGGTAAAACTTCACTCCTTGAAAACATAGCCTAACCTTTAAAAATTAAGTATCTTGTAAACATGGTATACTCACTCACTGGTTTTGATAACCCCTAGTTAAAATCATAAGTATATTAAGAAAAAAGTAGGCCGGTTGTGACATTTCTTACTTTAATGATGTACTTATCTTGTGGAATCAACTTGACTAAGAACATAAAATTTGTCTTCTGCTGTATTAAGTTATCATAAAAACTTAAACAATCGCTTAACATGTATTGTTTTATCATCTTTGAATGAATAGAATAAATCACAGCTTTCCAATGTGATGATTGACGTGAAATAAATGTGTCCTAGTGGTTTATAGACCGACACTACCATTCTATACTTGATACCGTTAACACACACTTACCTGAAGTTTTCTTTGTCCATCCATTATGCACCAGCAAGCTGCATGTGAGGGTCTTAGTGGTACTGTCACATGAATAATGGAACAATAGCAGAACAAACCAATGTGAGGGTCTTAGATTGACACTACCATCCTTTTTCCCCCCCTCTAGTTTGTGCCATAGGGGACACAATAACGGAACAAACCACAGATTCATGGTCAGATATTTTATACACCACATCAGGGGAAAGTAATTTAGTGTAAATAAATCAAGTAACCCTTGAAAAAGTCAACTAAGTGCGGGAAAAACATCTGATTTCATCTACGTACTTTTTGGTCTCTAACCTTATTTCTGATGTAGAATAATTCAATATTGTTTGTCGCTGTAGGATACTTCTCCCTGAAAAACCTGTAGTACTTATCTAGGGCATAGTCTTCTGATCCAAAAATCTACTAAATATCTTAAAATAACCAAAGAATCTCAAAAGTTTTCATAATTACATTGAAGGATTACAGATCTAATAAATCCAAACACCCTAATAAGTTGTTCCTATTCTAAGTTGGAATAAAACAATCCAAAATAAAATAAAATCACTATAATTAGTTATAACAAATGATAGAACGGAGTTAAATTATTCCAATTCACTTCATTCCCATTTCTAGCATATGGTCACTATTATTTACCGTTCGTCTCTCTTTAATTTTCCAATGCTACTACATGAAACAGATTGACGGTTCATGGAAGGTCAGGAATGAGAACTTGTCTACATTGTATAAGGTGGCCAAAGAACTCAAGGATAAATTTGTGTCATTCCAGATCAGTCATGTTCTAAGGGTAGGCACAATTTTATGTTTTTGTGTATATGAAATTTCATTTGGCCTTATCTTGGCTATTTATCGGGTACCTTATTAATCTTGCAAATTATCTAAAGTAGGAGTAAAGCTAAAAAAAATGTGAACGTGTGATGTATTCTGAAACTACTTAACGTTATAATTTTCACCTTTTCTTAAAAGATTTCTTTGCATGATAGACAAGTTGTTGGAAACCATTCAACCTAAGGGTATCTCATCTATTAAGTATTTTAACAAAATCAATGAGATGAAGGTAGTATTTAGCGCACAAATAGAATATATCGGTGAAGAATAGAATGGAGTATTGTTTGATTCTTAGTTCCAATCTTTTTAGTGGAACCAAAATATATTTCATTTTAAGCTCATGTCCTATTATATTCAAGTTCAAATCCACCAAACACAAAATGGAATCTTTAGGTTTTGTTCCGTCCTTCGATACACGCCTACTTAATGCTCTGTATTGCCTCCATAGTGCTACATATATGTTTTCATTGAATCCTATAAATTCACCACACCCTTAAGTTTGCTCTCTATGTGGCAATTTGTTGATAACTTGATGGGAATAATTTCCTAGATGCTAATTCTACTTCCCAAACAGGCGGCCTACTAAAGTCAACTCCTTCATTGCATATTAATGGTTTTCCCTTTAGGAATCATTTGTTTAATGAATCACTTCTTTTCTTTGAGGTTTAATGTATTGGGAAAAGAATCTCTCCTTACTTAAATCTTATATACGCGCATTATTAAGACTTCAGATCATAGTCACAGAATTCGCTCCCCCTACCAGAGAACCCCGAATTGGTTCGCGGTACTTTCACGTATTGGTTTGCATGAGTTCGTGTAACCTAGCGAACCGAATAATCATGAACGAGTTTGAGCAACATGAGCATCAAACTCGTACCAACATGAACCGAATTCTTCTCATACCGCGAACCCATACCTGTACCGCGTACCAACACGAATGCGAATTATGTGACTATGCTTCAGATGCTTTTGTTTGTGCTTTAAAAATAACTTTATGTTTCCTTTGTCAAGAACTTCAACTCGGAGGCTGATGCTCAAGCAAATTTAGCCATCCATCTTGCTGGTGAGGCTTTCAAAATCTTAAATATTTGTTCATCTTTACTGTACATGTACCTCTTCATTTGTATGTACTTGGTAAACCTTGCTATGCTTTCTCTGATTCTACAGATGGCCAAGTTCAGGAAGAGTATGTAGGTTAATTCATTTGTAGCACAGTTAATGGTTATGTTTTGGGTTTGTGGCAGAACACCTTCAATATACGGACTCTTGTCACCGTTCTTTCAATTATTGGCATCAATCATATAGAAATAAAAACCTCAAGAACGAACAATTTTGAACTAGTCCTCTATCACTCTTCATGACCATTTGGTAATGTTTTCTAGTCCAATGTAGTTTTACTGATACAACCTAGGTATTGGTTCTCAGCAGCAGCTAGCAGTGCCAATCATAGTAATCTTTAACATCAGAGCTTTTCAATTTCTGTCAAAGGCTGCGGAATGAAAGATTCCCATTAGCCATTTGAAGTCAGATTTTATGATTTTCATTCTTGGTGCATATGGTAGACATGAAACTCTTTATCGTCTATTGCAGACATGATTATTATTAAATTATTTGACTAATTATGCTTCTTGGCTGAAAGTGATGTTTCATTTCTTGTAATAATATCAATACTGGCTCAATGCCCACTCATCAAATGCATCTTTACTTTAGCTAGTTTGTTGCATAGCAAGATCAAGTGAGAAGTGCAATTTCGCCGAGCAACTGGTCTAACGCTAGGATAGAATGACAGAAGTGTTGAGATATTGATAACAAGTCTGCTCACTGAATACAGCTTTATGGCATGTGTTTAGAAGCCATTGTCTTCAAAAACCAATCCATTGATTTATCTTCCTTCGTGCATTTGAAGCCTTCTATAAATCAATTAAAAAAATGTAAAGAAAAGAAAGGGAATGCATAGTTAGGTTAGCAAAACCTTGCTCGTGTATATCTGAAAAACCTTTTGCATATAAAATCAGTCCCAAAATTCAATTTAGTCATTGACTTTAATCAGTTAAAGTCAACATGGTTTGAAAATGATCATATACTGAACTCTAAGATTCTTTTCTAATTTTGTCAATTTAATGTTGTTTAGAGATTGCCTATTTACCTTCCTCCACCATATTGGTTAAGCATTGGGTATACTTCATTTTAAAGATTTAAAGGTCCATCACTGAAATCTTATCGGGATCAACTGAGAAGAGTATCAAAATTTAAATCACTTAATTGTATCAATTTGATTCCTCGTATTTGTGGGATGAATTGACTGAATGACGTGGATAGTTGATAAGGTTTGGTCCCTTACCAAGTTGTTACTAACTAAAAGGTCGTAGATTTTTTTTTTTTGAGCGGTAGTTTGTCAACCTGATACATTATAACTAGACAGGAAGAGACTAACCTGAATAACTTTTTTTTGTGTGTGTGTGTAGTGTTTAACTTGAATAACGTTTATAATTTTAGGTAACAAATTGAAATTACGATAATGTAGAGGACTAGGCTGATAATCGTAAACACTAAATTGAGTACGTCTGTAAAAAAAAAAAAAAACTAAATTGAGTATTTAATTAAGAAGAATGTTAACGAGCGAGTGCGACGCTCTTTAAAGACTTTAAATGATACTTTATTTAAGAAAATTATGTATTCAATCATTTTGAAATTGAAGTAAATTATGTATTCAATCATTTTGAAATCGAAGTATTTGACGTTTTTAAAGAATAATTTTTTAATTTATGATCTTTAAAAAGTATTCCGGAAACACTCGTTAGCAAGACCCTCCCGTCCATGTTCAACTGTTCAAGACAGAAGCGTCCTTAGGATATCGGCTAAAATATTAAAAGAAATAAATTTGTATAAAAAAGTTGTATAATTTTATTCCTCCGTCTCATGGTGTTAAATGCAAATTTTATTACTCATTTTGCTGTCTCATTAATTGTCATGTTTGAAATTATTCTTTCGTCTTTTTAATTGTGTTGTTCGTCATCTTTTGTAGTATTGTTTGATTTCACATCTTGTTGTAGTGTTTGTTTGGTCCCTGCTGAAAGATCGCTTTTGATTTTGCGTCTCCTGCGGCTTTAGTCAATTACATATTCAATCAATGATTTAGCCGTCGACGTTGCAGATCCGAAAGCATAAGTATTTCGATGACTTAGATGTTTTGATATTATGTGTAGGCATTTGTCGTTATATGCTATTAACTTGAATATTGCGAGTTTGTTCACAGATTTACCATTTGCGTTTTTAGCAATTTTGAACATGTTATTATATATGATGTACTTTATCAATTGGATTGAATGAATATCTTTAGTTTTTATCAAATAAAACATTCTTATTAAAAAAATTGTTTAAGAATATAATTGAAAATAATAAAAAATCCAACTCAAAATGGTATATCATTTTTATTGATTGTTTTAGATATAATTGATGTGGGGATTAACGTTGTTCACGTAGCTACAACATAAAAAATAATTGTCTGAACTTGGAAGTAGCTTTTTTGAAATAATTGTAGTAGCTTTTTTAACCGAAGAAAGAGAATATTTTAAATATTAATATTTGTAGTACTAAATAAGTTGCTGGAATAGCTCAGTCGGTTAGAGCATGTGGCTATTAACCAAAAGGTCGGAGGTTCAACCTATCCTTCTATACTTCTGATTACTAAGAGCTTTAATAGGTGAAGTGTAAATAACACGCTATTTGTTTCGATGAGACATAAGAATTGCATATAAAGCTACAATAGTTTTCCCGGCAAATGTATGTGCAGACGCTAAAAAATTAATCCAAAATATCAAAATTCAATATTTATAATAATGAAAATTAATTTAAAAAAAAATATCGGCATATGATTAATTTTGTCGTTCGAAAAGGTCTGGTGGCGCAGTTTGTTACCCATCTGCTTTCTATTCAACCGTAAATAATGGTTTATATATATATATATATATATATATATATATATATATATATATATATATTAAAAACAATAAAAATAAAAATAAAACAGAAATGAATGTGTTAGTTGTATACCATAACGGATTCCGAGTTTTCAAGACAGGTAATATCTTGAGATTGAAATGGGTCGAGTGTGAAAGGAAAGTTCTTTAGTGGAAGATGAAGATGATGATGATGAAGAAGGTGGAGGGTGAACGTAGCCGTGTGGATATGAGACATCGTGAACACATTCCTGTAGTTGTTGTTGTATTTGGTGGGAAGGTGATGGTTCTTCTTCTCATGATGATGTTTGTTTCATTACAAGAGGCATATTTAATGAAAATTTGATTGTGAGTTTATGTTTTTTTAAGGTTGAATTTATGTTTTTTTTGGGTTTTTTGGGTATGTTTTGATGAAGGTCTATGAAGATGATGAAGAAGAGAGAAGGAGGAAGAAGAAGAAGAAAAGGAAAAACGATTAAGTGTTGATGGTTCACTTTAAGATACTACAGACTTGCATGATTCAATAGTCTTCTCTTTAAAATTAATGAGAGGGACTAAATTGACTAACATGAATACATTTTTAAGGATCAAAACGAAACTTTTATTAATTAAGGGACCAAAATGAAACCTGAAAATTAATTAAAGGACCAAATATATAATTAAGCGTAACATTGAAAATTGTCATTTGATTAAATGGACTACTTTTAATGAATTCCATTTTTTATTCTTAATGAAACAAATTGCTTTATATCCAATACTTCAACCCTTTGCAACCTTTTTCTAATACAAAAGTATGGTAATAATTGAGATCGAATGAAGCAAAATTCGCATCACAATTTTCAATCTTCATAACACACAAATTAAATTTTAAGCCATGAAGCAAAATCACTTGTCCAACACCCTAATTGCAAATATTTATATTTAAGGACAATTCTCCTTAAAAAAAAGGTAAGGATAATGCTGGATTTTACGAACAATTATTTATCAAAACTAAATTGAAATTTGTTGATTAGTTTTATGAACATGACACACATCAACATTCTTCTAGCCTATCTGAATGGTTTGGCCACAGTTTTGACCTCAATTCTAGCAGTTTAAAGTCATTGACCAAAAATCAGATGCCTGACTCATTCAATGTCTAGTAAACATCGATCAGAAATCAGATGTCTGGCTCATTCAATGTATAGTACGATTTTTAAAACAGTGGTTAAAACAAAACATAAGAGAGTTTGAAAATAGATTTTGAATGTAAAACACACTTAAAAATATGTGCTAAATGCTTCAAGCTCTATATCCTAAGAATAAGCTAATAATTAACTCTTCTATAGGTACTTTAAGAGATCAAAACTTCACATTTAGCTCAAACAACTTGCTAGATAACTAAATAAGTACTTAAATATAACAAGAGATGCTTTATTGGTTGCTATTGCCACGTGTCCATTCATTCCAGTCCTTGTCAACATGAGCTTGAGCTTGAGCTCAATTGATATCAGTATGTGCAGCTTGCGGTCCTCCAGGCAATCCTCGTTCGTTTACAATATCAGCAATATCAATAAAATGATCAACCAAGAGTGTACCAGGACTTCCATACTCGGAATGTAAGAACGCGCTGTAAATCTGTTCAACTCAATCATAGTCACATAATACATTCTGATTCAACCTTGCAAATTACTAAAACATGAAAATTTGATATCATAGACAGAAGAAACTCCTAACCTTTCTGTTTATGGAAGGAAATGAGAAATGTTGTTTGCATTTGGTAGTGGCATAACGAAATAAATGAGTAACCTTGTTTACATGTACAAGTGTTGTTACTATGACATGTTTCGTGTGTCATGACATCAACTTTTACAAGTCACAATGTCAAATGTGACACATCAACACCTCCAGTAGAATTACTTGACAGATGAAACATTTTTATTTATGTTAGACAAATCGAGCAATTTGATATTTCGTAAATTTGTATGACCAAATTGTCAAACAATTGTAATTTTAGGATCTAAAATAGTAATTTACCCGAGGTTTTTACTCATAATTTGACAAATCTGAGTTAACGGAATGATCATATGATCTAAGGACATTGTTAAATGAGTCTATCAAAAGAAGTTTTGTTTAGAAAATATAAATCAAGTACTTATCATAGTAATAAATATACAATTTTCTATGCAAAAGTTACCTTCTATGTTTGTGATTATTTTTGTAATGCCATTGTATAGTTAGATTATAACTTTAAAACATATTTTGTTGAGAGAACACTTCATTTTATTGGATAAAACAATTATACCAATAACAACAAATACAAATTCAAGTTTTTTTCTTTTTTGTGAATGTTCAAAACTCAAGCTGAAACCATTGATAATTTGTCTTTGATTCCACTAGCAGGTTTTTTTGTTTGTTTTGTTTTGGACTTTGCAAAAGTGTAGAAAAAAGAAAGTTGTCCTAATAGGAAGAAAGTGTTTAATATGTTTAGACAGATCTGCACTGTATCTTTACTATGTAAAATTTACTTACAAGTTACACCAAAGTAAGCAAGAGTTGAACAACTTTACATGAAAACCTAAAATGGAAAGCACATCTATAGGCCTAATCCTACTTAGTTGACTGAATCTAGCATCACATTCACATTTTATAAACTATGGTTTATACACTATCGAACCTATATCGTCTCAGATGTCTCCATTTTCTACTGCCAAAGATCAACCGATCTTTGGCTTTAGAGGCTAGAAACAATTAGAGGATCTGAACTGTGAGATATCATACATCCCAAATCACCTCTTTTGTGACATTACCAAACAAATGAAGGCTACAATTCGGGCAATTATTCCATTCAAAATGAGTACAAGTAGACAAATGAGCCAATCATTGAGATCATAACCACTGTTCATCAGTGAACCACAACGAGTTATCAACCATACTCCAGTGTACCTAAGAGAAAAAGAATCAGATTGAAAATTTTAGATGGAAAACATTAAAACTTCAAATCAATTTTCAAACCTGAGAAATGCATACTGAATACTAATAGCATTCAGTAAACTTCTAAATAACTTTTAATTATGTGCATTCCATGTCATATATCAAACCATCTCAGTATATAGAAGTTATGAGTTGCCTAGTTTTATTCATGTCATATATCAAACCATCTCTTATTTTCTTCTAAAGAACTTCCGCTTGAGGGGGAGTATAACCAGATGGATGGAATGGACTAACGCTTGAGGGGGAGATTGTTGTGGCAAATGTAAGTTAGAAGTCCCGCGTTACTTGAAAAACTGAAAGTTGAACAACATATACGTGAGAGGACCCATAAACCTAATTTCTTAAGGTTTTGCATGAAGATGTGGTGTCCAACCTCACTTGGGTGGTTGCTCTTGGCCCATTGTGGACAATCCTTCGGACACCCCTCATGATCCAAAATGATGTTGTTTTAATCTTGAAGAAAAAATATGGCCTCAATTTTTAGTCATAGGTATTTGTTTGAGTAAACAACTTAATTAAGTACTTATGTATAATTCATAGGTATTTATTTGAATAAACAACTTAATTAAGTACTTATGTATAAATTATTTCTATAATATATAAAATAATGTCAAACAGCTTCCGTATAAGCTAAGCTAGTAAGCTATTTTCATTTTCTATCATGGAAAGTTTATGGAAATAAACTCACAACAGTCAACAGCTCATGGATATGTCATAAGCTGTTTCCATAAGCTCTTCTAGATAGTCTCAAAAATACTTATATCAGTAGATAAACTCAAATAAATCAATTCAAACAAAACTATAGCACAAAATTATAAGATTTCAAAAAGTGTAAAAGATAACAGGTGAGGAAATCAATGTAGATTTACATAAATTGATGTGTGCGTGTGAGCACGTTCGTGCATATGATTTCAGATTTACATGCATGAATACATTCTCTCAGTACTCCAGCAGAAGGAAAACTAAACACACCTTTCAGCATTTGCAATGATAAAGGCCTCCAAAGCCCACTTAGGATAGCACATTTGTACTAAGATCTTCATAAATATAGTATCTCTATTCTGTTTAGCAATGAGAGTCATAACAACAGGAAGAAGCACTGACCACTGCAAGCGACAGAAAAAAAAACAAATGCAGTTACTATAAGTAACAGCTTGTAAGAAAATGTGCATGTAGATGGAGTGAGTTTATTGATATGATAATTACCAGCTGAGCAGGACTAGGCTGAAAGAAGATGGCTAATGCATAAGCCATACCAGTGACACAGTACACCAAACAAACCAAAACTATATAGTTGCTTCCAAAGGTTGACCTTGGATTACTTAAAAAATAAAACATGGAGAGATAAACTACAGGTTTGATGATTGTACTGAAGAGATCAATTGTATCTTTTGCTAGAAAATGGGCTAGACTGCTTATTCCAGCTGCACTTTCCCTCCAGTATTGTAACTTATCCGTAGTAAACGATCTAAGTGCTGCAATTTTGCAAAGTAGAGCTGCACATATGCAATGTATTTTAGAGGATAGGCTAATTAAAAAATTTCATTATCCAATGATGCATAAAGTAAGTCTCAAATTTGAGTGTTATTTGTTAAATGATGCAACTTTTGTTCATCACGTGTCAGCTCAGCGGTAAGAATTTGATCTTGTAATCTTAAAGGATGAGGTTTAAATAGACAAATTTTCCTTTTTTATTTGGGGGTAGACTTGCAACAAAAGTTTGGTATAATGATATCAGCAGACTGATACTCAAATAGAATTTCAAACTTACAAACAGAAATAACTGTGTATGTATAGCCAAGGGACCCAAATGTTTCATCATTTACTTTGGTAAGAGTTCCTAAGATAGCACCGGCCACCAATAAAAGGAGATAGTCGATTGCTTGTAATTGTGCTTCTCGAAGCAGCTGCGTACCAACCCTGAAAATAATTAACTAATCAATCTAATAGGCTTGTTAACTCTGTGTGTGTGTATTCTAATAATGGATTTTGTACCGGCCAACGAAGTATCTGTATTGATGGGCTACACTAGGAGTCTTTCGGTTAGATAAGTCCTTTGTTCTTGAGAAGATTGCTTCTATATGATCTCCTTGGATCCTGACATTATTCTTCAAATCCTCCCAAAACTCTATATAAAAGGATAGATCAGAAGTTTCCTCAGTATCCTTTGACGTAAGAGTTTCATTTGTGGCAGCGGATGAAGGAGCGGCGATTTTATCAGCCAAATGAAGCATATCTGGTGGTACTGGATATCCGTTATGAAGCATCCATCTAACAGGAAGTGTTTCAATAGTTACACCTGAAGTTGGTTTCTCTAAACCTTCCAGAATATCAATGAAATGGTCCGGAGGATTAACGCGATCCGGTACAGGGATTCCAATGCCAGCAAAGTATTCTTCTACTTTTTTCACTGGACCATGATATGCTGTAAGACCACCTTTTGCTAGAAATACTATATCATCAAACATTCTAAACAAGGTATAACTGCAATGCAACAGAACAAAATCAAAATATCATTTCTCTATAATAAATCACGGTATATAATATAGCTTAGAATGTTTCATCAATACAATCAAGGTGGAGGAAAAAGCATGCTACCTTGGTTGGTGAAGTACCATACAGATGTTTACACCTTCAAGAGCTTCACGACGAAGTGCTTGAAGTAGTAAACTAGAAGATGCGCTGTCCAAACCAGTTGTAGGCTCATCTAAGATTAATAATGAAGGTTCCATCACCATCTCTAGTCCTACATTTACACGTTTTTTTTGCCCTCCGGATATGCCTCTCTTCTCTATTGTCCCAACTAGAGAATCCCTTACTGGCTGTAGTCCTAAGGACTCAATCACCCTTTCAACAATCAGAACCTTATCTGGTTTCGACATGTCTGCAGGGAGCCTACAGTGTTAAGAAACAGAAGTTTAAATGTGGTAACCAATTAGATGAGGGTAGAAATTAAAAACAACATATATGATTGCTAATATATATATGATTGCTAACTTATTAAGCTGAAAATCGATATTTGCAATGAATTATATATAGATCATGGTTATCAGTATCTTACGATACATGCGAGTCATATCTTGATTTGATAGGAAATTGAATTCAACTGATACAAATCTCTAGGGTGTATCTATTCTGCTGATGAATTTCATCTTGAATTCCTATTCTTTATGATGAATCCTGATTCCCTAAGGCAAATATCAATTCATTCTAATGAATCACTATATAAACTTAGTATAGACAGCTACATTTTTTGTTAACTTTGTTATAGATGTAATAACACATACATATAACGGATTAAATAGAAGTCAGATTCGAAGAGGAGCTTCTGCAAGGAAAACTAGATACCTGCATCTTGCGCTGAAACGGAGATTTTCCTCTACTGTCAAGTTTCCATGTACAATATCATCTTGTGGCACAAAACCAGTAATTTTCTTATAAGAATGAATGGATTCATTTTTTCCATTAACTAGAATTGATCCTGAAATAGTGCAACCTCTTGCTTTTCCTGCCAAAGCTGAAAGAAATGTGGTTTTTCCAGCTCCTGAGGGTCCCATAACAGCAGAAACCCGACCAGGCATGATTTTACCACTCACACACCTCAGTATATGTTTGTTTTTACCCTTCAATGTCAGGGTTAGATTATTGAAAGCTACCTCAATAGGAGGTCTTGTAATTACTTCCTCACCTTCACCAGCCATTGAAATTAATCCTGAGAATGTCAAGTTCTTGTTTTGTTCTTGCTGAGCTTTCTCCTTCTCAATTTGACCATAAGCATACCTTAAAATTTGGCTATGAGTGTGTAATTTTTTTCCCTTTGGCATTTGCTTTTTAATGTTCTTGTCACCAATCTGAAAATCAAATCCTTCTTGTTCATCATCCTCAATGGAATGCATTATTTTAGTAAGGTTGCTGGGCTCCTTATTTTTGGATTTCGACCATTGCTCGGGTTTGCTTGATGGATCTGGAGGCGTTGGTGCAAATAGGGGTCCTTGTTTCACAGATTTCTTGCGCGAAAAGGTTCGAGACAACTGCTTTTGCAGTCCCTCTGAACCTTTTTTAGCCAAATCTCTTGCTTGTTTCCATCTTTCACGAGCTTGTACCGTTTCTCTTACGTGTTTTGCTGCAGCTTCTCTTGATTTAGCCTTTCTTCTTTCTCTAGTAGCTAGCACTTGATCAGAACAGTTATAAATGAAGATCAGAAGAGTACTCATAGCAACCTACAAGAGAGAAATAATACCAAATTTGATGAAAGAATGTTATGAAACTGTTTTACTAATAAAAACCTTGATAGAGCATAAAATGTTGAATATTTTTCAACGTTATTTGACAAATGAAGCAAAAATGAATAAAGACAGACTCAAATCAAAACGGTTTCATAGAACGCTAGATCAGAATCTACTTACAATAATCAATGCGCCGTAAGCATGCATGTTTTGAGTTGCTGTGTTTGGATTACAGCTACTCAACTTGGAGCATGCTTCAAAAATGAAAAAAATACAAAGTAAGGTTTTGATGTAATATTGTTTTCATTAAATAATTAAGTAGAGCATGTAACTGAACGCGATAGTTGAACCATATTGCTAATTACTAATAGATGATTTGATGAATCTTGCTAAATTTATCCTGCAGTTATGCTCTCATGTCTACACTCATATTGACGAAATTAAAATACCATGTAAAAATTTACCCTGCTAGTTACACTGACAGTGCATCAAAATTAATCTCAAATTTATTTAGATAATTTTTTTTTTTAAAACTTACGATTTTGATGAGTTGAACCCATCCTGCAGTAATATCTGAAATGGGAGAACATAATACTAGTTAGTATGATAACAATGGAGTTCTTCTAGGGACATTATCTTTTGCAAGTTAACAATACCCTTAATACCCTTTATCGCAAGAAACTCTACGCGTCGGAGAAGGACAATATGATCCTGGAGAACAGAAGATATTACTATTGTTGACAACACCAGACCAAATATCAGCACTACCACAAGTATGATTTGTTTCTCCTGCAGGAATTTGGTAACTATAACTGCAAATTCAAATTTTTGATACATTAAATTAGTTATTGTTGCACGGCTGAGCATTAACAAAACAACTCAGAAAAATACAAAGGAACATTAGAACTTACGGATCGCATACTCCAGTTGTTGAATTCAGTTTTGCAAGCGGACAATAAGAACCGAGTGGACATGCTTCATTAAGAGAAGAAAATAACATAAGTTAAAAACATTATACCAAGATAAAATAATAAGATGCATAAGATACATACTTACTTATCATGCAAGTTAATCCTTGAGGACAGAAAAATCCTTCACAACAAGGTTGACAATCATCAATTCTTGAAGGAATGTCTTTTATATCATTTTTGAGATCTATTCTCTCAGCAGCACTACAACTCCAACCGGGTTCACAACCAGAACCCCATGAAGTCAAGTTGCAATTTATGTTAGGTTTTACATAACTTGCAGATGTGCCTTGTTGTAGGAAAAAACTCTGAAAGTAGTACCTTATTTCAGCAGTGGTACACATTCTATCTCTAAAATCACCTGCCAAATTAAATCAAAATTTAGGAATTGGTATACTTTGCTTTAAGAAAAGGAAAAAAATGAAGCCCTATAAAAATGAAAACAATTCTCAGCATCGTAAGGCTAAGAATTACAATTTCTTGACATAACAAGAATGCCTTTGGCTTTGGTTAGTCTCACAATCCTGTTCAAGTTCAATAGTACACTGATAATTGTGGCTGCAATGCATTGTAATGACTAAGAACAAAGAAAGCACCATGCTCTAAACCAATAGTTAAAACAAAGTCATTTTTAATCATGGAGTTTCTTCAAATGAAAAATTCTAAATACTTCAAAATATAATTACATGTAACCTAATTGCTATCTTTACTTCATTATCATCCAAAGACAGATAACCACAGTCTACTAGGAAATTCTTCTAACTCAAGGAGTCATATCGTTATCTCAGGGTCGGGCTCAACATATTTTTAGGCCTAAAGCAAACTTTGAGGCGAAGTCTTTCTGTTGGGTATGGTTCGGGGTATAAACACAAGTTGTATTTTGTAAACCCTAAACTTGAATAATAGAAAGGTACTGCAGTCAGAGATGTAGGCACAGTCGGCCAAACTTCGTGATCAAATGTCGTGTGTTCTTTGTTTATGTTTTTCACATGTTTTATTTTGAATTGATATTGCTATTCTAACACTTTCTGAAGTAAGGCCTCATGAAGAATAATAGTATATAAATGAAACAAAAAAGAATGGCAAATGCATTACCAATATATACCTTTTTGCTTAACACAAGCATCTACAAAGTCCAACTTTCCCTTAAAATCAAAGGCTTCCTCCCAATCTTTATTCCTGAAAGATGGTCAATTAATTAATAACTTGGAGTCTAAGACAAATGTGACAAATTAATTATTTAAATTATGAATATATAACACATACACATCCTTTATGCAGAAACCTAAATCTTCCTTGATGTTTCTTGTTAAAGTGGTAGTAAGACCTTCAAGCTCTTTGTAGATTTCTTCTGTGTAAATCGAAGGTGCTAAAGAGTTATCTTTATCTGCACATTGAATCTGTGGTAGTAGTAGCAAACTTGTGAAGGTAAAAATGGACAAGAATAAAATGTGAGAGACCAATGAGGCCTTCATCATCATTCCATTCATTTCCATTGTAACATCTTGTGAAGGTATTGCTTGATCATGAAGCAATGCATAATGTGCCATGAATTGTTAACATTGTGATGAGAAAGAAAAGAAACAAGGAATTAGAGGATTAATGCAGGGTGGATGCAGAAATTGGAGTGAAAGAATTTGATTTTGTTGATTGGTGTTTTTGGTCAAATTGAAAATGGTGTGAAGAAATGGCGGAGAGAAATGACAGGCTTGATTGAAGGATGTGCATGAATTGGAACGTTATTGCTTCAGCTGATCTCAAAATCAATTTCATTTTATTATGAAAAAATGCTCTTTAGTTTAGGCCACTATATATATATCGTTGAATGAAAAGAAAAGAATGTCTATTTAAGTTATATTGATTAAAAAATACATGAATAGATTTTAAGTTTAAGACATGTCAATTAAGTGGTAAGAGCTTGAATTTGTAACCTCAAAATATATGGTTTTAATCCCACCTAAATTGTAAAATGTCATCGCTATTAATAATAATTTCTCCTCATCGAATTTATTTCAAGATAAACATTTTGTTTTAAAAAATACCATCCGGTTTATTTTATACCGTTGTGACTCAATTACATTTTAGAGTGAATTATCTCTGCAACTATAATAAAAAAGAGATAATTTCGTTTACAATTAAAAAAATATTTATTGACAAATTATTCATATATAAATCATCAATTTTTATTATTTTTCTTTTGTATTCAATCAAAGTAATTCAAAGCAAGAATTATTCATATAGATATCAATTATCAAAAACATGTCATACGAGAATTATTATTTATAAACCACAGTCCATGCATATAACAATGCATGTCTTTGTCAATTGAATTATGTTCAAAGTATTTTTCTTCTTTTCTTCTATTCACTTTAGACATTCATTTAAAACATCTATATTCACGTTAAAGATATTAATAACTGTATCTATCTATCTATCTATATATCTTTGTAATATAACCTTGGATTGTTTATATGCAAGTATTGTGCCTTTGTGGCACTTCTAAAAAGCTTTCTCACATTTATTCTCCATATTGTTGAAGACCTATTCTTTATTATGCATCTGTTAATCTACCTAATATCCATTACTTTCCTTTTATGCATCAGTTACCTTTGCTCTTTTATTATCATGGCATATGAGTAACGTTCTAAACCTAAGAACTAAATAGGCTATGTTTCATTTAAAGATTTATTCAAGACATTGGTTATATTTTTTTCTTCCCATAACACTCTTTTTATCCTTAAATTTATCATGGACTCCAATAAGCTTCACCTTACATATATATATATATATATATATATATATATATATATATATATATATAGACACACACACACACACCTAGCCTTTGTGGTGGTGATCATCAATGCATATATATACCTTGCATATTTATCCTTAACACATATATATACCTAGCCTTTGTGGTGGGGATCATCAAATAAGTTAAGCATCATTTTGTCTTAAGTCTCTGTCAACTCAAATCATCATGACCGTCAAGTTTCCAACAAGTGTCTTTGAATGAACTCTCAAGTGATTTTCTAATGAATTATGAAAGTGACTTCCTCCATCGAATCTGCTATGTTTTCTCTTTTCGCTATAGATGTACTTTTATTCCCTATTCTGGTAATTTTCTATTTCAACTATTCTTCTATCCAATTTTAGTATTTATATAATTTATTTAACAATAATTTCATTTTTTGAAGTTTGTTTTATAATAATCAATATTATTAACAGTTATAGTGGAACTTTTTCTAACGTGAAACCAAAAATGGAGTAGGAAGAAAGGGCTCAATGGTGAAGTTTTGGATCATCATCACTTTATTTAAAGGATTTTTGGATGATACTCTTAAATTTTGTATGATAGCTTTTGTTTCTCTTTCTTATTCTTCACATCTTTCTTGACTATTTATTAGTTTTTATGCTAGACAATAGTGACTCAAGTTACTTTATTACATAGATATAGATTTACCAAATATTTTACTTTCTCTTTTTCTTATTGATGATATAACATTAATCAGTATTCATTTTTATCTTTTTTCTTATTTTATTTTTATCTTTTAATACGAATAATTGTTTCGTGTAGATGAGGAGAAGAAGATAAAAGAGACTTGTATATATTTATGTTTTTGGTGCAACAATAGTATTCATACCAATTTAATATAAATATAATTTTTTCGTGTAGATGAAGAGAAAGGATAAAAGAGATTTATATTTGAGAACCCTGTGAAATTATACATCATGTAAGTATATATCTTTAACTCTAATTATATTTGCACCAGTTAAAGATCAACTTTATATATTTTTTAAATTTTAAAGTTTGTTTATATTCATGTAGTGTTAATTGTTATAAATTGTTATACATTTATTTTCACATTTATATTTTCAATATTTTCTATCTATTTTAAATTTCTCTGATTTAAATTCATTTATTCAACTATTGAGTTTGTTTATTTTAAATTATAGGTAGTACCTTGAAGTTTCGCTATGAATCAAAAGAAAATCGTTGTTGGAGACATTCAATCAAAGAGAACAATCTGATGAGTTTATGAATATAGACATGTCTTATTTTTACTATTATGTTGTCTGGAAGATGTTAATGATCTACTTGAATTTCATGAAAATGATAGAAACAAAATCAAAGTCAGACATAATGATTTTGAAGTTGTCGTATAAAAAGAATATTGATTTAAGTTAACTTAAAAGTTGTCCAAATAGATTATATTTGTACATGTATTTTGGGTCTAAACATGGTTGGTTTAGCAGAGTTTATATACCGGCATCGAATGATTACCGAATAATTTTATCTAATATAAAATACTACTTGCACATGACAAAGTTGATTCGAAAACCTTTTTGAACATTTAATCTATTTTCCTTATTGTAAGAGTTTGGATGTTGATGTCATATATTTACTTTTACATTTTACTTATTTGACCTAGATAAAAATAATTTTATTTTTTAAAAGAAGTTAAGATTCAACATGTCATCTTATTCTTACAAATATTGATCTCACTCTTACATTTTAAATTGTGTGGTTTCTTCTATAATATATATGTAATTTGTCTTATAATAACATTATTATTTGAATAAAATTCTATGGGGAGAATATATTATTTTATCTTAATAATTATTTTATTATTTGAATGAAATAAATAATTGTGGAGATTGTTTTTTATATAGATAAAAGTAATTAATTAAACCATGACGTCATAATGTGCTTGAATGGAACATATGAAAAATGAATCATTTATTAAGTTAAAATATGTTGAATATGGCCTTTTGAAGTAACATACTTTCATTGACTCAATAATTTTTTTACAAGATCAAACTTTTTTTTTCATTCTAAAACCTAAAAACATGTTAAATAAAGAGAACATAAGAAAAGTCTAAGGAGATTTAAACTAAACCGAATAATATAAGAAATTTGTATTATAATTCACTATTCAACTACACTTTTATTGATTTCTATATACATAAAAATGACACATATTTATGTCAAAATAAACTATTAACTATCTCTCTTATTTGACAATAACAAAAGTTTAAAAATATGTCAATGATCATAATTTTTTAAATGAAAAACGATTCATTAGAACTACCGAAATTGTTATTTTCAATAAATTTATGAATATTCTAATGAAATCCGTGCAACACACGGGCTATAAACCTAGTTTACATTAGTTTTAGCTATTTGAAAGCAAATTGATGAATACATTTTTTTTCTTGATGAATTTAGATATTTTATAAACAAATATTTATATTTTAATAAATGAATAAACAAGTGTCTTGTAAGTAATAAGTGTTGGAATTTTAGACTCGAATTTCTCACTTCTACGCACATAATATCTAACCACAGGATTATTTGAAGAAAAAGAGAGAAGCAAATAGGGCCTTCCATAGAAACAAGGGAAGTGGAGGGGGTAAAAAAAATTAAAAGGACCAATTTTTCACGAACTATGGTTGTTTTTGATTTGATTTGATTCCACAAATACACGGTTTGGTGAAAGACTTGCGGTGAACTACTAACGTGCAAGAAGCTGAGTCATGTCATGTGATTGAGTACTAGGATGCTTCCTTATTTATTAGTTTGGTGAACCTTTTCAGCCAACTACCAATAAGAAAAAAAATACTACTACGGTAAAAAAATTAAGCTAGTTCCACGTTCACAATAAGTTTATTTTATTTTATTATCTAAAATAAAAAATAGAACATCAACCTTAACACACGTCATGTCTTCCGTATATCACGGGTGCAATGCTTAAATCCTTCCTCTTGAGGTTTCACACAGCAAGCAACAACTCCCTTCCTTCCCCTTCTTCTTCTAATAATAATAATAATAATAATAATCAAACTTCATCCAAACTTTATTAATGAAGTTGTAAATTAAGGCCTTGTTTTGGATCCTCACTCACTTCATCAATAGGTCAGTTTCAACTTCATCAATCAAAAATAGGATCAAGATGTGCAAATAATTGATATCATATGTCCCAAAATTATATACATACTTTTTCTTCAATACGGATGCCAAATTTGGAAAACTTTCTATTCTTATGCTTATTTGCATAACACAAATACAAATACATACTCTCTATATATCACCAATTTTCTAACTTTTTTCCTGTTTATATGTATAATTCCTAGTAGATTTTCTTGTTAGAAAAATTAACTTTTAATTTATGGTTTTATATATGTTTTTACTTATGCTTGTCTGAATTTCCAATTGTTGACAGGTCAAATTGGGCTGCTAGGCTGCTTTTTATTCTGATTCTCAAGTTCTTTGATGCAAGTAGGTGTGTTCAATTTAATTTCACAAGTTTTCATTATCGCGGTGTTCATTTTCGATGTCTACTTCATGTCTTGTGTTTCTCAAGTTTGTTGTTTTCCTTATGAAAATGCAGTCCGGTCTGGTATTATGAAGTGTTTTCCATTCCACTCTGGCGATAAGAAAGATGAACCGAAAGGCTTGCAATCTGCGTCTGGCCGTTCTGACAGCTCCACATATGTTGACGTTGAAGGTAGAAGATGTGGTTCTGAATTGAATTCTCAGGATGTCTCGGATAGTGGCAGCGTGGAATCCCTCAGGAGGAATGCACCTCCTAATTTGTCCCAAAGATCTAGTAATCTTAGAGTGTTTAATGTCTCTGAACTGAAATCGGCCACGAAGAATTTCAGTCGATCGGTTATGCTTGGAGAGGGTGGGTTCGGGTGTGTTTACCAGGGAGTAATTAGAAGTGTAGATGATCCATCTAGAAGAATTGAGGTTGCGGTTAAACAACTTAGTAAAAGAGGAGTGCAGGTAAGGGTTTTCCTTATGTTATTTTGCTCTTGATTCATAGTTATACTAATCAGTTGCACTTTCAATATTAGGATAAATGTTGCCTATAGTAAGTTATTCTACTCTGCTGTGTGTATTATCTGTTTTATGATCATAAAAATAATTGAATACATTGAAAAAAATGCTGTGAATTGTCACACTCACATAGGTTGCTTCAGCCTTCAGGTAGACATAGTCATGTGTTTCAATAATATTTCCTTTTAGAGTATGACTCATATTTGTTGATAAGTAGAAAGACACTCTCACTACGCGTCTGCCCTTTTGGGCTTGGCCCGTGAATTGTAGTATTTAAACAAAGTTTTGTAGTCTATATAACTCTAATTTTCATTGCATGATAGAAAAGTACAATGACCACTCTGGTCTCAGAGACGTGGGCATAATTGGCCGAACTTTGTGATCAACCGTTGTGTTCAAGTGACTTTATCTGCTTACTTTAGAACTGGATTTCCCATTCTTCAAGATTTTATGGATTAATGATTAAAGTTTCATGTTGTTTACACCTTGTTATCCTTACTTGAGGCATGAACATTTTTGTTGTCAAGTGGGCTATGCAAGATAGGAATCAGGTGTTAATCCTGTTACTTTACTTTTGGTTTTAGGGGCATAGGGAATGGGTGACAGAAGTGAATGTTTTGGGAATTGTTGAGCATCCCAATCTTGTGAAACTGGTGGGATATTGTGCAGATGATGATGAAAGAGGAATCCAACGGCTTCTGGTTTATGAATACATGCCAAACAGAAGTGTGGAACACCATTTATCTCACCGAGCAGAGACTCCTCTCCCATGGAATAGAAGATTAAAAATAGCACACGACGCAGCTCGTGGATTGACATACCTGCATGAGGAAATGGATTTTCAGGTATAGGTTTATAGCATAACTTTTCGTAAATTCCTATTCAATTCAATCAAGTGTGTTTGGATCTATGGCAACAAAAATTGTTTTTGATTGGATCCTACAAAGGGGAGCCAAATTTGAATACTTTTGAACATATTTTATTTACTATTCAGATCGGTGAAGTTGATTAATGTCGTGCTAACTGTCTGCACATTGTTTAGATAATTTTCAGAGATTTCAAATCTTCAAATATCCTTTTGGATGATCAGTGGAATGCAAAGCTATCAGACTTTGGGTTAGCGAGACTGGGACCATCAGATGGACTAACTCATGTTTCAACAGCGGTATATATTTTTATTAATCTATAATTTTGTCGATAGAGATGTTGAGATATTGTTAACGTATGGGGAGATGTAATTGCTTTGTATATTTTCGAGTGACTATTTACATCTGAGTGATGGCAACACACTATCGCTTATTAGTTGAAATTCAAACATGTCTCACTAAAGCATTTCGGTCCCACGTAAATTTCGTAGGACTCAGGAGTTTTAAGCAAAAAAATGAAACTTGTTAAGAAAACGTGTGTAAGAGAGTTTGTTACTAGCATTTTTATTGCTTACATACTAATTACCAACCATTATAAGTGGAATCCAGCGACTCAGATACACCACTTATATTCAAATTGCTGTTTATGTTCATCAGGTTGTAGGAACAATGGGGTATGCAGCACCTGAATATCTCCAAACCGGACGCCTTACATCAAAGAATGATGTATGGAGCTACGGTGTTTTCCTTTATGAACTCATTACTGGTAGGCGCCCTTTAGATCGAAATCGCCCCAAGGGTGAACAAAAGTTATTGGAATGGATAAAGCCATACCTATCAGATACAAAGAAATTTCAACTGATATTGGATCCAAGACTTGATAAGAAACAAGTTATCAGATCAGCACAGAGACTTGCTACAATAGCTAACCGATGTTTAGTTAAAAACCCGAAAAATCGGCCAAAGATGAGCGAGGTTTTGGAAATGGTGAATGGAATAGTAGAATCATCATCTGACACTAATTCACAACTACCCTTGAAGAATGTTTCGAGAATAGAAGTTTCTCATGAAACTGAAATGAAGAACACAAAGAAGCGGACCATGGATCAGAAGTCTAGAGAAAGTAATTGGTTCGCTAGGATGTGGAGACCAAAGCTTGTAAGAACATGAAATACAGTGATTATTGAGCCTGAAGTGAAATGGTTGTCAGTTTAGATATAGTTTTAAATTGTTACTATTTACTTTTATCTTGTAGTTTTACGGGTTCAAATACACCAAATTCATGTCTGGTTCTTGCATGGAAATTCAAGTTTAAATCCAAGGGAAGCAAATCTTGTCCTAAATTTACACAATCCTTGTGCTGTTGTATTTTATTTAATTTTGATCCCTTGTATGTAAATAAGCTATTTGTTTTAAGCCATAATTTTGTCAATACAGATATTGAGATATACATCTTATCTTTTCTAGTGACTATTTATAACATTTGGATGATAGCAATTACCAACACGCTATCTCTCATTAGTTGAAATTCAGATCATGATTTGCTACGGTTGACAAAACCAGAATCACACAGTTATGTTTCGGTGATTGCTCAATCAAGATTAGACGGTCTTGATTTGAGCTTGATATTTTAAAAGTTAAACAATTAAAATTAAAAATGTTTTCTAAACCGTGTGATCAAGATCAGATAACTAACAATATCTTGACTGTGTAAATGCAAGAAAAATCAACTACAGTTAATCGTATTTCTTGAAATTCACATAGATTCCATGCAAGGATGTGAAAGCTCACAAATTTACAACTTTAACAAATTTGGTTAATGAATAACACTCACCAAAAAAATAAAAATAAAAATCAGTTGCACAATCCTGTTCAAGTTTGTTTCATTATTTCAAATTTTATTTGTTAGATTAGCTTTCATAGGAATCCTAATTTCTGGGATATTATTTTCATAAAAGTGTTTGGTAAATTCTTGATGTTCCTAGGAAAGTGGGGGGTTGTGTTTATTTTTTAGAATAAAAAATTTCTAAAAAAGTTGATAAGTTAAAAAGGTGAATTTTAGGGTGGGGTCCAATTAAGTCATTCACCGATGAACCATCATTAACAATAATTGAGAGCCATTAGATCAATCAAACGCATGGATTCTATTATAGGTTATCTGCACTAGATATTTTTTGGCTTAATACATCATTTGATCCCTTAACTTATTTTTGATTTTCACTTTGGTCCCCTAACTATTAAACGTCTCAAGTTGGTCCCATAAACCTTCTGCCGTTTACTATTTTGGTCATCTCCGTTAGTTTTTAATCTTAAATGTCTAAGATAAACCATATTAAAGGTGGTCCATCATAGACCTTATAAATTCATTTAATTTTAACCCTTTGATATTTTTTTTAAAAGAGAACCGTTGGATTATATATGTATATTGTATCTTACGGCGAACCATCAACACCAAAAAAAATTCTTATTTTTACTTATTCCTTCATCTCCTTGATCATCACATTCATACTTTATTGGTCAATCTTAATATAACCTTGAAAAAAATAACAACAACAATGCATAATATCATAATCAAAATCAAATTCAGAAAATAAACAACAGCAACCCTACAAATTCGGAATCAAACCCAGAAAACAAACAACAACAACAACAACCCTTCTTAGAGAAACAAAACCAAATCATACACATCAAAACTGTCAAATTCAGATTCAGTTCTTCTGCATCTGAGTTGTTCTTCTGCATATGGATTCAATTCATTCACATCAAAACGAAATCATAATGAAAATGAGATAAGGAGAGTAAATGTTGTTGTGTTGCATATGGGTTTTATGACAGTAGCATAACTCCCATGGTTACTCTCGAAAAGGAGAGTAAGTGTTGTGTCAAGGGAATTAATTCCCACTTACTCTCCTTCAAAATCAATTCTCAATTCCTCTTTGATGTTGTTGTCTTGGGAATTTGAGAACAATGTTGAAATGGTTAATTTGAAGTTGGAAAGTAGGAGAAATGAAAACATTGAAGCCAATGTTGTTGTTAAGTTAGACAATGATGGAGTATCAGAAGCTGAAGGTGTAGATGAATTGAGAGGTGACCTTATGTTTGATGATGTGAAAGAAGAGAAAGATAAGCAAAAGTACAAATTAGCTACACAACAATGTTTTACAGATGAAGGTTTTTCCAAGGAAAATAATCTTGTGAATCGAAAAGAGAGTGGTGAGAATGTTTGATGATTGCGCATACTCAAATTCACGGTCTCTGTTGAATTTTAGTTTTTTTTTTACTATATTGTGTGAATGTTGATGAATTTTGGATGAACATGAAGAAGCGGTGGAAGGTAGAAGATGAAGAAAGGGAAAAAAATTATGTGGTGATGGTTCACTATTGTATATAATGAACCTACAATCGAATGGTTGAAATCATATCAGAAATGTTAGACATTAAAAAACTAACGGAGATGACCAAAATAGTAAACGTCAGAAGATTTATGGGACCAAATTGAGACACTTTATAGTTAGGGGACCAAAATGAAAACCAAAAATAAGTTAAGGGATCAAATGATGTATTAATCCATATTTTTTCTATTGTCTCCCATCTTCCTCTCACCTTTTCCCATCCCCCAATGACCAGATTTGCATAATATTGCGTTCGGGGTAACATTTATAAATAAGAGATAAGTAAGAGATTAACATTTTGATTAAATTAAATTTAGGGTTAATATAGTAAAATCATGTGATAAAATTAGGTTAAATCTAGGGTTAATATTGCGTTCGGGTTAGGGTTAATATGGTAAAATCAGGCGATAAAATTAGGTTAAATCTAGGGTTAATATTGTGTTCGGGTTAACGTTTAGAAATAAGAGATAAGTAAGAGATTAACATTTTGATAAAATTAAATCTAGGGTTAATATTGCGTTCGGGGTAACATTTATAAATAAGAGATAAGTAAGAGATTAACATTTTGATTAAATTAAATTTAGG
Source organism: Medicago arabica (assembly GCA_946800305.1). Classification (NCBI taxonomy): domain Eukaryota; kingdom Viridiplantae; phylum Streptophyta; class Magnoliopsida; order Fabales; family Fabaceae; genus Medicago; species Medicago arabica. The sequence continues at coordinate 53,179,210 of OX326969.1, forward strand.
ATTAATATAGTAAAATCAGGTGATAAAATTAGGTTAAATCTAGGGTTAATATTGCGTTCGGGTTAACATTTATAAATAAGAGATATAAGTTGTTTCATAATTTCTCCTAAAAAGAAATTGTTTCGGTTTGTGTTTTTTTCATGAGTTTTTCTTTCCATTCAAAATTATTAACATTTTCTATTTCGTGGACATAATCATGACTTCTTACACAAAACAACGGTTTCATTAAATCAAAGAATGTAAATATATCCAACGTTTTTTTGTCATTATATATATATATATATATATATATATATATATATATATATATATATTAAGTTGTTTCGGTGTATTCCCTTAAAAAAAAATCGTTTTGTGTTTTCTTTCAGAAGTTTTGGTTTTCAAGAAAGTTGTTCAAAATACACAACAACAAAAATTCAACGCAATAACAATATAACAAGATTCTAACCTCACTCAAAAGTTACAAGAAAATTGCAAACAACCATACTAGTTTGAAATCGTTTATATGTCATTATAAATTTGCCACATGCAATTGTAAAAGAATGTCCGCTAACAAAATTTAGATCAATCGCTTTATGTGTTATAGGATAATAGTCGTTCTCAACCATTAATTTACCTTTCCAAAATTTAAAACGACAAGTAAGCACACTAGAAACAGATTGCAAAACCACTTTGGAAGCGGCTGTATATGTTTAACACCTTGATGCGTTGAGTAGAACCCTCTCACTTCAATATTATCGCAACAAACACTAGAAGTGTATGTAGACTTTAAACAGTCATACATATACCCTTACGAGGAAGGTTTTTCAAATCAGGATCACCCTCATGCATCAACCACTATAACCATACCAAACTTTATTGTAATACACACTATTTCTATTTCAACGTTATCAACATTAGGCATAATATGATAGACAATTCTTTATTAATGGTTTCTTGTCTTTAGTAAAGAGACCAAACAAGGTGGGTCAAGTTGCTCTGCAGAACCCCCTTACGGCACAAATTTTTGTAAAGACGTTAAATAAAAATTTAATTAAAAATAAGAAACAAATTAAATACTTCATCTGTACTAAAATAAGTAAGTCATTTGCTCATTTACACCTATGTTAAGAAAAGGGTACAAGTGTGTGTGTGTGAGAGAGAGAATGATTTTAAGTGTTACTGTCAAGATTGATGCATTCAACATGATCATACATATATAGTGGAGAAGATATTGGAATTGTGAGTGGTGAATTAATATTGGGCAAAGATACGTGTCTAAAATAACGCAATATTATCGCACCCAAAATTTCAAGTTTTTGGTATATCAATCATATGACTTCATACTATGTGGGGATAATTTATATGACTTTATCCTATGTGTCAATCATTTTGTTGTCAATGTGTTCAATATCATATCCGTAGACATCACATTTTTGTCAATCATTCCATCAAATAATTGGAAAATTTCTCTTTAACTTATTATAAACATTGAGTATTCAATCACACACATAGACTTTTAAATCCTCTTTTTCTATGGATTAACTTGTATAATCTTCATAGCCCAATAAACAAGTTTAAGATTATAAAATAATACTAACCGAACAAATGAGAAATTCGGAGGGTGCAATCGTGGGGCGACAAGAAATTCCCCAAACAAAATTGCAAAATTGGGCCTTGAGGGCTTTAGAACCCGATCTCATTGTAATCTAATCTAATTTGTTTGAAATGGAAAGAATATCTTCTCTGTTGAGGTTGAGCGTTAAAGCGTGGAAAACAAAGCCTTTAAATTTTTTTGTTATCCATCTGAACTGAACTAGTAACCTACCGCCTTATTCTTCGGAGAGTACAAAGTAGAGAAAGAAAAAGAGAACATAGTTTGCATCTATCTAATCAGGGAAGTGAAGAACAACACTATGTTTTCTCCTTCGTCTAGAATTCTTCCTTCCCCTTCAGGTACTACTCCTCTTATTGCTATTTCTTTTCTTATCAATAATGTGTCTTTCCACATGTTGTTTATGCTTGAAGCTTCGGATTGGCTGGCGTATTCCGGTGCCGACACGACACTGAATTTATGGATCACTCATTAACTATCAACTTACTTTTTCTTAGTGGTTCAACTAGTTTAAATTTGTGGTTCTATTTTGCTATTTGCCTTAGTTGAGAAGGTGTTATATTTTGTGCAGTTATGATGTTGCCTCATGACCAACCTGCTCCTGCAGTTTCTTCTTGGCCTACTAGTTTTTCCGCGCAGTATTTTCCTACCTCGGTTCTTTTACAAGAGCATCGCGATGAGTATAGGCCGCTACTTCATACGTGTAAAGAAGACAAAGCACCCCAGGTTCAGATTTTTTCTTGATTCCGTGTGTTCAATGTAATGTTGACTACTATTTGTTTGTACATTATCAATTTATCTACTATTTATTTATTTTACTGAAGGCAACCTTAAATACAAGGGTAACAGGTGTGACTTCAATTTGTGAGAAAATCAACACTGGCGATGTTGATGAGTCCCTGCATAGCTGTATGCAGCAGTTGCATCTTCAGTGTCATTTACAGAACTTGTAAGATAAATTGATTAGCATTCATGCTAATTTGAATTTTTGCACAACCAAAGTTGTCTATTTAATGGATTTTGTATATTGTCTACTTCAGATTAGCTTCTTCGCCGGAAGAGGATTTCGTTTCTTCTTCCTCTTCAACTATGCTGCCTGCTGATGTTTTCCAATGGGATGCACTTACCCTTGCTAAGCAAGCTCTATCAGCCTCAAAACAAGCCGCTGCAGTGGCTGAAGAGTTGAAATTGGTTAAAATTGACGATGATAATGATGATGATTCACTACCTCTTGGGTTAGTTCTAGCTTTGTGGTTAACTTTGGCATCCTTGATTTGGCTTTTTATCTATTTATACATTACTTTGTTGAGAATCATGCCTAAAATTTGCGTTTCAGACTGGCCGACTCTTCACTTGGAAAGAACAAAATTGTGAGGTCGATACGGCTTAAAGAAAGGCAATCTAAACAGAGAAAAGTGTCTAACTCAAACGTTCTTGATGACGAAATGTACCTTACTAAAAAGTCCAATGTACAAAGAAGGTTACGTTTAGAGAAAAAGTTGAAAGAAGGACTTGACGGAAACGATGCTCTGCGCTTGTTCTTATGGAATCCTGAAACAAAGCAACTTTTGAGCGTTGAAGAAGAATCTCAATTGATTGCTCAAATACAGGTGTCACTCAGAATTCCATATTTCATTAAAATGTTTTGTAGGTTCAATTAAGGATCTTCTTTTGCCATAATGTGTTATATGCAACAGGATTTATTTAAATTGAAAGAAACAAAGATCAAACTTCAGTCTCATTTTGGAAGGGAACCAACTTTGGCTGAATGGGCAGTTGGTGTGGGCCTTAGCTGCCGTGACCTTCAGAAACGACTTCATTGTGGTTATAGAAGCAAAGATAAACTGATTCATGCCAACTTACGCCTGGTAGTTCACATTGCTAAGTATTACCAGGGGCGTGGTCTCTGCCTTCAGGACTTATTGCAGGTATCCTCACTACCAATGGCTGTTTGTATTTCCTTTTTGTTTCGTATCTATAATTAATACTTAGTTTGTCATATATACGTGTTTTAAATTATTTCTACACAAAGAAAAACCTCAAAGATAAATGTTTGGCTAAAGTTGGAACTGCAGTTGTAGGAGAAAAGCTTCTGTGAAATTATCTCTATTATTTATTTTTTTAGAACTTTTGCAGTAATTATCTTAATGGTGTGATTAACAACTACATCTTTAACATTCATTTTCTGATGGTAATATCATAGGAGGGAAGTATTGGCCTTATGAGGAGTATCGAAAAGTTCAAACCCCAAGCTGGTTGTCGGTTCAGTACTTACGCTTACTGGTGGATAAGGCAAACAATAAGGAGGGCCTTATTTCTGCATTCCAAAACAATTCGTCTGCCGGTAATACCAATCTGTTCATTTCCTTAACTGGTTTGCTAAAAACTTGGGTTTGTTTACTTTCTAAAAGTGTTGTTCAGTTTTCATTTTTTAAAATTTGTGTTTGTTTTAAATTGCTAGGAAAGAGGGTGAAATTCTCATGTAATGAACAATTGTGATAGAGAAAAGATGGAAGGCAAGATAAGAATAATGTATTTTTAGAACAATGAGTACACTGTTTTAAAAAATTGTAGAAGAAAATATTAAATCTATGTTTGTTAGTTGAAGGGGAAATGAAAACAAGAAACATGAGGTGTAAATTGGTCCTAAGCTTTTCTCATTTTGAAGTGTGGATTGTCGGTAGACATGAAATTGTTGTATATCGACATCCAATAAAATAACTACCATTGCATTAATTTCTTTTTAATATGTTATTTGTAATAAAGCAAACATCGATTCTATTTCTGTAACATGGTACCAGCATATTATTTTCAGGAGAATTTCTATGCTCTTTTGGGCAAGATTGCGGAAGCAAAGAAATCGTACATTAAAGAAGGAAATCTTCACCCCACCAAAGAAGAAATAGCAAAGCAAGTAGGAATTACAGTAGATAGGTTGGAAATGTTGCTATTTTCTACAAGAACTCCGCTTTCAATGGAGCGAGCTGTATGGGCAGACTCGGACACAACTTTCCAGGTAGGGCCTTTTAAGTAAATATCAATTTTTCCCTGAAACGATATCACTTACTAGATCTAAAAATTGAAAACAGTGAAAAGGAAACATATGTATTGATATAGATTGTTTAGAGCAGCTGAATGTTGTTCAACTCCCCATTCTGTACTGGTGAGTGGCGAGTGTCTATACCGAGTTTTTTGCTTGCGCTGATAACTGTTTAAACATATTGGAGGATATCTAATTTCAAAAAAGCCAAAATGTAATTGACTACAAGAACCATCTCAAACTTGCACAAGTATTAAGTTCTGTTGTGGGTGATGGAAAGCAACAACCAGCAGCAGCCAAAAGTTTCTTTTTTAATGGTGTGAGGGAGATGCTAGATCATATTCCAACAATTTATATTAGATAAGCCTGGGAAGCATAACATACTACCATAAACATAAGGGTATCAAGCAAACTGAGTAAACTAGTTAAACAAAACTAGGTGGTTTGGTTTTGATTTGGTTTCATTCATCATTCTTTTGGTTTAGTATTTTGGGAGTAGCTGAACCAAATCATATATTTAAGTATGTTTCTCTCGTAACCATATATATATACATTGTATAGGTATTAAGGCTTGTGAATTATGATGTTGGTCTTGTTTAAGGTTGATCCTCAGGTTAAACTAGACTAAATCATCAACAAAACCTACTAAATATGCATGTGGCAGTGATTGGACTCAAGTCATGCAACTCTATTTTGTTCCTTACATAAGTTGGATCATTTAAGTATTGACCTGTTAATATGCACCTCTTTATGGTATGCCTGTTTTTGCAAGTGACGGAGTGTTGGGAGATAAAAAGCCAGCACGAAAGTAAACTCAATGTAACAGATGAGAATATTGCATTGTATGTGTTGAAATACTGAAAAGAGATAGGATTACGAATGGCAACATTAGAGAGAGTCGGGATCGCACTTATCGTAGAAAAGATGCTTGAATCTCGACTTAGGTGGTTTCGGCTGTGTGAACTAGACCTGTAAATTCTGTAATAAGAGAGTAGATCAAATATAGGGTAACCCAATCGTTAGACATAGCAAGACCAAGAAAAACTAACTATTGAAGAAACTATCTAAGAAAGTGATAGATCTTTGATAGATGAATATGAATAGATAGAACAATGGAGATGGTACTTGAATTATTATTGAACTTCTCTGTGGATAACTGTCCAACAAAGTGGTGACCCAACAGGGGAATTATAAACATGATGTAAACATAATTAATAAATTAACTGCTGCAATTTAACAATTCCTCTAGGAATTAGAGTGCCTAGTCTCTCCCAAGGTAATCCAACATAAACAACCGAATCGTAGTAAATGTTCATCCTTATTCTATTTAATACATGTAAGTAAAACTATGTTAGGCCTTGTTTATTGAGCCTGCTAACAGAAAGACTTAAGAGGACAATGGTTTGGCTAGAGATATGATTCATGGTAGGCAAGTGTATGATGAGTCTATGACACGGTTTGATCTCTGTAACCGACCTCACGTACACGCATAAATTAATGCTTGCTTGTTGTCATTGCTTAGATACTACTAACAGGCTAAGATTCTTTTGTATTATGAATGTTCCAAATTGACCAAAATCTTATTATAATTGCAGGAGATTACTGCAGACTCATCAATTGAGATCCCAAATGTATGTGTTGCAAAACAACTAATGAGGAGCCATGTACGCAACCTCCTAGGTATTTTGCCTCCAAAAGAAAGGAAGGTAATCAGGCTAAGATTTGGTATTGAAGATGGCTATGATAAATCTTTGTCAGAAATTGGCAAGGTGTTGGGTGTGTGTAAGGAGAGGGTCAGACAATTGGAGAACCAGGGGTTGAACAAGCTCAAGCAGTGCCTTGTTAGTCAACAACTTGATGCATATGTAGACTTAATTGTATAGTTGATTAATAGCATACACCAAGGTTGTGCAATTATATTGATTATCGTATATATCATATTTTAGATTATGAGTATGTGATAATAATTTTGATATTCATAATTATATATTTGATAGAAAATGTGATACATTACTCGAAAAATAAGGTGATAAAATGAAATATCAATTACTTTTTGAGTTATATAAATTTGATACATTTGAATATTTTTAATATAATAGTTGTATTGACTAACCTAGAAGAAATATGAGTATGTTTGAATTGGCTTATTTGAGTTTATCTTTTGACAAGCTCTAATGGGACTATTTGGGAGAACCTTAAGAAAATAATTTATGACATGTTCATATACAATTAGTATTTTAGTAAACTATTAAGCTCTCCATGATAGTCTTTTAAAAACGATTTATAGTTTATATGAAAAAAAGATTGATTTTACTTGATTTTTGTTACAAAAATAGCTTATACATAGGCATTTATATGAAAAACGATTTATAGTTTATGCTATAAGCCTTTAAAAAAGCTATTAACACAAGCATGAAAATACATTGTTACAGTATTTGCTTATTTGCTTATATCTTCAATTCTTATTTACCATACTCTTACAAATATATACGTGATAGAGTTTAAGTTATACTTCGTTAAAAAAAGTTATTATAAACTTGTCTAAATTTTTATAAGGTAATCAAATGACGTATACACAAGCAGGAAAATATGAATTGTATCCTCTTAATACTGAATTTGACAAAAGGTACACGTGTGAGTAGCACTTAAAACGACATAATGATGTCATAAGAAAGTTACAAGTGGTTTGCAAATATCATGAATGGACGTGTAAGAGGTAAACATACATGTGTAGACTTGACTGGGTTTCACCACTTGTGGGATTAGGTGTCGGGCCTTTTACTGTAGGACAGACAGCTTTAAAAGATGCGTCAAGTAAAGTGGCCAAACACGAGAAAGCGTGTTCTGACAATCAACATGCTTTTATACCATTTGCTTTTGACACTTTCGGTTTCCTAGCACCAGAGGCTATTGGCCTTCTACATAGAATTCAAAAGGTCATGCATAGCAATGTCATGTCTCCTAGGTCCATGAATGTTGTGTTTACGAGGATTGGTTTTGCCATCCAAAAAAGTCTAGCGGCGCAGCTTGTTGCCCGCTTACCTTCTATTCAAGTGTAAATAACGGTAAATAATAAAGATAATACATATTAATAACAAAACAAAAAAAAAATATCATTGTTTTGTTTATTCTCTTGTATTTTTAACCATAAAATTGACAACCGTTAAAATGATTATGACCGTAAAATTTTGATCAGACAGCTCTGATGTTTTATAGCACCTTAGTGTTACAGGAGGGAAATCTGGTTCCCTAACATTATCATTCTTAAAGAAGAAATTTATACATCTTTTCAAACCAAGGCACTAAAAAGCTCATAGTATTAATTGGATTATTCTATATGTAGGGCCCTCATAAAAGTGGTATTTTCAAACCTAAAAAGGCTATTCAACTTCAAGACAGGCTTCTTGTCAATAAAAAAACTTCAAAATAGGCTAAGCACTAAACACACATGATAGGTCCTATGAAGAAGACATCTAACTAATCAAGTAATTATCATCACCAATCAAAAACAAAACCTCAACTTTTGCATGTGACTTTCTTGTCAAGATCCACCTTCCTATTATCTTTAGCAAAAACATTATGGGTCATGCTAATTTCAAGGACACTTGTCAAAGATTTTAAAAGTATCAAGTATTTATTGAGAAGAATTAATTAACACAATTTTCAAAGTAAAATTTATATGTTTAGTACATTAACATGTGTGTCCTAAAGGTACATGTTAGCATTTTTCAAAAATAACTGATGAACTTTATTTTGAAAAAATTATTTTTTTGTTGTTTTAATGTATTAAATGCACAATTTCTAAGGTAAAATTTTCATTTTAAACTTTTTTTTTTAATAAAACATTTTAAACTTCTTATCAAGTGTCTTAAATATTATTAAATTCCATAATTGGGATATGGCTATCTTGTGTCCACATCACCAAGCTCTTCAAATTTTGCTTTATGATATAATTTTAGAAATATGTATAATGCATGAACCAAATCCTCTGCAATCGACCATAAACCATTAAATTAAGATAGAAAAACAATTTCTCATAATCAAACAATCTTCGATCAGCCTCGCCACTGATTTGCCTACAAATGATTAAATATGTTGCAAGCATAAATTCTCTACATCCAACTCTAAGTTGGATGTAGATTATAAGATTGAGAGAGAGAGAAAATGTTTCCCCCTTAATCTTCTACGGTTAACTGCATCACAAAGTTCTATAAATGGGCAGGGCAGCACACTGACCCCAAATGAACCTATAATTGAGTTCATTAAACATAAAGTTTCTCTCTATTCTATTATTTTTTTGGTGAAAAGTTTATCTCTATTTTAATTCAGGTTCTCAAATAAGTAGAATCTTAAAATGCCAAAAGATGAAACAGTTGAGCACGCGGGAGACATTATGTGACTAATGACCCGGACACATTACATATGTATCCTAATTCATCAAGGAAATTTCATGTCATTGTTTCCAAACAAACAATAATGCAACTTACCTAGAAGAAAAAGTTAAACCCCATTATGCTTATATCTACTAGATTTTAACAACAAAAAACAATTCTTAAGGGGTCAAGTAGGCACCATAAATATGCAGTTTCCACCATCCTTGTCCATCTTATTGCACATATGAGGCATTAACATTTGATGGGCCAGTATTTGTATCCTTCTAAGTATGCAAATGGGTTAGTACTGAATGAAACATTAGCTTTTAATCCCAAAATTCTTTCTCACTCTTAAAATAAGAGATATGTTAATGTCCAATTTTTTTTTATCATTTTTTCCTTGTCTTTTTATTTCTATGGACATTATATCCTTATCTTGTGCATCTAATATTTAGAAGAATTTAGTTTTTTTTTAAGTGTAAAATTAGCATGCAAAGATATCACTACGATAACTAACACATCAATCAACTATGTTGTTGACACTCTGCCTACCATCTATCATCAACAACACACTAATAATATATTATGAATAAATAAAAAATAACAAAAACGTGAGGGGAGATGAGACCAAAACTCAAGCCTCCGATAAAAGTCATCTTAATAACAAATGGACCAATGTCCCACCGGTGAAAGTCTAGAAAAGAAAATTCATAAAAAACGATCTTATTAATACCGTCAACCAAGATAATTTTATAACAATAACTTTTGACTTTAATCATAAGTACTTTTGAATTCACAAATGTAATATGTTGCTGTTTGTTGATGGTGTACAACTTTTTTACACTATCAATATTAAATTTCCATTTAGAAAGAAGATTTTCAACACAATTGAATAGTATAGTGATAAATGATAATTTCTCTTTTTAACTTCCACCAAAAGAAATATACCATAGCATTGGAAGAAATTGAATTAGTACTACCTAGGAGTGGTAAAATTTGATATATGGCAAACCTAGGCCCATTCTATTTTCATACGTTTCTGACAACTGGTGATTTTTCAATAGTAACAGTCCATACTTGATCTAGAAGTGTACTACCATAGATAAAATTTTCTTCTTTGCTTCTATATATATAAATACCTATAGTGGAACCTGAAGCTACCATGCTTCTTCCACTTTCTACCACTAGATTCACTGCTATATGCCAGAAGAAAATCATTCATGGCAGTAAAGGAAATTAGCAGCACAAGGAACCAAAATAGTACTCATCAGCATCAAGAACAAGAAGGGTGTGATCCGTGCAAGTCTTTTGGCCAAAAGTGTAGTCACTTGGTCAAGAAACAGCGTGCAAAATTCTACATTCTTCGCCGTTGCATCGCCATGCTTTTGTGTCATCATGAGCGTTCTGAGCATTGAGAAGCATACCAAGGTAGCTGCAAGAAGTTAAGACTAATTAATTTAAGAGCTTAGGAGATTAATGTTGCATTATTATCTTTTTATTTTGTATCATTATTATTATTATTATTATTATTATTATTATAAGGTTGTAACATAATGAGGTTACTATGTCATACTGGAAATTGTTGGTTTATAATTTTTGTTATAGGATTTGCCTTTGTGTGTAAATTACATGCAGCAGCTAACATGTGAAAGAGATTAGATCTGTTTCAATTTTCTCAACTATTGAGTAGATCTTCTTTTTCAGATGCTATAAGTATGTCTTTGAAATTAAACTCACACTAATGTCATTTTCTTTTACTATCTTATGCTTATCTTATTTCATTTTCTTTTCTTTTCTTTCAATTCATGACATGTTAAGTTGAAATTATCCATGAGATTCTTTATACTCCATTTTCAGATTTATGTGCATAAATTAATTAGTTTTATTTTATTTTTATACATAATTACTGTTTCTTTTTATTCCCACAAAGACCTCTTCTTCTGAAGAGGTTTTGCAATTAATTTGTGTTCTATTTTATTTCTTGCTTCTCGGTTATTCTGATTTGGTTTTTTTCTTAGACATAGTTTTCATGGAAAATAAATATGTAATTTATTATTCTAAGTTAATATATATTTCTCAACTCTATTTTCTTGGTGACACTGTTGCAAGTATATGCATAAATACTAACTAATTTAACACCCAAAGAAGGATGAAACCATGTGGCTACTGAAATTTTCATTCAACTGCCAAGCTTTCGAAAAATGTGAAAAATTAATTAAAACTAACTTTTTAAATAAATAAATAAATAGTTTCTACTTGCTGATACAGGGTAAGCAGGAGGCAGAATCTAAAAAAAAAAAAAACTATACAAAACTAAGCATAAGATAGAACTTAGTATTTATTGATAAACAATCAAACATCCCACGCATCTTCAAAATCTAATATGATTAACCATTTTTCATGACAATGGTCCTCGTGCTAAGGAAACATGAGACAAGATCAAGCCTCGTTTTAAATTTATTTTTTTGGGTCCATATATAGTCATATATATCCCATTATATATCTTTAAATAAATCTTATAATATTTTGTGTCTTCAAATTCCACAGACTCTTTGTTAAATGTTTCGATCCAACCAACAAACAAAATTCAACATCATATCAAGCTCAGATTAATAAAATAATTTGTTGTGTAGTAATAATGTACTACTACATCACACACTCCCTAGTCCCCACCTGTTAATAAAAATTAAATTATTATCAACAAAAAAACACTAGACATTAATTGGTGAGCAAAAATAAAGACAAGCTTATGTAGTAACGGCAATATTAAATAAATATATAGGTGTATTGGTTTTATTCGATTTTACGTGAGTGAAATTATGTTAATGTTAATCCAAATCATATGGTTGGTCAAATATGGGGAGAGATAGTCAGCATGAAAAATGAAAGCTTTTATATGTGTGGTTGCTTTCTCAAATCATTACCTTTTTTTATTGTATTGTATTGTACAAAAGAGAACTTCTGTTCATCTTCACGTCTTGAAAGCGATACTATTTCTTCATCCACCGTGAAACTTCCAAGAAATTTACTAATTAACCTTAGTCAATATTCAAAGATAATGGAACATTTGTTGTGTAGTAATTTTCAGTTAAAAATCTAACATATATAATTCGGAAATGTGATAGTCCAAAGTGATAATCTCTTAGATTCCTCTCATGCATGACCCAACAAAATTAACATTTTTACAAGTGAGTGGATTTTAGGATATTGGCTAGGACAGAATATGGGAGATATATGCTTAGCCTTATATTAGGCACTTATGGCAACTCCAACATGAGGTGCTCAATGATTTCATGTGAAATGTAAAATACTTTTGTGAAGATGTATATTCTCAACTCCGGTTACACTCCTGGCTCTTCTAGAAATTATCTTCATTGTAAAACGTTGAAGTTCTTGTAGGTAAATTTCTTGCTCTTATAGAAAATATCCTCATTGAATTAAATGTTGGAGTCATTGTAGGTATGCATGTAACAACGTCGTCCTCCGCCGCATTCAATCAACTCCAACCCGTCATCTTCATAACCACCGTAGATATTTTAAGAGAAATACCGACAAACGTTCATAAAACATTGTTTAAGGGTTTAAGATTTAGGGATTATTCAAATAACATTGATCATCCTAGCAAAGAATATAGCAGATGATCTAGAGAGTGTTATAGCTAATGTACGTAAAGCAAGAATCAATTATTTTCTTGATATATGTGCATAGAATAAAACTAGAAAATTACTTTTTTTTTATGGGAGAAATTGTTAAAAAAATAGTCATATGTAATTAACTACCGTTGGACATTTTTTAAAGAGATGTAATCACTTTTTAAGTTGGTTTTAACCGACTTAAAAAGTGATTGAGTCATCGAACTGTATTTTAACCCGTTTTTTAGCGATTTCTCCGGTGAGAAAAGTAACTTTCATAAAACTATGAGGTAAACATGTGTACTCATAAGTGGAAGTACTTAAATTGGCATCAACATGATGATAGTGGTTGACGTGCAGGAATGATTAACGATGATTTTGTTACTATATTAAGTAAATTCCAATGGTAAAAACAAAGAAACCCATCACATGTGAAGATGCTCTTAGTATACATAGCTAGAGACTATAGTAAGGTACGGAATAGAAGAGAAGAGGAGGGAGGGGTGTGTAATAGTAATAGTGTGGTGGTGGGTCTAAGAAGGGGAGACAGCAGGAATCGTAATAAGAAGAAGAGGTGAGTTGTGGGTCATATGGACAGCCTTCTGTTCTGCTGACCTGACCCTCGTGCGGCCCTCTCTTTCACTTCGTGGTCTCAAACTCTCCTTAATTACTCACTCTTTTCTTAACCTTTTCGTCCCACTCACCCCTCTTCTACACTACAAAATATACGGGAATAAGGGTTAAATTGGATGATATTCTTTTTCTAAAGACTATGAAAAAGGTATGTTAAAACAACATAACAAATGCTAGGATGAAAAGATACAATAGTCAAAGATTACTTAAAAGGTATCAATGCAACAAGAGTAGGGATATTTCAACAACCATTTGAGACAAATTTGGTAAAGTGAGTATGAAAATAAATTATTAAAAAGTTGTCACAAAAGTAGTTGTAAAAATATCATTTTTCATACAACAATATCATTGAATGAAAATTAAAATGGTGATTAACTAGGATGTAAAACCATCATAAGCATGAGTGGTTGAAAGCTACATAGATAGTGATCGTTAGAAAAAAATTAAACCATTAACTTTAGACTTGATCGATGATAATACCAATAGTTTAACCATGTCAAACTTCTTAATTGACCGCATGGATGCTAATCAAATTGAACGAAGACATTCAATTACTTGTTTTTAATTATATTTCAAACTTATAAATTACACCAAATATAACAGAAGCTCTTGTTTGTCAACGCACAATCGACCTACACAAATTTCTCTTTTCAAAATGCTTATACAAATGATTAAAATCTCTCCTTTAACTTCATCCGCACTTTTCCATTAACCATAGTGCTTAAGATAACTTTGTTCCTTTTTTTTTAACTTTTATCCATGAATATCGCACAACACAATTGACACATGATTAAGAAACAGAAACTATCAACTATCAAGACTACTTAAGACTATACCATCTAACCTTGGGTAGGTGAACTTTTTTCCAATTAAAGGTAAATCAATTAAAGCTGAATTATCAATAAACTCATTAAAATATTGTATATCCTTCTCTCTTAAATAATCAACATTCCTCTTTCGTTCCAATTATGACCAAATTGCATTAAAATCTCCACTCATCACCTGTAACTTTCTAATATAATAGACATATTGTTGATAGTTTGATCTTTCTATTAGTAGTTATTCTCGTATTTTTTCAAAAGGCATTTTAAATTAGTTTTTGAAAATTAGATTTATCTAGCATAATACATTCCTAGTTTTGTCAAATGTACTAATATAAATAAATAAAACTCAATCTCCGTACTGATGGGTTTTTGAGTCGAGGGAAAGATATAAACTCTTACAATGTGACAAATTAAGAATTTCTATAAAATATTGATCTTTTAACTAACTAAACGTATATTAAAGTTAAAATTTTAATTGAGAGTTACTATATTAATGTCTGATACACCTCAATCAACTAAGATTGCATTAACTGATGCAAAAGAGAAAGGGAAAAAAAACTCAATTTACACGTCCATTCAATAATACAATGCAATATGGTGTTTGATGATTTATTCTTCTCGCACCGACCATTTTCAAATCCATCTTGCAATTTACTTCGTGCAAGTTTCTGATAAAACGTACTACCTTTTTCAAAAAAATAGATTCCATATTCAAACTTGAAGGGCTTGTTTGAATTTGTTGGAGGTAATTCAGAGCCAATATAATTTTAACAGTTGAAAAAAAGAGATTCAATTGAAAGTAGTGTTATCAATTAGATCGTACTGAAATTGAAATTCCAATAGCAGATTTGTGTCTACTTGTCCATTGTCTACTCTAGTGTACACGTGCTCCTGCTACAGTGTAAAATTTTCTCCTTACTTCAAAGAGGAGTTGGTGAAAGAAATGTGTACCTTGAATGTCCTAGTTTAAATTGATGGATAAGATGGTTCGTAACTAATTTAATTAATTTGTAACTTTAACTGTATGATTTCAAATCAATGACCGAGATTAAACTATAGAGGAGAACTGTATATGCTATTGTAAATGTATATACAATATCTTAATGCATATTGTGTCTAGGAATAATTAAGTCGGTGCAATTGATGAGAGTGATAACGTTACTTTTTTGTGATGTATTTGCAAAAATCTATGAGATATATTTTATGTTAGAAATATAATTTTGAACTTCTTATTTTCACTAGTTCGTAGAATTGGTCCCCATTTAAAAAAATTCACTTTTTACCTCTCTCACTCCCTCACATATATGTTTTAAATGATGTGACATAAGATATGATAACATGGAATAGAAACAAGGAAGTTTCGCGTACGTGCGGATCAAAACACGAAAATTTAGCGCACGCACATTGACATGGAAGTTGTACGTACAAGGAACACAATTCGCGCATGTGATGATTCAATTAAGAAATAGATTTTTTTTTCTAAGATTACGGCACTTAGGTACCTATTTATCCACTAAATACCCCCTCCAAGTTCTTAAGGGCAATCCTACACTTTTAAGATCCACAAATCCTTCACAAATTCGCAGAGATAGATTTTGGGGCATCATGAATGTTGGCCATGATTATTTTATTTGTCATCAAACTCTTTGGTTGCAATTGATATGGTTAACATGGTGTTTTTTACTCTCATCCCTATCCACCTACCGTTTGTGACTTTGTGCTATTGCGAAATTCAAAGGCATCCAATGTTACATGTCTTTTATCCTCACTTTGAGGCAAGATAAGTGTGCAGATTGGCCTGTCGAAAATGGAACTTCTCAAAATTCTTCTTAGTTTATCTTTGTGTCCCCTACCCCTAATCATCTTATTCTATCAGACATTATTGGACATATGATGCTTAAGAGTTAGTATTTTCCTATGATCAGTTATTTGTCAGTTTTAAAAATAAAAAAAATAAAAAACCAAACTAATATATTAAAAACATTTCGAGACACTTTAGCATAAGGAGTGTCAAAAGGCCTATGCAAAGTCAAAGGTCAAACACACTATACAAGAGCCACAAAAGCAAGCTAAAGAAAAACAGCAAAAAAAACATAAGAAACAAGCTAAAAAACAAACGTTAAGCATGCTAAAGAACTCCAACGCCACAATTGATAATCAAAATCGAAAATTTGTTTGTTTCTTATTATCATATAAAAAGATAAGTAGAGAAACATGTCAAAGAAAGTTTAGTTATATACATTTGGAGATTGTTTGATGATGGTGCAACTCCTAGTCTATGGATATAATGAAAATTGATTTTAAATAAAAATTAGTTATATAATTCAATTGTAGTGAAAAGCTCCAAATTCTAATTTAAATTCAATTCTAAACAAAAACTTAATTTTACTTTGTGCTTGTTTTGTATGACCCTAAATTAGAGTCCTCAAATTGATATTGGTGGCTCAATGTAATTCAAACATGTTAAATTTAAGGGTCTTGTTAACGAGTACTTTTGGGGTACTTTTTAAGCATTATAAATTAAGAAATTATTCTTTAAAAAAAATAAAATTGTTCAACTTTTAATGTATTGAATACACAAATTTTTATAAAAATTTCTATTTATGATTCTTAAAGAGTGTCTCGGGAGCACTCGTTAACATTTCCCTAAATTTAATTATGGATCTTTTTTAGTGACAATTTTTTCTTTTCGGTTAACATTTAGTGTCAATTTTTTTTGTCAAATAGACTAGTAGTTAAATTCATCATTTTAATATTTTAATAAATGAGATGTTTAATATTCAAACTTCAACCTTCACATATATTATACAATATCTCTATTAAACTCGCAATACTTTTAGTGTCAATTTTAACTCTCCGAAAATAAAACAAAACACATACACATATTATTATACCCCATATGGTTTGTCTTTGTGAGTTTACCTCGGTTGACATAGACAATGCATAAACTCTAAGAGGTAGCTTTGATGTAACATTCTTTTTTTCAACACTTTCTTAAAAAAAAATTTATTTTATAAAATTAATGTTTATTCCACACTTTTAAAATAAATACCCCCTTTGTCCCAAATTATATGACGTTTTAGATATTTCACATATATTAAGAAATGCAATTAATATTATGTGGAAAAGAGATATTATGAGTTGAAAAAAGAGAAAATGATAAATAGTTAAGATTATAATAACAAAAGTAAAATTAATGTTGTAGTGATATTGTAAAGCGTTATATTATTTAGGATTACGCTTTTTCCCTAAAGCGACACATAATTCGGGACAGGGACGGAGACGGAGAGAGTAAAATATAAAGTGGTGGAATGAACATTATTTTCATCAATAAAGATTAGAGATTTTGTTCAAAATAGAATGTTAGCACAGCACCTCTACTCTCATGGATACTATGAATACAGTAGGGTTGGGGAGGGGACCAGGTGGAGAGCACGTGCAATCCTGACAGGGTTGAAATGTGAGTGTTACTACTGTGTTGTGTCACCCAAAAGCAAATGAAAGTGCCACATTTCAACTTGTGTTTCTTTGTACGAACCCACTCATAACTTCACACGTGGAGACGCACGTGTGGGAGTTTCATAACATTACTGCACACAACAATCATTAATTACTTCTGTTCTTATTTATACTATACTTTAACCTATACCTATTTTTAGGTTATCTTTCTCCAACTACTTGTCAGTGCTGCCATAATTTTCGATTCCATTTTTTATTAAGGGAAATTAACAAATTATAAAAAAAAAAATTCTTTGAAATTATGTATTTTATTTTTTGAAATTTAAAAAAATGTTGCTTTTAATTTTAATGTTAACTTTGTCATTTTTTTTTTCATTTTTGTTGCTTAACTAATATCCCGGGAGCACCGGTTAAGATGACCCTTTCTTAAATATGTTAGTGACATAAATTCAAACATAGTTCTATTAAATATCAAGAATTAGATGTTTGGAATTCGAACGTCGGCTTTTACTTATATTACACAATATCTCTGTTAACTGAGTTAAGTTTATGAAGACTTATTCGATTCCATTTTACTTACATGATCTAGATCACTTCAAATACATATTTTTTTCAATTGTTTAACTTCATTCCTTTTAGGGTTAATTAAGTTTTTATGCCTATAAATATTTGCAGTTTCGTTTTTAAGCCTTATAAAATAAAATCACACTTTTTAGTCTTTGTAAAATTTTTCGTCAGCATTTTTAGTTCTTATAAAAAATTTCATCAACACTTTTAGTCCATGTAAAAATTTTACGTCTGCAGGTTCCTAAAACGCTAAAGGAAAATGTCACATAAACTAAAAAATGTGATTTTATTTTATAGAAACTAAAAACAAAACTACATATATTTACGAAGACTAAAAACTTAATTAATTCTTCCTTTTATTTTTCTTTTCCGTTGGAAGGATTAAATTGGACTTTTCGGCCACTAGCTAGTACTAGTAGTATCTGGGTTCATTTGTACAATCTGAAGTATCTAGTTCAAGTTTGTTTTTATAGATGGGTTGAACAAACAATTACGTCAACCTCAAAGTTGTTTGGTTAGAAAACAAGTTTATCATTTAAATCTGAGAATCTCTCCTTTCAAAGAAAATCATTAATTATTTTGTAGTTAGTATGAATTATTTTGTAGTGTTAAAATAAAATGAAAGTCGATAATTGTTATTTCAACAAATTAACTTATAATTTTATTTGCCTTAACAAAAACGTATAATATTTTTATTTGTTTATGTAAATTGAGTATACTTCCTGAGCTATTGTTAAGCGTCTGAGATTTATCTATAAAATATTATTTTTAAGAAATCAAAATGACTTATATTAACACTAACTAACTACTTTCCCGACACAAGATGTGTTAGAGAAAGGAGCCAAAAAGATACAACAGAGTTCAAGTAAATAGTTTACAGATTAATCGCCGCCGAAACATAAAAACAGATTTCGGCACCAGTCATGAAATCGATAATGAAAAACAGCAAAATTGGTCTTATACCACCATAAAGAAAGCAATTTAATACTTCCAAAATCTGAAAATGAGTTTTTGAATGTCTCGGAAAATTCGAGATTTCTTTCCTTCCAAATCGTCTAAGAAGTTGCATACCAAACAAGAACCATGAGAGCAACCCGCGGTTTTGCATAACCTGAAGAATTACCAAACTGAATAAAATGTTCCTGTAAGGTGGCTGGAGCAACGAATTGAACACCCAGCCAGTCGCGAACAATATCCCAAATCCGGCCAAAAATGTCGCAATTCATGAACAAATGAGTGTCTGATTCATGCATTTCACACCCGCTGACACATAATTGAGCCTCATTCGGAATAGCCCCCCTACGAAATAAATTCACCTTCATAGGCAATCGATTCCGAAAAAGATGCCAAGCAAAAATCAAAACCTTTTTAGGGACATCCTTTATCCAAAGCAAATATGCTGAAACCAAAGTATTTGTAATAAGTGGAGGCGTCACATGATTAAGAATGTGATACACCCTTCTAACTGTATACCCTGCTGCTGAATCAAGAATTCAATTCTAGGCGTCTGTAATATCAACTTGCAAGTCAACATTAAGAAGTAATGTCCTACACTCCGCTAACAACGCCTCTTCCCATAATCTCCTTCTCCACTTCCAGGCCTCCCCTCCTTCCTCCCACCCCAAGTCGAACATTTGCGCTACAGTCAACAATTTATTTTCTAATAAATCATATAATCTGTGAGAGTGCACTCGGAGCGGGACATCATCAACTCACCTATCCAACCAAAACAAGGTATTAGCTCCATTACCGACATTTAAACGTAAGTTGTCAGGGAACCAACTGCCAAACACTTATGCAACCCCATCACGAATACTAACCATCTCCTTCCACCACGCTGAACCCTCCCTAGCTCCTGCATGTAACCGACACCCCCACTATGCCGTATTTGGCCACCAATAATCGAAACCAGAGACCTTATCTATCCACTATTTGCCGCCAACATCATTTTTCCAACAAAGCTAAATTAAACTCCCTAAGACTCCTTACCCCCAAACCTCCAACCTCCTTTTCCAAACAAATGGACACCCAATCAATCCATGAAATTTTCCTAATATCCTCACACCCTCCCCAATCTGTAAAATGTTGTGAGACTCAAATGGAGCATAAAATTTTCATAAGAAATTTACTTCAAAAACATTAATAAAATAAGAAGAGATTTCATTCACACAAAAAAAAAGAGAAGAGATTGTGACATCTAAGCGTTTTATACTTATGATTTATTATCACATATTTATAATTTGTTAGTGAATGATTAATAAGAGTCAATTTACCCTATAGTAGTTTGTTTTCTTTCGAGGAGTCGGATCCAATACAACACCCTCTCTAAATATAGGAGAAGATTATTTTTTTAAGTTAATTGAATAAATGATGTATTTAGTTTATATTATAGCCTACATACATTAATAATTTAATGAACCTAAAAAAAAATTATTCTCTTATATTTATGGTCAGAGGAAGTAAAGATCATCAAATCAACTTTTCATAATTAAGGGCAACATCTATATGCATTTTTATTTTGTTTTGTATTTTTTTTTTTTAATAAAAAAGACACTTTCCAATGAGTTTTTTAATCTTGCGAAATATGTATTATTTTTATTCAAAAGAGGATATTGTTGTACCATCAAATTGTGAAAGAAAATTTCCCAAATTTCTTGTAACTAAAAAAATTGCAAAGAGGATATATAATGATGAATTAAAAACAGCGGCCCTTAATTTGATTTGTATACTCGCAATAAATGGGGAAATGAAAAAGGGGAAAAATGATGGTTTGAGAAATTTGATGGACAGTACTTATACAAGGCATACCCCTCTTTCCTCAGCGGCATAATTGTTGTCTATGTGGTATGATATGATGTTGCTCTCTCCATTATTATTTTACGGATCATATGATATGATTTGATGTTTTTTCTCTCCAATTATTGTGTCACTAACTAATGCATTAGATCATTGCCAACCAACAATGTCACATTCAATTACAAAAATGAAGCTGGCTTCGATCTGTTCACATTTATATTTGCAAGTGTAGCATCTGATTATCTCTACTTATGTGAAGTTTCATTATCCAAATAACTACATAATTGTGGTAAATCTTGTGTGAGTTAGAAGTCACACATTAGATGAAAAAATAAGGGTTGGAAAATATATCAAAAAATGAACTCATAAATCAAATGACTTAAGATTTTAGACTATGGTGTGGTAATTTTTTTTTGAAAAAACTAAGAGAAACTTTATTAAAAAAAAACACAGACAGGTTCTCTAGCACAAGATGTGCTTAAAGACACTGGGTAGTACAAATTACATAAGTGTCAATGCTGCATCTAATGAAACAAAGAAAAGAAAAAATTACAGTTGCACAATCGCTTGTAAACAACATAAAGGATTTAACCTCCAGAAAGAGTAATCAAAATCGAACAAGACGTAGTGCGATTTCAGCCACCAATACGTTTGGAGTTTAACCTTCTATGCAAGAGTTGCAAGCTGGTCCGCTTTGTTGTTAAAAATCCTATTGTTACGATCATTCCAAATAACTAAAATCACTGCAATCCATATTATTGTAAACGCCATACTTGAGTTTTTGGAGAAACCTCCAAGGGCTCGAAACTGATAAGAATGAGAAACAATATTGCCATTAAAAGTTGAATCAATACCTAACCATTTAGAAACCAAATGCCATATGCGTCCATAGACATCGCACCGGAAGAACAAATGATCCCTCTCTTCTAATTCTCCACACAGGGCCGCACAAGAAAGTTGGTTAGCAGCAATAGCGTCTCTTCGAAACAGATTATCCTTAGTAGGAAGCCTATTTAAAAAAAGGCGCCAAACAAGGATGTTCACCTTTATGGGAACCGCCTTAAGCCACAAAAAACAATCAAAGCCTTCAGTGAGACTGTTGTCCGTCGCTGTCAAAAAAGAATATGCTGATTTAACTGTGTAACACTGCGAGGAATGGAGCTGCCACACCCACCTGTCAATCATGCCAACCTGCAAAACAGAAGAAGCCACCCGCTCCACACACTCCACAACCAGATCCTCCTCCCAAGCGAGTAACCTCCTCCTCCACTTCCACGCCTCACCTCCAAGCCCCCACCCTAACTCTCTCATCTCCGATACCGTAGCTAATTTGTTTTCCGCCAGATAATAAAGCCTATGAAATGACCTTATTAAGGGGCAGCCGTCCAGCCACGGATCCACCCAAAATAACGTAGACCGACCATCCCCCACCCTCCTTATGATGTTATCTTGCAGCCACCTAGAATCACCAAGACCCACCCCCATTCTGATTTGGTTCAAAGCACGCCACCAAATCGACCCAACTCCCTCCTCAAACCGCACTCTCCCCCCTCCTCGCCATACTTTGCACGAAGGACTACATTCCACAAATTATCCCTCTCATCCAACAACCGCCACACCCACTTTCCTAACAGAGCAATATTAAATTCTTTCAACCTCCTAACCCCCAGACCTCCGTTCTCCGTTTGTAAACAAATGTTGTCCCATCTAATCCATGATATTTTCCTAACATCCTCACCACCGCCCCAAAAAAAATTAGAAAAAATAGACTCAAGGGAAGAAATAATACCTGAAGGAGCTTTGAAGAAGGAAAGGAAATAAACCGGAATGGAGGACAGAACAGACTTAAGCAGAACCAACCGACCTCCCAAAGATAAATTTTTACACTTCCAGCCAGATAAACGATTGCGGATTCGATTCACCTACGGGTACCAAAATTGTAACTTTCGTGGATCACCACCAATAGGCAGCCCCAAATAAAGAAAAGGGAGATGCCCATGTTTACAACTCATAACCAATGCTGCCTCATGAAGCCAAGAATCATTCACATTAACACCAAATAACATACTTTTGTGAAAATTGACTTTCAAGCCCGAGATGGATTCAAATAAAATTAACACTGCCTTCAACGCTCGAACATTAGCCCAACTCTTGACCCCAACCAATAATGTGTCATCAGCAAACTGAAGATGAGAGACAGACACAACTGTCTGCAACCCTAAACTGTAAGGAGTGAATAAATTGTTGGACACCAACGCCTTCATCATCATATTAAGACCCTCAGCCGCCAACAAAAACAAGAAAGGTGAGAGAGGGTCCCCTTGGCGCAGACCTCGCTCAAAACAAAACTCATCAGTCGGGCTCCCATTTACCAACACTGAAGCTGTTGTTGTCGTGATACACTCCATGATCCAAGTGCGCCATAACACCGGGAAATTCATTTTAAACATCACCTCATCAAGGTATCCCCAATCCACCGAGTCGTACGTCTTCTCAAAATCTACTTTAAAGAGAAGAAGATCTTTATTGGATTTTTTAGCATCATCAACAATTTCATTTGCTATTAGAATGCCGTCCAAAATTTGTCTACCTTTAATAAAAGCCGACTGAGCTTCTGAAACAACATTACCGACAACTTTTCTCAACCTGTTTGCCAGAACTTTGGAAAGAATTTTATAAATACTACTGACCAAAGCTATCGGGCAAAAATCAGCCACCCGTTGCGGACTCTCAACCTTCGGAATCAAAGCAATAAAGGTAGAATTGAGACCTTTAGTAAGCTTACCATTTCGATAAAATTCAGCAAAAAAATTCAGCAAGTCAATCTTCAACACATCCCAAAAGTCCTTAAAAAAACCCAAATTAACACCGTCAGGACCTGGACATTTGAAACTATCACAATCCCATATTGCTGCCTTAATTTCGTCTAACATAAAAGGTTTAATGAGATCAGCCCCTTCCGCCACAGATAGCGAGTGTTCATATTCAAATCGATTCAAAATAAAATTGCAATCCGATCTAAACAAAATTGAATAACCGCAAAATAATTGAATATTATTAATTGTTTTTAGATATTGTTTTGTAAAAACCGTTAGGATTGGATTGGATTTTAGACTATGGATTGGATTGGATTATTCAATTGCACATTATTATTCAATAGAACAACATGGTTCATGTATGTGTGTGTAATTTGTGAAAATCGCAGTTTTTTTTTCCAACGCGACTTAAGTCGCGTATGTTGTAATTTCAGCGTGACTTAAGTCTAAGTCACGCGGATGTATTTTTGAAAATTTGGTTGGATCTGAGCAATTTCTGTTGGAAGAAGAGCATAATTCTTTTTGTCTTTTTTTTTTAGCAAAGAAGAGCGGAATTCTTATTAAAACATTTTTTGGGTACAAACTCATTAAAACTCCATGCAGTTTGGTCAAAAATAAAATTCACCTGGTTAACTATCGGAATAATTAGTTTTTTTTTCACATATTTACATCGTTACTTTTTTTTCACATATTTTATTACATAGATACGGCATAGGTGATTGTTATGTTAATGACCTAACAGAAACAAGATTGGTCAGTTATCCTCCATATGCACCTTTTTTCATCTATGTGTACCTCTTTCACATTTTAGAATAATTTAGGACAAACAATTTGGGGTTAAACATTGTGCAAGAGCTGAGGTGGAATAGATTGCGTTGCCTCATGGTATTCATCACCAATGCGAAAATCTTGTCGAACAATTCCCCCAATTCCTTTTGGTGCAATATTTGTCTCAACTTGTAGTTCTAAAATGAGAAATAGTTACACATAGAAGATGGAAAAGCGGTTCACGTATTGGTTTGTCAACCTCGTTCATGTCACATAAACATAATAGACACATGTGTATTTTTGTATCATAATGTATAAAAATAAAAATGGGACATATAGTGAGATTTAAAAGGTACCGATGTACATCAATTTTTCAACAACCATTTTTTTTATATTTTATTACGGATGAAGTGTATAATTAAACAACATAATAACGAGAAATTTTAATGAATTCAGTCAGTTCTCGGTGGTTTACCTATCTTTTTCTTCAGCTTTTACAAAGCTCCAAAAAAAAAAGTCATTAAGGAGTTGATAAGTATCGACAGAAGTTTATGTTGAGTGGTGGTTTAGAAAGGAAGAAAATAAATTGAATTAGTTGGGAAATGACTTGTTTGCTGAAAGAAGAAGGAGGGTTAGGAAGTTAGGATTTCTCCATTTATAATTTTTTCCATTTCTTCCATTTGGTGAGATAAAGACACATAAAAGATAAAAAATAATTAATGATGATGAGATTTATTTAGTGGTCCACCCACCACCTATTTTTTTACGTCTATCTCTTTTCAAATGACAACTTTCATTTATTTTAATAAATGGAGATGATCTTTGCACGAATCAACCGTTGTATTAGGTAAATGAAAATGAAGGACCTTGCATGATAGCTCATCCATGTTGTATGATTTGTTGAAATTCAAATATGTTAGTTTTAAGGAGAAACTGATTTTTTTCGAATGGCATTATTTTTGGAAGACATGACTATACTTTTTAAAGTATCAATGTTTGTCCTCGTGAGTTTAACTTGGTTGATATGAATAATGAATAATATATACAAAATCTGAGGTTCAAACTCCGATCATCAAAAAAACAATGTCAATATTTAATCTCTTTACCACGAGTAAATACAATTAAGTAGATTTCATGGGTTCGTTAGTGAGGAGAGAAGGAATAAGAGTGTTGATTTTCTAAATTGGTGGACCAGTCTAAATTATTTTTTGTTTAAAGTTTGGTTGATAATCTTTATAGTAAATGGTTTAGAATATTCGTTATACACTAATCAATAAAATTTTACTTATATAAAATGCTCTGGGATAGAATTAAAAGTTTTTTCTTTTTTGAGAAAGGGGTAGAATCAAAAGTAAGGTTTGGAAAATTTAATATTTGATATTGAAATTATAATAATAATTAAATTATATTAAACAATAAAATAACAACTAACTTAAATTAGTTGAAATTAATTCATTATTTACATATGGTTATTTAATCAAATTAAAATAATCATATATTTCCTCTCAATAAAAAAAATCATATCTTTCTGTTTTAATTAGAATAATTTTGTCTTTTCAAAAACAACTATACTTCTCTCTTCTCACATTCTATCTATATATATCACATTTCTTTGACTTCACTAACATCTTCCTTTTAAACCAAATAATACTTTTAATCAACTCGAATTTTCACACATTTATCTCTATTTTCGCCTCTTCTTTCTTCATAATTTCTCTCCACAGCCAAATACCCAAAAATGGTTGATTTGGGGATTCATTACACTAAACTTCCATGTGAGATTGCCTCTCAAATAGTTACTTAGTCTAATCAGTGATATGCTCCAACTATCTTTGCCTCAAATCCTGTCTTCAGCATAGACGTAGTCATAGTCATTGATGGAAACTATCCCTCCCTCCCTCCCAAACTCAATATTCTTTATATTAATCATTATTATATATATCATACCAACCTTAGGACTACAAACTCGTGGCTTGTTTTCCTTTGAGGAACATGAACCCTATTTCTCCTGCAAACATTGACTTGAGCCTTTGTGCAAGTCCCCCCTAATGTCCCATCATTGAGCATGCGTGCTTGTTAATTTGACTAATAAATATTTCAGCCATTAACCTACTAGGATGTGATACGTTACGTACCATTTTTTTGCACGTCTTTATTTTTCTAAGCTTTTTGACTTATTCATAAGAGCAAAGGTACATCACATTAGTTGGGACACAGTAGGAACAAAATAATTAATAGCTTAATTTCTATTTATTGACTGTGTGTGAGATTTGTTTACACATGTAAAATAAATATTTGTAAAGATATATTCTAAGAAATGATCTAAAAAATTGGGCCCATGGAGTTATTTGTTTGAACATATTTGCAAAAAAAAAAATTCAATGTTAGTGGCATACAAATTAAATGCAAAAGCTAATAATCAAAGCAAAAGGAACATGGTAAAAAAAAATTACACGATTTTGCTCTAGAAAAATTACACTATTTAACAAAAAAAATTGTGGAGAGGAAATTCAAAGACATGAAAGAAATAAGAAAAAAAAACTAACTTATATGTTGCCTAAATACCTCAGAAGTATCCGCAAGCAGGATGATATTCAATTGAGGAGGATGAGAAGTCTACATCTTTAAGGAGTCGGTATTAGTTGCATCGCCAACCAATCAGCACATTCGTTTCCTTCTCTCAAAGCATGACTAAATGAGACCACCCATGGAAGAGAAGAAAGTTTCCTGATGATAGAAATTAAAGTTGCATGAGGATGAAAATCCTTTTGTTTAGTATCAACAATAAGATCCAAAGATGCCTAAGAGTCAGATTCCATGATGATAGACTTGTAACCAAGATCTCACGCCAACTGAAGACCCTTCCAAATAGTTGAAAGTTCAGCCAACAAATCAGTAGCTCTTCCACAAGATCCGGAAAAACCATGAATCCAAATCCCCCTATTGTTTCTTGAAATACCCTCCAAAACCTGTGTTACCAGAATTACCAAAAGAAGATTTGTCCACATTGATTTTAATAAAGTCTTCCGATGGAGGATTCCAACGCACTTGACGGGTCGCGTGACGTTTATTTGTTGGGTCAAGAGCATGAACCATGGAAGAATGATAGGATATTATGGGACTGACTAATTCCCGTTCCCAGGTAGTTTTCCTAACATTGTATGTAGAAGTAGTTAAGATAAGTAGGATTAAGGTGCCTTCGAACCTGAGAGATTGAGAGGAGCAAACTCCAAGATCACAAGTCAACCATTATGCCAACCTTAAATGGGTTAAACGGATTCATTTTTAAAATATATTTCAGTTCAAAAGTGAATTATTTTGTTATGTGAAAAATATTGCATAATTAAACATTTCATTATAATTGTCCTTCAAAAATTTGCCTCCACCGATAGAAAATATGAATAGAAATCAAGCCTACATTGAGCAAAGTTGAAGACGAATGTCATACAGATTCGGATTTGGGTATTAAAGTCTGTGAAGATGAGATTTGAGCCTGGTTGCGTACGTACCTCTAAATAAATATTCCCGAGCTAATGGAAAGAGAGAAAAACAATGCATGTCTTGACAGATAACTGATAATTATTTCTCGAGATTATAATTAGGTAATTATTCGCTCTTGATTGTTCAAAATTTTGCAAAAAAACAATCATCGAGGTACAAACACAAATCCATTTTTAAGCAAAAAATAATAAAATTATCCATTAATAGTTACAGCCTAATACCTCCCCCGTCTTACAATTACTGTCTTTTAACATTTTTTATTTTTCTCAAAATAATTGTCACTTTACAATATCAATGCAACATTTATTATTATTTTCCACTACTATACCCTTATTTATTGAATGTCATCAAACATAACTTTTCACTAATTAAAATTAATAAGGATGTTTTAGTAAATGTTATTAATTTTATCATTGAAATCAACACAATTAATCATTTACTTAATAATCGTGCACAAATCTTAAATGACTAATATTGTGAGACGGAGGGAGTAAAACAATATAGACGAGTCTATTGAGCAATCTTCTTGTATTTAAAGGTAAATGCTAACAAGTTACTAATTAAGAAATCAAATTTAAAGAAATCAAATTTAAACTATATTACTTTGAAAGTGATGTACTCGATTTTGTGAACGGGTGCTTGGATCTCGAGATTATAATTAGATGATTATTTGCCTCTCGAATTGTTCAAAATTTTGCAAAAAAAAAATCACCGGGTACTAGCAAAAATCCATTTTTAAGCAAAATATAATAAAATTGTCCATAAATAGTTACGACCTAATAATGAACAAATGTAAAGAGGTTTGTTGAGCAATCTTCTTATATTTAAGGATAAATGCTAAAGAGGTCTATTGAGCAATTAAAGATAAATGCTAACAAGTTTAGATCACTGATTAAGAAATCAAATTTGAATTATATTATTTTGAAAGTGATACACTCAATTTTGTAAAAGTCCAAAATTTATCATTTTCAGCACTAAACTTTTATGATTTAGATTTTTGACAGATAATATCAAAAATATTCTGTCTACAACAAATACCAGGTTATACTAACCATGACTCGAATAAATTTTGCTTTAACTAAAATAAAATATAAAAGTTCGCTGACCATATGAAAAGTTCATTAGTACCATCATCATTCTATAAATGAAAGATGTTAAAAAAGAAAATGCAAATAAAAGAAACAGCTTCAAAGATATCATTTATTAAAATAAAATAAAAATGTTTAAATATGATTATCAAAAACATTGTATTGATAGGTGCTATTTTAAACGAGACTTTTTATTAATTCAATGAAATCAAACGAGACATTTTAATTCAATGAAAAATTATAGACTCGGTAAAACATAAACAAAACTTAGAAAGTTTACAAGACCATTTTGATGTTTTCATCATTCAAGACCATCTGCTAACAGAAAACAAAGAAACAACAAATTTCAAGCATAACAAGTTGTGTAGTAGAAATATTTCGCTTGCAGTAAGAAAAAACATCCAAATAGTAAAAAACTAAAGACGGTGAAATCTGTAAAATTTTGTTCATGTGAAATGTCGCGCTTCAGAATTGAGCAGCAAAGCTTCAAAAGCTGTCGGATTATACAAAAAACTGAAAATAATTCGAACCTAATAATGCTTGCCATATAAACAAATGCTTTTAAGAAGCAATGACAATAATAATCCAAAGAAAGCCTTGACAAGTACATAAATAAGACAGCACTGGAATTCTTAAAATGAACTACACACATACAAGTTTGACCTAATTGTAAAGATCGTCATCATCAGCTCCAGCAGCAGATGTAAATGGATCAGATGCACCTGCAGCAGCAGCACCACTGGTGCCGGAATCTGCAAACCGAAACTCGGTTCCAAACCCTCTGGACTGCTGCAAAGTTTGGGCGAATGCCTGGTACTTGCGAATGTCAGCGTCACTTACACTCCTCCGCGCGTATTTCATCGATTCCTCAAAATGAGATGCCTTGATTTCAGCTACTTCATCGTCAATGTCCTCTTCCATGGCCTCGGGGTTCTCGCTTCTCCTTCTCTCTTTTTCAATGTCCTGTCGAGAAATTAATTTAAGAAAAAATGTTAAAACGATCCAATATCCATGAGTTCAATAGTCAAGGGATTTAAAATATGTAATACAAAAAAGGAGCCCAGAACTGTACCTTCTCAATGTTCTCTCTTATGGCATACTTGCAAGCACGCTGGCAAATCTCAGTAATATCAGCACCACTAAAGCCTTGGGTGTACTTTGCAAGAGCTCTAATATCAACATCTTTAGAGATGGGAGATTTTCTCAAGCAAGCTTTAAATATCTGATGACGGGAATCTTCATCTGGGAGGGGGATATAAATCAACTGGTCTAGACGGCCTGGACGAAGAAGAGCTGGGTCTATAATGTCCGGTCGATTAGTTGCGCCAATGATAAACACAGTTTTCTTTGCTGACATCCCATCCATTTCTGTTAGCAGCTGGTTCAAAACCCTGTCCGCCGCACCCCCAGCATCTCCTACACTACTACCTCTCTGCGGGATAAGGCAAAGCAAATGTTTAATGCTTTATATTCCAAATAGTTGGAATGAATGAAGAGTCGTTAGATTTTGACAATAAATTAAGTACCAACATTTAAATCATAGTTTAGTACCAACCTGAGTTGCAATGGAGTCAAGTTCATCAAAGAATAGGACACATGGAGCAGAACCACGGGCCTTGTCAAAAATTTCCCTCACATTTGCCTCACTTTCTCCAAACCACATTGTGAGTAGCTCAGGACCTTTGATGCTGATAAAGTTTGCCTGGCATTCATTGGCAATAGCTTTTGCCAAAAGTGTTTTACCACATCCAGGAGGACCATAGAAAAGAACTCCCTTTGAAGGCGACATTCCAAACTTCTCAAACTTTTCAGGGTGTTCCACTGGATATTGGACAGTCTGCAAAAGAGAACAAGGTTAAAGTTCAGTTGCAGATGAAAGGAAACTAGTGTATCAATGGTGATTATGTAAGAGCTTCACTAACCTCTTGGAGTTCCCTCTTAACATTTTCAAGACCGCCGATATCATCCCAGCTACAATTGGGCACTTCAACAACCTGGTTCAATAGAGAAGTTGGAATTATAGATACATCAAAAACTTTGCATGGTGCAGACAGAAAAGTTTACCCAGGAGGCTTTACACTGAAAAATAAATTTCTGGATAAATACTTACTGTTTCACGGAGAGCAGAAGGATTGCTTGATCCAAGCGCAGTCGCGAAATGCTCATTTGTCACTGCCATGGAGTTCAATATTTCAGCATCAATTGTCTCATCTTCCAAGTCAATCACGTCCATTTTTTCCCTGATGCATTGAAGTGCTGCTTCGGTACACAAAGCAGCTAAATCAGCACCAACATAGCCATGTGTCTCCTTAGAAATCTTTTCTAAATCAACCTGCAAATGTCAGAAAAGACAAATATCTTTCAGAACTCATATTATTGAAATTAAACCATAACTTAAAAGAAAGGAATTTCAATATTACATCTTCAGCAAGTTTCATATTCTTTGTATGAATTCGAAGAACCTCAAGACGCCCAACTTCATCTGGAACACCAATATCAATCTCCCTATCAAACCTTCCAAACCTCCTAAGTGCAGGGTCAATGCTATTGGGCCTATTTGTGGCTCCCATAACAATTACATGTGCACGCGATTTAAGCCCATCCATGAGGGTCAAGAGTTGGGAGACAATCCTTCTCTCTACTTCACCGTGAGTTTTCTCTCGCTTAGGAGCTATGGAATCTATCTCATCAATAAAGATGATGGACGGTGCATTCTTCTCAGCTTCCTCAAATGCCTTCCTTAGATTGCTTTCACTCTCACCGGCGAGTTTCGACATTATCTCAGGGCCATTAATGCAGAAAAAGAAGGCACCTGTTTCATTTGCAACTGCTCGAGCAATTAAAGTTTTTCCAGATCCAGGGGGTCCATACAACAGAATCCCCTTTGGTGGCTTGACACCGATAGACTTAAATAACTGTGGGTGTCTCAGAGGCAGTTCAACCAGTTCCCTAATCTGTGCCATCTGCTTTCTCACACCACCAACATCGTCATAACCAACCTCGTCTAAGCGATTCTCATCTTCCCTTTTAATGGGCTCTCCTTCACAGAAGATCTCGGTGTCAGGGGCAACAACGCAGTACTCATGTGGGTCAGTTTCAATAACCTTGAATTCTACACTTCTCATCCCACCTCTCACAAGGAAGAAGTCACCTTTTCTCACTGGTCGATATGCCTCCAAGAAATAAGCTGCAAACATAAAACTAAGATTAGAAAAATTCAGAAGGAATTAGAATGAAACAAACTTATATGTCATTTGGGGGACGATGCCAATTAAAATAACAGTTAAGAAGTTGGATTGTGGCCTGTTACATAAAAAAATCATGAAGAAACTGTCTGGCATGTCAATACAATTTGCAGAATTTTTAGAGAGACCAATGATCAAAACAGCACAAAATTTACGGTCAGCAATTTGATGTCCATATGATGTAATGTTTGATATATCAAAATAGTAATCATCTAGAAAAATGTTCTAGTAATGCAATTCAGTCATTAGTCTCGAATACACATTACATAAATACAGGCATGCAATTCAATCATTATTCTCAAAGACAAACAATGCATAAAAACGGACATTATTCTCGTAGACAGACATGAGATAAAACAGACATTATCACTAAAAGAAGAAAAAAAAAATCACTAGATATTGTAAGATAAACCACCCCTTTCACATTACCAGCCTTCCCAGAACAAAGAGGAAAGATCCAATGATTATTGCAATTATAGAAACGGTAACTCACGTTTTAAGTA
The DNA here is from genome assembly GCA_946800305.1 of Medicago arabica. Lineage (NCBI taxonomy): Eukaryota > Viridiplantae > Streptophyta > Magnoliopsida > Fabales > Fabaceae > Medicago > Medicago arabica. The sequence goes on from OX326969.1 coordinate 53,212,049, forward strand.
TGCATCAAAGAGGTTCCCAGTAACTCCTTCAATAGTATCATCCACAGGAAGAATGTGAACTCTCTTTCCATATTTGACATCAGCACATTGATGCACCGAAACAACATCTCCAAGCCTAACCCTAAGATTGTTCCTCACAACCTTGTTCATTCTTATTTTTGGCTCTTCACATGTTTCATCAGCAAGTGCAATACAAATAGTATCTTTCCTTTTCTTACCCTAACAACCAAAAACACCAAACAGAAACATAAACATCACATATGAAACAAATCACCCTAACATGATAAAACACACAAACGAAATTCAGAAATAATCTCACAATAATTAAAAGCTACACAACAAATTCTTAACACATTATGGGCACACGTTCGGATCAGCTTATTTTTTAGCTTTTGCAAATAAATAAATAAACTTCTATGTATTATTCATAAGCTTGTCAATGTAGTCATGCTATGTATTAACAAATTGACTGAAACCCTAAACCAATCCAAACAGGTACTATGTTTCATAGTTACAAAAAGCTACAGGTTTCAAATTTAAAATGAAACCCTAATGTTACACACTTCGATAACAAATTTAACAGTTTTATTAACAAATTGACTTAGTTTAAGCTAACCCTAACTAATCAAAAACACAAAAACCTAATCCAACAATACATACCTTGATCAAAATAGTGTCACCGCGGAAGAGTTGAAGCTTTTCCATAGTCTCTGGATGAAGAGCGACGACGGAGTTGTCATCGTTAACAGCTTCATCAACAACCAAACGATTAGCGGCTTTTTTGCGTTCGAGAATTGCAGTGCTGAAATCTCTTTTTGTTGTACCCTTACTGTAAGAAACAAAAACAGAAACAAAATCAGATTCATGGAAATTGAAATCGAAGAGAAGAATGAAAAGGATCGGTGAAAAACGGAGGAGTAAACGTACGCATCGGAGGATTCAGGTTGATTCGCCATAGCGGAAGAAGAAGAAAGTGGTGGTTGAGTTTTGTGAATGTTGAGAAGAAGAGAAAGAAGAAAGGTTAGTAGATCTAAGAGAGTAATGTGGGGTTTGGGTGTTGTGAAGATATTTATAGGTGGGGTTAGCTTCCTTTCTTGTTACCAAAGAAATTTATAATATCTTTATCTTTATTTTGTCGAATCAAATTTGTTATTGGCATAAGTCATATCTTTACAAAATTGTATATCTTCGAGAACCTTCTTTATTTATTTATTTTTCTTTTATTTAAAATATGGATATATCGTTTAAAAAAATGATTTAAATCGTTTTGGAATTTTATCTTAAGAATCAAAAGGCTCGTAACAAATTAGAGAAACTTTCCTTAAAAAAATAAAGGGTTAATAGTGTTTTTCACCCTGTAATATAGGTCATTTCTGGTTTTCGCCTCTGTAAAATTTTCAGTTTGATTTGCATCCTTGTAAAACTTTTTTTTTTTCCGGAAAACACTCCTCCTCCATCCAACTCATCAAATGCACATATGTGGCGCTGACTTGGTTTTTTTTTTCATTATTTATTTTTTTATTTGGCCACGTGTAAAAAAAAATCCACGTCAGATTTAATTTAAAAAAAAATTAAAAAAATCGTTTTTTTTAAAACTAAAAAATTCAAAAAAAAAATTAAGAATTTTTTCTAAAATATAAAAAAACAGAAAAATAGTCACATTTTTTCCAAAAAAATATTTAGATTTTTTTATCAAAAATTAAAAAACTATAAGATATTTTTTTAAATTAAGAAAATCAAAAAATATAATGAGATTTTTTTAAAAAAATTAAAAAGATTTTAAAATATTCTGGAATTTAATTTTCAAAATAAAAAAATGTCATATTTTGTAAAAAAAAATTCTGGAATTTAATTTTTTTAAATCTCACTATTTTTTTTTAAAAAATTCGGAAAAAATCTGGAATAAAATTTTCGAAAAAAATATCTGAATTTTTTCAAAATTTTTAAAAAAGTTGTATTCAAATTTTAAATAATAAAATGTTTCCATGATTGTTTTTTGCAGAAAAAATTTTAAAAATACTTTTTTTCGGAAAAAAATCTAACTTTTTTATTTTAAAAATTAAACTCCAGAATCTTTGAAAAAAAATTAATCTTGAAAAAAATGAATATTTTTTCTGATTTTTTTATTTTTGAAAATTAATTTCCTGAATATTTTAAAATCTTTTTAATTTTAATAAAAAATCTGATTATATTTTCTAATTTTTAAAATTTTAAAAAATATCTTATAGTTTTTAAATTTTTGATAAAAAAATCTAAATATTTTTTTTTATTTTAAAATTTTTTGGAAAAAATATTGTGAATATTCTTCTATTTTTTTATATTTCGGAAAAAAATCTTAATTTTTTTTGAATTTTTTAGTATTAAAAAAAACGATTTTTTTTAATGTTTTGGAAAAAAATCTTAATTTTTAAATGTTTTTTGGATTTTTTTTAAAATTAAATCTGACGTGGAATTTTTTTTTTACACGTGGCCAATTAAAAAAAATAAATAATGAAAAAAAAAAAACCAAGTCAACGTCACATATGCGAATTTGCTGAGTTGGATGGGGTGTTTTTCAGAAGAAAAAAAAAGTTTTACAATGATGCAAATTAAACTGAAAATTTTACAGGGGCAAAAACCGAAAATGACCTATATTATAGGGGTGAAAAACACTATTAACCCAAAAATAAAAAAACATTAGAGAAACTTAGAATGAACCAGACGGAGAGAGTCACTCAAAAGTATTCACGAAATAAAATATAGAGCAGTTTTAGAAACATTCTAAGTTAATTTCATGTTTTACAAGAATATCAATTACTACTTTGTTACCTTCTCGAAAGGAAGGTATCCGTTTGATATACCCAACAACGTAATTGATCAAAAGAATAAGATGACGAACCTCGATATTAGAAAAGCCCCGCCCTAAATCTTGTTACTAGTCGTGAGTGCATCATTATCCACAATACCCATGGTAAATACCTCGTTATTCAACATGCACGATGGGACTAAGTCCAATATATCAAAGTATACGTTATTATCATACTTATGTAAGTTATGTTGTTATCTCTAATGACTTTGTCGCATACTGTCTAGTTGTTTGCAACAATAACAGCTCCATCGCAATTTATTTTCACCCAACCCACGGGAGGGGGATTTCGAAGATTCGGGAAAATTACTCTTGCCTTTAAAAGCACTTTTCCTCTGAGCACACAAATTACAACTAAGGTTGAATTCTCCAATAAGTATTTTAATTTGTTTAACTAAAGTTTGGGTTAACCAAGGAGTTTGGTTAATTATCAACTCATTCCTTCTTAGCCAAAGAACGCCAATGGTCCACGTCAAAATATGAGATCCTACCAAAAGGATTGTCCATCATCCAGTCTTGAATCGTAGGATTGAAAGAAAGCATAATCAAAATCGTTATTAATCTTATTCGAAACTAAGGTAGCATGCTTACACTCTCTAAGCATATGAAGAACATATTCTGAAAGCAGTGGAGCATAACGAACGAGAACTCATAGTAAATAAATGGCCACAAAAATAGATCTCATTTGTGAAAAGGGATTGGCAAATGACTCTCTAAAGAAACAAATTTAATCATTGCATGCCTTCTCCGCCTTTAATTTTGCTTTAATAATTGGAGCATCGAACTATTAACATTAAATATATCTTTGTAGGTGGATTTTGACTAGAAGACACCACCATGAGAACTTTCTCATACCAATTCGTTCTCGTTCTTAGATGTTTTTTTTTTAAGAGAATTCGTTCTTAGATGTTGTTGAGAGGGGAAGATGAATATCTAGAACCCATTTTAAAATAACTAATATAAGATAAGATGGATAAATTATCTCTTTACATTATAAATAATTGTCATACAAGGACAGATTGCCGTCAATAAGTTTTTGAAAATAACTATTATACGGATTACCACACGTGTAAGTTATAATCAATATTTTTTTTATGAAATTTTGATCTTAATTTAGCTCAATTTTGATATTTGTTTTTGTTCGATTTGAATCTAAACATAAAAAAAATACGAACCTGTTTAATTGGCTCAGATTTTATCACAGACAATTAGATAATACAATTTATTTTTTGTGTTGAATTTTTTATTATTTTAATTATACCTTTAAACAAATTTAATTTATATTAATTTGTATACCACTTCCGCCATTCAAAATTGAGCACACAGGATATGAATCAAAATATTATATGTTTTAGGGTTAATTACGTAAATAGTAAATAGTCCCTGTAAATATTCAGAATTTCATTTTTAGTCCCTACAAAATGAAATTGCACTTTTTAGTCCCTGTAAAATATTTCGTTAGCATTTTTAGTCCTTGTAAAATTTTCCATCAACATTTTTAGTCTCTGTCAAATTTTACGCCAACCTTTTCAGTCCCTAAAATGTGATTTTATTTTGTAGGAACTAAAAACAAAATTCTGAATATTTTTAGGGACCATTTATTTAATTAACCATGTTTTTTAGGGTTAATTCAGTTTTTGGTCCCTATAAATATCTGCAGTTTCGTTTTTAGTCCTTATAAAATAAAATCACATTTTTTAGTCCCTGTAAAATTTTCCGTCAACATTTTTAGTCCCTGTAAAATTTTCCACCAACATTTTTAGTCCCTGTAAAAATTTTACGTCAGCATTTTTTGTCCCTAAAATGCTAAAAGAATATATTACATCTTATTAACCCTATTTTTTTATTACTTCTTTCATTTCACCCTTTATTACATCTGATGTGTAATTTTATCATTTAATCACTATATGCTATTGATAGGTGCTCAAAAGTACTTTATTTCATGTGTTAATCTAGGCATTTTAGTGACTTGTTTTGCAAGTTATATATGGAAAAGCACTCATTTATTGTAATTTTACCAATTGTGCTTTATATGCCTGATTCTACCCAATTTGTGCAGGAATTGACAAGCAAGGACCAAGAAAAAGTGCACAAGTCCTCAAGAATTTCGCTATTAGCGAAGATCTCGCTGATAGCGAAAATGCTCCTGGAAGACTTCGCCAATAGCGAAGTTTGGAATGCAGAAGCGAAGAAATTCGCTATTAGCGAATATTTCGCTAATAGCGAAATCACTCCAGGAAGATTTCGCCATTAGCGAAGTTATGGCGAAATTCAGGAATTTCAACAGGATAAGGGCCACGTGGAATCACCCCATTGGGGCAGAGCAGATTTTCTTGATTTCGCTGATAGCGAAATATTTGGCTATCAGCGAAAGTTCGTAAAGGCAGCCAGTATACATTGTTTATTTTCTCTTCCAACCATTCTATTCCACTGTTTTATTAAGTTCTGGTTTTTAGAGAGAGAATAGGGCAATTTCTAGAGAGAGAAACACAAAGCAAGGTAGTTAGGAGAAGATTCAAGCCAAGATTTATTGAGACATCATGGATCTTGTTATGGAATCTTCATCTTTTCTTCATTTCTTGCAAGGCTATCATAGACATATGTAGCTACATCTACTCTTGTGGGTCTTGAGGTATTCAAACAAGCTATTATGTAATCTTTTGATCATTTAATATATGGTTCTAGCTTATTTATTCAATATTGTTGTTATTCTTGTGTTTAATGTTTTATTGAGATTCAAAATGATATTGACAAATGCTTTTGGATTTGAGAACTAGAATAACAATCTATCTTAAGTTATCATGCTAGACATAGATGTTACCATTTGATAATCACTTTTAATCTATAACTTAATGCTTTTGGGTCATTTAATCGGGCGAGAAATCGTCGATTAAACGATCCACATGACTTTGTGATTGTTTAAACGTGCGAGAAATCGACATTTAAACAATCCCCTGAAACTAACGATATCATTTGGACACGAATGATATTGTCGAGTGATTGTGATAATATCGTTTAAAAAGCTAGAATCCGTTATTTGATCGAGAGATTGCAGCTGTTACGCTTGGTTGATATCTCTGACCCCAAGCGAAATAGCCCTATCTCTGCTCGTTTACTTTTACGTCGAATAGTGAAAATAGTTTTACACAAACAAACAAATTATACCCAAAACTTGAAATGATATTTGACGTTAAACTACTTACGAGACAAACCAATCCCTGCGGAAACGAATCTAATATACTCACGTGTACATAGGTATGACATGTAAAAATTCTACATCAGCTATTTATTTTGCTGAAAGGAATATATTTTGTAACAAAAAAAATGAATATATTTAATTTTTTTTTTGGAAAAAGGAATCTATACTATATAAAGAAAACTATTCCTTTCAGCACATTTTTGAGTTGGACTTTTCTTTCTAAAAATATCCTTAATTTTTAATTTTAATTTTAAATATAAATAATACATGTAACAAATAGATAATAATAAATTTAATTTAAGAGGAAAATTTACACACAATTCCTTATGAATTATTCTTATTGTTAGCCAATTATAAAATAACACGTGGATTACTAATCCATGTCACCAATCGTCCCTGTTAACCCTCTTTTACCTCCGTTAACCACATATCAAACTCACAAAAAACTAGCACTAAACAAAAACTCATGTTAATTTTTTATCAGCCGATTTTATGTTGTACATCTGTGTTGTTCCCCTCAATACAACCGATAAAGATTGCCAAGTATTTTCATATCCCTTCCACAAAAAACAATATTTCTATATTATTTTATTACTTTCACAACCAGTATTTCCATATTATTTTATTAATATAAGTTACTATTTCTTAGCTTTTGATCAATTGTAACAAATGTGAGCAAAAAATAATGGTAAAGATTGGACTTTAAATAATCTAAAAAAAGATTAGTAACAAATGTGAGTAGAAAATAATGTTAAAGATTAGATTTTAAATCCTCTAAAAAAAATAGATTAATAACAACCGTGAGCAAAAAATATTTCTAAAGATTTGACTTTAAATCCTCTAAAAAAAAATTAGTAACAAACGTGGGCAAAAAGTAATATTAAAGATTGGACTTTAAATCATTAAAAAATGATTAGTAACAAACGTGAGCAAAAAATAATAATGTTAAAGATTGAACTTTAAATACTTAAAAAAAATATAGTAACAAACATGAGCAGAAAATAATGTTAAAGATTGGACTTTAAATCTTATGGAAAAAAAAAATTAGTAACAAATGTGAACAAATTATAATGGTAAGGATTGAACTTTAAACCCTCTAAAAAAAGATTAGTAACAATGAGAAAAAATAATGTTAGATATAGGATTTTAAATCCTCTAAAAAAATATTAGGACTCAATATTTTAGAAAAATATTTTTCAACACTATATTAAATATTAATTATCAATCAGTTTCCAGGAGAATAACATAATTTGTTGTCATTTGACGAGGTTGAATAGGATACTCACAACTTATTTCAACAAGAACTTCTAAACTCAATTGCTCAAGGAAGTATCTCACCACATATTTTAAAGGTAAAAAAATGTGAACCTTTGATGTTGTTGCGAAACATAGACCCTAGATATGACTTGTGTAATGGGACATGACTGTTATGCCGTGGTTTATTTAAGAATGTGTTGAATGTGGAAATCCTAACAAGAAGCAATGCTGGAAAAACAACATTCTTGTCCAGAATTAAATTAAAAACAAATGTGAGTCCAGGACTTCCCTCTGTGTTTAGTATAAAATAGTTTCCTGTTAGACTAAGTTTTGTTATTACCATAAATAAGTCACAAGGGCATATAATTCCCAATGTCGGAATCCATCTTCCACGTCATGTTTTCTGCCATGGTCGATTATATGTAGCTTTATCAAGAGGAGTTTCTCACAATTCAACAAAAGTTCTCATTAAAGAAGGGAAAATAGAAGGAAAAGATGGAGACTTTACGAAAAATGTAGTTTTTAAAGATATTATTTTATCGTAATCATAGCAATATTTCTTTTACATAACATAACATGTCATTTATACATGTTATGATGTTACTAATTACTATTAGAATAAACAATAAATGATCATTATTTTATCTTAATTTTATATGCAGACAAACTAAAATTTATCGTTATATGTCTTGATAATATTTTGTTTATAAATCAATACATCAATAATTTCCATTAAAGTTTTAAAATTTTAGTCAAAATTATACAAACAAACATAATAAAATAAGGAAAATGCTATTTCTATGGAAAAATAACATCAAGAATTCTTCAAGACACAGTTGACAAGTTATAACTGCATGATTTATTTGTTCACTTTTACTATTTTTCAAGCACACCCCCCTTAAATTGTGGCAGATAGTGCATTGTAATTAGCTTCTCTTTATTCTTGAAGAATTGTTGATGTTATTTTTCTAGAGGTATAACATTGCTCATAAAATAATCACATGCGTTATCGTGTCCGTCTTTCCGCTAGTATATTTAATGTTAATGTTATTTTTATTTTAAGTTATGTTACGCTATTTTAATGGTATATAACAAGATTATTTTAAGGGAAATGCTAACCAGACAATGATTAAGAAATCTAACAAGGAAAATGCATTCAAGAAATTGAAAGTTTAAAAAGTAACATTTTTTACATCAAACTTATAAATTATTTCCATTTTAAAATCTTTAACCATTGTTTGTCCTGAAGGTAATGGTTAGCAACACTCAAAAAAATAAATTATAATGTTTTCAATGATTAACTCAACTTTGATTTTGTGGATAAAATTGGAAATTTGGTGTTAGTGTGAGGCTGAATTTGGAAGAAAAAGAATTGACTTATAAGTCTTGAGTGATTTACTTTAGTCACCATCTTCAAACCCTGAGATCTCGTAAAATAATGGCTGTTGCTGCTTTAACTGTTGGCGTTTTCGGTGCTCTTATACTATTTCACGCCGCTTATTCAACCATCCAATGTATTCTTCACTTCTTTCTTTTTTTGCTTTTTATGCTAATTCGTTTCATCTTTCAACGCTTCTTTAATTTGTTTTAATGTTATTTACTTGGTTGTAGATAAAAGCTTGTTGAAGATTACTGAAGATGAGTTTTCAGCACCTCCTTTTAACGTAACCTACTTCATTCATTAATTTCTCTGTTTTATTTTATTTATTTATTGTTTTTGTGTTTGGTGTTTTTGAATTTAAGGTTGATTATGTAGGTTGTGATTGAGCTGTTTGTTGGTTTGTTGCTTTGTTTTTGGGCTGCTCTTACTGTTCCTGGCAAGTTTTTGTCCATACACCCACACTCCGATGAGAACAGGTTTCTTCTTACTACCATTCTAATCAAATTATCTAGGGTTTTTGCTCTTGTTCTGTGTGTTTGTTTGCATAAGTAGTTTTATTAGGTTTAAAAGATTTACTTTTATGTTAGAGAGTAACATCTGTAGCATCGGCACTTCCGATTGAAGGCATGTCGACACGTGTCAGTCACAACATTGACACATGTATTTGTTTATATTGAATTATATCATTTTCTCAAATTATTATTGATGTCGACGTGGCAATTTGTATCCCGTGTCCATGTCTGTGCTTTATAGGTTGTGACAACTTTGAGATAGTTTTTGAAATATACTATTACCCAATTTGAGTTGCTCATATTAGGTAGTGAAGAGTTGTCCTTTTTAACTTGGTCTACCTTGTTATAATTCTGTTGTTTTATTTGAAGTTAGTTTTGTCTTTTGAGATTACTTGATAGGGTGGAATGGAGTTATACAATAGTAAATTAGTGCTACTCCATTATTTTCTAATCGACTGATATTTAGAAAAATTAATTATGGTTTGAATTTACTGTCATTTATGGTCTTCTAGACACAATTATACTGTGTAAACTACTTTTAACTCATTATACTCCAATATGCACTTATTATAATGACTTAACCATACTGGTCAATAAGAACTACTTTTGATTTTATTTTAATTCTAACTCACTCATTAGCTTATTGTTTTTCTCAATATTTGGGAAAAACCTTAAGGGTTGTTAAGGAAACCAAAAGTAGTAGATTTGCGTTGGATTCAACAATATTTCAACTTTTAAAAAGTTAAATTCATCACGTTTCACCATTTTCCAATGCGATATTACTATTTTTATCCTCTTAACCAATGCCCTAAGGGCACTCTCTAGCATTTTCCAAAGCTTAATGGTTTGTTTGGGAGGGGGATTTTGGAGGGTTAGGTCTATATTTTAATATATATTTGATATTTTTAGAAATTGATAGAATACTATGATATATGATCATATAACAACTCAATCACACTTCTTTCATTTTAAGAAACATTTTATAACTTGCTTAATTTAGAAAAGAAAAATAAACCCTCCCCCTTCCAAAATCCTCCTCCCAAACAAGCACTAAATGACGGTCATTTAGGAGCAGAAGGAGTAATACATTAGAAGAAGAAAAAAGTGTTTTTTAAGTTTTGACTCACGAGAGAATGGAAAAGTTTCACTTTTTGCAATATCAGTGAGAAGTTAAAAGCAAGAAGAACACTCTGAATCTACTTCAACCAAGCTTACTTTTAGGAGTTTGAACTTTGAAAACAGATGGACATAATATTTCTAGGAAAACAACATGAATGAACAAGCAAATATTCATTTAGTTGTGGATAAATGAACTAACACAATCTTGTTTTCAATAATTAAGATTACAATATCAAGTAGTTTGGGTTTCTATGTTTTTATCTATGCTTGGTTGTCTCAAACTAGAGGCATATATTTTTATAATTCTGATCGACTAAGTCAGTTATTCCCTGGTATTTTTTTCCGTCTTATGTCTGCGCCAACCAAATCCTTGATTTCCTATCATGCTATATATGAAGTTGATATGTCTTCCTTGGTGGTTTATATTGGAGATTCTAGTGTGGTGGTCTGCATATATGAACACTACGATCATTGATATGTTTTCATTGTATTGGCAAGGTCCATAAATTTTCTACGAGCCATTTAAGCAGTCCGTTTGGTTTAATTCAGTTGGTGCGAATTTTTATCCTCTCTAAAGGAAGTACAAAGTTCCTTTCGTTCATACATCATAGCCTGTTGTTTGAAATCCAATTCCAAACACACTAAGTTTTTTCTGTCAAGATTTTAACTCACAAATCATAGTCTGTTGTATATTACCAACAGCTGGGTTTATCTGACTAATTTGCTCTGTATTGACATTATTTGTCAAAAAGAAAAGGGACAAAGGAAAAATTAAATATGCTTCAGTGCTTGATCATCACTTAATTGTGTTTCTGTATTGATATATAAACATTACCAAACGATCGTTGATGTTATTCATGGTTTGGCATGGTCAATTGATTTGCAACGGGGCACTTAAGTTGTATGTGTCAGGTCTTTCATTTATAAGTCATTACCTGCTGGTAGATCATCGGCAGTTGGGTTTGATTTGACTAATATGTTCAGTATTGACATAGTTGATCTTAAAAATAGGGTCAAAGGAAATTGTATACTGTTTCTTTGCAAGGCTAGTGCTTAAGCCGATCAAGCATGGAGAGAGTGAAGTGTGCAAAAATTGTTGGCCAATGGTCATGCATCATTAATATTATTACATAGTCCCTATACATTTTGACAATTTTCAGATAATTTGATTGGCAATCCCATGGTTAGTTAGTAGCTAGTCAGTTAGTTAGTAGGGTTTGGGATGGGGAGGTGCAAATCTTTGAAGTTCTACAATCTATGTTGAAATCCAGGAAATTCTTTCATAAATCAACTAACTAAAAAAATACCAGTTCTAATCATAGGTCTCTGAATGTGAATGCAGCCCTAATATAAAGTGATTTATGTGAATACCAGGATTTTTTTTTGCAATGTAGTCCCTGAATGTGAATGCAGCCTACAAGTTTCATCTATAATTCTGATTTAAACGACTTTCTTTGAAAATTCCTAAAACCTACAGGGACATGTTCACATTAATATAAAGTGATTTATCTGAAATTTTCTGTTTGAAAAGCTTTGCAATTTCCTTGTGTTCATGGTTGAGAGAAGTACCACTTGTCATGGAAATATTTGGATCCTAATACCAGAATTTTCTCCAATTCAATGCAGGATTGTTTCTTTACCTGCCAACCTAGACTTCATGATCTTCAACCACCGAGGCAAAGTTTTTCCCCTGGAAACGGATTTGAAGCTGAAACACTGAGGACCTCAGTAAGAACTATCGAGTGTCATTATCCCTTGAATGTGCAAGAAAAATATTGTCTCTTAATATGAAAGAATTTGTATGTGTTTGATATAACTGTTGTTTAATGTAAGAAATCCTGCTGTAGCTTATCTTATTAGTAGTCAGCACTGGCCACTTGCCCTAGTAATTTTTACAGGATGTTAGTACTTGTATGATTTATGAAGAGCCAGCACTGGCCACTCTTTGAATTCAATTTTACACGAGTATATGATTGGACTGTCCAAATGAAGATAAATAAGTATTATCATTGATTATATACTACGATCATTTTGAAATAGGTCCTTGAGATCGATGGGAGTCAGAATCCTCTCTAGTAACCAGAAAATTTCATTAGAGCATTCAAATGGTAATTCTCTACCGGGGACTCCTTAAATGGATATCACGTGACACATCATTTATTTATAATTTTTTAATAAAAATACTTATTAAGGACTTGATGATTTAAATGACAATACACTAACAAGGACTCCAATAAAAAGTACTTAAATAGGTCCTACTATCTTTACATCATTAAACAAAAATAATTTACTTATTACTCTTTTTGCAAGTGAGATTAATTAATACATATTTTATTACTCATTTTTGCAAATGGGATCAAGTAGTACACATTTTATTACTTTTTTAAACGTGGGACCCGTTAGTTGTCCAGGAGAGATAAGGTTCTTATATAGTTGTCTGATCTTCAACTGGGATTCATTTTTTCTTCCTCCAATGGAGGGTCTTTAACGAGAAGTGGTTTTTGTTAAGTAAGGACCTCACATTAGAGATGCTTTTAGGAGATAATATTAATTGAAAATAGTATTAGTATTATTTTATCCCATGAGTCTCTGCTACTGAAAATTTCCAATTACTACTTGCATATAATATGTCTCCACCATACAAGTAGGGAGAGAAAGCAAGCAAGAGCAACTTGTAGAAATCATGGATTCTGACCTTTGTGGATTCCAATCAATGACAGGATGGGGTTCATTTAAGACTGCTGTTGGTGTTGTGTATATCATAATTTGGAACTCACAATTTAAAATGTACCTGTATTTTTTGCTCATATTAAAGGCAGGATGGAGTAGGTTTCACATAAACTTCTTTCTAACCAGATAACACAACATGCCCAAAAGCAGCTTTCCCAATTTCACCGAAGCAGCCTAATTTTTCAGCATTTTGAGGATTGATTATCCTACCTGCCTCCATTAATGTTTTTGTGCCACTGCCCACAGCACTAAGGCTCCGCTTAGATAGTTTAAAATGAACAATAAAGCAAAATAGAATGGAGTGGAATGAAACACTTTCTATTCTATTCTATCGTTTGTTTGTTAGTGAATGAAATGAGTTATAATTATTTTATTCTGTTTTTACTATGTTCAAATAAAAAATCATTCCATCCACCTTTCAATTAAGACGAATGGAATATACTACCTGGATCAAATAAAATAGTAATTATAAATTAAGATGTTCCATTCCATCCCCCTCCCAATTTAGGGGGAACGAAAAATAAGAAGAGATGATGGTATGAGACAAAATGCATTCTACCATATTCAGTTTCACTCCATTCAATTTTTAAAATTCAAACAATGAAAATTCTTATCTATACCATTCTATTTCATTCAATTCTATCAATCCTAGCAAAGCTTATAATTTCTCTTGGTTGTTGGGACTTTGATTGACGAGGAGGTGGATGAATGTCATTTGAAACTGATGGTGGTGTTAATGTGAATAAAAAAATGTCTTCCTAACAAATGCTTTAAGAATATTGGCTAAATTGCATTTTTAGTCCATTAACTATCGGTTTGGTCCTCTAAATAAAATCTGATTTATTTTGGTCCCCTAACTTATTTCTGTTACACATTTTGATCATTTCCGTTAATTTTAATTCAAAAATGTTATGTTTGCTTCATCTTCTTGTCCTTTATTTCATCTTCATATCATCTCTATCAACCTTCAACAACAAGAGTCCCAGAAAAATTCCAGAATAAAATGAAGAAAACCTAACGTTTTTGAATTAAAACTAACGGAAATGACCAAAATTTGTAACAGAAAGAAGTTAAAGGACCAAAATAAATCGAATTTTAGTTAAAGGATCAAAACAATACTACCTAAATAGTTAAGGGACCAAAAATGTAATTTAACCAAGAATATTTTACATTTGTTAAGAAATCTATTAATGAAAACTTTGTGTTGGAAATACAAGTTTTTATTTTTGTCTTAGTAATAATTTAACCAAGAATATTTTACATTTGTTAAGAAATCTATTAATGAAAACTTTGTGTTGGAAATACAAGTTTTTATTTTTGTCTTAGTAATAATTACACCGTCTTTTAACACAAACTTACTTATTTAAATACTTTAACCAATACCTTAAAGACACTCGTTAACATTCTCCTAAAGGTGAGCAGGGCCGACCCATAGCCCGTAGAGGCTGGGCTATGACACTGGGCCTCAATTTTTTGGGGCCCAAAATACTTTTTTTTATTTGAAAGTCACTAAAATTATGGTTACTAGCGAAAACAGGCACTTCGTACCCGTATTTCCGCTCTTTTTATTGCGGTAATGTTTGAAAATTATTAACGGTATTTTTTGTATGAAATTTTAGTTTTGATTAAAAGTAAAAATATAAATGTTTGTTGTTTTTTTTAATGACATAAAAATAATCTTTATTATAGAAAAAGTTGTTTAAGGGTATAATTGAGATAATGAAAAAGTAAGTATAAATATACTCATCTAGTTTGTTATATTTTTTAAATAATAAAAAAAACATATATATATGTATTCATATTGTGTTTGTTACATTTGTTATAATATTTAAATATATTTTTATCTATTTGTTACATGTGTTATTTGTATTTAAAATTAAGGGTATTTTTGGAAAGAAAATTTCAACCCAAAAATGTGTTGAAAATGATAGTTTCCTTTATATATAGTATAGATATAGATCAAAAGCGAAAATCTGTAAAGCTAATCACAATGTTTTTTGGCGAAGCTGTTTAAGAATGACTGTGGGGACTTTGGTTCAAGTCCTACCATGGTACTTTTTTTATAATTTTTCTTTATAGTGTTTTTTTTGGGGTCTAAAATTTAAATTTTTGTACATCTCTCAAAAGATTAAAACCGGGCCTACGAATTTGTTGAGACGGCCCTGAAGGTGAGGCCTAGACTACATTTGAAAACTCATGGGCAATTTACCCAAGCCAATGGATACTAGCCATGTGTCCTCCACCATAACAAGCATATTTATTATTTTATTTTGCAAAAATTTGGCATGTATTTTATTATTTGCATATTCATCCTATTTTAAATTAGGTTAAATTGTCTTTTTGGTCCCTTAACTATTTAATTAGTATCGGTTTGGTCCCCTAACTAAAATTTGATTTATTTTGGTCCCTTAAATATCTCTCCGTTACTACTTTTAATCCTTTCCGTTAGTTTTATTAAAAAAAAACGTTAGGGTTTATACAAGTTTCATTTTGTCATTGGCTGAAATTTGTATTCAACAATTTCTGGAAAATAGGAACAACACCATCAAAAACAACAATGTCCTTGCTTTGTGGTTCACTATCTGTGACCTTCCTTCATCTTCTTTCATTCTCTCATCACAAAAATTTAACTACTAAATCTTCCTTTGTTAGCTTCTCAATTCCCAATTCTATTTCAATGGCATAACTCAATCCATAACCAAATTTTCACTCAAAAAACATCACTTTCAAACAACTCAAACACAACAACACCAACACCACCACCTCCATGTGTTCCATCTCTTCTCAAGAACAATAATAACACAATTCAGACAAACAACAACACAACCAAAATTCATCATCTCTCTATGTTTTTTCTCTTCTTCCAAAATAGAAAAATCTCTTCATTGATTTCGAAATCAAACTTCAACAACAATAGTAACCGAAAATTTAACAACCAAAATTCATTAAGAAATTATTTGAGTTTCAATTTTAAGTTATGGGTTTGATAAAGAGAAGAGAGAATGGAAAAAAAAAGGGGGATGAGAGTAGAGAAAGAGAAAAGAGAGAAGGGAGGAAAGAGGGATGGGAGAAAGAGAGAAGGTTATGAAGGAAAAAAACAGAAAAAAAAACCCAAAAATTCAAAGTTTTGTGTGTTGTATAACATAATTTTGAGATATGGGTTGTGGGAAGAGAAAAGAAATAGAGATTGGAGAAGAAGAAGATGAGGAACAAAGAAGATGAATAGTGAAGAAGGGGATAATTTTTGTGTTTTTTGATTTGAGTTTCTCTGGATTTTTGTGAAGAAGGGGGTGATCTAACAAACCTAACGTTTTTTTAATAAAACTAACGGAAAAGGACTAAAAGTAGTAACTGAGAGAAACTTAAGGGACCAAAATAAATCAAATTTTAGTTAGAGGATCAAACCAATACTAATAAATAGTTAAGGGACCAAAAAGACGCCTTTAAATTAATGACATTTTGCAAGTTAAACCATCAAATTAATTAAATTGACATTTTGCAAGTTAAACCATCAAATTAATTAAATTTCCCTCCAATCTAATCGCCACTCTCCAAACTTTTTTTTTCTTTTTTAAAACCAAAGTTTAAGAATGACTTTGCAAAAACCATTAAAAATTAAAAATTATCACCCATGGGAATCAAACTAGGGTGCTCTCACTATCTAGAATTTTTACACCACACCACTTGACCAAAACATCTTTTATGAAATAATTTGGAATGCAAATATATGTTATTAGTGAGCAATTATATAATTTTTTCTATGCCGTGTTTTTCTTTTGAAGGAAAAAGAAATATATATATATATATATATATATATGTATATATATGAAATAGTAAATCTTTCCATTCTTAAAAAAAAGTAAATATTTCTTAATAAAAAAGTATGAATTCATTCATTTGATTTTTTATATTTTAAATATTTTTTTTATATAAATTCATATTCTATTTAGATTCGATGAACTACAACAATGTTTCATTTGTGATCAATCGAATTGTGATTTATTTTAAATCCGACATTTCGTTTGGATCAAATAAACTACTAAAAGGTATTCAATGAAAATTGTGAGAATAATTGTAAAGTTTCGATTAAATATTTTTGCATTTTATATGTAAAAGAAATGTTAAATATTTGTTTTGTGCTCCTTGAGGATTTTATTTACTTATATCTGTTGATACAAGTTTTTATGTATCAAGATGAGAAAGTTAATATGACAGTTTTGAAAACTAATAACTATTTTTAAAATATTAACATCAATGTAGTGTTTTAATTAAATATATATTTTTTAGTTTATTTGCAAAACATCGTTAAATAATTGCACCACACACGTCGCGAAATTTAAATGTTTATCTTTGCGGAAACAAATTTTTATAATTGCACCACACAAGTAGATATGATAACATTTTCAAAACTCGGGATTATTTTCTCGTTGTGTTACAAGCGTATTTGAAAACAAATAAATTTGAATTCAACGAAATCATATCTTCTACCAAGACATTCACTGTAGAGACCTTTTTAAAGGAAGTTATTAAGAAACAAATGGAACTCTTTTTACTTTCGGAACAAGTGCAAAAAATCTATCATTAGTTTCATATCTTTATCAAACATCAACCCTTGACGGGCACTGAACCTCGCCAAACAACAACCCTTAAGTGGGCTCTGAATAAAGACATAATGTCAACCTAAAAAAGGGCTCTGAGCACGAGAATTCGTCATAGATTAAAACACAGGGGGTCCTCCATAGAGGCTCATCAAGCTACCTTGAATCCCTTCCTGGGACTTCCCGCTATAGCAATCATCTAATAAAAGTAGCAAGAAGCAGCATAGCATCCAAACAGGGAAATTCACCACTTTTCCTCATCCCAAGTCTCGTGTTTGAGGATGTGGACCGTCATTATATTCATAAGGCTTGGAAGCCCTCCAAAAAGGCTTTGGCGCCCTCCAGGAGGGCCCATGAGGCTTAGGTACGCCCTCCTAGGGGCACCGCCTCACCTAGCTTCAAGAAGCCTCTATAGCTTGGTAAAAAGACCTAAAGCCCTTGTGACTTTGGGATTAAGTCATGAAAATCCCAACCCATAGCAGACTATAAATACCCCCTTGATAGCCTCCTCAATGAATCACATAAACAGTCAAAACCCTAGTTTCTAATATTGTACTGATTTCAAGTACAAATTTTTATTATTCAAATTATACATCTAATCAAATTTTCTAATAATAATGCTATTTTGTTGATGTCATTGAAAAAGATAAACTTTATATTATATTTATTATATTGTTGATGTAATTTGAAAAGATAATTACATTGTTACAATTTGAAATCTCAAACGTCAATGCCAAGAAATCACACCAATAATTCAATCTTCAAACTCTCTTGAAATCGAGCAAACCATCTTTTAATCTATAAATGTGTAATTTTAATCCACTAAAATTTAAAATCCTAAGATTTGATGATTTTATTAATTAAAATGAGTGAGAGAATAAATCTCACATTTTTTCTACTATGTTCTCGATCAATCTATTAATCTTACTAATATGCATATAAAATAGAACAAATATTTAATGAAATACTAGATTAATGTTGATATTTTGAAAATAATCATGAGTTTTTAAAATTTTATCATATCAATACATAAGAATTTACTTCCGTAGTTGTAAACAAATCAAATGCGCAACGGGCACTGTGCAAATATTTCACAATGTTTTGCATATAAAACAAAAAAATACTTAACAGAAACATTAGATTAAAGTTAATATTTTGAAAAAATAATCATGAGTTTGAAGTAGATTAATCAAGAAGGGGTTTGAATTGTGGTCATTTTAAAATTAAATCCTACACGTTAAAAATACTTCTCAAGACGAAACTTAAATGAACAAATAATGTGTTTTTGACCTTTATTCATATAAATAAATTTGTTACTTGTTTGGTTCAAGGTTATTGTCATTTTTTGTACTTTTTGTTTATGTCCCCCGTGCCATGAATGTTCTTTGTGTGGTCATTAATTTTTGGGTTTGTTCTTGATAAACCATACGAACAACCTTCTGAACTATCTTCTGATAACCTTCTGAACTCTGACCGGGTTCATAATCTTTAATGTTCTTTGATCACTTGATTCTTGGTTTGATTTACACTTTGTTCATGTCTTAACTAATCACTCAAGAATAAGGAGAGTGATGATTGGATTGGGGGGAAATTTAATTAATTTGATGGTTTAATTTGTAAAATGTCATTAATTTAAAATAAGGAGAATATGCAAATAATAATATACATGCTAAATTTTTGAAAAATAAAATAATAAATATGAATGTTATAGTGGATGACACATGACTATTTTTGATTGGTTTGGGTAAATTGCCCATGCGTTTTCAAAGACAATTTAGAAAAAACCTCTCCTAAACAAGAATTGTTTGTGATGTCATAGTAAAAATATCATTGGCACATTGCAAGGCATTATAACAGGGAGAAATATATATTTCTTTTATAAAATGCCCTTTGGATTAGACGCACTAACTGGGTGTGTGTTTTGGCCATTTGATCTGAGTTGACGGTTGAGATACTTTAATCGTGTGAAATGGACCGCGAAATCTAAACTATCTGATCCTAGTTCAACGACCAAGATTTCCCATAGCTCAAAGTTGAGTGTTGCGTTAAGTGCAACAGATCCCAATCCCTTAAATAATGCAGGGTGGGAATATTACCACATGCAATGCAACTGGCAGATTTCTTCCTAAAAAACAAACTGGCATATCCATAATTCTTCTCACCGCCATTCATATTATACTATAACTGTCCAGTAAAATAAAACCGCAGAACATGTGACAGGTTCATCTTTCCTCATTTGTGAAATTATTGTCTTCTTCTTTTCACGGGTTTTAACAATCAGCTGCATGGTACCCTGCAAAATTAGTATGCCATCTACATCATAAAATGGAGATCGTGGTATAGAAGCAGTAAACTTAGTATGTCAATTCTACTTGATTTCAGTGTAAAAATTCAATGTGAGATGTGGAATGAAGAACTTTATGTTATGAAACACTACAATGTTTGTTAGTTTTTTTTGTTGCGAGGAGGTATCTCTAAATGTAATTGTAGACTAATCACTTGAATTAGATGATACCATAATAAATGACAAAACTCTTTCATAATTTTTTTTATTGCTATTGAATTCTTAGTCTGATTTGAATCTACGACTCGTAGTAAAGCTGAAAAAGATCGATAAATATCTATCCCGAGCACCCTTGGGTCAATGTTTGTTAGTTAATCGCGAATATCTAAATAAAAAATTATGTACAATATATGTCCATTCAAACACCGTGACTCAACATTAGTCATTTAAATCTTGTTGATTTTAAGTATAATTTCTTCACCGGAGAACAACAAAATCTCCTTGTTTTTTTTAACAAAATTATCTTTCTAAATTAATAAATTATATAACAACATGCAAGAGATTAGATCATTTTTGGTTTAATTGATCAAATCGATTGGTCTACTTTAGCAAGTGAAATATCAAATTTTAAATCTCCTCTCTCTTATTTTATTCTACCTTTTGTTATTTCCCATTCTTCCTATTACTAATAAATCGGTCCTTTATATATATATATATATATATATATATATATATTTTTTTTTTTTTAAGGAGTCAGTCAAATTAACCTACCAAAATTAACACCATGAAAAATCAAACCTTGGAAGGAAAACATTCCATGATCCCAAGCAATGACCACTAAACCAACCCAAGTGAGTTAACATTGCTCACTTTTAAAAATATTAATTATCCATTTTTGTATACCCTTTATTTTACTATAAGTTCTATTTTAAAGAGTACTATAAATCTATCTCTTTTATACTATAAAAATAGGTGTAAGTTCTTTGAATGTACTCCCTCGTTTCAACATATAAGCAAAATTTGTTGTTCAGATTCATTTATTTAATTATAAACCTCATACATCATTAAATGAATGAACCTAAAAAATAATTTTTGCTTATATTTTGAAACGGATGGAGTACTTTCTCAATCTTTGACTGCATGCCTCCTGCATTTAGTGCAAACAAGCTAAGAGAGAGAATACAGGGAATGATTTGAGATTTTTCGATTGTAGTTTAACTCAACTACATGAATAATGAGCACATACATTTATATAGCAAAACTACAATCAAAATGATGATATATAGGGACATATATGAGATCAAATGAACACTGTATTCATTAATTTCACATTAATTCTGTCATATTTGTGAAAGAATTTAAGTCGTTACAACAGTCACAAACAATACATTATACATGTTTGAGACGAAAGTATACAAATTCAAAATAGGTAGAACTATCTTGTTTCAAATGTCTACCTATGTAAAAATCAAATTGATGTTTATATACTAAAAAGAATATTGATAGTTTTGCACTATCTGTATACATAAATGTGTGAAATTTTGTCACGTATAAGACTTGTCTAAATATAGATTGTTGAATCCAGAAATGTTATAAAACATCACTATGCCGATTCTCTATAATCTTTTGAAGTTCTTGAGGACTACATGGCAATGCAATAGCACCCTTTTGTTGATAACCATACTCATCCTTAGCTTGCTCCAATAGTTTCATGAAATGAGAATTTCTTAAGTAATCCAACTCAAGAACAAATCTCTTTGTTTCTTCACCTTGCATTGCAATAACCGCAAAATACCCTTCAGGCACTGTTGTTGCTGTTTCACTCCCATTATCATCACCATCATCATCAACGTCTCTGATTCTCACATAATTAGCTCTTGTTGTATATGCTTTACTAATTTCCAAGAAACGAAGACCCTTTAGTACCTTTGATATCAAATGCTTGAGCTTCAACTTCTTTGTAACCTCCATATCACTAAATTTTTCTAAGACAATGACAAGAGTGTGTGAGTTGAAGTAAATTAATACGTAGTACAATCTATGATTTGGAAGTTTCAGTTAAATTACAAGTGTTGAATATTGTAGAGTAAGGTAGAGTGAGTGGGATTTTATAAAGTAGCTTTATTTTTGGTGAAAGGAAAAACACACGAAGTTTCTAATTTCATTTTCTAATAACCTTAGACTATAGTACATGTCATATTCATACCGTGTTATTTATGCGACAAATCATTTAATGCAATTTAGACGCGTCGGTTTCGTCCCTAAACTTTATACGCGGTACTATGTTCGTAGCTAGATAAGTACTACGAGTACGTTCTTTATTTTAGGCCTAATTGCTGTCTGCATGGCTGTCACATAATATATGGCATGACATTCTTTTAATGGATTTACATTTAGTTTATTAGTGGTTGACACAAGTAATCACACCTTTAACTTGCACTAACATTGACTTATTTGAACTTAAACTTTTCACAATGGCATAAAGTTGCATGTTCTATGGTCTTATATGAATGTGATACATTCTCCTGTCATTATTATAAGAAAAAATTTACATTTTAAATTTAGTTAATTAATGATATAGATAGTATTTGTTATAGACTACATTTTATTTAATAAATGAATCTAAAATATTGATTTTTGCTCATAATAGCAACTAGAGGGTGTGTATAGTTATATACAAGGATAATTCTTATATGGTTACAACTACAAATTCAACTTATATTTAGACACACACAAAATTACACGTTAATTAATGTTTTCGCTAATAACAAGAAGTTGATGTTTTCTATTTTCAACATTTTCATTTTCTTAAAAAAAAACATTTTCTCATGTGTGAGTGTATCAATAATTTAAATTTGTAGTTGTGACACACAAGCATTGCTCTAAGAACCCAATAAATCATAGGAGTATTTGATATTTCTACAAACTTATATTGATATTTTATACACAAGATGTGATTTAATGATTGCATGATATTTTTATTTTTAAAATGTAGTTCGCATTCGTATATAGTAGCATGAATTCTCTAAAGTTTTGCCCCGTACTTACTACATACATGTGCAATTAATTGTACTGTTTACTAATTGAGAAATGTTTTGCTGGTAGAGGACTAAATCCTTTTAAGCCTAATTTCATGTCTCTATGAATTAACGTATACTTTAAATACATGCACCATATACACGCTTCTGAATTATAGTGCTGGTTATTAGCAAAAAGCAAAAGAAAAAAGAGTTATAGTGCTAGTATACATATGCATATATATAACTGATTAAAACAAACATGTAGGAAAAATCCTTTTTCGTACTTTTTTTTTAGAGTATCCTTTTTCGTCCTTGTTTGGTCAAAATCACAATAAAGTAATGTAATGCAAAAGTCATCGATAATTAATTTCCTAGCTAGGGAGACATCCGTACGTGCCTTGTCATTGTTGATAGAACAAATCAAAGGTTTCCGTGACGGTGTTCGTACATCTTGAATATGTCGGCAAGGCAACAGTTTTTTCAACATGTTCATATATATCAATAAAACTTTCAGACAAAAAATATAATTAATGAGCCTGCTATCATCAAGCTGTGTTGAGAGCTGAATATTTTTGATAATAAATGAGTTTATCTTCTTAAGTCAAAGGTATATCGATCCTTGTATTTGGTCATGTAGCTTTCAACATTCATGGTCGTGTTTCTTGGAAGTTAAGAAACAAATAGCTCACTTGTGTTTAGTTAACTAAGAATATTTTATTCACCATTCCTCATATCTTTAAAGAAGGCAATTGTTGTGCATATAAGATGACTTTCTTTAGACTCTAAAATAATGGTTTTGTTTGATTGGACATAATCTCGTATTGTATTTTAAGATTTATTTAACCGAAATAGGTTAGAGGTACCTTATTATCATTTTTGCTTATGTATTTTAAAGGGTCAAACTTTTATTTGCCCGACACTCTTTTTTCCACCACCAAAGTTTTATCCCATTAAATTTTTTTAGTTAGATTTTTAATGAGACAAATGTTGTTTATGTCATTGGCCATCTACTTTGAGTTTTGGCCTATTTCTCCCAATATTGGTAATTTATTTTCTTTTTATTTTGATTAAATTTAAGAGGTATCATTGCCTTTTGTTTTAGAAAAACAAATTCATCTATTTTTCTCTCTCTCTTTGGACATAATAATTGAATTGATAACGATGATAATATATGCACACATTAAAGTCATGTAAAGTGGCTCAGGAGAGGTTGGGATAAACTATATATTTGTGTTATTGAACTTCAATCGAATCTTAACTTCCCATCAACTTTTTTTGAAAAATACGAATAATTTGAGGTGTCAATTAAAAAATTATCAAGGAGTTACTAGAAAAATTGTTGTTTACACATTTCAAAAAAGGCTAAAAAACACCATAAAATAATGAATTTAATCCCAATTTTCTTCGACAGTTATTTTTGTATTTTTAATGGTGTTTCTCAACACCCTATGATGTGTGAACAACATTTAGAATATTGCTCTCTGCCCTGCACAAAATACTCCCACCCTGCAGCCATGTCAATTTTACCCCTGCGCTAGTTAACTAACGCAAATGTAAAACTGTGCGTTAGTTAACTTGCGCTGCATGACTTAAGTCACGCAAGTGTAAAGCACTGTGTGAGTTAACTCACGCCCAGTCACGCAAGTGTAAAGCACCGCGTGAGTTAACTCACGCACAAATTTAACACATGCGTGAGTTAACTCACGCCCAGAAGAGGCAGAAACCTCTTTTTTCCCTGTTTTTTTATTCCTTCTTTCATACATTCATTCATTCACTCAGTTGCATACATTTTTCATCATTCATTCAATCAAGCAGTAACTCATAATCAAATTACGAAAAATAAATGACCAAAATAACAGAAATTGTCATAAAAACGCTCAAAAGCGCAAATGTAATACGATTATAACCAAATCCAACAAAATGTCATAAAAAACACTACACAAAAGTCATAATGCCTAACCACCCTACTGTTGTGGACTCCTACTCATCGTTCGTGGAACCAGCATCTGCTCCAGCATGCTCCACTCAGACTGTATACCCTGCATCATGCGAAGAACCTCTGGATTACCAAATACATCAGGATGCCCCATAGCACTATCCACTCTGGCTCTGATGTTGCCGATGATCTGGTATGGGTCGGGAGGATGTTTGACCCACTGTTGGTCAACAAGAACCTCCTCTGGATTACCAAACACATCAGGATGCCCTATAACACTAACCATTGTGACATTTTACCGAACACATCGAGTGCAATTTTTAAACAACTAAGAAATCTAACATTATCTAAACCCTAAACTACCACATTGCACCCTAAACAACATCTAAACAACAATTCCTAAGTTAAATCATCACTAACAATCATAATCTTTAACATGCAAGACAATTTTATAAAAACCTAAAAATGTAAATTTTCTTCAAAAAATCAAAAATTTCAACTGAAAAATGCGAACAAGTGGGATAATAATCACTTACTTGATATTGTGGGCGAAATTTGCTTTGAATGGCGCAAGAATGATGAAAATCGGATTTGGGGTGAAAATATTCGAAGTTGGGAAGTTTGGAAATGAGGGGTATGTGTGTTCTGTTTTGCTGATAAATGACTTAAGTAACGCTATGTGACTTAACATGCGCAACACTACTTAAGTTGCGCACAAACTGTAACGTGCGTAAATTAAGTCACGCAGCGTGACTTAACTTGCGCAAATTATCGTCTTTTAAGATGGGTCAGAGCGAAATGTTCAGGAGGGAGAGCAGTATTCCAACATTTATTAGACAAAGTCGAACCTGAGGAGCCCATTCATGACATTAGGTCCAACATGTATAAAATAAGGCCTAAAATTTAAAGACTATCAAACATAAAT
The DNA here is from genome assembly GCA_946800305.1 of Medicago arabica. NCBI lineage: Eukaryota > Viridiplantae > Streptophyta > Magnoliopsida > Fabales > Fabaceae > Medicago > Medicago arabica. Next base: position 53,237,855 of record OX326969.1, read on the forward strand.
AACTATTACTTTTTCCACTCTATTAGTTTCTCACACACCTTATTTTTTCTTAAAAAAAATGTCCATGAGTTTTCGAATTATATAATCTGAAATACTTTTATAAACAATAATTAGAATCTTTTCCATTTTAGCATTTGCAAATTTCGCTTTTAAAAACAACAAAAAAAAACAAAGAAAAAAAGGATAAACATGTCAAATAAAATAAAATAAAAATATAAAAATTCCACCAAAAAATTATAGAAATCAAATAAAATTAATGCAAATTTTTTGGGATTAATACCACAGGAAAATTCTAAAAATCAAATAAAACTAATGCAATTTTTTTGGAAGAATATGTAAAATGAAAAAAAAAAAGAGAGTCTAAATGATAAAATTTTAAATTTTGAGAAACGAAGTCCCATCTAGGGGAGTCTTGATCCTTGATTTTTTCTTCTTCTGATTTTCTAAGAAAGTTTCAGAGCAATATGATCAAGTAACCTGAAAACCATATTTTTGATTGAGAACAACTAGCAATAACCTAGAAGATAAGAATGAGAGTTAGAAAGATTAATATGGTTCTTAAATCGGTTATCCATGTTACAAATATGCTGCGAATTTGTGTTGATATAGTTCAGATTATATAATCCGAACTATTTTTACCCCTAAATAAGGGTGTTTAGATGATGTTCGGATTTTATAATCATTTATTGAAATCAAAAGTATTAGAATTACTAGTTTTTTGTTAAATTCTTTTTTCAACATATTAGAGCAAAAAATCATTTATTGAATTAAATTAATACTATCAATTTCATTTTTTTTTCCTGTTTAATATATTTTTCAATTGATTATAAAGACAATGAATTTAATCTTTGATTCTTAGTTGAGACAATATGAATTTTAATAAAACTTATTAATTTTATTTTAAAAATAATAGAAATATGAAGTCTTTTTATTAAGTAAAAAAAAAAAAAAAATCTACCCTTGGAGCTACCCTGACTCTCATGTCACTATGTTTAGCAACGTAGCAGCTAGGCAGCTAGCATCAAAACACATAAATTTTGCCAAAACTATTCTATAATTATGAATTTATGATGAATCAAGACGGACTATTTTTTTTTTGTTGTTATATCTAAATTATTATTCTTAAATTGCATTTTTGGTCCCTTAACTATTTAGGTAGTATCACTTTGGTCCCTTAATTAAAATTCGATTTATTTTGGTCCTTTAACTTCTCTCCGTCACACATTTTGGTCATTTCCGTTAGTTTTAATTCAAAAACGTTAGATTTTCTTCTCCTTTTTTTCATCTTCATATCATCTCCATCAACTTTCAACAACAAGAATCCAAAAAAAAAACTAGAAAAAAATGAAGAAAATCCAACGTTTTTGAATTAAAACTAACGAAAAGGACAAAAAATGTGTAACAGAGAGAAGTTAAGGGACTAAAATAAATCGAATTTTAATTAAAGAATCAAAGCGATACTACCTAAATAGTTAAGGGACCAAAAATGCAATTTATTTTTTTTATTTTTTTTGGTACATAAGCTTTTTAATCATTTAAATCCTCGTACCACGATAAGATGATGTGATAGAGCTAGCATTTTAATATGTGAAGTAAGACAAAAACCGATGACATCTATGAAACTTCCTCCACTTCTTCATGAGCACATGTTTTGGTCCATTCAGCTAGCAGGTGTAGCAGTGTGTAGTGTACATATGCAGATTGAAGACAGCTAACAATGAAAGGATAGATATTTCCTTTCAAAAAATAAATAAAATGAAAGGGTAGAGATTTACTAGTTTCGCAATTCGGAAATTTGTTCAATAAACACCTTAACTTCTGATCAATTAATTTTTGATATAAAATTTGATCGGTTGTAACTCTCGATACACTATTTTTCAATCAAGTAAACAATTTTGATGTATTTATTGAACAATCATCCTTAATTCATAGTATTATGTATAAGTATCCAACTTACTAAGCATGCAAATTTCACTGCGAATAATTAATTTCTGACGTATAACATCAATTACTCATGTACGTCAATTGGCCTACAAGTTCATTTTAAATCTAAAGTAGGTTTTAGTTACATCTAATAAAAGCCATTTGAAATTACTCTTTCATCGTGTTCATTAGCTATCTATAGTTTTCTGATTAAATTCTTTGTAACGTACTTTATTGAGATAATTCTGTTATCCTAGAATTTTTATTCTATATTGTCGTTAAGCTTTATTATCTTAGGTTTTGAACCGAACCCAACACCCACAACTATTGAGTTTAATGTGTGAATAATAATGAGTAACTAATTAACTAATTTACGTTAAGTTTTAATATCATCTTGAATTTTAGATCTAAATCTAATTCAACCCAATAAAACAAATATGTTTCTGAAACAAACAAAAAAGGTAATTAGGTGAAGTGTTTATATATATTTTTGAAGAGGAAGTGTTTATAAAATTTAAGAAATGTTAGCAGCACACCTTCTAACACATATTTTTTAACACACTCTCTTTGATTGGTTAAAATTCATATGGGATCCACCAAATTTATATGGGACCTATGTGAATTTTAACCAATGAAAAAAAGTGCGTTGGGAAGTGTGTGTTAGAAGGTGTGTTGTTAGTATTCCTCTTATAATTTATCTATAACTTGCATGAGTCTTTTATCTAATAGATCAATCATTTCAACATTATCGTTGTAGTCTCTAATTTCAGTGTCTAGCGATGTTAGGTTTAATGTATACTACAATAGCCTCGTGAGATGTTAGTATGTTGTGGTCTAAACTTGTTATTGCTTATACTCTCTACTCTTATATAAGTATTTGGTCCAATTGATCTACTTTTCTACTTATATTCAAAGCCATAGGGAGTACTACTTTGTATTGCACTTCCTTTTTTTTAAAGTCGCCAATGTAATTTTTGAAAATGTAAGTAAGCTGTTAGAAAAATTAATTTAAATTTTCATTTGAAGAGACACATTTGAAGAATTTGATGATTTAAAGCAAAAAGCTCTAACTAGTTAGTCAAAGTAAGGAAATTTATGTATAATCTACAAACGATTTTTTATTTATTTTTTTCATTTCAAATTTAAAGCCTAAGTAATAACTAGTTGAATCAAAAGATCTAAATGTATGTGCATATCACCATCACTCGTTTTTTTTGTTACTCCGTCACTCGTTAATATAACCATCACTCATTGATGTATTTTTGGGATTTAGATTAATCATATTAACTGGGTAACATGGTTACTCGTCTTAGTTGTTTGATTTGAAGTCAACAACCACAACTGTTTACAAGTGATTTTGTTAATGCAAAATATCTTAAACGTCTGATTTTCAATAAAAACTAAGATGCAAACTAACATGTTGCTTTTACGGCAGGCAATCCAGGTCCATATCTTTGTAAGCGAAATGAACATGAAATTTAATAATGTAGATTTAAAAAACAAATCATGACATGGAACGAACTATTGTACCTCACCTTCCCATCTGTCTCCCCTAGCAAAGGGACCCTAACTAATAGCAAAAGAGGACGTGGGTTATCCCATGCTTCAATTGGAATATGTCCAAATCACCTCTAACTGCTCTCATGCTCTACCATGCCATTACTCTGCCATGGGGATGGTGACTGGAATCTGTACTTGAGACATATATATGAGAATTGATTTGAAAGGATACATGCATGGTATGGTTACCTATTATTATTTGATAAGTCATATTCACTTGAGGTGATAGTGTTGGATTAATAAAACAAAAAGGAATATGAAATGATTGATTATTGTCCATGGTCGTCATCTTTAAACCAAATGACCAATTATAAAACATGTTTAGTAATATGATCACCTTAGATTGGAATAGACAATGCATGTGATGTGACTCATTTCTTACAAGGGACCCTCCAATTTTGATCATCTAATTCATTTGTGGTATTTACAATGCACATATTTAATACACATTCCCTTCAAGAGGAGACTACACAATCAGCAAATAGTCATTTGATTAAGATAGATCGGTTTCAATTTTGAGTTTATTTAAAAGTTGATCTATTGAGCTTAAAGTCGGAGAAGTTGGATCTCGATCCAATGAGTCCAAACAGCTTAAATGCGTGGAATCTCTAACGATAGATAATCTAAATTCACACATGCTTTTAACTAATTTTTGTTACCACTATGTTATACATACACAGTTTATAGAGTTCAAGTGATTGATGATCAACAATTATTGATAAGATTTTAAGGTTAAGGTGGTGGGAGGAAAAATTCACCGTCAAAATCAAATGGTGGAGAAAGGGACAAAAAAATAGAACAACAAAGGAAACTAACTTGCCTACATGTTTTTTTTAACCTTATTTATTTTTCATTTAGCATATTAAAAAAAGTTGAAACCGCGACTGCTCTAAAGTTAGGTACTACTCAATATTCAATTATTTGATAACATGTTATTAAACTATTTTTACTTACCCTTCAAAAAAATTATACATATTTAAAATATATTATTTTTTAATTTTTAGCTTACTTTTGGAAACATTTCAATTAGGTAACACCTCAAAATGAAAGAGAACCCACAACTACATAGAGCAGATTTATCAACATAGTGGAAAAAGCGAAGAGTATACAGTTAGAGGGGCTTATCGCACGTTTACAGGTGAGACGACCTCCATTCCTATTGTTCCAACGGTACCTGCGACAAAGGAGTAAAGAGGTTTCTCTAAAGGTCTTTATTTTTGGTTGACACCTTTTTCGAAATAGATTGCATATGAAGGTTAATTTATTTCGAAGGAGGATTATGCAACACGATGCTCAGCTGTGTGTTACTGGTTGTGAGGTGATCGAGTCAGATGTCCATCTAATATTGTCATGCAACGTTTTTGGGCGGGTTTGGCAGCTTATTCGGTATTGGTTAGGTGTTCATTCAGCATGCCCCTTAACCATTGCCGAACACTATCTTCAGTTTGGTACTTCCTCAGGCCATGCAAAATCGCGGTGTTCTTTTATGTATCTAATCTTATTTGCAAGTTCTTGAGTCATTTGTAAGGAAAGGAACGCTAAAATTTTCTGTGCAAAAGAGAGCACACCTTACCAACTCTTGGAAAACATCAAGCTTCTTTCCTTTTGGTGGCATAAAGCATAATTTATTGTTTATCATTATAAATTTCATGATTGGTGTCAGAACCCATTTTTGTGTTTGGATGATGGCTAACTGTTATTATTAATGTTTGAGACTCCGTTGTAATTATTGGTTATTCTCTTTGGCACACCTTGTACTGGAGGGACATGTCGGTTTTAATATATCTTATTTTGGTTAAAAATGTCTTCTTAGCACAAGGTGTGCAAATGCAAGAGAAATGCATAAAATTAAGTTTAATTTCTCATACTTATTTTTATCTATATTTTAAAATTTTCTATCTTTTCTCCTTCATTTTTGTCTCTCTTGTCCTCTATCTTTTCATCATATATCTCTTTTACCTATATAGTATATACACTTCTTATGCTCTATTGGGATTTGGGGATGTCTAATAACCTTTAATATAACAAAAAGAGAGATGGTTTTGCATTTTTCACGTAAAGTTCTTTGTATATTTTGTGCTCACGTTCTAGTTATTTCTCTTTAATAAGGGGCAAAAGCTAACACAGATGGTGCAACCTGTGGTTCTCCAGGATTATTTGAAGATCAATTTGGTTCTATTCTATTTTGTTTTAGCATCTCTTTGGGCATTCATTTTGCCATATATGCAGAGTTCTTTGTTACAATGTATGATATTGATATAATATATTTGTATAATTGGCGGAGTCTCTTGCTCGAATGTGATTATAAGTTGGTGGTTGAGACTTTCCATTCTGATTGAAGGGTTCCTTGGAGTCTTGCTACTAGATGGAGAAACTGTTTGTAGCCATATATGAGTTTTAAAGTCTCACATATCTACATAGGGAAGTTAGTGGCCATTAGTACTTCTTCCCATTGCTCTCATTGGTGCTCAATCATTTCTAATTTTGTTGTTGAAAACATTTTTAAAAATAGGGTTATGCTCCCTAATTATCGTTTCCATTAAGCCTCTTTGTGGCTTTTCTGCTAAGTTTTCGCATAGGTTCACACTTTTTATAAGGTTTTTAACGAGACGACAGTTCCTTTATAGTCATCATGGTTATCTTGGGTATTGGCCTAGTCCTTGAAGTTCTTCTTTATCTTTTTTTTAAGGTCCGTTTGATGGTCATGATATGATATAAAACTGGATAGAGATATGATATGATAAGTACATGATAAACATTATCCTATCATGTGTTCGATGCGCACATGATAACAAACATGATATTATTATAATTAAATGAAAAAATTGCTCTCATAATTAATTAAATACTATAAAAATGGCATGTTATTAATTACAATAGAAAATACATGCCATCATTATTTTAAAAATGACAATATTTTAAAAATAGCATAATATCAAGACAATAATTAAGAAATTATATTCTAATCCCATCAGAATAATTTCTAACTCAGCTTATACTCAGGATAAAAATTACAAAGGAAAGTCATGATAGAATAGAAAAATGGTTTATTTTATCCTATCATTTTGGCGCATCAAACATGAGATTTAAGCAGGATATGACTAATGTATCATATCCTGTCTCCCTATCCTGACCATCAAACGAACCCTTAATGTTTTTTTTTTCTTTTCTTGTAATATAAACCATGGTTGAAGATATTAAAGTTAAAAACTATACATGTTAAAATTGTTTTTCATTAATCTTGTTGAAAAAGTATAGACACTATAAATTATACTTTTCTCTCTCTTCTATTAAAAATGTTTTTCTTCAAAAATCAAAATAGTCATTTCATTATCAAGCATAAAAATGATTTTGAAAAAAAAAATGATTCTTTTATTATAGCCTACACACGGACATATATAACTAGAACATAAAAAAATTATTTAAAAAAAATCTAAAACAAATGTTCCCTCGTGATTTTTATACTGTTTTGTAGTAACAGTTACTAGTGTTATGGACCCATATATACTCCCATATCAATCATTCCATTCCATAATTTTTGAGTTGACTCAAGGCATAGATTTAGTTTAAGTCATCATTCTATAAGTTATTATTATTATTTATAGTACTAAAAGCAAAGGTCCTCATCATTCACAAATAACAACCAATTTTACAAGAGAAGGAAATGCATGCTAATTAATCTAGCCCTCTTGCACCTGCAAGTTAAAGTTATTTTACTTACATTAGAGGGGCACAAATACACAACAAAATCACAATCTTATTGCATGTCCTCTAGCTAGCTAGTTCACTAATTATTGAAAATGAAATAAAAAATTACTAAGAATGTGTATAGCCCTCCAAAACATTAGAAGGTATATATACACACAAAAAAATAATATTAAAGGGACAATTAACTTTATTTATCTCATATTTTACCTAACATGTAATAGTAATACCCTTGTTGTTTATGTGCTGTTTTTTCCTTCTAATGATTCTCTTCAACTCATCTGGTTCACAAGGAATTGCAAGTGCTCCAACTTGAGAGAATCCAAACTCTTCTTCAGCTTGCTTTAACAATTTCACAAATTCAGGATGATCTAAATATTCCAATTCAATGCAGAATCTTTCTGTTTTCCACCCTTGTGTTGCAATCACCACAAAATGACCTTGCTTCACCCCTTTTTCTGACCACAATATTCTTTTCTCCACCATTTTCCTCATCATTATTCCAAACCCTCCTTTCCAAAATCCCTTAAAACTACTACTTGATTTTCCCATGTTCAGAAGAATGAATGAACAAAGAAAAATAAAAATTAACTTTCAACTAGTTTCATCTATAACAAGAATATATATAGTGTCCATGTATATGATCATATTATGATTAATAGTATAGATTCGGTGGATAAGCATAAAACATTTGGGGACAATTGCATGTGAGTTTTCATTAATGGTATGTGTCACTGTTTCTCCCATTTTGGGGACGAAGTTAGCAATGTACTTGCATGTATCATCATTCATGCTCACTAAATGCAAGAGGGAAAACATATATCTACATGGAGAAGTAGACACAAAGTACTACTCTAGCCATTTCAAATTTTCTTTTTGTTAATTAGGGGCCTTATACATATACATAGATTTCTTATATATACATTGCAATACATGTTATTTAAATGAGTGAAATAATCACTTAGCCAGATTTTGGAAGCAATAGAGCTGATGATAATTAGATAGTGTTTATTTAGTAACGGTCTATTACAACAAGACAGAGATTAGGTAGTGTTTCTTTTCTCTAAGTATAATGTTAGTTGTTAGTAAGTAACTCTCTATAGCACAATAATTGTCGTATTAAATAGTTTCATACAATTTAAGAGAAATTATATTAGAAATATAAAAAGAGAATAACAATTTGATAATTTTTTAAAAAAGTTAAAATCGAATATATTAACAAAACTTTCTAGTCGATCTCACACAAAGAGTATTAGAAAAGACTGAGAGGAAAAGGCAACAGTTACATCAATGATCAAATAGTGCACGAAATTAAAAAGAGCCAAAAAGTAAGCTCTCTAAAAGAAACACAAAATAAGACTATCCATCACGTGTGATAGTTAAAACCAAAATTTAAGTTATTTGTCTTTGTAACATTATAACTTTATTTTTTCATGAAGATGCTAAAGAGATTCCCTCTTTTGTTTAAAAACTCTTGAATTTCTTTCCTGTCAAATAGTCGTAAATAATTTATTATGCAAAGTAAATAATGGTTTCCATCCTTAGACCTGGATATTACAGTATTTTGGCGATTAAGCTAAGCTTACATAAGCATGTTAATTTAACTCATCTGAGGAAAGGAAAAATGAAGGAGAGTGAAAAATGTCGTGGCTTCTATGGAGCGATATGTATTATTTATTTATTCTCCTTCGTTGGCCAAGAATATTCTCGACTATACTGCCAACAAACCTAACGCCTTGATAATATTGGATTTAGGATGTAGCAACTCAAAGAGTATATCATGATTATGATGAGGACGTACTAGACATTTTAGATGAAGTATCAAACCACATAAGCATATAAATCTACATTAACTTTTTCAGGTTTTAAAGTAAAATTTTATTTAGACATTGCTATGATTAGTCAAAGGGTTGCATATGTTTTTGATTTTTAGAAATATTTCAACTTTTTATTTTAGTCTTTTTATTTATTATTTATTTTTAGTGCTCTAAAATTTTTCCATCTATATTTAATGTCCTTCCTTTTTAGGTAAACTTGTATGTATTATTTAATTTTTTTTTGGCAAAATGTATTATTCAAAATTTTGATTTTTTTTCTCTGTCATATTCAATACATTATAGAATTTCTCTTGCAAAAATTTAAATATTTTAACACATGATGAATTAAATATGTATTTCTTATTCTTTTAGAGCTTAAAAATTCATGTTTATTTCTTCTTTTATTAAAAAGTCCTTGTTCTATCTAGGAGAATTTTTTATAATATTCTAAATATTATAGTTTCCATTATGGCATGTTAGAGAGTAGCAATTGTTCCCGTGAACATAATTAAATTGGTAGAGACATTGCATTATATATGCAGGGGCGGATGTTCGAACCCCTGACATCTCACTTCTCCATATTTAAAATATGTGAACTCCAGCTATTAAACTACTTGACAAAAAAAGAAGAGTAGCAAATGATATAGAAAGTAAAAAGTGTGGACCCTTTAAAAAATTTCTAGTATAACACCTCATTTTTTGCTATGGATGTTTTGCAATTAAAGTTCATTTTGTTAAAATATAATCGAGCAAAGGAAAGTTATTATTAATGACACTAATGATTAACTTACAACAATTTGAATCGTATCATTATAAAATCAAACTTTTTTCATATACATCTTTTGACACTGATCTTCACTATAAACAACAACCGATTACTAGTAATTACGAGACTGGTGGTATGACTGATGACAACACCTTATATCTTGTATGTGTATTTTCATGTAATTTTCTTTGTTTTAGATCTGAAACCACGGTAATTGTGTTTGCGCCACCAGTAAACTAACTTTGTATAGTTTTAAATGATTCTCTTTTGCACACCTTGTGCGAGATGAATTGCTTCTAGTAATTTAATTCTATTTTGACTTGTTAAAAAAAAAGTAATTACAAGATATAGATATTAGATAATGTCAATTTTCAACATCAGATTATTAATTCAATAAGCTAAAGCAGAGTTATACACTATTCCAACTAGATGTGAACATTTTTTTTTTAAGGGTGCTTGATGTAAACTTATCACCACAAAATTTACATATGAATATATTTGCTATGTAAAAGTCACTCCTAAATTCTCTTCATTACCCGCAATTTCAAGGAGGGAGGCACTAACAAATCTTCAAGATACTAACTCCAGAGATTGATTAACCCCCTGCAAAACTAAAAGAACAAAAATAATTTAATATTTGACTTTTTATTCAACTAATTAATTTCCTCAAGATACTACTCAAGCAAGGTTTGCAATCGTTACTAGCTGGGACAGTTTTACATGGCCAAATATAATCACAAATATCTTCATGTATTTGAGAACCAAAACCATGTTTTACATGGCCACTTATCACCACAATTATAATCACAAAATTTTATTTTGAGTAGGCTTAGGCTACGGTTTATGATCCACAACAAACTGGGTGGACAGGGTTTAAAAATGAAAAAACGTGACTTACATTTGGAGGACAAAAGAGTAGAGACACAAATTTAAGGGGAACTAGGAACAACTTTTGTTTTTCTATATATAGGTTCATAAAAAAAACACAAAATTTGGCCAAGGTGCCTCCCCATCTGTTGCACATGCCAAACCCATAAAATTGAAAAGGAAACTAATAATATAAATGAAATTTAAAAAAAATTCGAATTAAGTCAATTATAACGATAAATTATTCGAGTGAACACAAATTTCAATTAAAATTAAATGAAACAATAATTTTTTTAAAGAAAATTAAACAATCTTTAATCAACCTTAATTTACCTTCTGATCAAAATTCAGATCACCAGTATCCTTTGCTTAGAAACATGAAGGTTAAAGACAAGGACAAATCGATCAATATAATTATTAAAATCAAATGAGAAAGATTAAACGCACCGTTTCTAAGGAAGATGGGATTAATAGTAATTATGATTTTGAGGTAAACTAGGTTAGCACATAGAAAGAAGAGGAGAAGGAGAAATAGGACAAGGAGGATAAAGCGTAAGATAAATATGAAGATAATAACTGTGAGAATTATTGCAAAGGGAGAGCCTATAATTAATTAAACAACACTAGCATATTAAATTTGCTCTCTCAACTTCTTACAACTTTCAGCTTCAACTCTGATTTTGTGTGGTTTTCTTTTATTTTCTTACTTAACTCTATAATATTAATTGATCATTGAATTACCGATTGCATAAAATAAAATAAAAAATATACAGAGAGACTATTGGATTACATCGCAGGTCAAAAGTGCAAAACGCAAAAAAACTTAACTTCTTACTTACCTTATCTCGTCCTTGACATTTTCATCACTACCCTACCCATAGAATTGTGACAACATAATTGAAAGAATTCATAAGAAATACTACTAACACATTGGGAGAAGCAACCAATTCAAATAAATAATTGAGACAAAAGAATGGAAAGAAGACAGAAATAATATTGAGACATATAGTCCACTTTTTAGATTTTTGGTATTTTAGATGGACTACAAATATTTTGCCATTGTATTGCTTAGAAGAGCGGTGCTATTCTTCGTGAGGGAATAACTCACGAATTCCTCACAAAACATGTTTTACTGTAGTTAGAACTTTTTAACTAAACCCTTCAAAAACTATAAGGAAAATGCTAAACTTGCTAACTAAATATCATCATCATTAAACCCCACTCGCAGCATAATTGTTTGAGTATATACTTGTTTGGATATTGTGATCAGGTCATGTCTATGTGAATGAAATTATCTACTCATGTTGTGTTACGACTATGTTTCAATATGTTATGTGCATGTTTTGCCTTATCCTTGTTATACTGTTAATGTTAACATGATTTCCATCACTCACTCTGCGTGTTTTGTGTTTGGCGCTTACTGGCGCAAATGTACCATAGGCTAATATAATGAATGTCTATATAGGTTATATGTGGCATCCTTAACCTTTTTGAAAAGTATTGTGAAGCCCACATTCTCATCCGCTAGAAAGTTTACTAAATTAAGAATAAAAATCATATATTCTATTTTGAGGTATGATGTAACAATGTGCATTAAGTCAAGATATTTCCTAAAATTGGAAGAGTATTACATGTTGTGGACTGTATAAAAATTGAATCATTTCTTACTACTATGTTAACAATGGAGATTCATGTAAAAAGAGAGAAGAGAGAAGGAAAAAAGAAACTAAGGACTAAGGTTTCAATAGTGTGAATAACAAAAGTTGTCAATACAAGAGTTATAAAGAAAAAATATTTAGTAAAACATAAAAATAATCGACAATCCTTAACCTAATGAAAATAAAAAGTCAAATAACATATATATCCAACACTTCTTTCATTTGAACATCTATAAACCAAATTTCTAACCGAAGATTTGTTTAACGTAGTCAATTTTTCGCTTTCATAATTTAGTATGTTAACATACATTTTAATTTTGTGACAAATACATTATATATGCAATGATGCAATGGAGGCAAACATGATCCATGATGCATGCATGCATGCACGTCAGCACATGCAATTAAAATCATATGACCGTGAATTCTTGTGATGTCACCATGAATTCAAAAGGAAAAAGGCTCGTTAAATGAAATGATCTAGAAGAAGCTGACATATCTCTAGATGTCACAATCATGGTGGAGTTATAAATGTGATCTCAGTAGCTAGTTACTCATCTTTCCTCTTGATTTTCAAGTCTTAACACCTGAAAATGGTTGCTGCGACAATTTCTATAGCCCTGGACCTCCTTGTTAAGTTCAGTTACTCCTATATGGATTTGGTGTCCACTTACCAAACCGTGTAATTTGAGTGGTAAATTAACTAAGTTCAGTTACTCCTATTAATACTTTTTTTTGAGGAAGTTACTCCTATTAATACTGTTATTTTTTCTTCAAAAAATCACATAGAGATTCATGTTAATATGGTGGGAAAATTGTTGATGACACATTTGAGAAGGATGAGAAACACATGTAAAATACCCTTTGGCGGTTAACTACCGAGGAATTCCAAACCGGCTGCAGTTAACTGACGAGGAAACTTTGGCAGTTAACTACCGCCGGTTACATCAGCAGTTAACTGCAGATGCATGTTTATACAGGGACAGAAGCATCATTTCACTTTTTCAGTTTCATTTTTCTTCCAACTTCTCTCAAATTCTCTCCAATTCTCACCAAAGTCATCTTCACAAATTGCAAGCAAATTAACCACACATTATCACAAGTAAGTTGCATCAATCATTTTAATCATAATATTAGTTTGTTTAGTTTAAGTTTTTAAAAAAATATGAGTAGTTTGCATGTGGTTAGGGTTTATGAATGAATTGACAATTTGAACATTGCATGTGTAGTTTATGAATTGATAAATGAATGTAATTGTTGCTTATGCTGTTTAAATGCTGTTTAACGATAATGTGGTTTTGAATGGTGCCAAATGAACACAATTTGAATATGTTTTATACTTTGCACACAAAATGTTAGATAAAATGCCTCAATGACAATTATATTGATTATTTAGTTATTTTAGGTTATGAAAATGATGTTAATTATAGTTTGATAAAGTGTATATTGATTATTTAGTTAGTTTATGTTATGAGAATTATATTGAATGATGTTTAGGTTATGATGAAAAAGATGCACACAAATTATATTGAAATGATGATTATATTGAATGGTTTTAGGTTATGGAAATGATGTTCATTGTACTTATAATGTGTTTGATTATGTTTATGTTTATGTTTAGTTTAGGTTTAATGTGAATGTTTAGGTTTAATGTGTTTGATTAGGTTATGTAAATGATGTTAATTTTTGAAATTTTTTATGTAGATATGTCTGATCAGGACCAGGGGCAACCGATTGATCCATCTAAGATGATTGGTGGTAGGCATGTTATGACACAAAGCCACCGGCGTGAGAGTAAAAACACACATATACCGAAGAGTGGAAGAGGTAAAGGGAAGGCAGATGGTTCAGGGACTTCTCAGGCTACATTGCCTGAAGAGTCCTAGGTGGTTGACCCTACCCTGGAGTACCTGAATTATCAGAATCAGGTACACCACGATGTCACTGATGGCGGGTACGACGACCAGCACATTTCGGACAGTGATACGCCTGTTATGGACTAGGATGACATTGCAGCAAAGGCTGCCCCAACAGTTTTACCTGATCAGCCTCCCTTTCCTGGAGGACCGGAAAATACATCTTTGCTGCACTCTTATGTCAACCATGTGGCATTGCCGCTTTGGTATAATTCAAATGACTTAAGTGTTATTTTTAATTGTCTAAAATTATCATATGCAACACAATTAAAATGTTTTAATTTTGATTTGTGTTTTTTAAAATTTTACATGTGTTATGTCTTAAATTAAAAATACGTGCGAAAATTTAAATTTGTGATTTTTATTTTTGCATGTGTTAAGTTTTATTTTGTTTAGTTAAATGTTTACATTGTTTAAGTTGCTAAAAATATGTTTATTTATTTTTTATTATTTCAAGTTCGTAAGGTGCGTATTGTAAAACTGATTAATCATGGAGCTAATATTTTGAGTCTACGACGTCCAAACGATAATGCTAATTGGTTTTGGGGTCCGACTTAAGGAGAATGGGTTACATGATTTGGTTTATCTGGGCTACGCCATTGTGTATGTTTGTATTTTGATGACATTAATTTCCGTTGTGATGTATTATGCTTTCTTTAATGGTTAAAATGTTGGTTTAATTAAGTTGTGAATTTGCGCCAATTGTGTGTGAAAATAACATGAAAATAGGTTGTGTTTTGTGTTTTAAACACATTACAGGTTCAGAAAATGAAGCTTCTGCCTCTGCATTGGCTTCAGGACGCATCGGTCGTTAACTGCTGAGGAAAAGAGAATCGGCGGCAGTTAACTACCGAGGAAAATGAAATCGACGATAGTTAACTGCTGAGGGGCATTATCGTATTTTAAATATGTTTTTCAACCCTATGAGATGTGTATACAACAATTTTCATATGGTGGGCTATAGTGGGCTATCTCAAAGTTCAACAGGCTAGCCCAATCCAATCCAAGTTTTATAGGAAATTTCTTTTCCATCCATACTCACTTCTCGTGCACCCTCCATAATTCTAAAAACGCAATAGAACTTTTGGATTATATAATCCAAAATGAGGCTTTATCCTACATTTTTGGTGGAAAAATACTTTTTTTTATAACAAATTTAGATTCTTAAATCCAAAAAACATAATGATTTCGGATTATACACGCTATTCCAAAGCATGTATAGAGCATGTTCGGATTATAAAATCCAAAAACAATTGTTTTTTGGATTATAAAATAAGAACACCCCCTATATATTCTCTTATCCCAAAAAATCATGGGAAAAACATTTTCAAGTTGTATCAGCATAAAGACTGAACTTATATTATGATAGAGATAGTCGGTTTAAGAACCATACTAACCATTTTAACTACTCCAATATGTTTCAAGTCTTGCTAGTGTACATTTATAGTTGAACAAAATAAAATATTGATTTTTTGGGCGACTGTGTCGGTTTCCTTCAAAACTTGCTTATAAATCATGAAAAAAAACAAGGATCAAAACTTTCGTAGAAGAGACTTCTTACGGGATACTGCCCTTCTAAATTCCAAGTTCCATCATTCACATCTATTCTTAGAAAAATCCAACAATTTTTTTTTGCATTAGCTTTATTTGATTTTTATAATTTTTACTGGTATTTTTATATATTTTATTTTATAGGTTTTGTCATTTTTCACTTTGTTTTTTGGTGGTTTTTAGAGGAAAAATCGGAACCGCTGAAATGGTAGGAGGTTATGATCGTTGTTTACATATAGACATATTTTAGATCATATAATCTAAACAATTTTTTTATTTATTCGGATTATATATTTCAAAATGGGGCAACAAAAAAAAATTTGGAAGACGGGTGAAAAGCTGGTAGGATGGGAAAAGAAATCCCCAGATTTTTATAGGCTAACTAGTTATGCGCAAAAAATATCCAATTGTCTTTGAGCTTGCTTTTTTTTAACGATCAATGTTTATTATTGGATTTATGCTCTTCACCTAGCACATTCGCTCCCATCCAACTGAAATACCTAAAATGCCCCTGCATTAGTTAAGTCACGCAAGTGTAATGTTCTGCGCTACTTAACTAACGCTACGTTAGTTAACTCACGCTATGTTCTGTTTTAAAGAAGGCATAACACCTCATTTCTCATCTAAAATCTCAAAAAAAAACTCAAAAATCTCTCTCAAATCACCCAAATCCAAAATTCCTTCAAGTTCAAATCAAACAACACTTCAATAACAAGTAAATTTTCATAATCAAACACCACTAACCTTTTATGTAGATTTTTTTTAGTTTTATGATTTTGTTTAAATTTTGGTTTTTTTGGTAAGAAATCTTACAATGTTGATGTTTACTTGGAAAATGATTTGTGTTGCTTAAATGTTTAGATGTTTGCATGTAAACATGTTGTAGTCTAGAGTTTTAGAGAATATTTTACATTTAGGGTTTGTTTAAATTATGATTTTTTTGACAAGAAATCATACAATGTTTACATGAAAATGACTTGTTTAGCTTAACTGTTTAGGTGTTTGCATGTTTCTGGACCTCATTCATTTGACACTTGAATACCGTCATTTAAACCAAGCCTAACAAGAATTTAATCTTTTGAATAGAACAATAGAACTTCCCGGTGAATGCTTGAGTCCTAGTGTTTAGCAATTTTGAATTACTAATTGTGAATTTGTCATTTCAAAGGTAAGATAATTATTGTAGTTTGAAGGTGCATTTTGGAACGTAATGTAATGTAATGTAATTATATGACATATTTATGAACTTTATGTAATGTAATGTAGTTTCAAAACAACATGTATTATGCAGAATCACCTATATAAGTTATGATATCGAGTTCCTTCATATAAGATGAGTGTCACGGAATGGACCTTATTCTTTATGTGATGACCCGTCTTATATAAGGGAATTTGTTGTGATAACATATCCGTGGTGCTTATGATCTTTTAGCGGAGGGTAGTAGTCCTCCCGTGGATGAAGCTTCTGAGTTAGTTTGGCATCCCCAGGTTCCTCTGAAGGTCTCTATCTTTGCTTGGCGTCTTCTTAGAAATCGTCTTCCTTCAAAGACAAACTTGGCAGTTCGGCGGGCTCTTTCTCCAGATGTGACTTTATGTGATTTAGGATGTGGCCTTGAGGAAACATCCGAACATTTGTTTTTGACTTGTCCGAATTCTGTATTGTTGTGGCAGCAGGTGCGTAACTGGATAGGTTGCATGGGAGTGGACTCCACTCATTTGTCCGACCACTTTTTGCAGTTCACTTTTTTGATTGGTGCGGGAAAAGCGAAGCGCTCCTTTTTGCAGTTGATTTGGCTCCTTTGCACGTGAGTCTTGTGGTTAGAACGCAACAATAGAATTTTTAATAATGTTGTATCTGATGTACCCAGATTGTTAGATAAGGTTAAATTGTTATCCTTAGGTTGGCTCAAAGTTAAGAAGTCGTTGTTTATTTTTGGCTCTCAGATGTGGTGGTCAAGTCCTTTGGCTTGTCTAGGTATTGGCTAAACCACAGTTTTTGTTATTACCTTGTGGTTGACTATTCTGTACTTTTGATGGTAGTTGTAGGCACACCTTGTGCTTGCAAGTGCTATGGTTTAGTAATATAATCTCATTTTGATTTCTTCAAAAAAAAACATATATAGTTGATTCTTTATGTAGTGTAATGTAACTTTTATTCGAATTTATTTAATACGCAATTTTATTCGAATTCACACTTAGTTTAATTAGACTTTTTATTCGAATTTATTTAATACGCAATTTTTACTCGAATTCATGCCGAGTTTAATTAGTTTTTATTCGAATTCATTTGTTCAATACGCAATCATAAAATAAATGCAAAAATTAACAAAAATTACGAAACAAATATAATAGAACATAAATATCATTTTATTAATGTAATTCTTATTACATTTACGATGAGGTAATACTAAATCTGCGAAAAAAAAATAAAACCACCCTAAAACCTATCTTCCGGTGGTAAAACTAAAAGAAATCCACAAGAAAACCAATCTTAGCCTTCCTGTGGTAGAACGAAAAAAAAAACGCAAGAAAACCAATCTTCATGTATTAGATTAATAGTTTTATCCTTCGTCTGTGTTTAAATCTAGAACCTCCAACTTTTTTAGCCTTTTAAGTGTGATCAGTTGAGTTAACAAACCCTTTACATTTGCATTTTTACAACCTAGCTCACGAAAAATTGCGGGGCAATCAATATGACAATTTTGACGGCTCTACTTATGGTAATTGTTGTGGTATGTAAATTGCTTAATTATAGTGGCAATAAAACACTTCTTAATCTGTATAAAAAATCATATGTCAAAGTGCTGAATATCTATAAAAAAAATTAGAAACCTTAGTATATGGTAATAAATTATATTTTTTCGGACAAAGAAACTCTTTAGAGTTTTTTTTAGGTAAACTTTGGTTTTGAAATTAAATACTTCTAAAGGGAAATTATAGACTTATCACAATTTTCTCATATCACTCTTTGATGGTTTATACTTTTAGTTGTTCTGATTATCGTTCCGTTCTTCATAAGTTCACTGGTACCCTCCTACATATGATTATATCAAAGCTAATGTGGATAGTTCTTCTTTTGGAAATTTAGGTAATGCATGTTTTTCTGGCCTCTTGTGATATGTTAATGGTATTTGGATTCATAGTTTCTCTTGTGAGAGAGCGTCAGATTTGTTTGATGAACTCTCAGCAATTTGAAGATGCTCTCATCTGGCATGAGACCTTGGTCATAGGTCGGTCATTTTGGAATCTGACTCCAAGACGGTTCTGAATTGGATAATAGGAGGTCATATCACTGATTTGCATCCATAAGCGACTATTCTTTCGCTCATTAAGAAGTTGTCGTCTCTTCCTTCGACGGTTAAGTTCACTCACACCTTAAAGGAAGACAATGAAAGTGTTGATTGGCTAGCTAAGTTTGGGGTAATGAATGTTGACACTTTGAAGATGTTGAGTTCTCCTCCCTTACAATTAGTTCTCACCTTGTTGGTTGACTCTCATGAGTTTGAGATAACGAGTTGACTAGTTTGCCTGCTTGTCTTATGTCTTTTTCTTTCCATTGAATCAAAATGAAAGAAAAAAAGAAATAGCTATCACACGTACCGTTGTATACTATTTTAAAGAAAAACACACACAATTTATATATTAAACATTTAAACGAATAAACGGTAATGATAAGGTAGTTTATTAACATGGCTGCGCAGAAAAAACAAACTATACCTAAAAGACGAAACAAGGAATTAAAATACAATATCGTTGAAAAAATATGTGGTAACAATCTTATTCCTATGTACAATGTATGCAGTTTAATCTTAATTTATTCTAAAAATTTAACTCTTGAATTGAGTATTTTACCATTTTAAAGGATTTTTTCGTATTATTTAGTATTTAAGTTATTTAATGTGTTTCAAAATGGTTGTCATCCCATCAAGGCATCAACCAAAATCTATGAAGTTCACCACATGTGGTACATTATTTGCTTGAATTAATATCGAATGTTTTTCAAATACTCTTGAAAGAGCCATTTAAATAAGAATAATAATCATAATAACAAAAAATAAATAATTGCCGCCAAATGTAGTACTCTATTTGTCTGATTAGCTAATAAGTTTCATCAAAGGATGATTCGTTCGAGAGAATCTAAATTTGGTTTCTTGTTAAAACAATTCCTAATGAAGTTATATTTATCTTATGACCGAACTCCAAATTAACGCGACCTATGAGAACGACACGGACACACAGTTAACACCACAATTATTTGCTTGATGATGTTTCAGTAGTAGTAGATTTGCAGTTGCAACCGTAAAATTTGAAAAATGTAGCCAATTATAGTATGTATGTTATTGAAATGTAATAAAATGAAGCCACTATTTACATTGGTCTATTGGTCAAGGTTTTCCCATTTGAGTAGTATATAATAAGGTTTTAGTTTCAAATCTATATATTTCTTATTTATCATGTTGTAGATATTAAAATTTCCACAGTTGATCAACAATAATTTATCTCTGTCGAATAATTTTGATTAATCTCCGTAAAATAATCTGGTGGGCACATTATGATACAAGTCATGTTCATAAAGAACTTTATGACTTGAGGTGTTAAAAACAAGTGATGTTTGCAACAAAAAAAAAAAGGGAGTTCAATTAATTAGAGCGACGTCTCCAATGAAGAGAAAATAAAGAACTCAAAGTTGGTTATATAGGTTATTCCCGCACTCTCACGTTTCTCTTAAATAACTCAAACAAATTTTAGTTCAATAGTTAAAAATTAAGCAACATTTAAGGAATTGCACTTTTTTCGATTACCATAATATTAGTACGTAGTTTCTATTGTCATGGTGACTAATTTCAATCGAAGAACATATGAGATATGTAAAGTAGGTTTTTCTCCACCCAACCAAAAAAAATTCATATGTAAGAGACAAAAATCAAACCTCTAACTACATTTTTAAGGTGTTCATGTCGTTTACCACTTGAACTAATCCATTATTGATAGGAAACAACACTTTAATAATTTTTATTTAGCCCAAGATACTTATTTTATTTTTTATTGCTATTGAACGATACATTATATAAAATACTCTGCTGCACAAGCTTATGCAACCCACTCTGCCACGAAATTCTCCTTCAAAGGCAAAAAAAAAAAATGTTTTAAGTTATGATTTCATGTGTTTAAAGCAACCTCTAAAATATCTTCACTAAAAATGCTCCTAAGTAGGCACGTTGAATCTAAAAAATGACAACTGAGATATCGAATCATATATTCATATTTCTGCATGTTAAGATGATTTGTATTTCAGCTTAATTAAAATTTGTTGATTATGTCGTTAACTGTAATTTTCTCTTACCCGAAGAACTAATCTATAACAACATAAACACTCGATTTATATAAAAAATATATATATATATCTACATTTCACCTAATTAATTAGGTTAATGATTAAAGGTGCTGACTCTAAACTTTCTGAGACACCCTCCAGAAGGTACAAAAGAAATGGTAAATATTGTTATAAAAATGAAAATAAGTGGGTTTAGTTGAATGTGCATGGATTTTATAGGCCCACTCCACGCAAGCGTTTGGGAACCAAGACATGGGAGCTGACGAGGAACATAAACACATCATTGGTTGCTTATTAGCATGACTCAGCTAATCAAAAAGCCGTCGGTGGAATTGGAATGTTGTCATTGTCGTTTTATTTTCATGTCCAGTTCAAAATGTTGAAAGTTTACTAACTGTGTATGTGTGTGTGGTGGGTTTGAGAAGAAGGTCTTTTGTGGTTACACGTAGCTTCATTGATCTTTCATGCAGACCATTACTTTGCAGGAGAGGATGTGTCATTGTCCAACCCAAAGATCCAGAAAATGCACCTCTGCCTGCTCCTTTGGAGGTGTCAAGTTTGTGGTATCATTATTTACTTTATGATTTTGACACAATTTGGACATTTGAATCCACAATAATTAGGCAGTTGAATACAAAGTAGGTTTAATAAATTGATTAATGTTATTTCCACAATCACTTCAGGTTCCTAATGACATTGTTTAAAGAATCTACGATAAGGAATTTTATCTTAAAAATACAAACGAAACACATGTAAAAGTCGTAATTATACAATTTCTAATATAAAAGTTACTATTTTTGGATGCTTAAACAATGCCCTAAAGACACTTATTACTACTACTACTTTGCATTATTTTTTTAAGTCAAATTTTGATTGTTCAAATAATATTTCTTTAATAAATATCAATTATATAAAATTTGACTAACACACAAATACATATATTTGAATATGATTTAAATGATTAATAGATATATTATAAGAGTATGTTTGAATACATAAGTTTTTAGTTAATAATAAACAAGACTCAAGTGATTAATAAACTTCCCTAGTGAAAATAATTCTTGAATAAGACATACTTCCCTCTTGACCAACTTCTGAATTACAAGAATCCCCTTCATCTAGAAATTGGAAGGTTAACACTAAAAAAAATTGTAGTTAATGATATTTAAAACCTTGGTTGATTGTGTTCATTAGGAGTAACTCTTGCATGATCACAACACAATCACAAATGAAAAATATTTGAGCAAAGACGGACAAATGATAAAATTAATAGACAAATAAATTAGTCACGTCATTTTTTTAGCATTTTATTCCTTTCTCTTTTAATTTTTCTTATCCGTAAGTGTCTAAATATTTTTTATTTGAAGTTATGACCAAATAAGGTTTACTAGTTCGTTGGATAATTAATGAGTCATGGCAATTTGTTATTTTTATTTTTTTACAAGAATTTGTTGCATATTTATTGACCATCAAATTTTGTGTCAAAATCACACAACTCCATTTACTTTAAGATAGTACTCTTAGCTTTTAGTACAAAATATAAAATTTCGGTACAATTTTGATCCTCGTTTCTTGAACTAAAAAAGAAACTAAAATGATATAAAATAGTTTTGAAACTAAAAATTAAGAATGTATTCGTTTTTTTATTGGTAGATATGTATTTAGCTCTATTATTTACTCTATATGATATCATAAAATCTTTTGAATGTTGATGTTCATTGGTGGGGTACTTTGGATCCGGATCATTTTAAGGCACGGAGCTATTGGATGTCACTCTCACTGGAGTCACTGCAAGATTCTTCCTCCTTAGTGTAGTTACTGTTGAAGATCCATACACATATCTCGACCTGTTTTACACTATCTGGTTTGTTCTGCTTTGCCCTCCTTGTCTTGAAAATCTAAGACGATCCATGACATTCTTTGAAAGTAAAAAATTTATGGTCCTCTCCGATTAAATCAATAATAATTGGACAAAATAAGAGAAAACAAACATGAATTCGGTTTTGAGGCAAAGATAACTATTAATTATTAGAGTATCAAATAATTTTCAAATATTTGTTTTTTTTTTACAAGGAATAAAGTGATTTGTTAATATGATATTTAAGTTATTAAACTCTCATACGCTATAAAACGCAATTATAAGTATATACTCTTATGATTGATTGTATTAATATGGTACTTGAGTTGGGTTTTCTTTGTGGACTTAGTTATCACAATTGAATATTCTTGTTAAGAGTTGAACTATGAAAATAACTACCTATGATGATATAAACTCAATTAAGATTTACCATTGAATATTGATTAATGATTAATGAGTGAAAGTCTTTTCGGAATAGTTTGATAGTGCGTGTTTGTCTGTTTGACATCACGATTAAAATGGTGACAATACCATGAACCTTAAAGAGGACGACAATGTCAT
Source organism: Medicago arabica (assembly GCA_946800305.1). Taxonomy (NCBI): domain Eukaryota; kingdom Viridiplantae; phylum Streptophyta; class Magnoliopsida; order Fabales; family Fabaceae; genus Medicago; species Medicago arabica. The sequence goes on from OX326969.1 coordinate 53,261,372, forward strand.
AAGTCTTAAAGTTCAATCCATGAGGCTATACCATTAATTGACTAGTATTTAGAGTTGTTGGTCCCTCTTGTTAGCTTACTTGTATACTCTAGAATTGCAAGTGAAAAACACCAGAACATATTAACGACGGCAAAACATACTCTATGTAGTTAAAAACACTAACTTTTCCGTCAAGAAAACGAAAAAAGCACAATAACTTTGATAGAATAGATGACCAATTGGTGTATTTTTGTATTAAAATAGATGACTAAGTTTCAAGTTTACTATAACCAAAGGATGATCCGAATGTAACTCCAAAAATGATTTATTTATATATTAAGTTTTATAATACTATTACGGCATAAACTAGAAGCACACAAACAAACAAAAAGAACAGCTACTCCATCTTTGTCTTTTTCCCAAAACCGGATTCTCATCTAGCAGGCCGTAACTCCCCTCTACGTCACTAACCATGCGCCAATGGCACAGTTCAACTATATACTTTTCTAACCTATTTTATGATATAAAAATCTTATCCTAAACTAATTAATGTTATTTACAACTTGCACGTGTATACTCCAAAAACAAAAATATGTCTCTATCTATGTTTTCCTCAATGGTAAAATGCTCACATCATGGAACAGGCATTTGGATTTTCATCACTAAACATTTGAGGAGGAGGTTGATTTGGATGCATGTAATATTGAGGTTGCTGATATTGATATTGAGGTTCCACCATATGCCCACCTTGGCCATGATGATTCACATAATTATCATCATACCCTTGTTGGTGTTGGTTCACATAATTGTAATTATACCCTTCTTGATTCACATAATTATAATTGTGCACTTGTTGATTCGAATACCCTGGCTGAACTTGCATCGCGTAGTTACCACCACCACTGCTTTGACCCGGTTCATATCCGTCGTACCAATACATAGGAGTTTGATGTGCGTGCCCGTATCCATGATGCTCCATTTTATTAACTTCTACCTTAGTTCCCCCTTCCTTTGCTTTTTCTCCCTCTTTCTTCTCACCACCACCTTGATCTTCTTTTGATTTTTGTTTCCCCTCATCTTTCTCTTTATTTTTACCATCATCTTTCTTTGGTTGAACCACATCCACATTCCGCCTAAGCTTCTCCGCCAAATATGGTACGATTTCCTTTGGGTCTATCGTTCCTTTTACCGTCACCAAATCCTTCCCTTCATCACTTGTCACTGATTCGACTCCTACAATCACAATTTTAATCAAGTAATTAATAACACATGAGTTGAGTAGCTCGTTTGAGCCGAGGGTTAAAGAAGTTGAAGAATGAGAATTCAAATTCAATTGAATGAGAAAAATACTAACTTAACAATACTAGCCAATTAAGAAAAGATATAATCAACAATACACTAATTATTTATTCATAGCATAATTTTATATACACAAGTGGATATGAGCTCTTATGAAAAGAACCTTATCTTAATTAATTAAAACTAAAATACTAGTTTAGTGAAAATAAAGACCAAAATGCTATGATGACTAGCTAACCTTTGATTTTGAGGATAATCTTCTCAATTTTTTGAATACAACCATCACAATGTAATCTAATCTTCAAAACGACCGTGTTTTGAACCGACTGAAAAACAAAACAAATAGAAAATTAAAACGGTTAGTGAGAACAAAGCGTGGAGGAACAAGTCTCTTTAACTTAATCAACACGGAAAAGGAAGGAAACGAGTCAATTCTGAATCAATTGCGATGAAATTTGTTTCCATTTCGTCACTGCTAACGATATCGAAGAAAGTAATGAAATTTCTAACCTGTTTGGAGGATTTTTCTTCGGGTTTTTTCTCCTCGTCCGGTTTCTTCTTCTCCTCGTCGTGATTCTTCTTCTCCGGTGGTTTATCGCCGGCGGTGGCTTCTTTTTTAGGCTGAGGGGAAGAAACAAGCTCAACCTTCTTCTTAATTTTCTCCGCCAGTTTATCACGAACTTTGTGAGGATCTACTTTTCCAATAACCGTTAGTTTGTTGTTTGGCGTATCTGCCTTAACGTCTTCCACACCTGCATCATCGATTCATCGTCAATTTTTTTAATTCGATTGAAAAGAAGAAGAAGAAAAAAACTCTGAAATTGTGAATATCGTAGTAAATGATAGTAGTAGTACCGTCGAAATGGCGAACTGCGCGTTTGATCTTCTTGACGCATCCTTCGCAATGTAAATCCAATTTCAAAACGATAGAAGGGATACCGTCGTTTTTTATCTCATCTTTCTGTTAAATTATTAAAAAAAACCGAGTGAAAAGAAATTAATTGAGTTTCTCTTGATGGAATGAATAACGATATAAATTTACATTAATCCAATTTGTTCAAAGGAGAGTATGTAAGTTAAATTGAAACTAACCTGACCCATTTGTTGGTGTATGTTCTTGATGAATATGAAAAAAGTTGTGAAATTTTGAAGAGAGATGTAAATTAAGTATGAAGCAACGGAAAGAACATATATATATATATATATAGGTGAAGAGTCTGGGGAGTGTGGAGGAGTCACAATCAATGAGGTGAATCAATTAATTTAATTTTCTTATTGGGTGAATTTTCATTTCTTGTGTTTGTGAATGAATATACTATGCTTATAGCCGGTTTAATATGGAGATAATCGTTTTAATTTAGAGCGGACCCACTTGAAGGTGAATTGACTGGTATGCCCTTGGATTGATGAGGGAATTGCAAAGAGTCAATGACCTTTGAGCATCCGTAGGGTAAGGCGTGAAATGGAAAACTGAAAGGGAATGAAGAAATAGTATCCGTTGGGTTGATGTTGAAAGTGTGATGAGGATGGATGATGCCATGGGATGAAGATTTTGAAAACAGCGGGACTAGCTGCTAAGATATTCAACATCCATCCAATTCTCACAAGTCAGACACGTTCCACCCCTTCGGCTATGGGTTTGGGATTCCCATGGCATGGGATTGCTGTACTGTCCCTTTTCTATGTCAAAGCAACATTCACTTATATTTTTAGAATTCAAAGGTGTTGTATAATTGATTAGTTTTACATCGATTTGAAATAAAGAATATATCAGATATATGAGAGAGATGAAATGATTCATATATTTAGCACCTTCAAATTTTGAATAAAAATGTGTCTTCTTTTAAGAAGATAATGTTTTATATGCCTAATTTTGTTTCACGAGTATATCACCATGGCATTGTTATAAAACGTCTGATCCACATCACACGCAATACTCTCTTTGTTTTTCGTGCAAAGCCTGATTTGAATTGTTGAATCGCTTGCGATATATAGCAACCCGCTTTTAAGAATCGTGGATGTTTAAGTTTGAAAGATGTGAAATTTCATTTTTTTTTTTTACTAGCAGTGGTGCTTTCTATTTTGTTTCACTTTTCTTAAGAAACGCAATGTCTTCTGTTTTGGTTTTGCTTGAGCTTCTTTGGATGATAAAATTGACACCAATAAAACTACTCATGTTTTAGTTAAAATTTGAAAGAGTTGTTCTTTCCATCGTAATTTGTATTTGAATTAATCCTTGCAATTGTTTTACAACATATTGAAACATATACAATCTTATTTTTCGCTATTTTCTTCCACCAAATTACAATTGCCTACTTAAATACTCCCTCTGTCTCACAATATCAGTCGTTTAAGGTTTGTGCACGGTTATTAAGAAAATGATTAATTGTGTTGATTTCAATGGTAAAATTAGTAGCATTTACTAAAACACCCTTATTAATTGCAGTTAGTGGAGTAGTTAAGTTGAATGAAATTCAATAAATTAGAGTATAATAGTGGAAAGAAATAATAAATGGTGCATTGATATTGTAAAGTGACAATTACTTTGAGAGAAAAAAATGTTAAAGAGACAATAATTGTGAGACGGAGAGAGTATATCTTATGAAGTAGAACCAATATGTTTTGAAAATATATTAGTTGTTTCCATCACTATCTCGTGGGAACTTGAAACCTTTCCAACCTATGATATTTGTACGCTTATATTAATTTTTATTATGATTCTTCATATCTTTTGGAGATTAGGGAAGAGTCTCTAAAGCTGGGGATTTTTTTTTTCAATCACGTGTTAGTCATAGTTGAACCGTGGTGGCTAAAAATGTTGACAATAAGCTTCATGGACGTTTTATAGGTGTTCTTATTGTTTCACTTTTACGCAGCAATTACAAATGTTGCTAGCTTATGACAACATTTAAAAAAGTTGGTTCAGGTGCGCTGGAAAATGTCTCCTATATGTCTTGATAGTGAGAAAATGTCGTCTTAAACAATAGGCAACACTTACATTTTTCACAATTTCTACAACATTTTCAATTGTTGCCGGAGATAATAAAATGTCGTAGTTTAAAGCAAAATATTTGAGAAGAATATATTGTCATTTGTCTAAAACAATTCACATTTTTAGTAAAAAATAAAACTCACAATTTTAGAATGACAAACAAACGTATACACACAGACACACTACCACCCGATCATCTGTGACGTCTTGATTAAAAAACAATCATGTAAGTATAATGAACCCTAATTTCTTGGTCCCCATATATATGAGTATGATATTTCTGACCTACCTCTTGTCTGTATATACCAAATTCATTCATGCTCTAAATTCTAAAATGATCACCCGTGCTGATCCATACAAACTACTAAGCCTCAATTATATCAAGTTGTTTTTATAAAAAATAATATATTAAATCAAGTTGCCGCAAACATGAACATAATGACAACCTTTAGCTTGTTTGTTTTGGCATATTCTTGGTGCAACCTCGTATAAGATACGTAGCTTAGCCTCCAAACTCCTATAGCAGCTATTAGGAAAGACATGGTTCTGGTGATCACACTTGTAAACAACCGCCAAATTAGTCATCTTCTATAACTTTTAATTAGTCATAGAAAGGAAACCTCGAAGAAGACAAATTTAGTAGTAGCTTGTATTGAGGGGAACTTGCTTATGATTGTTGTATTATATATATATATATAGAGAGAGAGAAATATAATCAAAATTGCAATCGATTTTTTTAGATGATTGCAATTTATTTTCAACACTCATTATATTATGCCTGAACAAAATTTGGTGAAATGTTAGCGTAACTTTCTTTGTAGCACTCTCTTTAAACCTTTCATAAGGACCCAAAATGAAAAAAAAAACTTTATAATTTCATGAAATTAAATCATATTTAAACCTTTCATGCTTTCTTTTTCTCTCTTTCGTGATTTTTGTTTTCTTCTCACCTATATTTGTGCAATTTCATCTTTCACTAATTAATTGATATTTAACTTTTAATATATTTTAACACTTTATTTATTATAAAATGATTTTTTTTAGAGGATTATCATGTACTTTTTTAAAAGAAAATGATTATCATGTATTTTTTTCCACCAAATAACCTATTTCATAAATGAACATAAAATCCAGAAAAAGTTAATAGAGATACTAGTAATGCGTTCAAGAAACAAATGTTGGCATGTTAGATAAAAAAACAATGATATTTGAACAACTATTTGGCACAACTTTTATGACAATCTTATTTTTTCTCTTTTTATTGGTCAAAAAACAATGAAGAGAGAGTAATAACATAACGTGAGTATGAGATAAAAAGTTGTCTAAAAATTATCACAAAATGGTTGTACAAATATCATTTCTCTAGATAATATGTGTTCCTTCACGTTTGAGGCTCCAATCTAAAGATGTCCATTGTCGACTAATTGTGTTAATTCATCTTTGTGATTAGAACTCATGCATACTTTGCTTGTCCTAGCATCGAAGCGTGTTGGACTGCTTTGTTTGTGCACAACAAGCGCACTAGCTGCTTTACACTAGTCTCTTTTTGCTTGACAAATCTGTTCAATTTTTTTTGTCGTCAAGTTATTGAATTATTTTTATTTTGTTAAACCTAAAACAACTAATGTTGCTTATGCGAATGCAAGATTTCTTAGTTTTTTTTTTTTAAGATTTACGTGAGTTGCGTTCTGGTACTCATCATTGTTATCGGAGTCATGTCTCCAAACTCATAACGTTTAAGTGCTTATAAATTGTCCATCTAATCAACATAGTAGTGAAAGTTAAATTCATACCTTTACAAATATGAGTTAATTTTTATTTTTATTTTTACAAAAGAGGGGAAAAGTCGAATTAACTTGTCCAAGTCTATCGTATGTTGAAATGACATAAATGTATTTTTTAGCATAAATTTAGTATCTCTATTATTTTTTAAGAATGCTAATCATTGTCCTTGGGACATTGGATAAGGGGATAAAAATAGAAAAATAGTGAAAAATGATAAATTTAACTTTTTAAAAGTTAAAATGTTGTTGAAACCAATGCAAACATGCTACTTTTGGCTTCTTTAACCATGGTTCAAGGCAATGGTTAGCAAGATCCTATTTTTTATAACGAGACCTAATAATTTAAGTCGCTGATGCCTAATGGCAAAGAACCAAACGACACTTAAGAGGAAACCGTGTTGCTCATGTTGGCTGTGATTGTGATATGCACCAATCATGATGATCCTTTTCTTTGGGATTCTGTTGGCCTGCACCAAAAATGTGTAACATATGGCTTAATTAATTTCTTAGCTGCCCTAGATGCGTGACACCTATTTTAGTTCCTCTACATGGTACTGCCCACTTACATCATTTTTCCTCGGTTCAGATAAAATTATCAGAACTTGGAATTGTCGAAGTTTCTTTCAGTTTTAATCTTAGCGGATTTCTTCTATCGTAAGTGATAAAAGTTACAACATTATTATGTATGCTGCCAGCTAGCTAGACAAGAGATAAAATTTGCTCCACTAAAAAAAAAAGTTTTGAACAAGATGATAACATTATTGCAAACACCCGGATTTGGATTTCTCCACACAATTACACGCTACCTCCGGTCTTTATTATAACAACTATTTTAAAAAATAAGTTTAATTTTATGTATAAGAAAATGTCGTAACGTTTAAGATATATATATTGTTTACAAAATACTTTTCTACCTTTCATTTCAAAATTGATACATTCATAAATTGATGTGTATTGTATCTTAAAAGTATTTCAATTCATTTCAAAATTCTCTATAGAATATAGTTATTTCAGAAATTGTTTACCAAATTATAGTAAACAAAATATAGTTATTGTTTACCAAATTTCTGAAATTTCTTCGTGATTTTTTTAAACCCAAGGATGCTGAATTTAAAATTAATTTTAGAATTTTCTTCGCCGTATAAATTTGTAATTATATTTTGATTTATTTTGGATATAGTCAGGTCCGATCTTAGGATGCACAAGCAGCTCGACTAAGCCGGGCCTCCAAAAGCTATGTGTCTAATTTTTTTTTAAGTCTAATACCCACACTCCGCTTAAATAAAAAATATATATGTTACTTATTTTTCTTTCTTCGGTACACGTTTGAGTTTTTTCTAGAATCTAGTTCTCATTTCTAGGCATAAACATGATGCTATCAAACCATCCCCAATTTATATAATCGCTTAATCAGTCAATTTGGAAAGCTAATTCATTAAAAGAATCACAAAAATCATTTTTTTCTCGCATAAATCATTCATTTTTCCCTTTCCCACAACGGAGGAGCGACAAATCCAAACGTCACAATTAGGTAAATTTAACCTCTCTTTCACTTAATACACAAAAAAATTGCGTTTTTATTTTACCGAGGGTCTATTTTAAAAAGAGAATCGAGCCTCCTATTTCATAGGAACGACCCTGAATATAGTCCATATGGAGGCACACTTTCATCGTCTTAGAGGCAACATAATGAGCATGAATTCCTCAGCTAAACATGAGCGTGTGAGGATGATCAAACATGACACACTCGAACCGTCTTAAGAGTCGGGGTCTTATCATGTTCTTAAGGCCGAACTTGAGTCAGTAGAGTCAATACATAATCCCCAATACGAGGTGGTTGAGCATGAGAAGGCGCTGACATAGCCTCAAAGTCACATCCTAGTGGTCCAAATGACATGTTAGTCATGGAGGGCCAAGGATTTTAAGGATACATGGAGGGTCGACACTCACGTGATGTTTACGCCGTTTAAAGGTTTCATTGTCATATACCTTTTCCGAGAGTACTTGAATCAACTGTTAGTTAATGAATGTGTCATCCACACCTATGACACTCGCTACTTGAACCTCACATGGTCCAATATTTGTCGGAGCAAATGTTTACATCATGTTCTTTTTGTCGTAATATATTTTAGATTCTTCAAGCCAAACATATTTTTTTCGAGTAAATAGTCAAATACCCCCCTGAAATTGCAGGTTTCGTCAATCACCCCCCCGAAATTCACAAAACGTCAATTACCCCCCGAAATTGAATAACAATGATCAATTTCGTCCATCCATCTATTTCTGCCGTTTGAATGGTGACGTGGCCGTTAACTGACCAAATGGCACATCCACGTGAGACACTTGATTAAGACACATCATAGGGGGTTTTTTGCCTAGTTTTGATTTTTTTTTTAAGTTTTTTTTTCTACAACGGTAACTTCTTCTTTGCTATGTACATAACCATAACTTCATCTTCTTCCTCATTCTTCTCCATTTTAGTTCAATTTCTTCCTTCTAAATCGTTTGATAAGGATGGGTGGTGGATTTGGATATACAAATCAAAGGATAATGAAAGAAACAAAAAGTTCTCATTCCATGGGTGAAAGTATGAACATTATTACCCTCAAATGTCACTGTGAACGAGTATCTGTGGTTAGGGTTGCTGGATCTGAATATAATTTTGGTAGAGAATTTTTCTCATGCCCATTTTCAAAGGTAATTGAACCCTAATTTTAATTTTTCCATTTTTTCCCAAATTTGTTTACCCCTTTATGTAATTTTAGGGATTCACTCCATTATCATACCCGAATTTGAGGTTTATTAAGTTGTTGGGTAATTTTGATAAGTTGGGTAGCTTTGATTATGATTTTCAGGATCATAAGTACAGTTGTAATTTTTTTGTATGGGTTGATAAGGATGACTTGATCAAGATGTTTGGGGCTACTTAATGGGACACTTGATCAAGATGTTTGGAAGGTTGGACTGTTGAGGAAGAATGATAGTTTGAAGAAAAGAAATGCATGTAATGATTGTCAAAATGGTGGTGATGATATTTGGAAGCCACATTTGATGGAGAAAATGCAAATTTCAAGTCAAGATAGAAACAATGAAGAGGTGTGGAAGACAAGGTTGCTAGAAACAATGGAGAGGTGTGGAAGACAAGGTTGCCGGATAGAATTGATGCATTGATGAATGAAGTCAAGTTATAGAAGTACAAGATAGTATTGTTGTGTATGTGGGTAGTTTTGATTAAAGTTCTTGGCACACAATAGTTATATGAAATATGTATTGTTGTTCCAAGTATTTTCTTATGTGTATTGAAAACAAATGCAAGAGGCAATTATGCTAAGTTGTTTTTGTTGTTATTATTCTAAGTTGTTTGTGTTGTTATTGTTCCAACAAGTTCGTGACAAAAAAACCCCTGTAGTTTATCAGTAATGGTCAAACCCCCCTGTAATATTCAACTTATAATCAAGTTAACACCTGTTGTTTTTAGTGTATTGGAATATTTAACTTACAATAAAACTATTATTGAAGCTCATAAAGCATAAGTTTTAACTTATAATAAAACTTCTATTGAAGCTTATAAACCGTAAGTTGTCAAAGTACTTAATACATCCGAACTTACAAAATATAACCATAAACCATGAGTTCATAATTACTCAATACATGATAACTTCCAAAATATAAGCCTAAACCATCAGGTCATAAAGTATCCAATACATCATTAAAATGTTATGACTTCCAAAACAGGCGTAAACCATGATACCATTAGGTACTTCATTCCAAAAAAGCCCAATGGTTGTTGAAATAGCTACTATTTAGGATTATGATTTTGCATTCCTGGATTGGGGATAAATAACATGTAATCAGACTCATTTGTATTAGGACTCGACTTAAGGAATGAAACTCTGATTGGTGGTATTCCTGAACTTGACGTTGCCACCATGGGTGTGGATGCCCGAACTTGTGATGCTCCTCTCATGTTGAAATAATGGAGGTCCTCTGATTATAGGCGGCTAGAGTGGTGGTGGTCCTCTCATTTGAGAATGTTGAAATAATAGAGGTCCTCTAATTATAGGCGGCTGGAGTGGTGGTGGTCCTCTCATTTGAGAATGCTGAAATAATGGAGGTCCTCTGATTATAGGTGGCTGGAGTGGTTGTGGTCCTCTTCGCTTGCTCTTTGGATACTTTACATGCACTTATATGAGATTCAGCCAACATCATTGCTTCTTCAATCTCTTTCCTTTCAGCTTCAGTGATATGCTCCACCTCTACACACTCCATAACATAATGTGTAACGTATATGTCAACACAATTTCCATTTCGCTAATAAAATTTCGGAGGGTAATTGACGTTTTATGAATTTCGGGAATTATTGAGGAAACCTGCAATTTGAGGGGTATTTGACTATTTTAGCCTATCGAATCTAAAATATGTGAGTGTAATGAATTCGATTGTTGCAAAAAACTAGTTCGATGAGAGTTTGACACAAATTAAATTGTATCACCCAAAACATATATGAATGTCAAATATTTTATTCATATTATACATGCCAAACCAATAAAACACATGATTTTTAGTTGTTGAGGTAAAATGTATGTGATTTATTAGGAAAATTTGCAATCTCATGTGTATATTCTGAAAGTTCCAAAATACCTTTACGGATTGTATAATCAAAAGCTACAAAATTGAAAATTTAGAGGACGCACGAAGAAGACGAGAAGTTGGACAAGAAATTATTATTAGTAAATTTGGGTGATTAGGAAGAGTGTTTAAGTCCCAAAATAAAACCCCGTCAATATCAAAACTAAACCTCCCTATCCAACTCTCTTGCATTTCCATCGTCAACTCACATTCACATCAATGCCTGCAACTCCATTTTCGTGTTCGTTCCTCATCTCGCAACCGCGTTTCAATTACTATATTAACCCTATTTTCCGTTCACTCACACACCAACTCTCTTCTTCACCGTTCCCATTCAATGTCAAACCCTCCACCGTCAGATGGCACTGTGCACTCTCCCAAGCAGCTGAGACCGATTCTACCAGCGGCGGTCGGTCTGGTGCGCTGTCTCCTACTCCTCCGGTCACCGGTCAAGTTCAGAAAATTGACGTGAATCCTCCTAAGGGTACGCGTGATTTCCCGCCCGAAGAAATGCGATTGCGCAATTGGCTTTTTAATAATTTCAAAGAGGTATACTTTATTTTATGGTTATAATTGATTACTGTAATTCGCTATGTAGCACAGATACTTCTTATAGAAGGTCTTTTCACACGATAAGTGATTACATTCAATTATGTCATTTTTAAATAATTATTGGTGTCTAAGTTTAGTGTCAATGTCATGGCTAATGTCTGTGTCTGTGTTGGTGCTTCCTATGTATTTGGATGTTTTGATATGGATTGTTGCTATGATTTTAGGTGTCAAGGTTGTACGGATTTGAGGAGATTGATTTTCCGGTGCTTGAGTCGGAGGCATTGTTCATTAGGAAAGCAGGAGAGGAGATTAAGGACCAGGTAGTGTAACTCTTTCACTTGTTTCGAATTAGGGTTAGTTTGATTCAACAGGGAGGGGAGGGGATTCGAGGGAAGGGAGGGGGAGAATAGAGATTTTAAATGTTGTGTTTGGTTAGGGAGGAGTTAAAGAGGAAGGAGAGAGATTTTTATGCTGTCTATAGACGGAATGACAAACACCACCTCGAAATTACACACGCCAAGGGGAGATCCCAGTTTCGAACCTGACTAACCACTGCAAATGTCCAGCCTAACAATCTCAACATTGCAGCTGAACTAGGCCCTACAAATGAAGGAGAGAGATTTTAATATTAATTTTTCCATGCTTTTAATATTTAATGTAACATTAATAAAATGCTATTTAACTCTAATTTATTATGGTAGCTAAAATTGGCTCTGGAGAGATTTTGCTCCCACCCTACAGCAAAAAATAGAAATAAACAACTAAAGAGGAGAAGAAATACACACTTTTATTTTTTATTTTTTTTATTTTAATGGAACATCAAACTATATATATTTATATTGTGCAGCTGTACTGTTTTGAAGATCGAGGCAATCGCCGTGTTGCATTGAGGCCTGAACTTACTCCTTCTTTGGCAAGGCTGGTGATACAGAAAGGGTAAAATTCATTTTGATATTCCCATTTTAGGTTTGCTTACATATGCAGTTTAGATCTTATGTCTAAAAATTACAGTTTAACCTATACAGTTACTCATGTTTTCTCGAATGCGAATATTGACTTCTCTTCTTCATGATTGTTCTTTTTTCTTCAGGAAGTCCGTATCACTACCATTGAAGTGGTTCACTGTTGGACAATGTTGGCGGTATGAGAGAATGACAAGGGGGCGTCGCCGCGAGCACTACCAGTGGAATATGGATATCATTGGTGTTCCTGGGGTTACGGTATGTATGTGCTGCCTGGTATACACATCTTTTTATGTAATGGGGTCAAATGTTTCATGATTGATCCAGGAAGCTTGTACCGAGGTTTTATTAGTTAATAGATAATGTCATTTTAATTATGTTAATACAGCAGTTATTGGTCGGTTATTCTTTGATAAGTTAATGCTCTCTTATCTTTCATCCACCCTTCTTTTCCAACAATAGATGAACCTGTTTCTTCCTTTTGTAGTTGAGTCTCAAGGTAACAAAAATGTTCCCGGTAATAAGTCATGAAACGAGTTTTTATTTTTTTATTTATTTTTTATTATTATTCTTCTGCATGCTTTGTATGAACTTTTGTGGCTGGTTCATACTATGTGCTTTATTATAAAATTTGTACTATGGCGGTAAAAATATTATTGAATGTATTGGACTCTAATATTGGATATGGACTTTAACACTATGCTTATTTTCAACATTGTAGGCTGAAGCAGAGCTTATATCTTCCATTGTTACTTTCTTCAAACGAATAGGAATTACAGAATCAGATGTTGGATTTAAGGTTTCTAGTCGAAAGGTGCGGGTTTTATTTTCTTTTTATGAATCATGGATCAAGTTTCCTTCCACAGTGCTGTTTTATTGCATTTCCACTTCTCCACAAGTTATATGATCAAGGAGTTTGTATTAATTAATATTACTTAAAGATGCACAAAATGCCATGATGTGCTCCTAAAAAGTTGGTAATTTGCTATGTGGTGCTTCTGGCTTCAAATTTAATGAATATGAATATTAAATATTAGATGCATGTAGATTTAGTAGTTGAAATTCGAAAAGTTACTGACCGTAGATTTAATAGATGTGCTAAGGGCAGCAATAGCGGGCTGAAGGTTTATTGCTATCATATTGTGCTGTCAAAGTGTGGTTAAATTGAGCAAGGATTCAGGAGTACTATAGATCTACACCCTATATACTTGTGGACAATATTACATTTTTCAATTCCTTGTTATGGCTGTTATTGAGGATTCTTTTGGGCATCATGCTTGTTCTTCTCCATTTAATGATGCAGTTATAACATGTTGTGAAGTGTCATCAGTTTGTCCATTTTTTGCTTGTAGTTTGTTTCAATTTTGTAATTTAGCACAGTCTACAATAAACAACATTTAATACTTTCATTTTAACCTATTCATGTGGTTCTAGGTATGGCTTTAGTTTAACGATACCTTGTCATTTTGTTGTATGTCTACCTTTGTTGCAGGTTCTACAAGAAGTATTGAAGTGTTATTCAATACCTGAAAATATGTTTGGCAAGGTTTGCGTCATTATTGATAAAGTGAGTTATGCATATTGGTTCTATTAGGGTTTATATTTTATAATTTTAGATGGAGCTGTAAAACTCTGGATCCTTGTTTGTTCCTAAAAAAAAAAATTAAATATGGTTAGCATATCATGATAGCCATTCATGTGGTCTTTTTTGCAAAATTTTATACATGTATTTTTAATGATATTTTTATCGGTCCTAAGTTCCTAACCTTTCATATGGGGTGGTCATCCATTATCCTCTATTTTGTTATCTTTGGATCCATATTATGTTTACCCCACTAATATTTCATGTCTGTCTCTGTAGTTACTGAAATTTCATATTCTCACATTTTTCCTTGTCTACTTTAGATTTAGGTATGGCTATGCTGTGAGTGAAATATGTTGTATTTAATAAAAAAATAAAAAATATCATTTTCAATTTTATACAGATTGAGAAAATTCCAGTTGATGAGATAAAGAAAGAGTTGAAAGCTCTTGGTCTATCACAGGAGGCTGTCCTGGAGCTATTGCAAGTTCTTTCTGTGAAGTCATTGACCGAGTTAGAAGGTTTGCTCTTTACATTAAATTGATTCTTAAAATTTTCCAACAGTATGTCAAATTTCCTGAAAGTCTTATATTTCGTAGTCAATGCGTGAAAAACACAAATAATAGCTGGTTGTAACTTTGTGTTAGAGATTTTGAGAGTAGGTTTATGAATGTAAGAACATAGATGTGATCTCTCTCTGATGCCAATTTATCATTTCCCAAGTTATGCGTGCTAATCAAAGAGTTTATCCCTTTCCGTAGTGAAGGATTAAGGATTTTGTTTTTTTCACTTGTTGACAGAAGCTTCATTTTCCCAAAATATTCTGGACAAGATTTTGGAAACTTGTTTAGCTTGAGAGTATCAGAGTTTGACCTCTTTCATATATTTATTGGGTGTGCTACTTGCTGTCATTTATGCTTTGGCAGAGTTTTTTCTTTACATTTTTTTTGTGGAAAATCATATCACTTGCAGCCGACCCTACTTAGTGGGATAAGGCTTGTCTGTTGTTGTTATTGTTGTTGTATATCATATCCCTCGTGTTAGATTAAAAAACCCAGTTTCTTTGCCTATTTCTTGAAGCCCATTTGTGGCACCATAAAGTTCATATACTCTCTCCATTATTAGGTTATAAACAACTTACCTGTATTAGGTTGTTAAAAACAAGTGTACAACTTACATGCAATCTCAATTTGGTTGAATTTAGAGAGGCTCGGAGGGAGTGGGGAAGCAATTGCTGATCTCAAACAGCTATTCTCACTGGCTGAAAAGTTTGGTTACTCCAAATGGCTTCAACTTGATGCATCAGTTGTTCGTGGCCTTGCTTATTACACTGGCATTGTCTTTGAGGTCAGGCGTTCATCATGGCTAATACCAAATAGATAGTATTGTTTGCACTAGTATACATAGTTTTGGATCATCTTGAGCAAAACTATTGCTTTTGGCTTACCTATGATGCGTTACTTGATACATTTCTCATTGGACCATGGCCTGCTTTTGTGACAAGTGTGTCAAAAGGTTTATTCAAATATTGTGAAATTTTTCCGGTCTTGTATTTTCTAATTTATATTCTTATGGTACACTTAATTGCACTCAACACATGCATGATTATCGAGTTTGGCAAATAAAGGCCGAGGTTCATGATTAAATAAACCATATTCTTGGTTTAAATGAATTTTGACAAAAAAAGTGCTTTGTAATTTTCCGCAAGATACTGTGAAGTTCATACATACTCATGTAACGTGTAGGCAAAGAGTATGATTATGATACATTCAAATTGATGAAGCCAGCGGCCTTGGCATTTAAGATCCTTGGTGATAACATTATTTCATGATCTGAAAGATGATAAAATGCATAAAGGAATACGTTTCCTCTCATTCTGTATTTTTTTTCCTTAATGAATTATTTACTTTATAAAAAACAAGAAAGGAAAAGACAGAGTATGTACAACATACTACACAGACAACTTTATATACTGCTATTGCTTGATCAAAATACCAAAGTTTTACCGGCATTATTTTGTTGCAACTAAATTGTATTTTCACCATGCTTCCCATTGCAGTTACACAATATAAAAAACAAATGGCATTGCTGATTGCAATGGTTCCTATTGTTGTGTTAATTTGTAACTATGGTATAAATTTGCTGTTGTTTTTTCTTTCCCTCTTTCAAATGATTGAATTCTTCAGTAGGGTTTTGACCGTGAAGGAAAGCTCCGAGCTATCTGTGGTGGTGGTCGATATGATCATTTGTTCTCAACTTTTGGTGCTGATGACATTCCTGCCTGTGGTTTTGGATTTGGTGATGCTGTCATAGTCGAAGTAAGTCTATAACTTCTCAGTAATGGGAAGCCACCATATCAAGTATATCAAACCATATAGTGTTTTTATTAGAATTCCCATGGTCATGGTCTCTTATGATAATTTCCTTAGAACACTTGCATCCATGCCACCCAATTTGGTGGTATAAATGGACCCCACTCAGTATATTATATTATTTCACACTTTCCAACTATTTAAACAACTCAACTACATTTTCTAAATATCCATACCACCCATCCAAAACTCTAAAATGGGTCCCATTAATCTCACAATATACTATAAATGGGTTCCACTGATTGAAAAAGCTTTTGTACAAAAAATTAAAAAATAAGCAAAGCACCAGTGCCTCATTTGGTACTGTAGGAGTAATGCCACTCATGTGGAACCAATTATCGATTACCACCAAGGCACAGTGGCTTTAAACTTGAAATGCCACCACACATATTTATGCTCTTATGGTTCAGATGCTGTTTGTCGAAATATCTGACCTTAATATTTTATTACATCTTGATACCTGGGTATAAATGTGTTTTTGCTTTTGGGAAGAACAGACTTGCTGAAAGATTGTTTTGGGCAAAGCCCATTAGGGACTTGGCAAACTTGAAATGCATTACAATGATATGTAGACTATTCTCCACATGTATAAAAAAATGCATTCACCAACTTTTAATTCATAAGAATTGTTGCATGGACAGCAAAATTTTAATTCTTCAAATAAATACCCAAACCAGTAATTTTACAAATAAAAACAAAATTGAATTGATGTAATTTAATTCCGATTTTCCCTTGCATTTTGAATTCCCTCAAAATATGAAATTCTCCATTGAAACACAACCCACCATACTAGTGGGGATGTATTGAACTCCTGATTCTTTTATAATTTCCATTTCATAGGAGAGATTTTTATCACTAGTTAAAGGTGATATACATCTACAAAGGTGTTTTAGGTTTACTCTGGAAACCCTTTACTTACATGCAGTATGATTATCAGGGCACGCAACACTGTAATAAAATATTTGCCGTATTGCATTAAAGTCAGATTTTTTTTTTTGTTAATGCTGATTTTTGCTGCCAACTGATATCTTACCTTTATTTTTAATACTTGTAAGTAGACTTTGTTTGCCTCCTTTTTCAACTATGCTCCACCTTTGTTTTATGCAACAGTTGCTCAGAGAGAAGGGTCTTCTACCAGAGCTCAGCTTGCAAGTACATAACATTGTTTGTGCCCTGGATGAAGAACTTCAAGGGTGTGCTGCTATGGCTGCTAACATTCTCAGAGAAAAAGGACAGAGTGTTGACTTAGTTTTGGAAAGCAAACCACTTAAATGGTACGAAATCCTTTTGTCATTTTTGTTTAATTTTTGGTCTATTTTTTTACACAGTCTATATTAGGGCTTTAAGGTATCGCGCCATCATTTGATTGGTGTAGCTGATAACACCTAGCAGGAAAACACTTTGGGTATTATAGTTTTCTTCTCCGTTTAATTGAAAAGAGAGGATAAAGGCCATAATATGTTTTTTTCGATTATAAAGCACAGACGGTGTTGACAATATGCAATATATCAAATCTGTCTGATTAAGAAACTATGAGGAAATAATATACAATAAAATTTATAAAAATCAAATTTATCCTGACTACAGAAAACTATAGCAACAAATTTGTACAGTAATAAAGAGAGTTGAATCGTGCTAACTATGGTAGTTATGGCACATGCCGCTTTTTCTTAAATCATACTTGAAAATTCCGTCAGTCTTCTGATAAAATTTATCCTCTTTATTCTCCTTTAGGGTGTTTAAACGTGCTGCCAGAACAAATGCCGAGCGTCTGGTATTAGTAGGAAATTCTGAGTGGCAAAGGGGTATGGTTCGTGTCAAAATTCTCTCCACTGGTGAACAATACGAGGTTAAACTAGATGATCTAAAGTAAATCAGAATTTGAATTTTTTGTTTTATGTATTTTGTTTCATTATTGATATTTCATTCACTTTAATTTTTTAATTTAGTCCTACCCGCATGTGTTTCTATATATGTTTATAGAGCACTATGCTCAATAAGAATATTTTTTAGCTAGAAATAGTGATTTGAATATTTCATTTTGTAATTTTGATCCTTTCAAACTTTCGATTGAAAGCTTTTCTCCATAATCTACCATACTAAAGATTATTAAAGTTGGAGGCTTACGGTTGGTAAAATCAAATTTCTTTCAGCTCTAGATTGCTGCATTCAACCTTGGTCATCCATATGATGATTTTTCCATTTTATCATTATTTGTGGCCTTAAACAAGTTTTGACGAGTTGGTATTATCTCTTCCGAATTTTACAAAGGCGTTCTATATATTAATTGAATGAATGTGAATAGGACATAGGTATCTTCTCCAAGGGTAATTCCCTTTAAAATGGATTTCCCCTTTCACATGCAATTATCAAATTTAACTATGAATCCATTTTATCCTTATCTGTACTATTTATCTAATTGATATCCCTTCTAACTAATAATCACCTACCCTAAGTAATCCGAACTGCTTTTATTCACGTTTATTCTTTTATCCTAACACTATGCTATATGGTTAGTTTTATTTAGAAAACTTGAAATGCTAATGATTTGGTTATGCATTTATTTTTCCAGATAATTTAAAAATCATTTGGTTAGAATCTTATCATGCTTCCCATTACCTGGTGAATTCTATCTCTGTATTTAATGTTTTTCCTTTCAAATTACTCCCCCCAGCCCTTATTATAGGAACCTCTAACATAAATCACAGGTGTTAAGAAAAGTTTTTGGACTAATAAATTTGTCTAAAATGTGAGTGTGACTATTACTAGATTATCCTTTTATGTATAAATACATTCAGTCTTAACTTTTCATATTCCAAGACAAATTGGTAGTATTAATAAGGGATATATTTGGAAAAAGAGTAATAAATGCATCTAGAAATTTGTATAGGGTCTTATATTTAGGGACAAACAATTTTTCATAAAGGATGTTATAATTAGTGACAGAGGGAGTAGTAAATGTGATATGAGGAAAGGAGCATAATGCCGTAAGTTGTGTTCGGTACAAATTAACAAGTCTTGGCATGAGTCTGTATTAACTTAGAATGCTAGCGCACGTATAATATTCCATGTTAATGAAGTACGATGATTGAAGCGTTTTTCTTTTGACAAAACGGATGATCGAAGCTTCGATGTTTCATTAATTGGGACAAATTAGTAAACATGTTGAACTTTTTTAAGGTAGCCTTTGGGGAATGCTACTGAATGCTTCTCTTAGAAGAGGATGGCAGTCTAAATGTTTTTCTTGCTACAACTACAAAAAAAATTGCAGCAGTATTGTGTTTCGAACCTAGAAAAAATTCTGAAAGAAAATAATGAATAGAATTCCATAACTGTTTAATTAACTGATTTCTCTAACTTTTCCTATTCCCTTTATCCTAAAATATTGACATGTTTGATGTGGCATAGTTTTCTTGGATTAACTACGTAATAACAATATTTTAACGTTGCAATTGCATATTTGTTGGGCTTCATCCCCCTATCACTTTATAAATGCAATTTTTTTTTGGAGAAACATTACTGAATGAGTAGGTCATATCTCATGTGTGTAAAGTAGTCTAATGATGTATATCTTGATTACTTCCCTACATGTGGCCTAAAGTTCAAATCATTTTCCCTTGTCTGAGAAATAAGAGAAGGGAGCAAGAGGAAATTACAACATAGGATTTGTCTCCTAGTTAGTGTTGGAACTTGAGCATCATGATGTAATAGGATGGTTAGTTTCCAATTTTATGCTACCTCAATTTAAATATTTTGGTTTGTTTTGCACATGCTTCTATCTTACTGTTTTTTAGTTTGGTGTGTTTAATGCAGACCTCCATCTTAAGACTGAGTTGGTTTCAGAAAAGAAAGAAACTAAGGGGTAGTTCCCCCCATATTTATTCACAAATATATAATATTATAATATTGAACGGACAATACAATACACTCATAATATTACAATGTTGAACGGACAATACACTCATTTCTGCATATATAAACATGTATATATACTTTTATTTTGCTTGGTATGCATGAATATGAAGAGTTCCTTCCACCATATGGATTGGTTGTACTAGGTAGGTAATTACTCACTGCTTCCCGTTATATGCTCACGGGTATAACATTAAACCAGTAGTTCTGCATACACAATACACAACAGACTGAGACACTAATAGTTCAATTGATCATTGCCTTTAAGCTTTAGTTGGGTACAATTGTTCCCACTATCCCAAATCCCATTGTAAAGAAAGCCGCTGCCTGCAGCAACAGATACAAATAGAAATTATCGCGTCCGAAGAGCATATCATAGATTGCACAGTGCAACATATACATCCCGACTATAATCTCCAATGGGTGGATCCTGTTGATTATAATAAAAGGCCATTAGTATGCATCAGCTGAAGTATTAAGGAATTAAATACTGTATATGCATTCTTTACCATGCTTTCTAGTGTCTATAACATCATCCATAAGTTCAAATTGATATAAAAGAGCAATAAAAATATTAATTGTATCCTGCTTGTTTTTTTCTTTGCATTCTGTGTTTATTTTAAAATACCTGAATTATATATATCATGTATTTACTTGTTCAATGATTCAATCGAAAACTGTTGTGTTTGTTGAATAAATTACTTTATTTAGAGAGATTGATTACAAAGCAGCTGGTACCTTTCTGTAATTCGAAACCATGGACTTCTTGATGTTGATGGCCTAGCATTGTTTTTTTGTTTCATTGTATTTCCAAGCTTCTCTGTCACAACCCATTCATTGACACGGTTTGCTTCCAAGAGTCCTATAATTGCTGCTTTAGTTCGATGGAGTGACATGACATTCTCGAAGAGTATCCAGAGTACTACTAGATGCACTGATCTGTTCCATGTATAAGTGAGTATAGAATAATCAAAATAATTGAGGGAAATTATATAAATTTTAAATAGCTGGAAACCAATTACCTTGGGGTGGAGACTGCATTTAGAATTGTAATGGTCGCTGGGATATATATGGCTACCTTTTTTGTGAGACTTACTTCTGGAACAACCACACAAGCTGGTATTACTATGCAGTAAAAGAAGAACGTCACCCAATGTGCAATTATTTTCCTCACAAAGAAGAAAGCATAGATGAGATGAAGTCTCTTCAGAAGCGATACCCTCTGGATAATACATGTGATATAAATTTCAATTAGTTTGTAAGAGTAAATGTTGATTCCACAAGGGATTGACTTTGGTTTTAGTTAATGAGGAAATTGAGTTTACGTACTTGGCAGAAGAGGATTTCTTTTGTCATTTTCTTAAGGAGATTAGCTGGACCGCATGACCACCTGTGCTGCTGATATCTGTATGCTTTAAATGTACTTGGTAGTTCATTTTTGACCTAGCAAGCAACAAATTTTTCCCGTCATGAGAATGGTGTGGTTTATAGAGTATTCAAGCTTAAACACTATATTGTACCGAAGATATTAGTCAATTATGGATGACTTACTTTTACATCGCCGACGAAAACAAATTCCCAACCCTTCAGGCTTGCCCTAACTGCAAGGTCCATGTCTTCCACCGTGGTCCGGTCTTTCCATCCTCCAGCGTCTTTTATTGCTTGAATCCGCCAAATTCCCGCTGTCCCTGCATGTTTTAAAGCATGCTTATATAAGCTGATCTACAAATGTGCTTGTCTGAATTTAGTTTGGTGAGCATCTTGACTTACCATTAAATCCGAAGAATGAGTATGTTGAGGAGCCAACTTCCTGTTCAACACTAAAATGATAATCAAGTGACATCTCTTGAAGCCGCGTCATCATACATTCCTCTGAATTAACTGTGCAGACATGGAAATGGTGTTAAAAAATGTTGATTTACTCGACTCTTTAGTAAGGCATGCTATCACACTGATGTGGCTGCACACAATTTTACAAGGTGGTGGTATTACTAGTTACTTACCAAATTTCCATCTCGCCTGAACCAAACCCAACTTTGGGTTCTCAAGAAGGTAAGGAATTGTCTTCCAAAGAAAATCTGGATCTGGTTGGAAATCTGCATCAAATATTGCTACAAACTCGCAATCCTCAACATATTGCTTCTGTAACCCCTCTTTTAGGGCACCTGCCTTGTAACCATTGCGATTTCTCCTTGTTTCATACTTGACATTCACACCTTTCTCAATCCATTTGTGACACTCCAATTCGACTAATTCCTGCATGAAAGGAAAACACATGGTTATTATAGCTTTGCTCACTCATAGACCCACAAACATATGGGATCTGCTATGAAGCTTTACTGGATTAGTTGGATACCCTTAAGACTTGATTTGTTGAGTCATCAAGAACCTGAACTATGAGTCTGTCACCTGGCCAAGAAAGTCCGCATACTGCTCCAATTGAAAGTTTATAGACCTGGGAACAGAAATTAAATTTTCTTAGCCAAGGTAATTCTTCTTTATTCTTTAATATTTACTGACATTACTGTATGAATCTTAATCAACAATCTTTATTTTGATAAACTTGTGTTCCTTTACTCCTTCAGTTAGCTGTGATTTATTATGTGCATGATTGGATGGATGCTAGAGTATATTACAATAATGAATGATGACAATCTAAAAGGACACCCTTAGTGAAGGATCTCTAAAAGATGCCGGACTTTGCTGGTAATGCTAAATAGTGCAAAAATTAACCAACCCCTCCCACCCCCCAATTGATTGACAAAAAAGCCAAATTGGGGGTAAACAAATTAATATTTAGGATACAATGAAATGTTTGAAAACACAATATCTAGTTGATTTTTTCCCCAATTTAAAGCCTGCCTTATTCTTTTCAACTATTGATAAATGATAAAAGGATGCGTTTAGAATTGGCATGGTTGTTTAAAATTATAAACCTATAGTGACTGATAGATCGACTTGCATAGCATTTTGGGTTTGATATATCTTTATGAAATGGTAAATATGCTTAGATACCAAATAACATATTAACATTTTCTTTATGTGCTATACTTATTAATTACAAAGAAAAGTTACCTCTTTCTCATTAAACATAGGTATTTGGATCAGCACCATTGGGTATCTTTTGTTTCTCTCTATGTTCTGTTTCATGGCGTCCAACTTGTACTTGGTGTATTTTTTAATCCTCAGCACCTTGACCACCAAAATTACGAGTGCCATGCCTACTCGTTCAATAAATAGCATGACTGACATAATTGAGCATATTATGACTGCTAGTTTTAGGAGCGGTATTATCACCGGGGCTCGTATGGATTGCCAGGCATAGCGTAAACCGCTCGAGGCATATCCTGGAATATCTACTTCAGGCTCCTCAAATATTAGGTTTCTCATGGTGTTTGGGGTTGTAGTTATTAGGGTACACAGAGCCTGAAGAAGAGCCTCAAGATAAAGCCACTTTGGGGCTGAGGCAATTGTAGGATGGGACAATGATTTGTTGCAGGCAGTGATTAGATGGGTGTGATCTGGTAGGAGATGAAGCCCTCGCTTTAAATAGGAAGGACATGCGTGATAGGAAGATGAGGACATGCATTCAAGTTTAGGTGGAACGACGAAGTGTGTTGAGTGAGCTATTAAGGAGAGATCTATCCTTATTTTTTTTAGAGACACACGTTATTCATGCAAACAATGGTGTTGCTACGTAGCTACTTGATAGCTTGATATGTCTTTTTTGCCGACAATTTGATCATGAGTTATACTGTCAATGATTTTGATCGGAGTAATAACTGCTTCTATCATTTGATCAAACTTATGAGATTCTGTTATATTGCTAGTAAATATTGGATAAATGCAAACATGATAAATATGGCATTTTTTGTGCCTTACTAATGCCTGGATGCAATTTTTTGGTAAAAAAATATTGTTTTTTTTACACAAGATTGATCAAGTGCTTAAGAGCATATTCGTTCATGAAAACATCATCAATATGCTTTTATGGTAAATTTTCTTTAGAAATGTTGGCAAAGGAAATTGAAGTACTTCATAGTTCACTGTATAGTACTTTAAATTTTTTAATGGATCTTTTATTTTCTATCCACAAAAGCAAATCAATGAAATCCTAGATATAATTATTATCTTTCTCTAGATGGTTTTACTGAAATTTTAGTTTGTGATGGAATTTGTTGTTTGTAAATCATGCAGCCATGCTTCCAATTTAAATGGCTAATCCTAGTGAGATAAATGTGGTTGTTATTGTATAGTTTTATTACTACACCATGAAAAGCTATAGGATTCCTGCATTTCCTAGGTTTACGTGGTAGTAGATATTAATGAAGTTTTTTAATTACTAGTATTAATAAAGTTAACATTGTTAAGAGAAGAATCTTTTTATCGGAAAAAAATGGATATTTCTTCCATTCTGTAGAGAACATGTTTGCACAGTCATAAAGTAGTCATAAAGTTGTAGAATTTTATTTATGCGAAAACTGCCGACTTTTTTCCTTTTCATTTTTGTACTTGGGAAGATATTTTGTTCCCCTTTTATACTTTGCTCCATTTCTTCTCTATAATTTATTTTTATTTAAAATAACCACTTTGGAAAACAAGAGGTTAGAAGAGGATTTGAGGGCAAAGTAGAGGAATGACGGGGGAAATCCCTTGTTGGAAAAGTTTGACACAGTTGTTGAAAAGTGGGATGGCTTTAAAAGAGAATAGTGTGTATATTAGTATTTTATGTTAAAGATTTAGGATTTGATGGTAAAGTCTCTAATAAAGGTATAATTGAATAGAAAGCAGAAATTTCCTTTTGAAACATTTGGCAGGTAAAGAAACATTCACCTTCCTTTCTGCAATAAATTTCTTATTCGAAATGAGGCAGATTATACTTAAGAAATGACCACTCTGGAAAATTGACAATATTGATGAAAAATGACATATATTGATGTCTGACTCAGATGAGATGTATTTATTTTGCAACACGTAGTCATTTGGATATATCAAAATATTAACTCTTCAAATTATGCGTGCACTCAAGCTCAATATCGACAATATTTTGCAGTTCAGCTATACTGTCGCTTCCGTAACAATAAAATGTCTATTACAAGTTATGATGGGAATAGAAGGAATGTACCTTTGCGTGGATTCTTCATTGTGCTAAAATCTTTTGACTTCTGCACTTAGAGGTTAATAAAATATCAATTACCAAGTTAATGTTTCTTGTTAGTTACAAAAGTAGCGAGGCTTCTAAATGTTTTGGTTTGCAATAGTATATAGTTAACTCTTGTATATATCTGCGGTAAAGTAATGCTAGCAACACTCTCTTTTGAACACCTTCTCTAATTCTCACTCTCTTATCGGTTTAAATCATTGCGGGTCTACGCTTTGAAAACTGAACCCACACAAAGTAGTGGGACAATCATTGATTTCATCCAATAAATGAGGGAGTGCTAGAGAGAGTGTTGTAAAGTGCGTGTTACTAGCATTCCTCATCTGCGGTATATGTGAAATGGTGGCCGCGGTATGATAAATATAGGTAGCATGTTATTGGTCTGTCATTATTGAATAACTATGCTGTTGTGTTGGGAGTCTGGTGAAGCCTTAACACATGCTCTTACACAAACTTCATTAGCATGTGAGTTATTGTTTGAAGGAGTATCCAATAAATTAAATCTCTTGTATTGTTACTCTTCAATCTTGATTAATTTTTGTTACCCTGAGTACAATATTACAAACTTTAGGAAATTTTATTATGTCTGCCTTGATTATGCCTTCATACTGTTCTGATTATTTGGTTTCAGCCATTAGAGTTTGTAATGGAAGAGAAAAAAAGATTACACAGTTATATTTATTTCAGGTAGAACAAAAGTAATTAGACATGTGATGTTTTTCGAGTCTAAAGGATAGGTTAGATAAGTTTGTATTTGTGGTAAATGTGGAATGGTACTTGCGGTGCAATAAATATATAGGAAGTGTTTGTTTCACGTGTTTAAGTGAATTATGTTCAAGACTATGGTCTATGGGACGTACTGCCTTGGTATGTTCCCTTGATATGCTAACTTCATTATGTGAATTGCTGTTATAGTGATTAATTAATCAAAGAAATTTCTTTGCACATCATATATTCATGTCTTAATAGTTATGATAGAACTACAAAACTGAAGGCTCCTTAAATCTGTTATTTGAGTTGGTTCTGCCTGTCCATATTGGGTTTACTGTTGCGAAAATAATGAGGGGAAGGAAGGAAAATTTGGAGTTTACACCAGAAGATATAAAAATAGAGCTAGGCAGGAAGCTTGACATTTAGTCGGGATGGTTGGGGGAGGGTTGATTACTAGACAGTGTATGAGGGAGACCTTTGGAGGAGGACTGTCTCCTTGATTACGTAATAAAAGAAACATTATTTTCTTACTTACTATGTCTCTCTTAAGTTGTAACCTAATACCATTCTCTATCTCTGAGTTTATCATTTACTACACTATCTTATTTTGATCTAACAATGCATAAGCTGACTTACTAAGGTGATGTTACGTCTGATGTGTACCAAATAAACCAATTTTCCAAAGTTTTGTATCGGCAAGAACACCCCCTTCTTGCCAAAATTTTGTATTAGGGTCCATGGGGGTATATGTTGGTTGACAACCACTCTTTATTGTTTAGTACAATAGATTTAGAATATATTTTTGCTGTCAATAGGGATGAGAATATGTTAGGCCATCCTGTGGGGCCTATCCTACGACTGGCCAAGCCAAACTTGACTTTTGTTCTCAAATAGAGAAGGCTTAGCTTTTTTATAAGTCTATTTAGCTAAAAAGACTAGGTTACTGGTTACAGACCATAAAAAAACCTTAGGCCCATCAGACCAACCTACTTCAGTAAATATGAATAATATTGTTTATTATTAATATTATTATATTATATTTGTACTTTGATTTAAATTATAAATTTGTTAACCTTTTTAAGTAATTTAAGCTTATTAGTATACATTAATTTTTCGCATATTTAATTGTATTACTATAAACTAGAATTGAACTATGATGTGATATATAATGAAATTCTCTAAAAATTCATGTTAAATACCACAAAGGAGTTTAATATCATTGATATATTAGTTCACTAGTCTATTTAAACTTAGATCACGTTACTTATTTAAAAAAATTCATATGAAATATGCTTTTAAATAGGTTGGCATGACATATCAGGCTTTCAAAAGGTTAGACTCATGCCTAAAAAATAAGCATATGATAGACTGCATGTCAGACTTAGACCTTAAATTTTTTGACAGACTAGTCTAAAGTCTTGCAAAGCCTAGTTCAACCTAGCCTATTCCTACCCCTTGTTGTGAAGCCATAGTTTCTTTCTTTGATTGAGCAACCTCCATACCAAGAAATTATCTCAAGGATCCCAAGTCCTTATTTTCAAAGTTAGCAGCTAATTTCTCTTTTACTCTTGCCATTCCAACTATATAATCTCCGGTAAAGACGATATCATCAACATAAACAATCATGGAAAACTATGTGAACAAGGTGCGGTCAACTTGTCCTTGAATGCACCCTTGTTTCTTCATGGACTGAGTGAAGTTTTCAAACCAAGTTCTAGGAGATTGTTTTAATCCATACAAAGACTTCTTCATTTTGCATGCATTTCATCCTAATTTGTCTTCAAAGCTAGGAGGATAAGTGAAGCCATATACCTTTCTATCGGCCATATGAATTATACTTAACAGTAAACATCCATTTGCATCCCACAATTTTATCCATTTGTAGTGTCATACCACACCAAGTTTTGTTCTTTTAGTTTTCATCTTCTCAGGTACAACTTTCCTCCACCTTGGAACTTCTAGAGTGTCTTGTGCACATTTTGGGATATATACACTAGACAACTGAGAGGTGAAACTAGAAAAAGATGAAGACAAGTTTGAGTATGATATAAAATTCTACATGGTGTGTTTAGTGAAAGATCTATAAGATTTTCTAACGGCTATGAGATCATCAATATCAAGGTGGAGACAACACAATTGAGCTTTTACCTGCAATGGCTGGAAAAAATCCATTTACAACTTTTATTTTTTGTTTACCTGCACATGGACTATATGGAGAAAATAAAGTAGATTCATTTGTCATGTGAATAAGTTTGGAATATGAAGGACATCTTTTAAGAGTCTATATCGAAGACTACAATTGAGCCTTTATCTACAATGGCTCGAAAGAAGAAAAAAAAAACCATTTAAACTTTTATTTTTTGATTACATGCACATGGACTATATGGATAAAACAAAGTAGATTAATTTGTCATGTGATTAGTTGCGCCTAAATCTACTATCCAAGTATGGTCGAGACTGACGCTAAGAGAATCATAGTTACCTTTTGTTGCTGAAACCAACACCGTTATCATTACCGTGACAAATGCCATCATTATCGTCATTACTTGTTCTGCCATTGTTGCGGTCAGCAACACCGTTTTGCGGCCTGCTACACCTTCAATTGTGGAGGAGTCATCGTTGTTGGTTGATCCGGTGAATAATAAACATTCAATCTCTTCAACCAAGTAACTCACACAAATCTCTTAAATAAAACCTATTAATCAACTATCAATAATTTTATATCATTACATTTTAAATTTTTTAATATTAAAAAACATGCGGAGTCCACTTAAGATTGGAGTCTTATTTGAGGAGAAATACTTATTAGTCATAAACTCAAATAAATTATATTTGGACACACTCACATAGTTACACATATATTCTTCGAGCAGAGGTTAATTTCGCTGAAAAAATCTACCTTCGGATCTTGAAAAAGGTATTATAAGTGCTTTATTGGTGATTATAAGTTCTACATGCATGCTTTTGGTTCTCGTGCAGGGTCAAATAGATAAATTACCTAAAAGGACAAATGTAGCTGTTCAAAATGATACAAGTGTTGATTTCAATCTCTATATGCATGCAAATCGAAGGATGTAGACAAGATGGAACCTATTATTATTATTATTATTCTGATGTAGATAATGAATGGTATAAGAAGTATTCATAGTGAAAAATGTATTACAAATTATAATATATTTCAATTTATTTAGCACTTGTTTATGCTACCATACAACATACAATAGACATTAAGTTGTGTGTGAGAGAATGAGGAAGCTTGGCTTATTGGAGTTATTGATTCTTTAGAGCAAAGTTCGTGACTAATAAAATGCAAAAAAGAAGAACCCTTCAATAAATTAATAAGGATGATCATCAATTCATTTGTCATTAATTTTCTTAGTAACATTCACATAGACAAGAACATACATACATACATTCTTTAATAGGACATGAAAACGAAGAGTAGGACTAATACACAAACTCTATACTATTTTCAAGACAAAAAATGCCAATAGTTATAAATGTGTATATATGGCATATATTCCTGTAGCTGGTATTTTCATTAGATTTTTCCTCATCTCTTGGTCATGTTGAAGAACTTGAAGCAGATGCCATACCAATTACCTCGTTGTGTGTAAACCTTTGTAATTGAATCATGCGCGCATATATCCCATCCTGATGATTCTTCATCAACTGTGAATGTGAACCTTGCTCAGCAACTTTACCATCGTCAATCACAGCAATCACATTGGCATTCCTGATAGTTGATAGCCTATGTGCAACAATTATGGTTGTTTTTCCCGTTGAAGCACGGTCTAGCGCCTCTTGAACTGACCTCTCTGATTCAGCATCAAGTGCACTTGTTGCCTCGTCAAGAAGCATAAGCTCGGCTTTCCTCAAAAAAGCCCGAGCAACTGCTATTCTTTGTTTTTGTCCTCCAGAGAGTTGAACGCCTCTCTCTCCTACAAATGTTTTGTATCCGTCCGGTAGAGAAGATATGAACTTGTGAGCATTAGCAAGTGTCGCTGCTTCGATTATTTCGGCTTCTGTTGCTGAGTCATGACCATATGCAATGTTTTCATAAATAGTAGTGGCAAATAGGCATGGCTCTTGAGGTACTACAGAAATGTGTCTTCTTAAGGACTTGAGGTTATATTTTCTGATGTCTTTTCCATCAATCATTATCCGGCCGGACGTTGGATCATAGAATCTCTGTATAAGTGCAATCACCGAGCTCTTACCGCAGCCACTAGGTCCAACAAGGGCAAGAGTTTTGCCAGCTCGGATACGAAGATTAAGGTCACGAAAAACCGGCATATCTGGTCTAGTGGGATACGAGAAATCCACATGCTTAAGTTCAACTTCACCGCGAAGACGGTCAGGAACAGGAGTAGCATCTTGATCATCTGGCTCAATCTCGGTTTGACGGTCGAGGAGATCGAAGACTGATCTCATGGCTCTACCTCCCTTGATGAAATCAGGAGCCAATGTTAAAGTCTCAGCAGCGCCATTGGCAGAGACCATGAGGACCATGAAAACTCGGATTGTTTTAGAGAAGTCAGATATTCCATGTTTCACTAGCCAAGAAGCGTACCAAAGACCGAGTGCATAAGAAGCATAAAGTGCAAACTGAGCTATTCCATATCCGCTTCCGGAAATCTGTCCCTTCCAAAAGCACCTTTGTAGCGGAGTTTCAAGGTTGGAGGCGAAAATGCGAACAATTTTCGATTCTGAATTGAAGGCTGCAACAGTTCTTACATTGGCTATAGCCTCCCCGGCTAGTTGTGTGGCCTTGGCATGAGCAGCTTCTAGGTCACCAGAGAAACCAGTCATGAACATTTTCTGTACAAAACACAAAACAATTGGATAAATAACTTAATTATGCTCAAATAAACCAATCCAAACAAACAGGCCTTAAGTGAAACAGAATTGAATACAAAGAATGCCGGAAAGATGTTACAAAACAAACCTGCAAAACAGTGGCTGCAACAACAACAGGGAATACAGCAATAAGGACAAGGGCAAGACGCCACTGCAACACAAAACCTGCAGTACAAGCAACAAGCATAAGTGCAGTATTCTGCACAATTACCGAAATTCGGTCTCCAATGGCTGATCTGACATTGTTGGCATCAAGAGCAAGCCTTGCAGAAATTCTAGCACTCTCATTTTCCTCCTGATCAAACCATGCCATTTCATTCTTAAGCACTGCCGTCAGCATTTTCTCCCTCACACGTTTCGTAAGATTTTCCCCGACAATATCCCAGAAGAAATGTTGCAATGTATTGAAGATAAGTGCAGTTGATGAAAGACCAATTAACAAGTAGCAGTACTTATCTATTTCTCGGATCATGTGTTTGTGGTCTGGATTGTAGTAGACACTGAGGACAGCACTAAGAACATAAGCAAAGAAAGCACTAAGCGATCCACAAACAATTGAACCGATTGAGCCAAGTAAAGCATAGAGCCATTCGGGAGAGTTCATTTTTACTAGTCTCCAGAAAGAACCGGCTTGATCTTTGAAGGCAAGCTTTTCATGCTTGTAATTTGCATGAGATGCATCAAGTGACAAACTAAAATCTGATGTAGAGAAATCAGACAATCTACGAGAATACGGTGACCGACCATAAGAAGAATTTCTAGCAATTATCGGGGAGCTAACCGAGTTTCTTGCACTTGAAGGCCTGCAGATAAAAATATCATGTATGTTCAGCTCAGAATATATACTAGCAATAGTTATAAGAGTTATAAGAAGAACTTGAAACGTAGGTGAAAATAGTAGTATTTTATTTTGGTCTTGACCCTCCGGTTCCTAGGGGAAGGAGCCCTTGAAAATTTGGAGTTCGGCCGAGAGGTAAGTAAAGTTTGACCAAGTATTATTCCCAATTTCCCACCAGGATTCGAACTCGGGTGGAATAATCCTTGGCCAAGCACTACTCTTTCATGAACAGTGAAAGTGAAATTACTCAAAGAAATGTTCAACATTGGTGAAATCTACTACCTTGCACTACTCTTTCTAGCATTATTCATAGCATTTTCATGGGCAACCTCCTGCATCTTAATAAGCTTGGCATATACTCCATTTTCACCTTTGGAGAAGAGCTCATCATGAGTTCCAATTTCAAAAACACTTCCTTGCTGAATCACGGCTACAAGGTCTGCCTTGCGAATTGTGGAGAGGCGATGAGCAATTACAAGAGTTGTCCTGCCAATCATGAACCGGTCAAGTGCTTCTTGCACCAGCTTTTCTGATTCAGAGTCCAATGCACTTGTTGCCTCATCTAGGAGAAGAATTGCTGGATTTTTTAGCATTGCCCTTGCTATTGCTATTCTTTGTTTTTGCCCTCCAGAAAGTTGTAGTCCTCTTTCTCCTACCTGCCATTAAAAAATTGTTATTTTTTCTTTATCATTTTGTACCATTTTCAATTAAGTTATCATATATTGTATGATTCCACATGTGATTCATAGTTTATTTAGAGTTCTGTGTAGAAATTATTTATTCCTATAGATTAGAGGTTTTATGATTGATGAGTAATTTTTCTGTGGTCCTTATTGTTTATCACAAGCACAAGTTGACTGAAGCATGTTACCCTCTTGGTCTTTTTTCAGATGCAATGCATAAAAAACACTTCCTGCTTCAGGTTTGACCAAATTAATAGTCAAGACATCACCACGTTTCTGTATACATTGATAATAACAGAATAGCAACAGTTGTGGAATAAAATATTCCTCTTTTCTGTTAAGTTTTTTTTATTTTTTTATTTAGCATCCTGTACTTCTTTAGAATAAACTATCAACTTAGTCCTCAGAGTACCACTCTCTCCAATTTAATCTCTGAAGTATATAAAATAATAAGTAATCCCTAAGAGTATATGAAATCTGCCACTTCGGTCCTTGCTAATAAGATGTCAA
This sequence comes from Medicago arabica, assembly GCA_946800305.1. Classification (NCBI taxonomy): domain Eukaryota; kingdom Viridiplantae; phylum Streptophyta; class Magnoliopsida; order Fabales; family Fabaceae; genus Medicago; species Medicago arabica. The sequence continues at coordinate 53,294,198 of OX326969.1, forward strand.
GGACTAAAATGGTGGATATTTATATACTTAAGAGACGAAAAAATAACGGATTTCACATACTTTAAAGTTATTATTTTTAGATACTTCATGGACTAAATTGGAGAGAGGGTGATACTTTAGGGACACAATTGATGGTTTATTCAATATTTAAAAAAAAAAAAAAAATGCTTCTATGGTTCCATCCTAAAAATTTAAAATCCAATAATGTGATTAATTTTACAAACATCATTTCACCAACGACACTATGTATTTTCTGGAGCCAGAGCTGACTAACCTGAGTTTCATAGCCATCAGGAAGTTTGATGATGAATGAATGAGCATTAGCAACCCTAGCAGCTTCTTCAATCTCAACCTGGTTTGCATCAGGCCTTCCCAAGAGTATATTTTCTCGAATCGTGGTGGCAAACAAAGCAGGTTCTTGGCTCACTAGTCCTATTTGTTGTCTCAACCATTTAAGCTTCAAAGTTTTAATGTCATTCCCATCTAGCATTACTTGTCCTGCACCCAATTTTTCAAAACAATGTAATGTAACGACCAAAAAGTCCACAACTAACATAAAACTTCCAATCTCAAAATTCAATCTTTCATACCAATAACTGTAATTTTCAAAATTCACCTGAAGTTGGATCATAGAATCTCTCAATAAGAGAAACAACAGTGCTCTTGCCAGAGCCGCTGCTACCAACTAAAGCTATGGTCTTTCCGGCAGGAACACTCAAGGAGAAATTATTGAGGATCAGAACTTCAGGTCTTGATGGATAAGAGAAGTCCACATTTTTCAGTTCAACAAGACCAGTAACTGTCTCTAATTCCAATCCAGATTCACTGTTTCTATCTATACCAGGCTGGTGATCGATTATCCGGAAAATCTTAGCAGCCGCAACTCTAGCCTTTGTAAATGCAGCCATGCTTGGTGCAGATTGCCCCAAGCCTCTATGTAAATTAAATTAAATCGTTAAAACGTATTAAACATTAAGAAACTCAAATTCAATCACTGTGATTTTGCTTGCTAAAACACAAAATGCTCTAGTACTCACATTCCACCAATCATGACGGCAAACATGGTTGCGATGGCAAGTCCTCCATTGGTTTCGTGATGCCTTACAAGATAGCCTCCATACCACAGAAGAAGTGCGTAACAGCAGAAAACAACAAAGTAAGTTGCACCTAATCCCATTCCCTTTGCTAACCCAGTTTTGTAGCCAAGCTTCTGAGAAACCTTCAAGGCTGATGAGTAGCCTTGAAGTGCTCGCGACTCCCCAACGTATGCAAGCACTACTCGAATTTGCACAACTGTCTGCAATATCAACAATAAAATCACCTCAGATGCAGAAAAACTGACAAAATTCATACAAAATTAAATGCTATTAACTTTGAAAAGATACAATATGTGTTACTATTACTCTTTACCTGTTCTACAATGTTGCCAGCTTGAGAAAGAGCTTCTTGGCTCTTACTAGAGAGCTTAGCCAAAGTAGTGGTGTGAATGCCTCCAATTACAGCTATCATAGGAACAACAGCAAGGGTAACCAAAGCCAATTGCCAAACAGCTGTGAATCCAACAACAAAACCAGAAACAAAAGTAGCCATGTAGTGGATGAAATTTCCAAGCTGCAGGACACACCAAACACAGACCTCAAAAACTAGTCCAATTCCAATCTAATGACACTGTCACAAAAGAAAAGAAAGAAAAAAAATTAACACTTGTTCAATCATCTAACCTTCTCACTAATGGCATCCTGAACCATAACAGCATCAGTGTTGATTGCGAAAACAACATCCGAAGTTCGAACCTCAGTGTCAAAGAATTCAATGTCTTGTTTCAATGCAGCTTCTAGATACTTGATCCTCATCTTGGTTGATTGTCGCTCTCCCGTCCACATCCAACAAGAAATCTCTGCAACAAATGCAACCCTTTGAAAATCAAAACATAAAAAATTCAAAAGCAAAAAGTCTTAAAAATAACAGAAACATGTTCTTCAATGTCAATTTTTTCAATTGGAAACCAACTAACCTGCCCAAGAAGAAGCCCAAATAGCAGCACCCACCACAAGGAAGTAAAATGCATACTGCAAAAAACAACATTTCCTCAAACAATTCACACACACTTTCCACAAAAAGAATCCAATAAAAAAAAAATCATACAACTTTGAATTGTGCTATCAATTATTATTACTATTTTACCTTAACAACTTCTTGTGTCATCTTATCCAAATTATTAGCATTGGAACCAAAAGAGTTAACAAGATCAGCAAAGAATCTAAGAAAAAGAGGCAAAGAACAACCATGAACAATTGCTCCAACAGTTCCAATAGTCATTAAAATATAATCCAATCCATCAGCAAATCTAAAAAGGTCTCCAAACCCAACAGCAGGAGCACTCTTAACCTTCTCCTTACTACCACCATCTTTGTTATGTTCTTCCATTTCCTTTGAAACTTGAACTTGATTCTGAGAATCAGAAACAGTAGCAGTAACAGCTTCTTCTGTTACTGTTGGCAAATTACCTTTAAAAGGGTCAGAAGAAGAATTGTTATCATCACTCACAAGCTCAAGTCCTTGCATTTCAGACCATTTCCATTGCTCAGTAGTTTTTATTTCTTCAGACTCTTTTGACATTTGTTAGTTTTTTCTTTCTTGACTTTTTATACATACACAAACAAAATTCACAGTTCCCAACAAAACAACCTCTTCACACACTAACTCTTCTTTATTAGTACTATCTATCTCACTCTACCTGCTCTTTCTGCTCTCATGTTTCTGATCTGAACTAACTTTTCTACTCTCTCTCTCTATATATATATATAATTATAGTTAATAGTTTGTTTTGTGTGATGGTGGTGGGGTGTGTGTTGTTGGCATATTCTTGCTTCTATTAATATTAAGATTATCTTGTTATTGTTCTTTCTAATATTGTGTGTCAAAAAACAAGGGTTAATGTAAGTAGTTTTATTTCTAAGTCCGTAAAAAACACCGAAAGTGATAGGTTGGTGGTGAGAACCTAGACAGACATAGACAAAAGCATGCATTGCATTGCATTGCATTTCTCTAAAGTTTAAATTGATTTTGATTTTGATTTTCCACCCGACAAGGTACACTGTTGTGTGAAAATTTTAAGATTTTTATTTTGACCAAGATATATATTCAATCAAATGTCATCAATCACTAAAATATACAGTGCTTATAATAATAATATAATATTTACATGAACAAGACTTTGAAACAGTTAAAACTGTTAACTCAATAATTTTTTATTATTCTCATAGACGGTCCAAATGAATGAATTTAGTGGGGATACTTTGTGAAACAATATTGATGTACCAAAGATCGTGATTATGATGAGTTTTTACCAGGAAAAAAAATGATAGCATGATATTGTGTGGTTTTAAAATGAAGGTCACTCAATAATGGTGTGAAATTTTGGAATGAAGGTTGCTCGATAAATGTGTGACTTGCATGATTTTGGTTCTTGATTGATTTGTCATTTTTAGATGGTATAACTCACGATGATTTATTATATTTGGCCGGTGTATTTCATGATTAAGATTCTTTTGCAGTTATGAATTGACATAATCAAAAAACTGAATTGTTTGATTTAGATCATATGGTCGATTTATGTTCACTGTCATTTTGGCTGGTATATAACAATTATCTGTCATACTTGACTCGTATATCTCGTCATAAAAAAAATTATACCAAAAACTGAAATCAGACACGTGAACAAACTAAGGTTATTTTGATTTTCAAATGAAGGTTACTTAATAATATAATAGTGTGGCTTTCCGTGATTTTCAAATAAAAATTACTCAATCAATAATATATTGATATGCCTCTGCTTGATTTTTGAACGTAAGTTATTAATGACCGTGTATGATTTGTCTTATATTCTTGATCAATATATCTCACAATATAGGTTCTCAATCATTTTGGTCGTTATAATTCATAATTATATGTCATACTTGATTCATATATTTCATGATTATATTCCGTGTAATGAACTAATGTAGTCATAAATCTCGACTATCATATGAAAATCGTGTGGTCAATTTAGATCTTTAGCTTTGGCTTCTGCATGAAGTTAAATTAGTTAATTAGATAAAACCAAATTTTTTAAAAAGGAATTTTTGAAAAACCAAAATATAAAAATAAAAAAAAAAGGAAATCATTTGTGCGGGAATCACATTAAAGAACATGACATCTTTATTTATATAAAAAAAATCTCCTATTAAGACATTTGTAAATTAATCAAAAATAAAAGTTACGTGTTAAAAATAACAACTTATAAACTTTTAAAGAGCTGAACAGTACTCCACTCAGCAATGCAGCTGCTAAAACGTGATAAAAAGTAAAAACCTGAAAAGTGTTCATACACATTGATCAAAATCAAATGACTTGGTCATCTAAAATATCAAGCAACAATATTAAAACCTTGGAATAATTTAGGAATCTTATGTACTGAAATTGAAGAATCCAAGGCAGGATCACCAAATTTGTCAATCAATCAAGTAATTAACAAATATGAGTAGAGTTCTCTATGTTTGACTATACTCCACTTGTTTTACAAGCAACTATCACTAATCATAGCTTAACTAAAAGATTTCATAAAAAAATACCATTATTAGTATTAGAATTATTAGCTTCAAACATTAAAACTACTAGTACTAATAATGTCCATTTCATTGGAGAACGATAAATTAAGTACGATCTTACTTACATCACACTCTCTCTTTGGCTTTAATTGAGACCACCAACAAGTTCAGTGTAGTTCCTTTTTTTAGCTTAAAAACAATAACGTGTGTGCCTGAAATTCTGACATTGTTAAAAATTCTTTGAAGTTTTTGTATTTGTATTTTTGTGAAAATAATTACATCAATAGGTAAACAAGATTTACCTTTTTTACTGTTTTAAGAGTTTGATATATTAAAAGGGTGAAAACCGAAAATAAAAATAGGCAAATGGTGATATCTAGTTCTGAACAAATTAATGCTATTGTCTAAATAAAGAAAAAAGGGCAAAAAGAAAGGTAAATATTGGATTAGTTTGTTTCACCCTTTACATGCTTAACAGTACAAATCTTTGGTTCAGGCTCTGTTGTTTCTGCTGAGTGGGTCATTAGCCATTACCCTTCATCCACGGGTACTTGTCCTACAACATGTAAAAGTGTGTGGATTGTAAAATAAGGCAAATTGCAAATAAGCATCACAACTGCAGTTACTTTTAAAAGTTAGCAAGACATTTCCCCCTTGTAGTAGGCTCAAAGCAACTGTGGTTTTTGTACTATTGTTCATTTCTAATTAAATTAAATACTAAATATAAATATATGTATGATTTGATATTTGTTAAAAATGATTTACTAGAGCATATTTAAAAATATATGTATATTTTTTTTGGTTAAAAGGAAAGTAAAAATCAAGACAAAGAAACTAAGACAAATGATTCTTAGAAACCTCATAAACGTCCGCCAACAAGATAAGGTTCAATTGAGGAGGCAGAGAAGTCGACATCTTCAAAGTGTCCACACTATTTGCACCAAACTTTGCCAACCAATCAACACACTCATTGCCTTCTTTGAAGGTCACCGACCAAAGGAGGGAGATTAGCTTTCTGATGAGAGAAAGTAATGTTTCATAAGGATGGAAATCATATTGATGCTCCTTAAAAATATATGTATATAAATATTATTAAACTATTTAATGAAGTAAAATAATTGCATGCTTAGATTATATCATGAAGTGTTTATTTTATGAGCCTAAATTGTTTTATGGAGTGTTTACTCATCTCACACACACATATATATATATATATATATATATATATATATATATATATATATATATATATAGGAGCTAGAAATGTTGGGTAAAAAAAGGAACTGGCAATGTTTTCATGTTTTACTACACTTCATAGTAAAGTAAAAAATGTGACTCCATTAGCATAACCTCAAATAAAAGCTAGACAAGACTTGGTTGGCATGTAGAAAATGGTGACCCATTAACATAGCCATAGTAATTGATGTAAATTGTACAATGAGAAAATATGGGTAAAGTGTGTGCACCCACAAGCAAAATTACAAGAACCTAACAAACAGAGTAACATATTAATGCATATGGTATTTCTACAATCTACATGCAAAATTTAATGAGGGTGACTGAACCTTACTTTCACTGACCTTAAAAAGAATACGTACAAGTACCCTACATTATTATGATTTATGGAAATTTGTAACCCCAAACAGGAATGTCTTAAAATGCAAATGGAAAAAGGTGACTTTGAGACACACTTTTTTTGGGTTTTAACCACTTGTTGCCAACGCCAAGCAGTGCACGCGTAAATGGCCTGCAACAAACAACCAACAACTTATTCAGTACACTTTGAAATTTATTTGGTAATTTTTTTAATAAAAAAATATTTATCTTAATTTGTTTCATTAATATTTATGTTTGAATTTATTTTTAGTCTCTAAAACAGTTTTTTTTTTTTTTTTTTTACTTTTAGTACAGCTTAATAGCGCTATTAAACGTATCGTTAGTAAAAGACAATATACCATATGATAGCACTTATCGTTGGTATGTATTTCGCAACGCGTCTTAAAGAAGGTGTTATAATAGCTCAGTTTTGCAGCGTAGTTGTGTAAAAATAAACTTTTTTCTTTCTTTTAAAGAATGATGTGTTTGGAAGAAGAGTTTAGGAGAGGAAGAGAGGAAAAAAAAAATTACTTTTCATTTTTAAATTACGGACACCGTGAAATATTTTATAAAAATTTAACATATTAACATCATAAACGATCATATAATATTGTACAATTATACTTAATTTATTTTAAAAAAACATGTTATATAGTCCGTAATTTAAAAAAAAGAAAAGTAAACTATCTTCTCTCTTCCCCTTCTAACACACCATAAAGGTTGAGAAGCAAAGAAACCTATGTTCGAATACTCGCTCTTGCATATCAAACGTTATCCTAGTTATCAATTTAGATGTATTTACGAGACTATAAAAAGTAAGTAATTTTGTTTTGATAGAATGACAAACAAAAGGTGAAAGAAAGAAAAAAAAACACTAAGAACAAAGTTTAGTCTGGGACATCAAACATCAAAAGTTTTTATAGCATAATAAGATGACTAACTTTTGTTTAAAGTTGGAGACTGATTACCAATAAAACAAAAGTAAATCATCTTTTTTTTGAAGGAAAAAGTAAATCTTCTTATTATGCTTTAAAAAGACCATGGTTTAATTAAATTAAAAATCAAACTAGATATGCAATTTAAAAAATTCAAAATCCTTTTTTTGAACCCAAAAAAAAAAATGAAAATCTTAAACAGTGAATTGAGAATTATATTTATGAAAGGTTTGGCCCACTAATAGATAGGATGAAGATCCATGAGAGGTTGTATTTGTAGGAAACATAAAAACAAAGAGAACATATAATACTATGGCGAAGATTTCCACATTGAGAACAATCGATTCCCTGTCTTGAGCGTTACACAAGTAGAGAATTAAAATAAGGAATTCATGATAGAGGTATGGCCCTGCCATTTGCACAAGAAGTCCAACATCCAATATGAATATGAAATAAAGTTGAAGTAGAAAAGTCAAATAAACCTTCAATTCGTTTGTAACAGATTAGGTGAAAAGATAAAAAGGGTCGGTGATCAAACTTCCACTTATGAAGAGACCAACATAAACAAATCCAGTTCTCATTACAATGATATTTTACTTGCCTATTAATCAGTCAAATTTAGAAGAGGGAGAATATGTTGGAACAATAAAGTATTATACTATTATGTGAATTGAAAAATGCAGGAAGTCTCAAGTAGAAGAGAGTTCACACAATACTAATAGTAATACTAATGTATGTAATTAAAGGTGAAGGTAGGATACTTGGGGTGTATCTCAAGGGAGACCCAATTTTGTGAATGGGAGAGAATACACTAACTCAACCTGAGCATCACACATGTGCGTCGCCATCCGACCGACTCGTTTAAATTTGGGCCTTGTGTATTCATTTTTGTAAATTAAAGAGAACACGATCAATTTGACCACCACACATGTGTGTCGTCGTCCATATGACCTACTTGCCTAGGTTTGGACAACGCAGTGAATTAATTTATTTTTTTAAGAAATTGAAACCTTAACTTTATTTTTTTGAAATTTTCGATTTCGATGCCCTGCCAGGTTTTTGGTTTTACCTCTTTTGGTCGACACACTTTCAAACCACTTTCGTTTCGTAATTTGTTCCTTCAAAAGAACTATCCCTTTAGGATATTGGCCCTTTGGAAGTTTGAGTGGCGATATAATCATATTCAAACATTCAATTTGACCACACACGTTTGTCACCGTTCGTCTGACTCACTTATGCTTAGGATTTATCGTGTATTAATTTTTAAGAAACCAAAACCTTATTGTTGTTCTTGTTGTTGAAAACTTTCGGTTTCGACGCCCTTCCAAGCTTTCTTTTTTATCTCTCTCATGCTCGACGGACTTTCAAGTCGCTTCTTCCATTCAAAATTTGTCGCTTTCATTGGATTTTGTCCCTTCAAAATATTTTTGTCACTTCGTAAGTTCAAGTGATCATATATAGTGTCATATTTGAAGGTATTATTTTAGAACGGATCTTATAATGTAGTAGGAGTCTAATATAATTGATAGTTTGCTTGCACAATGTTGGATAGTGTTGTGAATTCGGGTTTCAAATTGAAACTTCACACCAATGAAATTTAGATTCGTGGAGCAAGTATCAATGATAACCGATAACAAGTGTAAATTACCACAAGCAACAACGACAATTTAGACCTAGTCTATAAGCAAAGTGCATAGCAAAACCACAATCAACCAAAGAATAAACAAGATAAAGAGAGTAGAAGAAAAATAACAACACCAAGAAATGTTCACCCAGTTCGATCCAAGATGATCTACTCTGGGGGAGAGATTTAACTCTCCAATCCACTATCAATGAGTTCTTACAAAAAGATACAAAATGGGTTACAAGAAATTAGCTTCAACAAGCTCACAAAGAACAACCCTAATTTCTACCCATTTTCCCAATCTCACCAATGAACAAGACACTTATGAATATTCACTCTCCCAAGGTGTTTACAAAAGACTCTTCACTCATATGTTTCCCAACCCATGAATCTTCCCAAAAGGCACCAACCCTAACTCCAAGAGCCCCCTCTTTTGGTTCTTCAAGATTCACATCTTGAAGCTTTGAACCTCACCCAAAGACACTCAACATTTAGTATCTAAAACCCTAAATGTTCCCTCCTTTGGTTTCCATGAGATTCACCAAGCTCTCCTTCAAAAACTGCATAAACCACTTAAATACGTCCCAAATCGTGTCATGATTTGGTCCAATCGTGCCACGATTATGTTTTCCAACCGTTGTGACCAGTCCCTTTCAGGTAAACTTCCTGAGGAAGTTGTTGAATCGTGTCACGATTTCCAATCTCAAAAACATGCTCACTGTCTGGCCAAAATCGTGACACGCCACCCAAATCGTGTCACGTTTTGACACTTTCTCAGCTTCACATTTTTGAGTCAATTCTCAACAGATAGTGTAGCAAAATGTCTTAAAGAAAGTATTCACGACTCAACCCAACAATATATTTGGTGACAGTTTTTTTTTTTAAAAACAATTTTACTCCAAAAACAAATTTTAAGGGGATGTAAATTGACAGGTCCATTCCGTGAGGACAAATCACATTGTGCTTTGGTTGAAAATATAGAATTCTTGTTGAAGTTTTGCAAAACGGCTTGTGCAATATATAGGCTGAGCAACCGAGTTACAATCAATTCAAAATGTTTTGAAAATAGATTGTATGCAAGTGGTTAATAATTTGCTCAATTAAAATTCCATAGAACAGAATATGGCTCCATCACATACCAATCTAGAGCTATCCTAGATACTCCTAACAACAAACCAATGGTAGTGCTCACTCTTTGGCAAAAGCCTTTATATGCTCGTTGAAATGACTTTTATTTCCTTTATAATTGTATTAAATATATTTTTTCGCAATGGAATGATTTAACTTGGTTTGAGTAAAAATTAAAGGCCAAAATTATCATAAAGGTATAATGATGATGTCCAATCCAAAATGGATTTTCCATTCTAGGAGTCGTAGGTTATTTGACAAGAGAAATGATAATTCTATAAGGGACAACTTTTATAACAATTCTCTCGTACTTTCGTTATGTTCTTACTCTTTTTACTTTTGTTTAACAAAAAGAAATAAAAAGAAGTTTGTACTAAAAATTGTCACAAAATAGTTATAAAAATATCATTATTAATTTGATGATTACTTGTTGAAATATCAAAAATACAATATATACAACAAATTAATATACTCGAGTATCCACTCAAATACTACTCTCAAAACAAAAGTGGTGATGCTTTGTGACACCAATTATGTCATTCCATTGTCTTTCTTGTGGTTAGGTGTGCACATTTATATATTTAAACATGAAAAGAGATATCATGTGATCTTCACTATTAAGTTATGTTGATTGATTCCTTGGGTTGCATTTACTACAGTATGGTTTCACTAACATTCGAATACTGTTGAACTGAACTTGTGAAAAATTTGCCCATGGACCCACCCTTTGTTTCTTGCAATTTCATCTCCTTTTTCAAATATCAAATGTCCCCCCTTAAAGAACCAAGGAGACCATGGTGGTTTAGGATTCTTGCATATATTTGGACTATCAACCATATTTATGTTTACTTTTGGCTGCGAACAACTTAGTTAATAGTGATCCTTATCAAGTATCACAGGAAAAAAAATCCTTATCAAATTGGTCTATCTAAAGTTTATTAAAAATGTAGGAATCATGATTGTAGAGTTCATATATTTTTATGTGTAGATAATATCAATAAATTCTTAGTTGTGAAATAAAAGGAGTACTCGGCACAGTGTTTTTATAATTCTTGAGCAGTGCAAATCTTGAAAGGCTGCTTGAGACTAATTACTGTTCAAAATATAAAAAACATAAACGACGGAAATTTAGGCCTATAAATCAAACTCTAATATCATTATTTTAGCAGAGACATCGATCGTAGTTGGATTCATTTTAATTTTTATAGGAACTATAATGGTTGATAGAAAATATTCCGGAGGCTAAAATTTGAAGAACACTTTTATAGAGATCAATAACAATAAAACATAAAAGTCAACTAATAAATTAAATTTTAAATGAGGTATCATGAAATAAAGAATGCAAGCGAATGGATGGGATCCTCTCCAGTGAACTTTTTACTGGATGTTGTGCGGTGTAAATCTTCACCATTAAATGGTTATTTAATCATTTTAACCAAATCAAATAGAAAAAAATGTGTGAATGTGATTCTACAACACTCTCCTATGACCGGAGACAATCTACTCCCGCAAGCGAAGATAGTGATGCAAGTCTAGTTCTTTATGTTTCGAGCACATAGCTTATCATTTTTTATTTCATGTTTTCCTTTTTTTCTTTCTAAAATTAATTGGGACATAGGAAAAAAAAGGAGAAAAAAAATCAACTCAAACCAATTGTGAACATCTCTTATTTCTAAATGTTAACCCGTGACGCAGTATTAACCCTATATTTAACCTAATTTTTTCGCGTGACTTTACTATATTAACCCTAGATTTAATTTATGCAAATGACATCTTTTATTTCTAAATGTTAACCCGTGACGCAATATTAACCATATAATTAACCTAATTTTTTCGCGTGACTTTACTATATTAACCCTAGATTTAATTTATGCAAAATGTCATCTCTTATTTCTAAATGTTAACCCGTGACGCAATTCTCTTACTTATAAATGTTAACTCGTCTCACTATACTTAACCTAATTTTTCCCTCCATACTTTTGCATTTAATATTTATCTAAAGTAAAATAAAATTATGTTCCTAATTGTATGTTGTTCTTTTTTGGAAAGGAATAATCGTTAACCCGTCTCGCTATACTTAACCTAATCTTTTACTTATAAGTTGTTAACCCATCTTGCTATACTTAACCTATTATGTTACGTTACGGTATCAATGACGATGTCATGGAAAATTATGTTATGGTACAATATCAACGTCTATGTTTCTGAATATTATGAAATATTATATGACATTCAACTAAACTATTTTGTTATCTATTACCGTTAACTATTACCTTCCATATGACCCGTGCGTTAGCAAGGGTCGATGGTCTAGTTGGTGATTAAAAAGACTGAGAGATTAGTTGGCATGTAAATTTGGGGTATGGCCAAATAAACATCATAAAATTGTCATCTCAGGTCATGCACAAATTGTTTTTTCCTCCAAAAATTGACGTGGTTTTGGTTATATTTTCTTTTAAAAACATCATAAAAAGTATCAAATTGAAAGTGAATTAGGTTTCATTCCGCATTTTTTTTCTCTCTCATCTTCTCAAATTTCTAATATCCAAAAGAAGTGAACTATAGAGAAACCAGACCAACACAACTTGTTGCCCTTCTCTTCCCTCTCATCACAGGCGTACTCGGAATCCTGCGTTAGAGGTGCAAACTTTTTAGCTTTATTTAATATTTTAAATAATATGGTTTCTCCGTTCTAAAAGTCACACAACTTTAGTCTCCTTGGATTTTTTTTATTTAAAAATAGTGACGTGGAGTATTTTAAATGATATGACATTTCACTACATGATGTAGAATCATTGAGATTGATTAATTATTTACATTCTTGTGTTTTCATGCGTTTTGATCATTCTAAATCATTAAATTATATAACATGTCACTTAAAATATATCACATCACTATTTTTAGATTAAAAATCCACGAAAATGACCAAAACTTAATGGTTTTAAAATAGAAGTGCAAATTTTGTGATTGAGTTAAAATACAAAGATCAAAATTGCATTAAACAAAAAAAATAAAATTATATGCTGCAGGGTATGACTAACAAGTGTTCCAAATACACAAGAAGCAAATATAAGAATATCTCTTCCATAGGGAAAAAAAATTCAGTCATACTCATCGATAATTTCTGCATAAATATATATAAATGTTTCCTACAGAAGAAAATTTAAAGTATTTGTTGATAATTTTGAACATGGACAAGAGACATAAACATTGTTTTTCGTGTGATTTTATTTTCTGTCATGTTCATGTTATTGCACTAATACTATGTATAGCAATTTTCGAAAGATTTCACATCCAACGGTTTCCCGATAGTTGACATTTGAAAATCCCAAGTTATCAGCAATCCAACTTGGTATTTCATAGTAGTATTGTAAGAATAATCATGTTTCTTCTACTATTTTGTGATAATTTTTAGTGGCACAACATTTCACTTTATTGTCTAAAGAATAATCAGATAAATTAAGAGAGAGTAAAAACACAATAAGAATATGAGAAATTTGTTCCAAAACAATTGGTTTTTTTTGTGGTCGAGATTTAAACTTCGACTTATATATTGTTTCTATCAACTGAACTAAAGTCACGAAAACTCTAAAATAATTGTGTAAGCTCTCAATAACTAAGCATGACTTTCAAAGTTCATTTCTTTTGGTAATTTAGAATAGCTTTTGGCTTTAATAATTCATTCTTAACTTTTTTTTCTTTGATTAAAGCGCTACCTAATAATTTGGTCAAGAAAATAGCCCTAACTAATAATGGCAATTAGCAAAATCTAAGCATTTGTGTGTGGCAAATCTTATCGATTGGCAAGACTTAGATCTTGTAGGCTAATTTCTTCCAACAGACATGGACAATCCTATGACTATAGTATAGGTGATGATTTATATTGGGTCCAATTAATTTTATTTAATTTTATATAATTAGATTAGTTACACGTGTATAAATACATACACTAGAGTACATTTTATTTTAACTCATCCTTAGTGGGGTTTAGTACAGCTGAGTTGGGACTTCGGTTGGAGTATGGGTCCTCAATGAGTTTTAACTTTCAATTGCTTTCATAACACATGATGAGAGTTTGACACCCGTTTAAGATCTTGCACTTCTTCATGCTTGGTTGTCTTTTCCTGAATCATGCAATTTCATAATAAATTGATCCTAGATTAAGATTGTTAGCCATATATTCTCTCCGTTTTAAAATAAGTGTCGTTTTAGCCAAAAACATTTGTTTTAAAATAACTGTCATTTTCAATTTTCAATGCAATAATAACTTTTTTTTTTCAATTTTACGCTTCAATTAATACTTTATACACTACTTCCAAAATATTATTTTTTCTTTAATGAAAAACAAACCAATAGTTGATTAATATAATTTGGTAAAATAACATCTATTTTTCTGTATTTCTTAATCTGTGTATAATATGCTAAAACAACACTAATTTTGAAACAGAGGAAGTAATATAAGCAATTTCTTTCACCATCACCAAAAAGGAGCATTTAATTAATCAAGTTAAGGAATATTCCAGCTTATTGTGAGTTGCCTTGCCTCAACATATAAACCCACCAATGACACACTAAAAAAGAAGTAGCTTTAAACTAAGATACATAAATCTTGATCACACTGAGATATTGAAGCTTCTATCCTCTCTTATCCTTATAGCTGCCAAACACAATAAAGCAAATGAAATTATTTTTTTTAAGAAAAATCATTGATAAAAAAGATACTTACACATTATTACCAACTCATTCCTCTCCATTTGTCAGGATCTGCAAAATGCTTTGTGTTAAAGTGCGAATAAATTTCCCTTTGGTGGGGTGTGACACATATTTTTCCAGCGTGTTTATGATATGTTCATATACTAATGTATAAATCGTACACAATAACCATATGCTTCTGTTTTGCATCTATATTCTATCATTTGATTCCAGGGGAAAAAAATATTGTCCACCTATATCATTAGACTTTTAATGTTCTTCAAATTCATAAAATATTAATTAAAATGCTTTAGTGGATTCCTATTAAGTGAAGAATCAAAGAAAGGTCTTGCTTATGTGTATCTTGAACGGCAGAAAACCTCAAATGATTGAATAAACTTGTAGATTTTTTACAACAAAAATTCTAGAAGAAATTTTCATTCTTCATAAAGTGGTGTACCCACAATTGATCTTCTCATATTATTAATTTATGTGCCTTTCGTAGGGTTTGGGACTTTGAAAAATGTTGAAGTCACATGGTTCTCATCAGCGATTTTATTTAATCACTGTATAGTACAGTTTTATTTTAGAGGGATGTTTAAATTTCAAATTTTGCTTTATCATTGCACATGTCTACCCTACAAACAGGGCTTTATTATTCCAAAAAAAAAAAGGCCTATTCCGGTAAGATTAGAAAGAATAGTTACTAAGTTATGATAATCAATATGAACATTGATCGGTTTATTTTCTTTCTTTTTTGAAATGATTAATTTTATTGTTGACAAACTGAAATGATTATTTTGTTGACAATTTTTCTGAAATTGAATGATAGTGATAACATAAATAGGAATTCAAATTTTTAGTCGGACCCTTAGTTAAATAAGTTTTTACCCTCTAAATTAAATAAGGGTTTGTCTGTTCTTAAAACATTTATGAAGAGAATAAAAATTAGAAACTTTACATTGTAAACAATAAATTTTAAACATTTAAAAAGTTTAATATACACTTTTTTAGCAGTTTTCAAGAGAATATTTCTATTTTGATTTTCTTAACAAATGTCTTATGGACACTCTTTAACATTTCTCTTCGAATAATAATCAAATGAACCTAGGGGCGGTTCTAAGGCCCAATTTTTTTGCAATTTCTTATGTAAATCCCTATGAATTTCTTATATAAACCCTTATAAATTGGAAATTTTTTTTTTTTTTTATTATTTGCTTGCAATTTTTTATGTAAACCCCTATAAATGTGTTGCAATTTTTTTCCCGAGCTTTATAATAATCCTGGTTCCGCCACTGATTGAATCGATCATATTGATGATAAAAAAAAATAAAAATCAATCCTATTACTTCAGCCTCCAATTCTAATATGCAAGTGAGATTGGTTTTAGTAGATTCCTTGCACACAATATGTAATATGTTTGGATTCCTTTTAGTAAGGACATTAAGTCATTACTAGATAAAGTGAACAATGTAGAGGTAAAACACTTGAACATTTTACTGGAAAAAGGTTCTATATATAATGTTTGCACAATTGCTTAAATGGTGAGACGAGGCTTGAGGGACAAAATAATTAGAAGATGATAAAAGGTAAGGAAATTCTATGGAAAAAGCATCGAAAATGGGCAGTAGTGGAGGCATGAATGGATCATATGATGTAAGTTGACATTTAGTGACAAAAAGGGTGGGTGCTAGTGTTGTGCATTTTTAATGATGATGGAAAATTATTTGTGTTTTCATAGTGGCACTTGGTTTTGGTTTCCATGTGTTTATGGTAGTGATCGTTGTGTGTGCATGTGTGAACAAACCTTTCTATCATCCATCACTTTGCATCTTCTATCCCATGCTTTGGGTCCCATGCTCTTTCTTCCTCTTCACTCTTACTTTTTTATTTTTACTCTTTATTTCACTTCCTCTTTTGCTTGTTAAAATGTCAATATGTTTATTTCACTTCCTCTTTTGCTTGTTAAAATGTTCAATATGTTTATTTCACAATTAATGTTTTTCACACATATTTCATTTTCAACTATACACTTCATTATATGTGCTGATTACTAGGAATGAACATGATTCGGGATGAAAACTAAACTGAACTGTTTACTAAATTTAAAATAACTGAACTGAATCGAACTGTTTGCATTTCGAACTGAACTGAACTGTTTTAAACCGAACTGAACTGTTTCAAACCGAACCAAACTGTTATTATTGGTACAGTTGAAAAAAAAACAAACGAAATCGAATTTTAGTTACCGAACCGAACTGAACCGAACTACTATTTCGAATCGAATTGAACTGTTTCGAACCGAACTATTTCAGTTCAGTTATTCAGAAGTTTAATTCAATAGTTCAATTCGGTTTTTCAGTTTTTTTTTCCACCTAAAAATTTCATTTCTTTTATGTAGAGTAAGGATAACGTGAGTATGATATGTTTTTGATGTGATCAATTAATAATAATAGAGTATAGTCGATTGTACGGACTAGCTAGCCATCAAAATCATTCAACAATAAAAACAAGGTTGGCCCTTCAATAAGGTAGACATGTGCCACTTACAACACATTATTTGGTTAAATTCATATCACACAGCAGGGATAATAAAGAAACTAGGGATTTGATGACTTGATGTGGGAGGAGATTTTTGATTGTGGCCTATGCTAACAAAGTTTTGATATGAAAAAGATGTTTGGGAACTCAAACATAATTGATGGCAAAAATAGACAAGTCTAGTACTTTGTGTGTTTATTTGCACCAGATAATTTTGATAAGGTTATGGCCTAGAAAGATCTTTAATCCTTGTAATCAAAGGGTTTGTCTCCTGATTTGGCTTTGGAGAGTCACTTTCTGATATCAATTAAAATTAATTTCTAGATTAAAGCACATATAAATAATTGGGTTAATTAAGTTTTTGGTCTCTATAAATATCTGCAGTTTCGTTTTTGGTCCCTATAAAATAAAATCACACTTTTTAGTTCCTGTGACATTTTCCTTTTAACATTTTAGGGACAAAAAATGATGACGTAAAAATTTTACAAGGACTAAAAATGTTGATGGAAAATTTTATAAGGACTAAAAATGCTGACGAATTTTTTTACAGGAACTAAAAAATGTGATTTTATTTTATAAAGACTAAATACGAAACTGCAGATATTTATAGGGACCAAAAACTTAGTAGTTGTTATTCCTTTTAAAAAATGTAGTTTAGCTTTTATATTAGTAAAATGGAAAACATATACATGGATGGTATTAATAAAGGATTCATTAATATAAACAAGTAATCAAACCGTCGAACCTTGACTCTTATGTATGGAGAAACTTTGTTTAAATATGAGAATTTACTTTCTTTTTTTTTATTAGATTTTTTCGATGAATATTAACCACTAATAAACGATGGTGGATATTTCGTAAATGTAGCATGCTTATTGTTATAAAAAAGGAGAACACGTTATAAGAAATCTAGCATTGACTTTTTGAGGGTTATTGCAACATTGCATGAAAATTGCTTCCTTAGTCCTTGCCAAATGCAATGCTTATGTACAAGACTTAAAAAGTTCAAACTAGTTAGGTTTCTCCAATAAATCAGATTGGGTATGAATATTTTATGGTGGCTTTTGTTTATCATAGTCATAAAAAGAAAAGGTGTTAGGTTGGTTAGAGTCTTAGAGATGAAAAGAAGTTAGGCATTTTTCTACTAAAGTAATTAATGAGTTACTACAGCTAGCAAAGGTTAGTGTGACTTAGATGGAGAGAGTTTCCAAATGTTGGAGTCTTTGAAGAAAAATCAGTGGGAGAGGCAAACAAGTCAAATAGAAGTCCAATTGGATGCCACACATTACAAGTTAGTTATAAAGTGGGATGGGATTGACAATTAATTGGTAGGGCCAAAGACTTGAAAAGCATAAGAAATTTAGAGGGTCATTGAATTGGACAAAGTTTAACTAATTGGTTCATTGAAAGAAAAGGATAAAAGATCTAAAGAATTAGTTGCATGTGCTAAACTGAATAATTGAACAATAGAAGCAATAGGGACGTTTAGAAATAAAAACAGCATCTCTTGTCAAAGTCTTATGGTGGGTGGGAAAAAGTGTCCACCTTGATTGTAGACCACTTGTTTCCTCATTACTAGTTATTACTAGACTTAGAAATCAACTTGTGTATCTAATCAGGAACTTGGTAAAAAGAAAGAGAACTTGATGGAAAATGAAAACTATTGTCTACAGGTAACATAATAGGAATTATTAGGAAAAAAATAAATTCAAGTAACAGATAGAATAAATACAATACTTGAGATGAATTAGGTTCAAACTAAAAATTTAATATGGTATTAAAACCGGAATATCTGTTATTTATATTCACGCTTCAAATCAAATAGTATCGGAGGTCAGAAGTGTATTAGATATTAAAATTCCACATAAAATAAAGAAAAGACTTGCAATAACTTAGGTTCAATATAAATTTGTCCCTGAATCTAAGGAGAAATTCAGAAGACAAATTCATTCTTAGCAATTTTATTTTTTTTGGGTGCAAGCAATTTTTTTTCTTAGTCGTGAATGACTTTGACAACAAGTAATTGTTGATGAGTGTTGATGGACCACTCAAGTAGAATTACGAAAACTTTGGGCTTTACAAAGAGGGATGGTATTAAAGCCCATTTCCTTGATAGCCCAATTACACAAGACTATTACTTTTTCTAGGGGTATTTTGGAGAAAAATAGTGCACGTGAGAAATAATAGGGTGAAAAAAGTAATAGTCATTACATAATGCTTATTGAATAATGATCAAGGAAAAATAGGGAAAAATAGAGTTGATACTGATTTTAGTACAACTCGTCGAGAATAAATTTCGTCGATTAAAAAAAAATGATCATAAGCTCAAAAGTACCTTTTATTGGTAGATATGCAAGTAGAGATATCATATAGATCCTTATTACCAAAGTTTTAAATAAAGCTCTACAAGTGTGATCTGGATCATGACATAACAATTTTTGCTATTGGCAAAACTACACTATGAGTGCAATTGACGCCACATTGACAACATTTAATCATGATTCTCAGCAATATGAAAAATCATGATACAACCACATTCGTAACCAATATTTAAAACTATGCTTGTGACTTTGTCGGACTCAAAACCGAATCCCTAAGATAAGAGGATACTAGTGGATTTATTTCTATTTCAATTTTTTTTTTTATCTTTCTGGTCGTAAAATACCGTTTTCTACACTAAAAATTGGTGATCACAAACAATCAAAACTTGACAAAATTGCAGGTTAGTGAACATTATTAGTTATCCTAGCTTACAAATTTAGTTTCTCAACGAATTTGGATCCTCTCTTAGTCCACAAGATAATCAAATATAATGATGTATTATACATTTGTTGTCCAAGCAATGAAGAGGAAAGGGAACATAACAAAACATAGGCAAAGAAATGTCTAAGAAGAATGTCGCGTTCCCTATACTATCCATCCAATTATGCTTCAAGCTAAAAACAAGCAACAAGTTATTATTCAGACATAAGAGAACATATTGGAAATATGTCTAAACAACCATGCAGGGACAGCACGGTGGACACAAAAGAATGTTTCATCATGGTAGTGAGTCTATGAGAAGAGCCAATAAAATTGTCAGACTATGATGGTGTTCTTACCGTTAAAAAAAAAAGAGTTCTTGTATTTTCACTTTTTTTTTTACATTTTCTTTTTCGATAAAGACTCTATATAATGTGTGATATAGAGTTACTTTCCGTATGAAAAATGTGCCTTTACTCTCACTCTTCCTTCCAATGTACTATGGTTCTCCAACATTACACCAGCTTTATGATTTTGGTCAGAACTATTCCCATGATCACTACACTACATGACTGCATTTTAACCTATATAAATTTCTGATATGCGATGGAGTATTTCCTTTTATATCATGATACCAGCGCATAAAGACATCACCAGCTTAAAATTAAGAATATAATCCAAATAATTTGTACTCTCTTCAGCTTTTTGTCTGATTCATAATAAAAAATAATATATTTTTGCATTTTTGTTTAAAAATTAAAGTTCATTATCTAGAGTAATATCAATTATGTTTATTGATTTTCCTGATTAAAAATAGTCTTTGATTACCGTAAAAAAAAATGTTATCATATAATATATAATGTTTGTATCGAAGGTCGACCCAATAACTTTCAATATTTGATGAGGCCTAATAAAAGTTTTAATATGTAGTCATCTTTGTCTAAAGAAACTAATGAAAAATAAATATTTGTTGATAGGCCTAAAGCAAGAGCTTGATAGTTTTATTGTTAGATCGATCCACTTGTATGTTTTATAAATCTTTAATATAGATTTATAAGTATTGTATTTCAAATTAACCATAAATAATTATGAAAATATAGAAGCCCCACAATATATAGCAACAAAATACATGTCCTAAAAAACATACATGTCCATTTATGAGTTTCAAGATAGTCCGTTTAAGAGCATTTCAAGTCGGATAAAAAAATGGCAAATATTCACATTATTCATTCACATTTTATTTTAATATAAATATATTTTAAAAAATAAAATTATGTATTTTTTTAATAAAAATGAGAAAAATGATTTATATATGCTTTAATGAGAGATCAAGTACCTAAACAGCAAATTTATGGATTTTTCAATTTTTCAGTTTTTTCAATCTTCACATGCTCAAGAAATGTGAGTTTTAATTTTTCAGATTTTTCAATTTATTCACATTTTATAAGAAAATGTTAGCGTTGGCCTTATAATACGCTAAGCCACCACACATTATTCATTGTGGTCTCTTAACTTTAATATCGAACAATTCGATCACTTAACTTACGTTGAAAATTCAATAGATCCCATGATGTTTAATAATGATCATTTAGGTGAATGCAACATGATCATTTAATAGATGGATATGATTCGGACGAACAAGTATTTTGATCCCTTAATGTTTGAAACATTGTCGTTATAATCTTTAAATTATCAAAATTTCAAATATGCTCATATTGCCTTTTTTTATCTATAATTTTGTGGATTTTACTAAGGAATAATTTTGTGGATTAAATTTGTTTGTAATTTTGATGCATTTAGAAACCAATATGACAACGGGGTACAAACAAAAATTGTGGTTTAGGCTGGACATAAATCCCCCTTTCTCTCTGTCAATATGAAACCTTGATCTGAAAGATTGATAAGAAAGAAAAAAAAAATGGAAGGTAAAAAAGAGAACTCTGAAGATTTTGGTGTTTTCTCTGCGTCATTCTTTTCACAATTTGCTGCTGAGAAGGAGAATAATGCAGTTTCTGACTTGGGTTTCAAGGAACCGCGAATGTCTGATGGTCCTCCTGTCCGTTCCCCAATTTGTTGTATGTTAGGGCATGCATACATTGGCAAAACCAAACTGTTGCAATATATTCGAGGAGATACCGATGATGTTGGATATATTACCACCCAATGGAATTCCACTACATACATTCCTTCTGATAATATACGTCAAATAACAGACGAATTCGAACCTCATGCAAAAATCAATGTTCCTGGTTTACTATTTCTTGATACCCCAGGGCTCACTTCATATACTAACTTAATGTCTCAGTGTTTAGCTTTATGTGATATTGCAATCTTGGTTGTTGACAGTAAGCTTGGGTTACAGCCACAAACAACTCAATCACTCAAACTTTTAAAAACGATGAACAAAAAGTTTATTGTTGCTTTGAATCAGGTCACTTTTGTCTTCCACTTTTATCAACTATTGCTTGCAACATAAGTTTTTATTTTTGTGTACGGTACTGTTGTTCTCGCTATATTGCAGGTTGATCGACTTTCAGGGTGGAAACCGTGTCACAATGCTCCATTTGCTAAAGCATATAAGCAACGCTCAAAATGTGTTTAATGTGAAGTTCGATCAGGTAGTGAAACATGTTTATCTTTTTTATTTGTCTATTGTGGTAGATTATTTTGGTTGTTGTTTGACACCTTAGTTTTGATTTTCTTTCAATGCTAGATTATTACCCAGTTCAAACAACATGGGATCAATACAAAGATATATTATCAAAACAATGAAATGGAAGAAATAGTCAGCATTGTGCCTACAAGTGCAGTAAGGTAACTAAAAATTGTGTAGCCATAATACTATTTCACTCCTTCTCCTACGCTGAACAAAATGAAAAATGATTGTTAACTTGAATGGTATGCGAAGTGATTTATGTGTGGATACATATACCTAAAAGTGAGATTAACAATAAATTTGTATGTATAAACCACATTTTGAGCCAAAATCTACAAGTTTTAGCTTCAAATTAGAATTTATACTAGAGGCAAAATCAATTGCAATCGACATCATCCAGCCATGTCAAAATCAATTGTATGGTTCCGAAATCATTTTTGTTTTCCCTACTGTGAAACCAAACCCACAAAATGGTTGATTCCCCGGTCCATTTTTTTTTCTCATCCTAACACTATGTTAATGTTCCAAATGGGGCTATACTTTTGTTTCTGCATCCTTTTTAATTTTAATCGCATGACAACAATTACAAGGCAATACTATATGTATGTAACTTTTAGTAGTGCTGGTGATAAGATATTAAATTGTATTTTTACATGTGTCGCTTTTTATAGTGTTGATATCTTCATTGTATGTCAAGTATTTTATTGGTTACAGATAAGTTTTTGTATATTTTCTTCATCATTTTGGAATTTAGGAGGCATCTCTTACTATTCTAACATTCCGACGTGTTTCTTATGCATTGATATTTTAGAACTTGGTATTTCAGCGGTGAAGGAATCCCAGACATGTTATTACTATTGGTTACTTGGACCCTAAAAATCATGGTTGAAAAACTTACATACAAGGAAGAATTGCAGGTTAGCTAGATTGTCATGTCATATTAAACTTTTTGATTGTTTAACTATAGAGACCTAATTGTTATTTGTCTCTGGCTACGTACCAGTGTGCTGTTTTGAATGTAAGGTTTGTTGAAGGTCGTGGAACCACTATGATTGTTGTTTTAGTTACCGGTGCTCTTCACGAAGGAGATCAAATAGCTGTTTGTGGAAGGCAGGCAAGCATCTGTGATACTAATTGCATCATCTTTTAATTCTTACTCTCTTCTTCTGCCTAATGAACTTTCTGCTATAGGGGCAAATTGTTACCTCAATTCAATCTTTATGGACACCTTGTCCAATGAAGGAACTTGGTGCTAAGGTGCAGTTATATCTTCTGCTTTTTTTCTTTCTCTTATTTCAGTATCATATCTGTTGCTTGATTGGAAAATCAGAACTTAGGTGCATAGTTTTGTAGTATGCATATGAACAAGAGACTTTTTATGGTCTAAGTTAATATCCTTTTTGTTGATTTGGTATTTAAGCATGATTTTTGGAAGGAAAAAGACATTGTAAAATTTGAATGAGTTTGAAGGATTACTAAATTGTTGGAAGGTAAGGAAAAGACAATGTCAAGAATTTACCTGTTTGAAAGGGTCTTTGACTTTAAACCATTGACATTTTTGATTGTTTGTAGGTGTGTCCGATGCCAGATACTGACACATGTAATTACATTCAATTAATTTATTTTCTTTTTAAAATTATTATCGGTGTCGACGTGTTATTGTATTTGACGATTAGTTTCTTACACATAACACGGCCTCCGACTAGACAGAGGAGTTGTATTGTTTAGTACGTCTTTCTACAAGTAAAGGTTGTCGAATTTCAGGGAACCTATCTCCGATGCAGAAAAGTCAAAGGTGTAATGGCTATCAAGATCATTGTCCATGTACTTCTTCATGATATTGACTTCTTTATGCCTTTTTTCTTCATTCTAAAGTTTTTTAAATGTTTTAAAAATCAGAGTTTTGGTATGATTTTTGTATAATATTTCAGGGGCACGAAGATGCTATTGATAGCACTGATTTATATGTGGTGAAGCTTGTTGATGATTCCAAAGATGTTGAAGAAACAATCTTGGAAGATGAGAAATAGCAGGATTGAAATGTGTGGTTAGACTTGTGTATACAGTTCGCTAAGTATTCTTGTTTTATAGTTATCTATTTTTAGTTGAGAAATAATTCGAGAAACTGAGTGTAAACGTCTGGGATGCGACGGATTCAACCAACTTAAGTTGAAAATGACACAATTTATTAAGATAATATAGTCAATTTCATTTATTTATTTTTAAATTCAGTATGGGTTTAATGATGGACTAATCAAGTGAAAGTAAATCTTTCGATTAATTGTGTGTGCAAAGTTGTTTTGAACTATCAATCCACCATTATTAAACTCTTTCAGTCAAGCTTAATCTCTATATACATGTATTTTAACCTACATTTTGCTTACATGTCACTTCACCAATGTTCCCTATTGTAACTAATCTCTAATACTTATGTCATGTGGCTCTATTTTGTTCTTGATTTTTTACTATGCATTCCTTACTATCCATCTTTCATTTTCCATCAGTTTCAAAAACACTCCATTTACTTCACTTAATGCAAGTTATTTTATTAATATTGAGCGGTTACATTTTAAAATTATTCATATTCCTAATCAATTCTTTTACACACACAAGTTTACTATAAACCACCTCATTTTTTTCTAAGCTTATATATATATATATATATATATATATATATATGTCAACGGATCTGTTGACACCAAATCACAACCATTCATTTAAATTGATCTAAAGATTCATAATTATTTACTTAAACCTTAGTGTGATCTCTCTTTGATTGACTCCCATAATAAATGAGTGATTTTCTCTCTTTCATATCTTTTGTTGCCGAAAAATCAATGATTATCCTTCGTATTCTTTAACTGACCTGATTGTACCTTCTCCAACTCTGAACTCGTGATACCATAATCAAACATGTTACCCTCACAACAAATCAAATACCATTTTCATTCATACCTATTTCATATCATCATCAACTACTAAAAGTGAAATTTCAAAAAAGAGGAACCTTCTCGACATCCACAAATTAAAAATTACACTATTTCTTTGGATAAAAAAAAAACTCATGCCAATAGTATAAATTTGTAGGTTAATGTGTTGGAAAATTCGTTGTTCATATGTGTGTATCAACATTGAAGCACAATAGTATAAATTTGTAGGTTAATGTGTTGGAAAATTCGTTGTTCATATGTGTGTATCAACATTGAAGCACACGTGATATTGTTTATTTTATGATATGAAATAGTTGTTCACCATCAATATGAGGCAAACAATTATAAGAGTGAAATTCGGAAAAAAGACATTTACAATGTGTAAAGGAAAGTTCTTAACATAAAAAAGCTGATTCAGAAATAGATAAGAGAAAGAATTATGATATTTTTTTATCACGGGATTCCATTTTTATTCAATGAATTAATTAATTTATTTTTTATTGATGGTGATAAGAAATAGGTTATGAATGAAAATGGAACTTGGTTTGTTGTGAAAGTAACATGCATGATTATGGTATCACGAGTCCAAAGTTGGAGAAGGTGCAACCAGATCAGTTAAAGAAGACGAAGGATAACCACTGATATTTCCAGCAACAAAAGATATAAAAGAGAGAAAATCACTCATTTATTATGAGAGTCAATCAAAGAGAGATCACAATAAGGTTTAAGTAAATAATTATGAACTTTTAGATGAATTTAAATGGATGGTTGTGATTTGGTGTCAACGAATCCGTTGACACCTGGTGTCAGGTGTCAACGGATCCCGACTCATATATATATATATATATATATATATATATATATATATATATATATATATATATGTGTGTGTTGCTTATGTTATCCTTTTCATTTCTTCTTCCATTTTATTTTTTGATAGTTTTGATTTTCTCTTCAAGCTTTGTGTGTGTGTTTTATAATTTTTTATATTCTCTAACGGATATTTTTTCTTTGATTTCACATACACAGATTTTGGAAAAAGGAATAGTTTTGTTGAAAGGAAGCTTCATATATAAAATGGTGGTTGTATTGTTTTAATTGAAATTAAAGTATTTTTTCATTATTATCTTTTATTTTACTTTGTTATGAGATCAAGAGTTCACTAAACATGTGGAAGAAAACATATTAAAAATGCATAAAAAATGAAATTTTTTTTATTTATTTTTATTCCAAGACATCATGTGGTTGTTCCTATAAATATTAGAGATTCTTCCTTCTCAACTAATTGCCATAAGATGGAGGAGGATTTGGATGGATCTTACAAGAAACTCAACTCTCAACACCAAAAATCTAAAAGGGTCGAACAAGAGAAAGTAAGAATCATCTATGTCTTTGTAATAAGATAGAATACTCTTATTATGTTTTTAATTGAATAGTTTCTTATAAGAGTTATTAACATCAAAGCCTAGGTAACTAATTGTAGAAGCACACATCTATTCAAGGTCTAGGTAACTAATTGTAGAAGCTCGCATCTATTCAAAATTCGATTGGAATGTTCTTGATCTTCGTGAAATTTGAGAGACAAAATCATGTTTTGATGATTTGAACGCAACAACATGGAATTTAACCATTGACCATGAAATTGGTTGATCTTCATACTTTCTATCAATTGAGTTTCTTCAAATTAAGAGTAAATTTGAGTGCAGCTCATGAAATTGTCTAACTATACTCACACTCTTTTGGGAAAGTTTTATTATTACTTTATTTTAAGGATAATTAAAAGACTTTATTCCCATTTAGTTGTTTTCTTTTAATTAAGATTTAATAAATTTATTAGTAATATTTTTAGATTTGATTTAATGAAGTTTATATATATATATATATATATATATAAGTATCAGGTTAAGGTTGAATGTATAAGTGTTTCTATCAATTATATATTTGTCTTCTATATTATATTGTAAAGTAAGTTTAAGTTACTCTTGATCTAGAATTATGATGATATGGTACCTCTAAGACCTTCCCATAAATTAAACTTGAGTCATTATTCTTAAGCTATGATTATGCATATGTGTCACCTCTAAAAAAACATTCTCCCATATAGTATAACTTCTCACCCTTTCTTATTCTATCTAATCTAATAATTATAATAATGCAAGTAATTTCAAGTTACAAGATTTATCATCTTTTCTTAATATAATTGTAGTTATTATTTATCCTCCATTAAAAAGGCGTAGAGAGTAGAAAATGTGAGAGAGTTTTTTTCATGGTTACTAATTTGAGAAAGAGTTAATCAAAAAAAAAAAGAGAGAGAGAATGAGAAATAAATTAAAAGAAATGTTGGGAATGATTTTTTGAAGTGCGGTGTTGAATTAGCGGAGGATGTGAGGTAATTATGTAGCATATAATTGATGAGTTGTAAACAAATGATTTCGGGAATCTGTTTTAATATATTATAAGTTATGGGAAAATAGTTATAAGTTGTCATATTTTTCTCCAATCTAATTGTTAAACATAAATTAAGCACTATGAAACTTTACCTATCTAAAAAAATATTGTGAAATTTTATCGTAAAGAGATTTAAACAATGAATCACTATATTAAAGATCAAGTAAACAAAGGGAGGCTAGAACCTCTACATTATCCTATTGCTATATATGATGCGAACGTTCTAACAAAAATTATGAAGCATTGACAAGTTTGAGGAGTTGAGGAATAAGATGGTTGTCGCATCTTTGGTGCATCTATCTACAGTTAAAACTCTATAAATTAATAATGTCAGGACTGCAGAAATTTATTAATTTAGAGAATTATTAATTTATCGATAAGACAAATTAGTCTATGCCTCTTAGAATTACGTTGCAGCGAATCTTGGGACTCAACGTAAGTTAGTAATTACTGTGTTCATATGCATTGGAAAACATACAACTATTGAATCATATTTCAATAGAGTGTAATATATTTTTTTTCAGTTTCTATGAATTATTAATTTATGATTTTCTTGGGGCCGAAAATTATAAAGGGAACTCCCGGAAAATTATTATCTTATTATTTTATCGAGTTTTTCAATTTTTTACATTGGCCCAAGTCGGGACCGGACAAATTTATTATTTTAGAGAGTTTATTAATTTATCAAGTATTAATTTAAAGAGTTTCTACTTTATTTATATCTTCTTATGTTTGTAAATTAAACTTGACGCACTCTAATGCTAGGATCGTGTCTATATGACACCTCTAAAAAAAAGCTTAATTTCCACTCTCTAATTATTCCATCTAATAAACTAATCTAATACCCAACTTCTCACATTTTTTTTTCTTCACAATAATGCTAACTTAATCATACAATGCATTAGAAATTAGAATACAATGGGTTATGAACTCACTCTAGACAAAAAAATAACAAAGATGTTAGGTTAATGAACAGAAACATCATTGTTTTTCTATAGCCATGTTTTAAGAATATAATAGTAACGATTTATGCACCTAACAAACTATTTAAACATTCCATATTTTCTTACACCATCATCACTGGATGTATTTCTTAACATTCCTTCAATTATAACTTACAAAATGGAAAAATTTAAAGCGTGTTTGTTTTTTAATTCTCACTCTCCCTTTATAACCACAACTTCTGCCACATTCATTTTCCCTCAATTCCGGGATGTTTCCTCCATGCCTTCTATTGATATCAATTTCACAACAAATACTTTTCTACACTTTCTTCAATCAACTCTTGGATATATTATTCAATTTTGTATCATTATATATTCAAAGAGCACATTATTTTTTTAACAAAATTGATGTTGTTTTTTATTTTTAGAGAGAGCACATTATTTTTTCAACAAGATTGATATTGTTTTTCTCTTAATTTTGTTTCGAGGTCCTATGCATAACAATTAGAGAGAACATTAGGCAAATTAGAGACATCATTTTGATCAAATCCGTGCAACGCACGGATTATACACCTAATGCTAGTGAAACCGACCATATATAAACTATAGCTGATGCACAGCCCGCATTATCTGCATATCTTTTGGATTTTAGTATATGCTTCTTTGATATTTCTGCAGAAGGTCAATAATTTATTTATTGTCCTATATTATTTTGTTTTCTCCCGGCCTGTATATGTGAAAAACTGATCGATAAATAGAGACGAGTCTAGTAAAATAGGATAGATGCTGCAAAGTGTTGAATTCCAAATGTGAGAGGTGCTTGTATTTAATTTTTAGTAGTGTCTCGAATATATTTGTCTTTTATCGAGAAATTGAGAATTTGGAGAATTGAAAACAAAAGAGTCATAAGACTTTGATTCAAAAAAGATTCACATGGAAACATTTTGATCAAAGATGATAAATGAGTACACTAGTCCTTATTTATAGTCCTTACTAAATAGAGTGGTTAACTAATTATAACCACCTAACTATGGTTAACTAACTATAACTACTTAACTAACACTTAACTACCTTAACTTACTTCACATATCTTCCCACTAATTTAATAACTTCGATGGAAGGAATTTACGATGAAAAAAACTTAATCGATTTTGACATTAATTGCCTCAATTGTTGTGTTGAAATCCAATATTTTGTGATAATACCAAACAATAAATATATTAAAGAAATAGAGAAACAAGGCTTCAAAGATATTTGAGGTTAATTGTTTCAATTATTTTGATTAAGTGTATATTTGAAAATTCAGTAGTTCACATTAACACTATATAATGAAACAACGTCCAACAAAAGGCGTAGATTCAATCCGTAAAATTTAACTCATATTTTAGAAGCTCAACTCTTTGAATGCTTATCATGAGTAATTTATTGTTTGATATTTACCGACTACAATACAAAGGCATTCGTGGTTATTAGAAATTGTGCCTTGCTTTGAGATACATATGAAGAAAAAAAAAAGGGCATTCATATTCTACATAGAGAAATCTAATGAGAATTTAGTATTTTGTAGTTACTTTTAAAAAGGTTAATTAAGTAAATAATTTTTATAAATATTCAAAATTTTGTTTTGATCCCTAAAAAAATTGCGTTTCTTTTGTTTTGTAACTTTTTCCTTTAGTATTTTTAAAGATTAAAAATGCTGACGGAAAATTTTATGAAAACAAAAAATAAAATTTTAAATATTTATAATCATCATTCACTTGATTAACCCTTTTAAAATATCCACATAAAACTAATTTACACTAAACGGCATCTTCATTCAACTGATCTATTATTAGTCTCTACACTATACTCTAAGCAAACAAATTAAAAAGGAAGAGGTCAAGGAATCAATATTCATGTATTTAAGCTCGTACATTTGTAGAGTCCAATTACTATGGTCATATCCACTAGTGATTATTTTATCAGTTGAAATTTTGAATCCTATGCATGCTTTAATTAAATACCGTATTTCATTAAAATCCATGTCCCCCTACTTGGATTTATTTACAGTAAACTCACTTTCAGATCAAATTTGATAGCTAGTATTGCTTTCATATGGGTTTTAAAAAATATTTAGTGGAGATGATGTATTGTCTTATACTGATAATTAACCATAAAATTCCATCACAACATGCTACGTCCTTGCAGGCTAACTGATGTCTACGAATCTAGAACAATTATTTTTTCAAAGTCATTCCATGATTGCCGTGCCATGCCCCAATTATGAGGCACCATATATTATGTACCATCCTTATCATTATAGAAGTAAGTTTCACATGTGTTTATGGTAAAACCAGTTTTTTTTTTTTTTTTGTTGCAAAATGGTAAAACCAGTGATGTACCCTCAAAAGTTAATGAAAGATGAGTAGGAAAAGTTAATGAATAAAAAAAAGTTGATGGTTTTTGAAAAGAAAAAAAAAAACATATATCTTGCTATTTTGCGCAATCAAACTAATAATCTAATGGTTTTTGAAAAACTTCCATTTCAGTTCTTTTACGTTTATTGTTTCATATAAACATACACTTAGCATTTCACTTGTACACTTCTATTCAGGTTTGTGTTGTGCTGCCTCTGATTTCCTAATTAGTCCTAATCAACATGTGTTTGGTTAAGCATTGGCATCTAGGTCTTACCGCACTCTCATTAGTTACTTAAGTAGGATCTTGACTTAGAGAAGAAAATAATTAATGGTGTAGCTCGCAATTAATATGATTATAAACTTTTTTTTTTTTTTTTTGAATTTAGGTCCACGGCGGACTTGATAATTACTACTACCTTTCTTTATACGGAAAATATGAGTGGATAAGAAATAAAGATAATCCCTTAAAAAAAAATACTAGAGATCATGTGTAAGATAAGAATAAGATTGCACGAATATGAAGAAAAAAAATGATGCAAAGCGCGTAACATTTGTTTGTTGATTGCGACTTTTTGGGAAGGTGTGGGAAGGATTGATATGTTGGTTAGACATTTCTTGAGTGTTGTCTGACCAGGATCCTTTACGTGCAATTGTTCAATAGCCTTTTTGGAGTCGGAAGGAGTCTCACATTATCTTTATGACGTTTTAGATGGCATGTTATTGAATTATTTGAATAGAAAGAAATAATATGGTCGTGATCATGAAAATTGGTATATTTTTTGACGGAATTAATTGACTGCGTCAAAATTATGCCTTAAGGGTGATTAAAAGCATGATTGCCTAATTTTGTGTATGTTTTTAATCTCATGTTGCTTAGCCCTATGAGTTGTTGCATTAGCTCTTGTTTCAGAAGTTTTTTGCATTGTACTTTTAGTTCTCATGATATTCCGCCGTCTTCTATTCTAGGCACACCTTGTACATAGAATAGTTCATTTATATCCTTTGCCTTTTTAAAAAAAAAAAATATGAACAAAAAAAATGGTGAAAAAATATGTGTTAGATTATTTATTTATTTTTTGACGAAATATGTGTTAGATTATATCAAGCATATTTAAGACAAGACATTCATTAAAGTAAAATAATAGACATATGCAAGCCTCTTTCTAGTATTTGAAAGATAAATGTACTCAAATTAAGTAACTAGGTTTCTTCATTTTTTCTCTTTTCTTCCTTTATTTTTTTATTTATGACATTTATATGGTTTAAAGATAATTGCAAAAGAGGAAACATCTAAAATGTATATGAAACAAGAAAGTGGTTCTATTCATTCAATACATAAAAACCAATCTCACAAAGGCACAAACTATGTCTAATTTTAACTCTTGTTCATTTTAGTCACGTAGTCAGCATCATCAAACAAAAAGTTGTTGCAACTACTAATAGAAGTAGTGTTTATTAGCTGTTTAATTTCATCTATACCATAATCCAATGGATTTTCTCCCCACAATCCATTAACACTACCAGCATTAGAGAACATTAACTTCTCACTATCTTCCACCTCACTATAGATGTAATTAACAGAATCAATATTATTATGCTGCACAAAAGTTGCATCATCATTCCCTTCAACAAGCTCTTGATCTATGACATGGCTGATTTGGTTTTTGCTATTGCTTTTGGTGGGATTAATGAAACTTTCTTGTGCTGCAGAAGTAGAAGAATTTCCACTCAAAAGACTTGATGATGTTGATGAGTAGGAAAATGAACCTGTACTGAATGATAATGATGGAGATGATTTTGTTGAGTTTTGAAGGATGGATAAAAGGTTAACTTGTTGAGGTTTCATCTCCACTGAATGAGAATGATTCATGGCCATAATCTTTTTCTTAAGCTTGGTATTCCAGTAGTTCTTTACATCATTGTCAGTTCTGCCTTGTAACTTAGATGCTATTATTGACCACCTGCACTTATTGAAAATTTTGAAAGTTGAAACATTACCAGTACTGTAAGTTTTTAACATTGACACTCAAGATCAAGATCTTAATTTGGAATGCATGAGGTGATGAGAAGTGAGAACATCTAAGAGAACAAAATAGATTGTTTGCATTGTGAATATGGACCGTTTGATCTTGATCAGAGATCAGACCACATTCTTTTGAATATGGATCGTCCAATCTGAGAGGAGATTCCACATTTCGGTTCACTGGTCTAATCGTAGACTAGTTTGGCCAAGTTAGAATACTAGCGGTTTGAAATCATGTGATTGCGTTGTTTTCTCGGACTCCACTTTTCAATGCTTCCTTATGCATCTCTTTTATTTTTTTCTTCAATTGGAAATTAACTATATTGTTTTCATCCTTCATGGAAGCATAAAAAATGGTAGAAATGAAAAAGAAGACTACCTGCTTCCAATGCTAGCAAAGAGGGTGCATATTATTTTATCTTCAGAGTCAGAGAATTCTCCATGCTTAATGTTTGGTCTGAGATAGTTAAGCCATCTTAGTCTACAACTCTTGCCGCACCTTGTCAAACCTGAGTGGAAAAAATCACAATCAGAAAAACATGACAAAGGAACAAAAAGTAAATATCCATTCATATATATTATCATAAGCATCTTGGAGAGTATAATACTATATATTATATATATGATTGGTGATTGCATGTACTAACCAACTTTTTTTGGCAGAGTAATCCAGTTTCCTCCAGTTCCATGTTTCTCTATGTACTCCTTTAGTTTTGCATCTTCTTCAGGAGACCATGGACCTTTCTTTACATTAGCTTTGTCACAGCAAGGAGATCTTCCCATATTTTTCTCAGAGAGAGAGAGAGAGAGTTTGAGGAAGGTATGGAAACTATAGAGGTCAAGATGGATGGTTGAATAGATTTTTATTCACATTCACAGAAGAAACAGCAGAAGTCAAAGGGAACAGCCTGTGTAACTTCAATTGTCTTATTATCAATTTTCAAAACCAAATAATTGATTACCTTGCAGAAGTTTCCATTACTATATAAGTTCTGTCCATTATATTATGATTATTTTTATTATTATTATTATTATTACTATTACTAGGGTCATTGTCGATCTTTCCGCTTTTTATAGAACCTAAGAATAAGTTTTTTATAGTGTCCGATATTTTTCCTATTATTATGAATTGGTCCTCCTATCGTTATGAATTGTTTATATTTTAATATTATAAAAATGTTAAAATAGACATGAGAAACTTTGAAATATTATAAAAATGGTCCTCTTAACATGGTTTACCTCCCAATAGACATGAGAAACTTTGAAAGAATCAATGATCCTCAACATGTTAATATCATCAATGATTGATCTGAATGGCTTAGTTGGAGGACATCAACTTTTGATATAAGATACAGCTTCTTTTTGAATATGATTCAATCCTCTATCCAATATCAATTTAATTCCATGAAAAATTGCCAATAATTTGGCCATGATAATGGAAACACTGCCAACATTAAGCGAATAAGTAGTAGTAATAAGGGGAGAATGAGTAGTCTTTAATTTCCTAACCTCGCATATCTCAAGCACCATATCAGATACAAAATTGTGAATGTTCTCAAAGGTATACTTATTCCTAGTTGTCCAAATACAATTCATAGAAGTAGCCACCACAAAAGTTGTCACATAATTGAGCATGTTTGTTTTAGATTTTTAAAAAATCCTTTTTGACAGAAACAATGTGGAACTTTGAAAAAAACTTAAATCATGGTTGAAAAGCATTTAAGTAGAAAGCTATGCATGTTAGAATAAATTTTAATTAATATGGTTGAAAAAGCATATACACCATAAAAATCATTTTTGAAAAATGCTTACAGACAAGTGTAACTAAACCATCAAAAATGATTTTAAAAACATCTAAAACAAACTGGCCAATTATGAGAAAGTAGAGGTCAGATCACTTGCAAGTCAATCCAAAAGTTTGGTCTCCTATCACAACCCAATTCGTTCCACAAGGTCATAACTATCGACATGAGGTAATCCTATTAAAGTATAACTCTTCCAAGATATATCGGAGTTAAATGTGAATATTTCTTTCAACCAGATTTTAATCATCGGGATCACCACGTTGTAATAATCTAGCCACTTTAATTGGTTAGAAAATGTAATTATTAGCTAACTATAATTGTTACTAGCTAGTGTGTAGTGCCAATTATGTCAACAAAGATAACTAACTATAATCCTCATATCATTTAGAAAAGAAAAAAAGGACCGATATAATCCTCATCAATCCTAAGTCCTAACATTCTCGACCCAACAAAAAGTAGTACGTGTTTGGATCCTCTATTGATGTAGTATAATGTTGCAATTGTGGGAACATTGGATTTGGAGAGTGATATTCATAGAGTTGTTTCTCTCTTTAAATATAACGGTTCCTAAAGAGAATGCAAGTCTGGATTCTGGAATAGTACTCTATCACAATAAGATATTATACTAGGCTCAAATTTCTCTTAAGCCGGTAATGTTTTTACTCAACTTAAGCCAGTAATTAATAGTTTTGGAGGGAGGGGTGAAAAAAAGTATAATATGTTATATTTCATAATATTTTACGTTGGTGGGTTCGTTAAGCTTGTTAACTTCAGTTGGCATAGAAGTTAGCTCTCGTACTTTTTCATTCTTATTTTGTTGTGAGAAATGTTTTATTTTGTAAGGATTGGAGAATTGTGTGAGTGGTTGCGTGTCTAGACAAAATGCTCATTGTTTACGTTTATAGTAGAATTAGAATCAATTATAATTAATTCTAATATATTCTTAGCAAATCATAAATTTGATTTCTGATTGACACTCTCCTTCAACTTAAAAAAAAAATCACAAAACTTAAAACTATGTTGATAACTTTTGGGTTAGTGTGAGTCGTCATTAACATAAGTCACAATTATGATGATTGTCGAAAATAAAAGAATGTACCATTGGTGATTCATGGAAAAAGAGTCATCATCGGATTGTTTGTTGGTAGGAAGAAAAACACTTAGAAAAAAGTCATTCTCATATTGATTGGAAGAGAAGTTATCACAAATATGATTTATATGTGAACAAAGTCGTTATCGAAATTATCGTGGTGGGAAGAGAAGTCACCATTAATTTAGACACTCGTGCATCGAAGCCAAATATCAAGGTCGTATCAAAAACTAATGTATTGAGGCGACGCTTGAGAGGTGGTGTATATGTGAGATGGTCATCTATGGGAGTAGGTCAATTTTGAGGAGCGTGTATAAGACATTTTGATAAAAGCATGAGAATTATTAAAAAAAATAGTATGTTTTTGCATTAAAATTTGTCAACAATGTATATTCTCTCTTCAAAATTATCCTTAAATTAGTATGATAGATAAATGATTGATCTTTTAAATACTTTCATTTAATTAGG
This sequence comes from Medicago arabica, assembly GCA_946800305.1. NCBI lineage: Eukaryota > Viridiplantae > Streptophyta > Magnoliopsida > Fabales > Fabaceae > Medicago > Medicago arabica. Next base: position 53,330,808 of record OX326969.1, read on the forward strand.
AGTATTTTTATAAAATAAAATAAAATTAATTAATGCACGTAGACTTTTTGGAAGAGAGTCTTATATAAAAAGGACAAGAAGATTTGACAAAATTTCTCAAAAAGGGATGGAGGTAACAACGTTGGAAGTTAGTAATACTGTATTTGAAGAGTATTGTTAACGGATATCTTCAAAACATTTTTAAAGATTTCAAAAGAAAAAATTAAGTAAAAAATTAGTTTATAAATAAGTTAAATATTTCAATTTTCAATATACATATTTTATAAAAGAGTATCATTTAACGATTTTAAAGAGTGTTATATTTAATTATAAAAATCACGTTAGAGTAATTAACTTAAAAGTAATTGATTGATGCAAATTTATGAAAGCAAAATAATTGAAGAGCGAGCGAGTGATTCGTCAAAACTCTGTTTCTCTGAATCCCATATACGTTTATCTATCTATATATAGAACCTGCTACCTTTCTATTTCCCTTCCTCTTTCTCACATTTTCTGTTATAACCATACCAATAATAATAACAGCTTCTCGCTCTTCTTCTTCTCCAACCACCACATTTGGTACGTAACTCTCTCTTTTACCATTTCTATTTATCATCAGATCTTGCTTCCATAGTTTCAGATCTAGCCTCATGTTGTGTTTCTCTGCTTCTTTTTTGTTTCGTTAACATTATTGCTGTATATTATATATATATATATTGTAGAATTATTTGTTTTTTCTCTGTTTTGTCGTGAATTTCATATACTTGCGATTCTTTTCTTGTATTGTTTGGTGAATGAATGATGATAGAAACATTAGCATTATGGTTTTATATTTGATAATTGAACGTTAAGGTATGGATCTGCCAATATGAATGATAATTGAAACATTAACAATTTGTTTTTAGATTTATTTGGCAAAGCAACTAGAAGTAGCTTTTGCTTATAGAACTTCACACAATCTTAAACATTCAGCTGTGGGTCTGTCAATAGTCGTAAACTCTTTTTGGTTTCCAGATCTACATTCAATAAAAAAACTGTTCAACAATGTCGCACCTTATCATCAAACCCACGTACACCTTTTTTCCTCATAATAACTTTTGCATGACATTATTGTAGCTGATTGTGATTAATAACAATAACAATGACAGCATTTTATGTACTTTTGAGAGGATCCAAACTCCTTTCTAAAGTATTGATACGAGTCGATTAAAATCTATAGCAGCTGTAACGAAAATTCAATAAATGTTGTTTTTTTAATTTATAATAGTACTTGTTATAAATTCAAGATTGTTAGTTTAATATTAAAAGACAACTTACCATGCATTTTCGTCTCATGCCTTTTTTTTTTCCTTCTTTTAAAACAGAGATGGAAACTTTCCTCTTCACCTCAGAATCTGTAAACGAAGGTCACCCCGACAAGCTGTGTGATCAGGTTTCAGATGCCATCCTTGATGCATGTTTGCAGCAAGACCCAGAAAGTAAGGTTGCATGTGAGACATGTACAAAGACTAACATGGTTATGGTCTTTGGTGAGATAACAACCAAGGCTACTGTTAACTATGAGAAAATAGTTTGAGACACTTGCAGAGGAATTGGATTCGTATCAGCTGATGTTGGTCTTGATGCTGATAACTGCAAAGTTCTTGTCAACATTGAGCAACAGAGTCCTGATATCGCTCAAGGAGTTCATGGTCACTTGACCAAAAAACCAGAGGAAATTGGTGCTGGTGACCAAGGCCACATGTTTGGCTATGCCACAGATGAAACACCTGAGCTAATGCCACTCACTCATGTGCTTGCTACTAAACTTGGTGCAAAGCTCACTGAAGTCAGAAAGAACAAAACATGTGCATGGCTTAGGCCTGATGGTAAAACCCAAGTGACTGTTGAGTACCAGAATGATAATGGAGCCATGGTCCCCATCCGCGTGCACACAGTCCTCATTTCAACTCAGCACGACGAAACTGTCACAAATGAAAAAATTGCTGCAGATTTAAAAGAGCATGTGATTAAACCTGTTATCCCAGCAAAATATCTTGACGACAAGACTATCTTCCATCTCAATCCATCTGGTCGGTTTGTGATTGGTGGACCTCATGGTGATGCAGGACTCACTGGTAGGAAGATCATTATTGACACCTATGGTGGCTGGGGTGCTCATGGAGGAGGTGCCTTCTCTGGCAAGGACCCAACCAAGGTCGATAGAAGTGGTGCATATATTGTTAGGCAAGCAGCCAAAAGTGTGGTAGCTTCAGGGCTTGCAAGACGTTGCATTGTGCAGGTTTCTTATGCAATTGGAGTCCCAGAGCCACTTTCTGTATTTGTTGACACATACAAAACAGGAAAAATTCCAGACAAGGACATCTTGGTTCTTATCAAAGAGCAATTTGACTTCAGGCCAGGAATGATTTCCAATAATCTTGACCTCAAAAGAGGTGGCAACTTCAGGTACCAAAAGACTGCTGCTTATGGCCATTTTGGACGTGATGATCCTGATTTCACTTGGGAGACTGTCAAGATACTCAAGCCAAAGGCTTGAGTTAGCAAGCTACCTTGGCGTTTTTAGTGGTGGTGGTTATCATTGTAGCCATCTTTCAGATTTTGGGTGAAAAGAAAATAAAGGAGCTTCAATGTGGAAAGGAAACAGAGATGATGATGTCTTAGTTGGGCACGTTAGCACAATAGGGGCATTTAGCATTAGCTACCTCGTTTGTTTTATTTTTCCACTTCATTTAAATTTCATTATCAAGTTATGGGTTGTATTTTCATGACTCTCCGTTGATTGTTTTGCAACCAAACTTGTGTTATTGGTGTAAACTAAGGATGTTATTGATTTGATATATATATATATATATATATATATATATATATATATATATATATATATATATATATATATATTTTATTTTATTTTTTGAGGAATTGATTTGATATTATTATTTCCCCATTGGAGTTAATTTGTGAAATTGTTTACAACCACTAAAAAAAATGAAATTGTTTACAAGTTTTCCTACGGCAGTAGTTTCCAATGGAGTCATGCAATAATTAGGATTCAACATGAAATTCATTGAATTGTTAATGATAGGAAATTGCCAATTTGCAATGTTAAACCAATTGGCAAATTGCAAACATAATGGCTAAATCTAACATGTCTTCATGAGTGCAACCACAAGCGATCATGCAGCCTCTCTTCTCCGGTACCATACATCTCATCAACCTTTTCACCATTTCGAAAAAATTGAAAAGTTGGAGTGTATCGAATCTGTTGAGTTGTTTCCGGACATTCATCAATATCTGCGTATATAAATGAAAGCTTTGGGAATTTGTTGCTCAGTCTACAGAATGCAGGCATAATTTGACTGCAAACACGACACCTGAAAAAATAGGGAAAATAATATCAGTGATACTGTCAACAATGTCTTTTTTTTTTTGTTGAAGAAACTGTCAACAATGTGTCTTAAAATTAATTAACACATTACAACACTATAATTGAAAAGATAGATATTAATAGAAAAAATAAAATTGCGGCTTGCGTGACCCTTTTTATGGTGTTCATAACCCTTCGTCATTTCTTGTTTATACTCTTTAATACTCAGGTAGGCAAATGGTAGTGTTAGCATTAGCAAAACACGAGTTTATCTACATTTGCACAGATGAATGTTCATTTTGCTGTAGAGAGAAGGGGATCATTTATTTCAATCTAATCTCCTATTATAAAACTTTGCAATTTGCTCCAAAAAGATTAACTCTACAATCAAAACTCAGAACGGGTACAACAATGGCAAAGAAATAACCAACTCAAACTTAAACCCTGAAAAATTTAAGCTGATTCTTCACTGCCAAATTGTTTTGTCAGTTGGCCACCACTATGCTGTGATGGTTCTGTCATAGATAACCACCGAGGACTACATCCTCCACCTTCCTTTCTTACTCAGACACCTTGTAAGTAAATTCATCGAGGAAGAAGAAAGCTACTCCTATGTTAGAACATTTCTTTCTTTTACTTTTCTTTTAAGATTAAAGGCGTTGATTTAGTTCAATGGTTGTAGTTAATGCAGCTGATCGTGCGGTAGACAGCTTCAGCTGCCAAGGATCCGTTCTCAACGAAATGGAAGACAATAAAGTGATGCTAATTTAACCCGAGTAAACCACAAAATTTGTATCCAACTTTGTAGAGCCCTCGCAAATAGGTCAACGAGAATATGAACATTTCAAAAACATCTTCGACTCTATCAAACATTACTAGTATGACAAGTCCCTCAGTCAAACGTTAAATTCTAAACAAATTGAATTTCAAAACTAAGAAGACGGTTCCTTAAAGTATATACTTGGGTTCAGACATTTTACCGGAGTGACATATTCTAAGAGTTCTAACATCAAACACCTGGAGTGCATTCAGTTGAAACAAAGTCAATTATTTGAAATAGAAGTGGTAACATACCATGAAGCGCCGTAATTAATAACAGTCTGCAAACAATTTTGAAACACGAGAATTAAATAGAAATCTACAAGAAATAGTATAAAATAAAAAGTGTAGTGAGAATGGTTGCTTACGGGAGTTTTGGAGGATTTGATGTTTGTGATGATTTGTGTGAAATCATCATCGGAGGAAGCGGTTTTCAAGTTAGAGTGACGGTTGATGGGTAAAGCTAAGCCGGTTCCTTCCAACCCTTTCTTTATGTTCCCTTCTTCCATTGGTCAAAGGGAATTGAAAAACAAGCTTCGGATAAAGGTGTCACAGTCAAGAATTTTTGTTAAGAGACGACAATAATAATTCTACAATTTTTGTTTCGATTAAGTGTAATAAATGAGAGAGAACAATTAATTTTTTTTTTTAAATTAGTCTAGTGGTTAGATTCAAACACATTATTCGTATAGAAGTGAGGAATCTCGGATTGGTAAGTACCAATTCACAATCCTAAAAATTATAATCATTGATATATGTATTTTTTTTTATCTTTCATTAGATCCAATTTGATTTCTTCACGTAGTTTACCATTGAAATAAAAATCTAATGGTTTTTTTTTCTAGTTTTGTGGACCAATGAGACCCGCAAAAAACCAACAAAAAAAATAGTATCATTGGTGATGATATTCGGTCTCTTTATCTCTACTTATAATACTTTATGACACACTACATTTAAAAAAAAAGTGACATTATGTCTTTAGACTCAACATTGGGGCAAAAAATCACTTTTTTTTGCACCAAAAATCACAATTTTTAAGGGGAAATTTTGGATCGTGACTAAGGTTATGTTTAGATTGATGGAATGTGATGGAGTGAAATAGAATGGAATGGTAAATAATTATGTTCCATTGTTTGGATTTACAAAAAATGAATGGAATAGAATAGAACACAATGGAATCATATCATCCCATTCCATCCAATTTTTCTTACCCCTCAATTTGGGGTATATCCATTAAAAATGAAACTTTATAATTATATTATTACTATTTTACCGCTGTCTTTACAACTTTAGTTCTTCTTCTCCCGTACCTTATTCTTACAATGAATGTCAAAAAAAATAAAATTCTTCATGCTCTTTTTCATTTCTTCATCTCGTATCATCCTGCTGGTACATTCATTTTTTTTTATTTACTGTCTGTTACATTCATTCTTTGCCAGCAAGATATAGCCATCAATTTTCTTGTATGCGTGTTGTTATCTGAACGCCACTGCCATGTTTAATTTTTTGCTGTGTTTATTTTTTGAGGAAACTTGCCTATGTTTATCTTATTAGTATTAGTATGTGCATTTTTCCCTTCTAACGTGTTTCTTATCTCTCTTTTTCTTAATTTGGTGTGCTTTTTAAGAAGGTAAAAAAGATCTCGTCCAATTTCTTGCAGTGGTATGCTCTATATAATTTAACGAAGGAAATAAATTTTAGTAATAAATACTTTAATAATTAATAATATATTTTACAAAATAATAGTGATTTTCAAATAAGGGTGAATATGGAATTAAAAAATAATAATCGATTCCGTTCCGTTTACTTCCCAAACCATAGAATGGAAACATTTCATAAGATATTCAAACAATGGAATAAAATCTCTATTATGTTCCGCTCCACTCCATTAGATTCCATCAATTTAGATTCCATCAATTCAAACAGAGCCTAAAAGTTTTACTAAAGGACCGTGGAAATATGATAGGCTAGCTTAAGGTAGCCTAAGATCCAGCCTATATCTGGTATGAATAATTGATCCAGCCTAAGATCAATTTTTTTGTTAACCAGGGTAGGCTAAGGTTTTTTTCACTTCTGTTTAGCTAAAAACTTCAGGTTACAAGCTATTGAAAAGGACTTTTAGACCTATCAAGTCAGCCTTGCTATGTAAACATGAATAATTTTTTATTTCTATTATTATTATATTAAATTTTATACTTTATATTAGATTACAAATTTGTTAACTTTTTTAATAAAATAAACTTATTTGTCTGCGTTAATTTTTTGCATTTTTAAACGTATTATCATAAACTAAAACTGAAATATGATATCTCATATAGTCAAATTTTCTAAAATGTCGTGTTAAACATCCATACGATGTTTAATCTCATTGGTTTATTAGACCATCCGCAATGATGGGTGCTTCACCTATTTAGCACCGAGCTAAATAGACATCCCCATTGTGGAGTGATATTTATTTATGTTTATAGAGAAGGGTGCCTATATAAGGACCTTAGACCATCCACAATGGTGGGTGCTTCACCTATTTAGCACCACATTAAATAGGCACATCCGTTGTAGAGTATAATACATTGGTGGCTATGGAGAATGGTGGCTATGGAAGCACCCTCTCTCTCTCTCTCTCTTCATTTTTCATAGGTCCCATTTAATAAATCTTAATAAAATAAATAAATTTTGTTGAAATGTAATGATATAAAATTATTTGTGGGGTCTATTTAATAATTTCTTTTAAGATGTTGGGTTGGAGAAAATTGGTATTTATTAAGTATTACGGTAAAATAAGTGATGTGGACATATGAATTCAATTTAAGCACCCAATTTAAGGTGCTCTGTTGTAGATGATCTTAGTACATTAGTCTATTTAAACATTGATGAAATTACTTATTTAAATAAGTTGATATAAAACATACACTTAAAAACATGTTAACATTCCCTATTAAGCTTTCGAAAGGCTAGGTTCATGCCTAAAAAGTAAACATGCGACATAATACAAGTTAGAATTTAGGAGGGTGTATTGAATTGAGATTTCATGGGATTTTAAAAGACTTTTTAAAAATAAAAAAGTCTTGTGGTATTCAATCAAGACTTTTATAGAATATAAATAAATCTTGTGGTATTCAATCAAGACAATCAAGACTTTTTATACAGGGCAACAAAATCCGGTGGTATTCAAACGAGATTTCGGCTAACTTATAAAATATCTGTTGGTATTCAAAAATATACAGATTTTAATGGATTCTTGTATGTAATGGATTTTGTGAGACTTTTTATCTAAAAATACATATAAGATGTTCATTCAACAATCTCACAAATATCCTTGAGATTTTTTGAGACTTCCATAATTCTTGTTTTGTTCTTGTCTCAAACTAGACTCATACCATTTTCTTGTTATTATTATTCATAAGTCATCACTGTTTTCCCTATTCACCATACATTTGAACCTTTTACCTTTACCTTGTTGTTTTTTATTATCGAATGTTTTTCTTGTACGCGTTGCATACTTTTCCCTCACTGTTAAATATTTCAGATTTTTTCCCCCACTGTTTTTTTTTTATCCTTATTTGTTTTTTTAGCAGATTTGTTTTGTTGTTGTTGTTAGCAGATTTGTTTGTTTTTTTAAGGAATTAATATTTTGTTGTTGTTAAATAGTATACTACTGTGCAACGTTTTGTTATGATTATTAGTATTATTTAAATATTATATTATATTATATTTTTATATTTTTATTTTGAGTAACTGGTTATTATTATAATTATTATTAGTTAGTTCCATATTGTAAAAGTTCATAATTTTTTTCATTCACTCTTGTTATTTTGAATTTTTCTTAAGAATCCATGTGATTCTTTCAAATCTTAAAATCTCATAAAGTCTATTGAAATCTTAGCAAATCTGTGTTATAAATCCATTAAAATCTTGTGTTAAAATCCTGATTGTAAAATGTCATTTAAAAAAAGTCTTTTAAAATCTTATAGAATCAATATAATCTCACAAAGTCTTTTAAAATCTGCAGGATTTTGTTTGTCAAAACAATCTTTTAAAATCTCAATCCAATACACCCCCCTTAGTCTTAATTTTTTTTTTGACATACCAGACTTAGGTCTTCTGGTCTTGCAAAGCATAACTTGTCCTAACTTATTCCCACCCTTAAACAAGCAAGTTCGGGGTTGTGATGACTTCATGTCATAATCAAATATTTCATGTCTTTTTAGAGTTTTTCATAAGAGTTTATTTAGTCTTGAACGATTTTGGCTAGGATATTGTATAGAGTTGAAATGTTTTAAGAATTTAAATATTACACTTAATTTCTTCCGAACCAAAAGTCTTTGTGGTGTGTTTTGTCCTTTCATATTAATTGTACATGTTTATCGATTGACGTAAGTGTTATTACAGATGTTATTGATGAGTCAAGATCCTCTTCATTTTATATCTCCTCCATTTCTTTAATTTGAAGAGATAAAACATAATAAATTTTTAAAATAATCAGTTATGGTGGAACTCACTAGTCAATAGACCCACAGTTTATATTGTGTGTATCTCAATTTAAATTTAAATGACAATCTCGATTTATTTTTATAAATGGAGAGATCCTAAAAGAGGAGGGAAATGGTCTGAAAAGAAAAACAGTAAAATGCACATTGCAACCGTCAACGACTGCCTTGCGAAGAGCACTTGGGCAACAAGCAATTTTAAGCAAATTTCAACCTTATAAAAGCTTAAAAGCAGCAAAAACAAAAAGGGTTCAAACATTTTCACATAGAGGAAGAAGGTAACATATTCAGCTTTTGTAAACAAGATTGAAGGATTAAAATTTATCTTTTAATGTGTAATTTCCAAAACTCTCGTGTTATGCTTGTTCTTACCATGAGTAGCAGAATCTCTCTAGATTAGGATGAAGATGAACATATTTTGATCTATTTGAGCTATGTAATTCGTGATTCTATGCAATTGAGTTCATATGCTTATTCAATCATCCTTTTGTTTAATGATTCTCAAACTCTGGCCTTTTATGAATTGAAATTAGGCACAGATTACTTTTGGAAAATAGGTATTTAAACACGATCTAGGATATTCTTCACTTTACTCTAAATTAATTACAAACCATATAGATACAAACTTTTTATTATGTAAGCAAATTTTGATACACTTGTTAAATATCTATTATAAAAAATGACTTCTCATAATCTTCAAAATTTACATGTGAGATTTTTACCAAGGTTGAGTGATCAGTTGAATGACCTAAAATGATACACACAATACACTGGTGTAACTAAGAGACACTAATAATAATTCTTAATTTATGAATGGCCATATCTTGCATCTTTGTAAGTACTAAAAACTACTAAATTGAAGTTAACCATACTTTGATTTTGTTACCTATGGCGAAAATTCTCAAATTCGCTTATGCTTTGATCATCTTTATTTCTCTAATTGTTTTTGTGACCAGTGAAGGTAAGTTTTTTTCCGCACCTGTTTTAAATTTTATTCTTTATGATATACTACATAATTCATCTCTTTATAGTTATTCTCTTTCATTCTTATTTGACATCACAGATCACGTGTTCTGCTTAACTAGCAAGGATTGTCAAGGCCATAGATGTTTCGCCCATGAGGTTCAAAAGTGTATTTTGTTTATGTGTGTCTGCTACAGAATATGACCGCAAAATAATTAAGTTGAAAAATAGTTTTATGTATTTTCCAAGTGTATAATATTCATATAAGTCGTGATGATGAATGCCTCGTACATTGTTTGATTATTGCTCCTGTTATGCACAAAATATATAAAAAATATTATATATTTTATTACTACATGTTTATACTAATATTTTTAAGCAAAGTTAAAATTACAAATGCATCACCATGATGTATCCATATCCTAAATACGTTGGCTCCCAGATAAAAATAAAGAAAACGGAAATTTGGGTAGCCAAAAACTAAATCCAGGCCATAGATATATGAAATGAAAATAAGGTAGCTCTAACAGTTGATGGTAAAAATTTGGGCCGTTAAAAAAAGGAACTAAATTCTACAAAGAGTCGTATTTTAATTGACTTCAAAGATTGCAAGTTTATCGGCACAAATATTCTCTTTCGTGTAACTATGAGAGACTCTAAAATTTATAGAGATGATTTTGTATTGCCACAAGATTAAATCTATGACAAACAGCTGAGGTAACCAAAAAAAACAAAGGAAAATGTTAACTTTTGTCCTAGGGGCACAAGTTTAAAAACTAAAAATAGAAACTTTTTTTTTGGGAGTTGTACATTCATTGTATTAAAGGTTTAAAATTTTAAAATTTTCAATGCAAAAGTTATCTTTTAATTGCATTTTTAGTTTCTTAACTAGGGCACAAGTTAACATAACCCAAAAAACAAAGATACGCTCCAACTTGTTATACATGGCAGTTGCCAAAAGTTAAAGGAGTTTGCATCACCAAGTTCTAAAGTGTTTTTCTTTAGGAGAATGTTAACCATTGTCCTTAGGACATTGGTTAAAATAGACAAACCAGATCTGCCGAATAAACCTCAATTTTATTTTATTTTATTGTGCTTCCATTTGTGTTTTTCATGTAGACAAAGTTGTTGCCGAATTCTTCTTTTATAAGCACAACTGCGCCGCCTCTTCCTAACCCCCTTTGGCTGATGTAACGGTGGCAGTGAGGGGTGCGTCGGTCGGCACTAGCCACCCGCACCACCTCCAAACCAGATCTGCCAACGGTTCTTGCGACAGTTGGTTGGTTTGTTCGATTCTGGATGTGATGGTGGTTTCCACCTTCTTTCCGGTGGCTCTGGTTTAAACTGGTTTCTCCCTTCCTCCGATTTTGTTTTGTTACACACAAACACGACGACGACACGTGGTGGTCCGGTTTCGTGTTTGTTCTTGTTACAACCGTGATATGTCTTTGTGGCATATCTTTGGTGGGTGTGGGTTCTTTTTGACGGATTTTCTTATGTCTAGGCTCGGATTAGTGTTAGTTCTCGAAAGGGCGTTTCTCAATTTTTTACCACTTTTACGTTGTTATAGTGTGTATCAACCGTTAGAGTTTGTTTCGGTGGTTTGGCACCCTCAATATTGTATTGCTCCCCCAAGATCATGGGTGTGCTTCGTAGCAGGTCTTCTAGGCTAGAAATGGTCATGCACTTGTTGTCCGTTGTTGCTGTGAACGGTGGGTGCGGGCGCTACCATGTTGACGGTGCTCAGACTCGTTGGTTGATCATCCCACAATCTGGCCTTCAATTGGTTTGAGCTGCTTTCTATTGAATTTGGTTAGAAATGGCCGTGAAGCTTTCTATTGCAGCATAGTGGATTGGAGGCGTGGGGTTCTGTATCCGTGTTGGCAATAGAATCTCTGACCTTCACGAAGTTTGGCTCTATATAACTTGAGTGAGGTTGCAAAATCCTCATTAGTCTATCTAATGTTGGACTGTTTAACTCGAAAGAGACGTTATACTTGTTGTTGTCGCAAGGAGTTAGTGGTTCTTGGATACATTTTGTGTTGACGATTTATCCATACACCGCATGTTACAAATTCACTAGTGTTATTTTTATTTCCTTGTATCACCTAATTAGTCTGACATACACTATGTGTGAATTGACTGAGTTAGGTTTATGTCCCTTCAGTTCTTTTTTGTATTTATTTTTTCCTTTTTATCAATAATATATATTAGCTCCCGACATAGACTGGAATCTACAAGACATTCCAACGTTTGGACTGTTTTCTATTCCTTTTTATATCATTGAACTCTTGTCTTATAAAAAAAAGTACTCAAATAAGTAAGTTTGCATCGAAAAGTAGTGTAATTATTGTTAAGAAAAAAGTAAAGACTTGGTATTTTCAAAACAAAGTTTCTATTAATGAAACCTTTAATCATTACCTTTAAGGCACTAATTAGCAAGACCGTTTTCTTTATTATTCAAGCTTGCACGCATGAATGTCATTTTTCCTCCAATGTTTATTCTTCACGTAACTATTTTTACAATTTTTGTCCTTTGTTAACAATTAAATAACTTATTTTTTAAATAATTTAATAAAACTTTATAATTTCTATTATTTTATTTGACATAAGCAAAAAGATGGAAATGTTAGTGTCCATTTAGACGCTAGTATGTATAATATAATTTTAGTAAAAATATATAATAAAATTTTCGTAAAAAGATGACCTTTTACGATCATCGATATTTTTTTGTGATAATTTCATAAAGGCTAGATGATCAATTGAATGAGCTAAAAGATTTATACAATATATTGATATACTAAGAGACACTTAACACTAATTTATATTCTATGTATTCCTTTTTGAAATTCTAAGTACTAAAAACTACTAAATTGAAGTTAACCGTGCATGGCTTTTACTTATAAACTGATTAATCAATTTTATATCTATTATATCAAATGCGAAAAAAAAAAGATGGCTGAAATTTCCAAATTTTTTTATGCTTTGATCTTCTTCATTTCTCTAATTCTTGATGTAACCAACGCTGGTAAGCCCTTGTTCGCATACATTTCAAACTTTCATATATATCATATTATACACAATCACTCATCCTTTTTTACTAATATTCATTTGTTCTTATTTTAAATCAGGTCCTATTTTCTGCTATAATGACGATGATTGTCCACATATATGTAGCCGTCCTCGTGTTCAGAAGTGTCGTATGTTTTTGTGTCACTGCGAAGAAGTTGACGAAGATGATGAAAAATAATTATGTTTTTCTAAGAGTATACCTTTTTTTTTATGCCAAGATATTGGTACTAAAAGAATAAATATTAGTCTCTCAAGAAAAGAATAAATATTAGTATGTGTTTATAGGCAAATGTTAGAAATTAATTTTTATATTTAACAGTAATCTTCTCACACTACAGCTGGACCGTATTATTTTCTGATGTAGTGTAACTGAAAAAGTTTTTATCAAAAAGTTTTCAAATATATGGCAACATCTCTTCCTGACTTTTCCTTGTCTCTCTCTCATCTCTAGTTTTCTCTTTCACATGCCCCATATTCTCCACATCATCTCTCCTCTTCAATCCTAAAGGTAGGAAACTCAAAGATTTTCAAGCGAAATGTACGTCCTCACCTAGTGCCAAAACCATAGCATTTATCTCAATTACAACACATTGGTAATTCACAGTAAAATATAAGTTTACTTAACTTATCATGCTTGTCAAAAAGAAAAAGAAAAAGATTCTGATCATAATTAAAACTTTCAACACAAAACAAATACTAAAAACTAATCTCCACATGCGTATTGAGCTGGTCTCAATTTAGTTATGTAATTAAAATTAGAGGTGGCAAATGGATGGTTTGGATGGATATGGATTTAGATGGAAATGGATGGATCAAAAAAAAATTATTAACCATTTACGATCCACTAAATTTATTTAAAATAATCTAATCCATTAAAAATAAAATTCATCTAATCCATCTATTTTCAGGTTTTTCATGGATGGATATTCAATCCATCCATCCATATTTTTTTTAATTTCATAAAATAAAATACCAAAACGAATATTTTTTTTATGAAAAATAACTTATCTTTACCAATTGTTTATTAAAAAAACAGCTTATTCAAAAACAACTTGTTTTATACAAAACAACTTATTACAATTTCTTTATCTCTTTTTTTAAAAAAAACAACTTATACAAAACAGCTTATTTTAAGCAAAACAACTTATTATCATCTCTTTTTGAAAAAACAACTTATTATATGCAAAACAGCTTATTACGATCTTTTTTCTTTTTAAAAACAACTTATTCAAAACAGTTTAATTTATGCAAAACAACTTATTACGATCTCTTTTTAAAAAAACAGCATATTCAAAACAACTTGTCTTATGAAAAATGACTTATTACTATCTTTTTCTTTAAAAAAAATAACTTATTCAAAACAGCTTAATTCATGCAAAACTGCGTATTACGATCACTTTTAAAAAACAGCTTATTCAAAACAGTTTATTTTATGAAAAACGACTTATTACGATCTATTTAAAAAAATCAGCTTATTCAAAACAGCTTAATTTATGCAAAACAACTTATTACAATCACTTTTTAAAAAACAACTTATCTTATGAAAAACGACTTATTACGATCTATTTTTAAAAAAAATAACTTACTCAAAACAGCTTAATTTATGCAAAACAGCTTATTACGATCTTTTTAAAAAACAGCTTATTGAAAATAGCTTATCTTATGAAAAATGACTTATTACGATCTATTTTTAAAAAAAAAAAACAACTTATTCAAAACAGCTTAATTTATTTAAAACAGCTTATTACGATATCTTTTTAAAAAACAGCTTATTCAAAACAACTTATCTAATGAAAAAACACTTATTACTACCTATTTTTTTATAAAAAAAACAACTTATTCAAAACAGCTATTCAAAACAGCTTAATTTATGCAAAACAGCTTAATACGATCTCTTTTTAAAAAACAACTTATTCAAAACAACTTATCTTATGAAAAAAACAACTTATTCAAAACAACTTAATTTATGTGTGTAAAAATTTAATAAGCTGTTTTTTTTTTATAAAAAGAGTTAGTAATAAGATGTCTTGCATAAATAAAAAGGATTGTAATAAGTCGTTTTTCATAAGATAAGTTGTTTTGAATAAGTTGTTTTTTAAAAAGAGATCATATTAAGTTGTTTTGCATAAGATAAGCTGTTTTGAATAAGTTGTTTTTTAAAAAGAGATCGTAATAAGCTGTTTTGCATAAATTAAGCTGTTTTGAATAAGTTGTTTTTTTTTTAAAAATAGATCGTAATAAGTTGTTTTTCATAAGATAAGTTGTTTTGAATAAGCAGTTTTTTAAAAAATGATCGTAATAAGCTGTTTTGCATAAATTAAGTTGTTTTTTTTTATAAAAAAATTAGATAGTAACAAGTTGTTTTTCATAAGATAAGTTGTTTATTTTTGTAAAAAGAGATTGTAATAAGTTGTTTTGCATAAATTAAGCTGTTTTGAATAAGTTTTTTAAAAAAAAAATATATAGATCGTAATAAGTCGTTTTTCCTAAGATAAGCTATTTTGAATAAGTTATTTTTTAAAAAGTGATCGTAATAAGCTGTTTTGAATAAGTTGTTTTTTTAAAAAAAATTGATAGTAACAAGTCGTTTTTCATAAGATAAGTTGTTTTTCATAAGTTGTTTTTTTTTTAAAAAAAAAAGAGATCGTAATAAGTTGTTTTGCATGAATTAAGCTGTTTTGAATAAGTTGTTTTTTTTTTTTAAAAAAAAGATCGTAATAAGTCGTTTTCCCTAAGATAAGCTATTTTGAATAAGTTATTTTTTAAAAAGTGATCGTAATAAGCTGTCTTGCATAAATTAAGCTGTTTTGAATAAGTTGTATTTTAAAATAAAAAATAGATCGTAATAAGTCGTTTTTCATAAGATAAGCTGTTTTGAATAAGTTTTTTTTTTTAAAAAAAAAAAATCATAATAAGTCATTTTTCATAAAATAAGCTGTTTTTTAAAAAGATATCGTAATAAGTTGTTTTGAAGAAATAAGTTATTCAACTTTTAATTTTTTTTGTTGTTTTTTTTATAATAAAAGTGATTTCTTTTATTGGATAAAAAATAACCAATAAAAAATGATCCATTGGATCTTTAAAATAAGTTGGATGGATTGGATTCATCCATATTTTTAAATGGATGGATTGAATTCAATCCATTAAAAATAAATTGTTTGATGGATAGATCAGATGGATTTTATAATGGATGAACCGGATGGATATGGATTTGATGAATCCAATTCCCACCCCTAATTAAAATAGGTACCATTTAGAACTACATTACCATTTGTCAAAAAAAAAAAAGAACTACATTACCATTCCCATATTCAAATAGGTACCATTTAGAATACATTACCATTGCCATATTCAACATATGATGTAATCTTTTTATATTTCTTTTACAAATCAGAATAAAGAGATTAGTGGTTAAAGAAGTATATTTCTCATGATTTGGTTGGATTGAAATAATTTCCCAGACTATATCAAGTTTTTTTAATATGCAGATGTTGATAATTACCCCATAGTTTGTTAGGGGAGGGGGAAATGTAAGTGGCAGGGTTTGAACCCTAAACCTCCAACATATAACGGTTTAGGCGTCTCAACCCAAACTACTAGACTACTCTTTTAGTGACCCCTGTACGTTAATGTGAGGGGTATTGCACAAACACAAACACAAACACAAACACAGTTACTCCATGGGGCAAACCATACCTCAGTAATGAATGGTTAAAAAAAATTGGCTAAGCGGTTCATACATTAAAATGGCATACTAGAGAGCTAGTATATATTCGCCCTATTTTCAATCAACATCAAAATCAGGTAATTATTAGCCACAAACCTGATAGTGCAAGTAACGCTGCTAACTTGAAAGGTTTAACCGGAAGGTTTTCAATAAAAATTATGTATAAATTTGTAAACTGCTGTAAATTGAGATAATAATCATCAAACAATAATAATCAAGCTCCCTGAGGAGAAAAAGTGTTGTAAAAATTGAAGCTTCAGTCACTTGTTTGTTCCATTGCTCTTCCTTTTATATGATTTCAGCACCTTTCATTGTCTTCTTTGTCCATTGTTAGCTCAATGAATCTTATACTTGTCGATGATATGAGAATGCTATTGATCCCTGTCCATAAAAGATTTCGAAATGGACCATGGCATGCAGATATCAATCATACTACTTCATCTCCACAAAAGCACCAGAAGTAAACTTTTCTTGTAATGCAGCTATGGCCGATTCAAGGCGTGCAGGGTCCTGTAACAACGCCGCAACGGCTTAGTAGAGAAATTTATGTTACTTTATTTTCAAAATAGACTAGATTGTGGAAGTTTTGTTGTACCTTTCCTTTGAAACTTATTATGACAGATCCATATCTGGCTTTGCGGTAACACCCTAAATGTTGCAAAGAAAAAACATTAAAACAAACGATGGATAACGAGTCATATATTAGTAAAGCCATCACAACAATTCATAAACTTCATACCAATACAAAGGTCTGGAAATTCAAGACAAAGCTTTGACAGAGGTTGAGCAATTTCAACCTGCAAATTTAATACCCCAAAGGAGATCAGATGAGTCCATAAGGAATATCAAGCTATCTTCAAGCAGTGTTTTTGATGTATATTAAAACAGACATAGTATCAAGCTATCTTCAAGCAGTGTTTTCAAATTTCTGCCATGGCAGATTTTGTGTCAGCCACCATAGGCGGCAACACCTATGATATGTGTCATGTGTCCCCTATTAGCCGCAACGCGATGTTTATATGGAGGATTTTGGCTGGCAGCCATAATGCGCCATCAGCCATTGATAACACTGATGGATTGAGTCATGCTATATCTATCATAATATATGTATATGAAAGGTAACACGTACATCTGATAAACTAGTTGTCACATGCTTTGATATGAATGGTTCCAGCAATGTTAGTAGGTCACTAGACTTCGTTAATTCAATCAAACAGTCCCATTGCTTCTCCATCTCTGAAATATCCGTCGCACTGAGAATTATTACATTTTGGCACTTCATCTGCAAGAAAAAGACATTCTCTCAAACAGCTAGTATCACTTCAGCGATTTCATTATACAAAACAGGAATTTGTCGCAACAAATTATAAAGATAATATAAAAATTCATAGCTTTTAATTCAATTCAAAACTGAACTTCTGATGAATGACAAAAAAGGAAACAGTTTCCATTAATGAACTTCCAAAGACATACCAAGGGTACAGTCAAACTGTCATGATGCAGTAATTCAGTTATGCCCTCGGGCAGTTGAGCCATCTGAAAGGTGAAAGACATGATGGATCAATATTAATAAATATCTTACGAATATCATTACATGGTATATTGTGTAGTGCAAGTTAAATCTGAGATATTGATGCCTTAATTCAGAAACAAGAGAAAGAAACATTGCAATCAAAATATGATTGTACTTCTAGACATCATTGGTGTAAAATATTGTCATTCTAATAAACAACAGTTCAACAAAACAACAACAGCAAAAATGCAGTGCTTCAGAAAATTATGGCCGGTTTAAACAATCCTGGGGGACTTGCTCTCGACTGTGGTGCTAAAGATTAGGGTTAAAAACATGAGCTCTTGCCATTTGTGGGTGCATGATTGTGAAAATCATATAGTCTCAGGTGTACCGACCAACGAAACAGTTGTTCAGTACAGTCCAAAGCTATATACAGAATAACATCAACAGCCACCACCAAAACCTTTGCATGAACCATGTATAAGTATAGAACATTTAAATCTATACTGTTATAGTACAGCCATATTTTAAAAACAAAATGTTGTATTCTTCGCCCTTCCTCCTTTTTAATAGTAATTACAGTCAAACAAGTGATTCCTTCAATTACAACACAACAAATTATAATTCATACACAAGGTCTTACTTCTACTCTAATAGAAGCCATGTGCTTCAATAAAAGAATTACATGGCTATGATTTTAACAGAAGCAAGACGATGTATACCAAATGTAAGTGTAGTAAAAGGAGATACACTTCTAGATTAAGGTGAGAGTAGGAGGCCATAACATACCACAAGCCACACAGTTTATATATCTTGAGTCCATTAGGCCAAATGACGAGAAATAGAGGGAGATTAAACCATCAAATTTAAGCGTGGTGGTTGAAATAGAGGAGAGCCTCATGTTTATTTATGTGATAATAAAAGGCACCGCTCAATCTAAAGGAAAATTTGATCATACAACTACAATACTGAAGATGTTGTATAGGAAGAAGTATTGAACAGAAAAAATCCAACAAGAGAATAAACTCAGTGTAGCAAAACAACTTTGTATTTGGCGAGAAAGAATTAGGAATAATAAAATAGAAAGAGAGTTGGAGTAGCACCTATTGTAGAAAAGATGGTTGACTCTCAATTATGGCGGTTTAGGCATGAATGGAGGAGGTTTGTAAATTTTGCAGTACAAAGAATAGATTTGATGGAGGGAAGCTCAACCACTAGAAGCAAGGAAAGACCAGGAAAAATTAAAGAAAAACCTATTAAGAGAGATTTAGAAGGCAATGGTTTGGATATAGACAATGACTTATGACAGAACACTATGTTGTCGTTATATTCATGTAACTGACCCCACCTTGTGGGACAATGCTTGGTTGTTGTTGTGCCAATAACTACCTATTGAGGAGCCTGTAAAATGTAAGGGGTTTAAGCCAATAGAAACAACTCTCAGGCAAGGCCAGCATCAATAACCATGGTCTTAAACCCAGAGTGCAGAATTAACATCAATTATTCCCTAAGGCTTTGCTTGCGAGTTTGGAGGGGAAGGGAGGAGAGGGTTTTGGAAAAAAGAAAGGAGCAAGTGGAAGAAATAGAGGACATTGGGAGGGGAGGGGAGGGCTTTTGTGGTTCATTTTTCTTCACAATACAAAATCCTCCTTGTTTGGAGGAGGGTTTTGGGGGGTTTATATGAATTCATCAAATTTAATCGATGTCGTTAAAATATTCTTAAAATTAAAAATATATTAATCATAAACATAAATTTATCATTCTCGAAAAGAAAATACTCTTCAAAAAAATATGAAAGATTTCTCCATTTCCCCCTATATTTCCCACCACCCAAAGCCCTCCCTTCCCCTCCCCTCCAAACTCCCAAACAAAGCCTAATAAAACGAATAAAAAAAACATTGCTTTTCTAAAGAAAATTACCTCATTCCTATCACCAATGCATTGATCACCAATAATCTTTCGTAGATATTCTTCAAATTCTTCATCTGGAGCCTACATGAAAAAGTTGCAATGGCAAATCAAAAGCAGTTGATGATAAAAGGTAAGCCGCCAACCCCATATAAAGCCCTAGTCAATCAAGTCAGCGGAAAGCTGACTAAAGTCAAACTTGATATTTGGAGAATGATATATTAACTTAAGAACCAAGAGCATATTTAGGGAATGATTAAAGTAGCCTCAAATTGTAAAAATATAACAATCAAAGGAAGTAACGCACCAAACGAACATCAAAAGCTTTTGCAATGCCTGCTAAGGTAACATCTGATTGTAGTGGACCAACACCTCCATAAATAAATACCTACAAGAAGCAGGCCAGATGAATAATGTGAACCATCATTTCATTTTCAAGAAAAGTCACAACTTTCTAAGCATTTTAATATTACCATATCGGTTCTAGATTTCTGTCGCTCAATTTCTTCTGCCACGGAATCTATCTGTACAAAACACATGTGCCATAAACAATAAAATTGAAGTATTAGATGAATAATGCCTATATTAGAGTTTGCATATGGTCCATTATCCGTAGACTCATAATGAAACCAAGTAATAAATTTCTGCAAAGCAGAATCGTTCGTGAACACACAGGTAGGACTTCTACAAAAATGAACTTACATTATTGTGTACTGCAGAATGTTGCAATACAGACCAACCAACTGAATGCAGCTTCCTACATAAATATGGTCCCAACTGATCCTCAACAATGCCAAACCTGAGCTATGGAACAGGGTAAAGAAAAAGAGAACATCAAAAGAACAGCTGAAGGATAGCAAAATATTATTCAGTTTACTACACAGTATGACATGATGGAGAATAAAAATTTACGGTATCATTTAGTTTTTTCTTTCCTTTACTGGAACTAGTTCCCAAGAAGTTTACTTCACGTTTCTAAATGATGTTTGTTCGTGTGTAAGGGACTATGACAAGATATAGTAGGAAGCTCATGAATAAATCATCCAGAATAAAACCAAAAAAATCCAACAACAGGTTAAACCATGGGAAAAGTGGGTAAATGGTCAACGAAAATTGAAAAAATCTCCCGATGGAAAATTATAAAGTAGCACATACAAGTTCATAATAGAAAAAATAGTTTCCAGTAGATGCAACATAATCCTGTTAATCCATGTGATATTGTGGTACTTACAGAATCTCATCCCCGACAGCAATGATTGATGCTGTGAGTGTGCTGTTTTTATGCAAATCCAAGCCATTGCTATCAGCAGTAAGTTGTCCCCCAGAAGAAGATTTCCTTTTAACCCTCCCAGCCCTCTCTAATCTTCCATCAGCAAGTAAATATGCTGGTTTGAATTTATTGGTCTTATTACTAATGGATAGTAAGGAGTTGGGAACTGTGTCATATATGCTCCCAATTGAAGTATAACTGCAAAGATCATAAAGTGATAATTGCACACTCAAATTCGTTGAATAAACACAAGCAACTGGAACGTAAGATCAACAATGAAGGTACAATTAGTAAATGCTACAAACACGAAACCGGTTAGGTTATTAAGTAGAGTCTCTTTATTTCATTTAAATAAGATGGACAAAGCGGATTTATTGGACCAATTATTCTCACATATTCCCCTATTCGAGGGGAAAGAAAGCAAAAAAGGACAGATATGGCAGGTGAATTATTAAAATCCAATGGTAAGATCAAGCATATTTATTGAGTATTACCCTTGATCATAGAGGCTGCAATATTTCATCTCGCAAGTTAAAAGGAAGGCCCAGATGTCTCTGCAAAGAAACATAAGCAAGTAAATATAATAACTAAATGAAGCAACTAACATTGCCAAATGAAAGGGATTTCAGACAAGTGAGTGTCAATAACTAATGTGGCGAGCATATTTTTTTCCAAATCTTTATTTGTTTACTCATCCAGATGAGAGTTTGAAAAAGCGGTAAGAAGAAACAATAACACAGTTGCCGACCTGTATGACCAATCTAAAATGGGATTGACTCTCATGAAAGGTGGCCAACCAGGTGAGCTGGGGGAGAATTGTTCTTGGCCAACCTGCAACAAGGTAGCACACGTGTATAAATAAATATGGCAATCTTGTGATTGTCCCAGAACCACATTAACAAAAATTCTTGGTTTAAAACATAAAAATACAATTTAGCGTAGGCCATATGCGTGACTTTTTCTAAAAACTTTTGTTGGATGAACATATTTAAAAACCTGCCTTTAAGTCAGTAAAGTGGTTAAATCAAGCTTTCGGTTAGCAACTTCAAGCTTATATATGTTTCAATTTTTCTGAAACATCTTCAGGTATATGCATAATAAGCTTCTGTAGATACCTTCAGGGTTGGTCCAACATGTCAAATATTATGCATGCTTTTTAAAAAGAATAAAGGAGAGAGCTCCAAATAATGTATACTATAAAATTACTTATTCACAGACATTCAATGCTCTTCAAAAGATATGATTTTGCTCGTCTACCCTATTTCATCTCTCCTCAACAGCTTAGGGTGATCATCTAGCCTAGATTCTAATTCCTTCTAATAGCTAGGTTTTGCAAAAATTGAGGAAATCAAGTTAGGTTTTCCTTTTCTATGGGAAAATTAAAACGATTTTGAGTTAACTATAGAAGGAAATTTGAAATCTGAGATGTTTAACGTGTACTGAAATTGTTCCATATATTGACACATAATAAATTACCATGGAGTATCCTTCATAGTAGATTATAGCATTAGATAATAAGATAAAAGACAGCATAGAAATATTTAGAAATCATAACAGCAGCATCTACCGCTTTATACTATAACAAATGATGATAAGTGATAGTTATTTCATATTTACTAGATATTAGATTGCAACTTGTTGAGTAATGACTAATGAGTATGGAGCTAAATTTTCACCTCACAACATATATGTATGCAGAGTTATATGTGTGTGTGGTTTTTAGAATGATATTTATATGTATCATGCAAAACCTTCATTTTTGCATCTCACTTTTAAATTTTGCTTCTACAGATCCTCCAGCACTTTCAAAAAAAAATATTGCTTTCTACAACCATGCATAAAACTTTAAAAAAAAAACAACCATGCACAAAACATGGGGATGAAGAGCAGATCAGAAAATATCCACTTCAAAACAAAAAAGTATTACAAGGTTAAAAACTAAGGTTACCGCAGTAGGGTCTCCGATTCGAACTCCAAGGAAAATAGCTCGAATTGGCTTCTCTTTCAGCAAAGTCTCCAAACCAGACTTGAAATCTAAGCGGATGGTGTCAATTTGCAAACCATAGCTGCTCAAACAAAAAAATTAGTCGTTTCATCATTCAGAGGAGAACAAGCCTTAACTTTTAAAAGACGACAAGGACACTAAAAATAAGGGTGGAAAATATCACTTTTATATGTTAGCACAAAGGAAGAAGAAACTTCACTCACGTGGCAGCGATATCATAGGTAAACGAGTTGATTTCCGGGAAAGCACAGGGACTTTCAAAATATATTGTTCGAATTGGGAAATCTTTTACATCTCCATCGGCACTATTTTTCCCCGCTTTATGCAAGAAATAGCCAGCCCTGAGTAGGTGCAACAAAACCTACACGGCAAAGCTCGATAAAATCGTTATTGGGATCAAAGATTATGTCGAATGATAAAAGAGTACACACGTTCAAACTCACAGTTGAATCCTTTCCACCATTGAAACTGAAGGCAACCTCCTCAATACTGTAAGAAGAAATACATTAACTAATAAATGGATACATTGATAAACTTGCATTAACAAGGACAGTCAGGTGGTCATAAAAATATCACAGATTAAAATGTAAAATCATCTCATCCATTTATATGTTAATCCAAGGATGATTTATCCTATACGAAGTAGCGTAAAGACTTTGCAGGATTTTAAAGGACAATTTTTGTTTAAAAAAGTCTTGAGGATTTTAAAATACTTTGCAGGATTTTGATGACTCTGATGATTTTAAAAGACTTTGCAGGATTTAATTCATAAGATTTTAAAGGATTTGAAATGATTTTAATGGATTTCAAAAGATTTTATGAATTTCAAGGACTCGTTGAAAAAAATGATCATAACACACTCTCTTTCATAAAATCACAAAATCGAACACACTCTCTTTCACAAAACTTGGCATCATTCTATGATCTATGGACTTATCCCTTAAACAATCAAGTTTATATCCTTATTCATTTCCACCGATGCATAAACTGTTACTGTGAAGCTCTAAGAATTGTTCAGTTGTTCAGAAAACGACCCTATAAAAGATATCAATTGACAAAGCTGGTATCCTCCCTTATACATAAACAAGCACAAATACATCAAAGCTATTTCCAGTTTTCAAATTACACGTTTACAAGAGTAACTCAGACCAAATGGAACTTCATGTTCAGACAATTGTTCATTCCACATTAATGTTGAAAAAATCCGTTGACTATCTTCAAGTCAACAGACCAAAAAAATAATTTAACAAAGTCTTGTCCCAGACACAATAATCATCAGAATCTGATCAAATGAATCATATATAAATCAAACATCAATCCACATTGAACTCTAATTCATCTTCAAATTTTAAAAACAACCAAAAAATCAAATCAAACAGCTCATAACATTCTTTTCGATATCCAATTCAAACTAATCATTAACCAACAAAAAAGAAGGGGGGGGGGGGGGGGGGGGGGGGGGTCAAATGAATCTAACTACACAAAATTCAAACCAATCACAGAGGGTTTAAGAAAAACAACCTTAAAAAACAGCATGTCTGAAGAAAACTTACGAATACAAAGACAAAGCTCTCTGAATAACATAAGTAGCATTGTTGTACTTGGTCTGAAGTCTTCGATCTTCACACCCTCTGATCGCTTTATCGATCTCCATGTTGACCAAAAATCTGACCCAACAAAGAAAATCAATTAAACACAAGTTGGGTAGATTTAGAATTCGAAAAAGATTGAAAATTTAACAATAATTTGGAAAAAGCAAACCTGGGTTTTGGTCAAAAAGATAACTTTTTTTTTTCAGAATTGAAAATTCTGTGGAGTGTGATTGTTAGTGATATAGGTGTGAGTGGTGAACGATTGTGATTGTTTTGTTGCTTTGTGAAAGTGAATAAAAGAATGGGATTGGATTGGATTGGAAGAAGAAAATTGAATTTGGTTTATGTGAGATAGAATAGAAGAATAGAACAAACACAACACTCAACAACAATGGACCTGTTTGTTTATTTATAGGTCCATGTTTAATGTTTTCTAGATTCTGGTTTTTTTAAGAAGGATGTGATGAAATGGATGCTCTAACTGAAATTTTAAAGAATTAGATTCAATGGGGACAGTCCTTCAAAAATTTAAATGGGGTTAGCAAATAATAATACTAATATTTGTTATTCATACCCAAAACAAATATTATTATTGTTTTAATATTAATAAAAGAAACAAATTGAGTCGGATGGTTATTGAACCAAGGACGACTATTCTTTTTATAAGTTGAAGAAATGACAATAATCGAGTGAACCATCAAATTCGTCTGTGAATTTTCACCAGTCGGCCAACTTCATCCCTCAATTATGCGAAATATCTTATTAGTCCTTGAAATTTGTCAGACGTCCATCGATAAGGTCCCTCTATCCAAATGCTCCGTTAGCCATGTTGATGTGGCGTCTTGCATGTTGTGTTGTCTCTTACACGTGGCAAGAAGGGAGCCACGTGTTCAAGGACTAATTTGATTGAATTGGTAAAAAGTCAATTTTCACTTTTCATTTTTTTTTCTTTTTGATTTTTCCATTTTGTCTTTGCATTAAACATCACCTCCTTCTTCACATTACCTCCTAACTTTGTGCCAGAAAATGTTGTGCCGGAAAATGCTCCTAACTTTGTGCCAGGAACTGCAGGAAATGTTGGGCAAGTATGACTCCTAAGGATCAATTTGTATACTAATTGAAGGACTGAATTGATTGATTATGTTACGATTGCAGGGACTAATTTGATTGAATTTGCAATTTCAGGGTGTTGCACCAAGGAGGTATGACCTTAAAGGACTTGTTCTTTCAGCTGATAGAACTAAGCAAACACCAATGAGGGGTCCTGCACCAGCTCATCCAACTCCTGCTGGCATAATTAGGGTTCCATATCCAACCTATGGTCCACCCGATTCAACTCAACCTACTAAATTCATGGAGTTTATACCAACTCCCGGATTTCCAAAGAAGTGATGCTTCTTGAAGTTTAAAAGATGTTTTGGATTTGTATTATGTAGGCTTATTTGAATTATGCCTATAATTGGGTTTCTTTTTGCTTAACTTTATTTAAGACTTGTTAATGCCCCATAGTTGGGTTGTTTTTGCCTATGTAATTTTCTCAGACTTATGACTTATGACATATGACTTTTGCCTATGTAATATTTCAGTTTCAATTGACAATGTTCTGGCTTTTTTAGTTTATTTTGTACACATCCTGCAAGGATCAATTTGATATCTGATTAAACAATCCAGGGACTTATTTGATGGTTTTTAATATAATGTATGTATGTATCTGATAAATAGAACAACAATTCAGGGACTAATTTGATGGAAATAATATTACAGAAAGGATTACTCAATCATCTTCAACCTCTTTTCATTAGAATTTTACACAAGCCTAGAACAATACAATATCATGTTAAAAACCTCAAACAAGCAAATTATGACCAACACAAACTTAATCAACCTAAGCTCAATTCCTACACATTCATCTTTGTCTATCAACCTTTCTCTCCAAATCTCTTCATTGCACTCTCACATCACCATTAAACTTAGAGCTTGAAGATGATGCTCGACTTTCATAACTGTTTTTTCCCATGTTCCCACCCCCCATCATTTCAGAATCAATTTCAATAGTTTTGGTTCAAAAAATTAAGGATTTGACTCTTAGATTCAATGTGAAAAAGTTAGGGTTTGAAGATTTTTGAATTGGGGAAGAACTGAACTACTTATTATTAGAGGAAATTTGGTGATTTTGGAGTGTAGATTGCAGATTATGTAATTAGGGTTCCAATTTTATACAATTGGGGAAGAAAGAGCCGTTGGGGAAGAAAAGATCCGTTTGGGAAAAAAGGATAAAACTTTTTTGGAAATCAATCAGTTTAGTCCTTTGAAATATTTGTTTTTTTCGGCCAAATTAGTCCCTGCCTACGTGGCATCTGCGGTGTGAGAGGTTAACGGCCACGTTAGCCCCGTTAACGCTCCGTTTGAACAGAAGGACTGACTTGATTGACATTTAACAAATTCAAGGACTAAGTAGATATTTCGCATAATTGAGGGACTAAGTTGGCCGACGCGTGAAAATTCAAGGACGAAGTTGATGATTCACTCGACAATAATCATTTAAAAACTTAAAAGACATGAGCGGAAAATTTTGAATTCGAACTCAAGACTTGTGAATCAAGAACAGCTATTTTGTTAATCCATTTGGGTTGATCCAGTGGTATTGACTTTGGGACATGAGAGTGTGCTCCTCCTCAAGATAATAGTTTCAATTCACGTGGTGCAACCGAAGTTGGTTCAACTTGAATTCGTTTCTACTTCTTTTCTTTTTTTTTTACATTTTATTTATTTATTTTACTTTTTGGGTATTTTGTTTATTCAAAAATATAGTACTGTTTTGGGGGAAAATGTATATAGTGTTTCTTTTTAATTTTATATTTATTAGTATTTATTAAATATTAAAAGGGGAAATGAAAAGAAGAAGAAGAAACGTTCTTAAAAGATTTGTCAAAACTAAATACCTTTCCTGCTTGCCTCGTATGGCAAATGTGATATCTTGGAATGAAAAATAATATCTAATTGAATTTGAAAAAGAAAGGAAATCTTTTTATTTGTGCCCTCTATTACCTGCTTCCCTTTTATGGGTGTGAATTTCTTGAAAGAGTTTGATTTACGATGGATAGATGCATGTATAGTCCGTAGCAAATTGTTAAACGCTTAGAGAGAGAAAAATTGAGGGTACGCGTAGAAAATTTCACACTCAATTTTTTTCCCTCAACAATTGTTGAAAAGCATTTCCCTCAAATAATGATTGACAATAAAAAACATTCCACGGAGTATTAAAACAAGACTTAACTGCATGTTGATCCTTTTGTTTATTTTAGATGTCAAATTAGTCTATTATGTTTTAAAAGTTTTAAGTTAATCTCTTACGTTTTAAAAATTTGAAGTTAATCCAAAATATTAATCCACATTGTAATAAGTTGGTCTCTTTAATGACATGATATTAAGTTTAATAAAACTAAAAAAACGTTTTAAAATTGATTTTTTAGATAAGTTAAATAACACCACTTATATTCTCAAACCGAATCTTTAAACGGTAAAGTGACGAAATGAACTAACTTATTCTAAGGTGCGTAACGTTTTCAACCAACTTGAAACTTTTAAAATATAAGAGATCAACTTGAAACTTTTAAAACATAAGGGACCAACTTAAAATCTAAAATAAACACAAGGGATCAAATATGCAATTAAGCCTAAAATAAAATAAAAAATAATTTTGAGGTCACTAACTCAAACTCTTACGGTTGACTCAAGCTTTGTCTCCGGTGGAAGACCTGCATAGGTCTCTTACTGTGGGAGACTTTTTTTTCTTTGCAAAATGAATATGGATTATTACACACACTGACACACGTATGTATTGTAGCATTCCTCTTATACGATAAATGTTATAATAAACCCACTCATTTTATGAAGGTGTATTTTAGCATGATGCACCTTTAAATTGAACAAAAGACCGCACGTTTCCTTATTTCAAAACATTATTAATTAGTGGGTAGTTATGTAATTTAAGTTCTAACATAATTATTTCAAATGAAATAATAACAAGTGACCTAAGAGTGTGTTTGGATGAGGTAGGGCTGGCAATGAACCGAACCAACTCAAAAATAGTTCGAGATTCGATTAGATGATTGATTCGTTGAACTTGGTTCATGAACCTAATGAGTCGAACTTGAGTTTAAAATTAAGCTCGTTAAATAAATGAGTTGAACTTGAGCTAAGTATGGTTCGACTCGTTTGATTCATGAACCAGCCCGATATATATATATATATATATATATATATATATATATATATATATGTGTGTGTGTGTGTGTGTGTGTGTGTGGTTGTATATATATATATATATATATATATATATATATATATATATATGTGTGTGTGTGTGTGTGTGTGTGTGTGTGTATGTGTTCGTTCTCTAAAAAATATATATGTATATGTATGTGTGTTTATATAATATGTAATTTATTACAAGCTTCTTCTAATAATTATGTACTTTTTCATAAGAATTATTACAAATTTGATTAAAAATTAAGGAACATTATAATAATAGAGAGAGGAAAAAATGAAGCTAATAGTTTATACAAGCTTTTAAAAAAACATATGCTCTAAAATAGTCCCAAATCGGGGAGTTTACAAAATATTAGAGAGGTCAGTGTCTATATATACACACAAGAGAAGTGCATTACAATTACAATGTAAAAGCTATACATGTAGTATATGGACTGTGCTACAGTAGCAAAAGCTACATACGCTTCATAGTTTAATTAGTTATACTTTTATTATTTTTTTAAATATGTCAAAGCATATATTTTTGACAAAAAAAAAGCTTGTAAGATATACAATTCGAGCAAACGAGATGAACCTAACAAGCCAAACCGAACTGTTTGTGAACTTTAAACGAGCCGAACTCGAGCTAAAAAAAAGGTTCGTTTTGAACTCGAGTCGAGTTTCGAGCTGAATCAATTCTTATCGAGTCGAGTCGAGCTCAGACAGGTTCGATTCGGCTCGGCTCATTTCCAGCCCTAGGATGAGGTAATTGAGAAATTTTAAAGAATTTAAAATTCTAGGCAATTCAAATACTTTCATTTCTCAATATTCTTGTTTGGATGGAGTGATAAAAAAATTCATTGTCATCATTTTTGGGCAACTTTTATAAATTTGAATTTTTTTGGGCCAAATTTGAAAATTGAATTTTGGGGTCAATTTGTAAATTTCAAAATTTTGAGGGGTCAAATTGAATTTTTTGGAAAATTTGAGGACCAAAAATGAAAATTTTGAAAAAAATATGACAATGAAGAAATTTGAAATTCTTAGCTTTTAAGTGTCATTTGAAATTATCTAAATTTAACTTGAACAAAATGATTCATAAATTTCCATCATTTTGAAAATTCTTCAAATTATCATCCAAACAACTTTTTTTTAGATAAGAAGTTTAAAGTAATTTTTTTTTTTAGATTTGTGTATTCAACATATTAAAACATCAAAAAACAACTTTTTCTACATAAAAGTTATCATAGTTTCCATTTTTTAATACTTAACAAGTGTATTAAGAGCATAATTTTAGTAGTGTCGTTGCCAACATGTTCGTCTTATGTCTGTTTGGGTATTGCTTGGACACTGCTAATTGAGAAATGTTTATAGTAATTTGAAATTATGTGTCTCTTTTATGGTGTCAGAGCATTGATTTGATGTTGCTCTCGCTACTCTCCTAGACCGACCAACATATATTACAACATTCTCTTTATTTCTTTTTCTCTTATGGTGTTATTTGGATGCAAGATTATCCATGAAATATTGTCATGTGTTATTATACGTGTGAAAAGATAAATTTCTTATCATTAGATGATGATGATGATGACGACGACGATGATGATGGATGTTTGTGATTTAATAAGGTCCAATGATATGGTAATTACTGGTTATGTAGGATATATATTTACTAAGGAGATAGAGATATCTCCAATTGTTGTTCGTGCAATTCATATGCAACCAATGCAGGTGGAAGACAACTTAGCTCAGATTGAAAAACAAGTGGAGGATCATCAAAGTAACAAATTTCCTGGAGGGGGTTTGTTGTGATTTTTTTAAAGGGGTTTTTAAGAAAACAAGATACATGGTTTTTATAATTTGACTTTTATGTTTGTTGGTAAATTATGATACGAGAAATGCTAAAAACACTCTCATTTTAATACTATCTCAAACATTCACTCTTTTATTGTATTAAACATATATGAGTCTCAACTCTATGTGAGGTCTATTTTTAATGTGTGGTACCCACATAAATTTGATTCAATAGAAGAGTGAGCATTATGGAGGGTGTTAGAAAAAGAGTGTCAATGCACAACAAAGAAAACTAATTTATATAAGTAACTCGTTTAAAAAATAAAATAACTTGTACTCTTTAGCATAAGTTAAGAAACCAAATGTATAAGTTTTTTTTAAATTATGCATTTAATGTCTTAAAAGTTTCAAAAGTTATATTTTCAGTGTAAAACTTATTTTTTATTTCCACTTTAAGTTCTTTAAGACACAAGTTAGCATGGCCCTTAAAAAAACATTAGTAACCGAGATTCGTATAAAAGTTTGGCATCTTCAACATATGTTTTTTTTTCATGCGCATCATTCATAGATAGAACTTTAGATAATTAGATTAAATGATTAAGAGACTTAAATATCTAACACATATATCAACTATGATGGTCAAATAAGTTTATTTGTGAAGTAAAACAACATTTTTTGAGTAATTTAATTTGAAGTCGACACTAAACTTTAAGAAAGTATACGCACTCATCTACTGGATTTTTTTTTCTTTAGATTTTCATAGTAGAGCAAAGTAATCTTTTACGTGATCTAATCTAACATTAATATTTTTATTTTATCCAAATTTTTCTTTACAACCAATTAAACAAAATTATTCCTTTGACAAAAAAAAAAATTCCCGACTCAACTAGCTTCTATTTACTTTCTTCAAAGATTAAAATTCAACAGTTTTAAAGAGGATGTTACGTGAAAGATCTCATCTCACTACTAAAGTTGATTAGTTCCAACAATTAGAATACAAATTAAATTTCAAATAAGAGGACCCCAATCCTCAGCAAACAGGTATTTAAAAGCTGAATATATCAGAGAAATGAAGGAAAAAAAAGGCTTATAGAAAAAACTTTTACGGTTGAATATGACTTTTGATATGTATAGAAGAAAAACATATTTAATGTCATATTTTTTTTCCTCCTCAATTTGATACCAAGTCTCGAGCCAAGAACCACAAAGTTTGAAAAATATGTGGTCGTTTATGTGGAATTATTTGAAATCGTATTTGACTGTTTGGAAATGTGAGTTGGAAAATGTTCTCTCAAGTTTTATTGCACAACACTAAAGGAAAAACTTGGATATCCGACAGTGAAAGTCAAATTTCCCAATGAATAACATCAACAACTCTTTTTTAACACTCTCTCTATTGTCACTCTCTCATTGGATGAAATCAACGTAGACTTCATAACTTTATGTGAGATCCATTTACAAAGTTTGGGATCCACATTAATTTCATCTAATGAAGGAGCGAGTGCCAAACAAACTACTTGCATATTTGATTACGTTGTTATGATCAAATATGTAGTCATCTGAAATAAACCTTTAAACAAAAAGAGATCTATGTTCCTAAAGTTAATTGTTATACCAAACATAATTCTACCACCCCTAGTTCTATAGAATATTTTTGGTTGATCGAAACCACAACGGTTCAGACAAGTGCGGAGGACCCCTGCAAAGATTCAATGTATATTCAACTTTTTGTTTTAAAATTCATCAAAACATTGAGATTGCACACATTGTAATCACATTATGAACTATAGTTCAAAAATGTAAAAAAAAAAAAAAAACTACAAAATGTTCAGACAGTCAGGCGCACACGACTAAAAAATTTACATGTGGCAGGCGTAAGCTGCTGTTAATAGCATGTTTGTTTCGGCGGTGACATTGCCGCAAACATGTGTTACATAAAAAAACCACTCTTTATGGCTTTTATTTTTCACGATGAAATTGCCTCATAACGCGAGAATTCCAAACTAACCAAGTTTCCAAACATATGCTAAGTTTATTTGTGTTGCTAACATAATTAAAAATATCATTCAATGACTTCAACCAATCTCATGTTGAAGGGTCTTTCACTCTCAGCAATGTCCTTGTGATGTCTTCTCTGCAAATAAAATCATGCAAAATTCTTACTGAAGTTTTCAGAATAATTACCTATTAGCTATTTCATAGAGACCTTCATGTTTCCAAATTTTAACAAAATAGCCTACCATCTCCTGCATAACCCAAATTTACCAACATAACTTTTTCATATAATGCATTCCCAAATTTGAAAAGGAAATGGCGTATCTTAAAGAACTTACAACTAAAGGTATAGGCGGTCGGAAAGGTTCGCTAGCGAAAAACACGTCGTCAGAACTTCCTGTCATGCTGAAAGAGATGTTGGTTAACTTTGATAAACATTAAATGGATATTCAAGGTTACATAAAACATATAAGATGGATTACTAAAAATAAAGGATGATATACATGTATGGTGCTTACAGACATGTAAACCGACAACATTTATTTTCTAAAACATAAAATGGATTCACAAAGAGATCAATAAATTTGTTCATAGAAATTTTGATTATTTCAAATAGATCAATATTTCTAATAGTTACATAGGCAACTTACATGATACAGTTTTTCTTCCCAGTTTAGCCAAATATGGAAATTTGCGGTCTATCAAACTCAAATGAAATGCATGAATTAAGAATTCTTTTTTATTACAATTGACCAAACATGGCCCCCTAATTTTTATATGGATATATGGATGAAATAAAAAACATGCATGTACCGTATAGTTGAAACTTTATGGGGTCTCTGTGCTTTTTTTGACTGATTACCAACCCATTCTTTCCTCTTTTGATTCCACGCTATCTCACCTGCATGATAACAAGAATATACTTGAGAACATTCTAAGAATAAGCTAAAAAGTTAAAACTATATTGCATTTGACACTAGAGAAATCAATCACTAGGAAGAGTCTCACATGAGTTAACATAATACAACAGTTTTTTTAAAAATATCTCATATTTTCTGAATGGTTTCAGGGATATGGAAAGGATTAATTCCAGTTATTTCTATAATCTGTGGCTACGTCTAGCTGGGCAAGCAAAATAAATACCTATATGTGTATATTTGTTAGTGTGCAATTGTGTATCATATTGTAATACAACCATATGACAAACTATGTACTTGTATTTCTATCCAAATTTTCACATATTCAACTTTTTCCTACTCAGAAGCCACATACATACACTAAATGCAAGTTGCCTCGTGACTTACCAAGGAAACAAGAAAAACAGACAAAGGATTCTAAAATGTTTCGTCGATAATTTGTTTAAAACATTATGAGCAGGGAAAAAAACAAAATCAACACTTGAAACGAGCCAAACTTATTATTTTGAAGTTAAACACATACACAAGTTCTTGCAGATCTGACCAAGACATACGAGCTTACAAGATACCAAAAAACTTGAAGCATGGAATAAATTTGTCTGTTGATTCTAGATGATTCTTATTTTGCTAAAGTAGAACTATCGATAATAGATGTTAAAAAAGAACACACCATGGTTTATGAAGGCTTCATTCCCGGTCAAATTATTTTTGTTGGCATCATGCGAGCCCTCGGAAGAGTTATTTTGATGGCCATTTGAACTACAACCAATCAGATCCATCTTCTATGGATATCTTTATAAAATTGCCTACTAAACTACTAACCCATATAAAAAAGTATATGGAAAGAGACAATTAGAAGAAAAACATTCCGCCTATGTTACCAATTGACAGGGTTCAGGGAAGCATCCCTTCCCTTCCCTCAAAGGGCAAAATGATCATAACCAAAGCAAATGTTATGAATGAAATTCCTCAAAAATTGAATTCTTCGTTGTTGGGATATTCATGCATTCACACGCGACCAATGTATTGGCCATCATCGATTCATTGTATTCAGATCAGATTTTGAACCAATTGTCATCAATACGTTGACTGCATGAAATCAGAATATCCAGACGACGAGGGAGGAATCTTGATCGCTCCCTTCCGTGAAAACGATATTATTATATTTTATTTTATTGGGGAAATACATTCATTGATGATGAACCACAAATTCATAAGCACAACATAACACCTCAAATCAAACATACAACACCAGGAACAAATAAATTTAAATATTAAACCAATACAAGATACTGTCACTCCAGAAAATCATCACCAAGGATTCCTTAATCATATTCAATTGAAAATAATATAGATTGTAACAAAGCCGAAACGAATAATGGATACTACAACTAATA
This sequence comes from Medicago arabica, assembly GCA_946800305.1. NCBI lineage: Eukaryota > Viridiplantae > Streptophyta > Magnoliopsida > Fabales > Fabaceae > Medicago > Medicago arabica. Next base: position 53,365,864 of record OX326969.1, read on the forward strand.
AAACAACAATGATTTCATCAGTAAAACAATAGGTTAATAACATGAATACATTCAGGATTGACATGATAAAAGAAATTGAAAGGAGAAATGGAAAGAAAGGAAAAACTAACATGTTGTTGTGTAGTGTGGACTGAACTTCACCGAGACGAATGTGATGGAGAGAAAAGTAAACAAAAACAAAAGTGTCTCAAATTTTGGCTTATATATATATATATATATATATATATATATATATATATATATATATATATAGGACCGATAGAAAAAAGACATAAAATATTTTAGACCGATGTGGCGTATGGGTAATTCAATCAAGGAAAATTCAAACCACTCTTGACTCCTTTGATGCACATGATAAAAGATACGGTAATTATATTTTACTGTCTCAATGTAAAAAAATACATGATTTATATCTTATATTGTCAATTGTCATGGATAAAAATCAAAATGTTGTCATGGGAGCTTGTTTCAGTTGTTAGAGATATTGCATGTTATTGCTGCAAGGGTCGAAGTTCAAACCTCGAACATCCAAATTATTTACTTTAAAAAAATGTTACATATTTTTCATAAAAAAATGTTACGTATTTTAACTTTAAAAAATAAAAATTAATCTTCTCATATTTTTTATCGTGTCTGTACCAAAAATTGAACATGATAAATGGTTATCATGCCACTATCATATCACATCTTTCATATTTAGCGCGCGTCATATTTGTTTTCAATTCAGTTTGTACACATCATCAAACTGACAGTGTAACGTTATTTTACACATGAATTCTTCAAATCAATCCATGATACCATTGTAAATGTTAGTTTTAAAATATTACTAAAAATATGCATTTGACATGACTTGATTGAATGAATATGTAAAAAAGTTTCACATCGTTTATGTGCACAGAAATTAATCTCATTTATTTTTTGTGTAATTGATTCTAGAAATAATAATAAAAATCACTTCATATTTTTCAAAAATAAAATTCACTTCAAATTAGTTTGACCTAGTTGCTTCTTGGTCCATTTTTTTTTAAGAAAATATCTTTATAACATTTCATTAATAATAAGAGATTCAATACATTTAGATATATGAAAATAAATAGCGGGACTAGCAAGTAATGTGGCTTCTCTTGCAAGAACATGAGCAACCACATTGGTTTGTCGCCTAACAAACTCCACCCTAGAGTTGGTAAAGAAAGAACTAACTAGAGTATGACAGGAAGAAATAATACACCAAATTCAAAATAGTCGTCTCGAGTAGCATGAAAAGCATCACAAGTAAGCTTGGAATATGTTTCGAAATCAACGTTATCAAATTGCATATCGCTAAGCCACTGCAAAGGCAGAATGTAACCCCAAAGCTTCACCAACGTCAACTAAATAACGACAAGGGTAGCTAACAACCTTGGCCAAAACAAAAGTACCTTCGGAATCCTGAAAACAAATGCCAATACTAGTGCGGTTGAAATGAGATGAGAAAGCAACATCAATATTACACCAAATGAAAGCATTCACAGGTGCAGAAGTACCAACGACAGGTGAACTCCCCCCTTCAGCAGTCCCTTTATTTTGTTACTCTCACAAAATAAGTCATCTATTTTTCAATTATTTTATCGCATCTAATTTTCAATTAGTATCATATTTGTTGTAAAAAAAATTCAATTTAAATTTCGACTCCAAAAATGGTGATATGGCAAGATTCAAACAAGAAGAATGAGATGAAAAAAGAAAAAGAGTAGTTTGATAAAAAGAACAAGTGTGATATTTACACAGCCCACTTTTTTCTCTAGAAAAAAAAGCATCCCATTTTTTCCTATACTCATTCAACATTCAATTTATCTCTATAACAATATTCTTATCACATTATGAATTTATCACATAACTCTCGTTTCTCTTTATTTCAAGGTGTATCACCCGTGTACACAACAATTTTTCCAAAAAAACAAAAAGTCGACTCATAAAAATTAACCGAAAGAAAAAATCATGGACAAAGGAAACAAGATGATCTAGAAATAAGATGATAGAAAGTTCTAATCACCTTTACGGTTTACAGAAGGAGGAGATTTATAATACATGTTCATAACTTTGCTAATTTATTATTTTCAAATTGATATCTTCCTTTTGAATGTGTCTTGTTTTTATGAATGAAAATTGAAGATCTATAGACAATAAATAATGTTGATTTTATTAATGCACTAATGTTAATAATATACTATAGTCTACCATTAAAAAGATCTCTTCAAACAAAGTTAATTGTCGTCGGAGGTATTTTGAATAATTTTGGAGGTCTGTGAACAATTACTAGGTGTTTAATTAGCAACTTCTTTTTTTATCAAATATAGTCTTCTGCTGTTTAATGACCAGTCCATTTATAATAAAAAAAAGCCCAGTCCAATTTTTTTAGCAAAACGGGCCGCAGCCCAAATTTTCTTAAATTGCGCATAATCCTGCTGAAAATTTAGATATAGTGATTTTTTTACAACAAACAAACAAAAACTCTTAAAAATGATTATTTAAAAAAAAAGTTAAAATTAAAACTTCAATGAAGAAACCATTAGACCATGAGTGGTAAGATGATATTGTGATTTGGTAGAGAGATACAGGGGTTTGGCTTTGGGTGGTGTTGGTGGTGTTCAGGGACTGCCATGTGCAAGTGCAACAAAACCTTTTGTACATGATCTCATACTTGGAAGGGCTTCAAAATTTTAATAAAAGGAAAGGAAAAAAACTTGTACCTACGACCAAAATTCGTCACTAACGGTCATTTTTCGTAGGTAAAAGTTTGAAAGATAGTTGTTTTTCTGTCAATTATGGATTGCCCATAGATGAATGTCTATTTGAATGTAGATAAAAGTCATGTTTGAACCATTGCTTATATATTTAACTACAACTTAGTTGTCTATCACTGTAAGTGATGTTAATTTTTTTTTTACCAATTCTTTTTAAATGAAAAATTGTCAAGAGTACAACGTGTCCTCCGAATTGTTGGGGACAACCCCGGTGGTGTTGTTGCAAGTTGCAACCACAACGATGGTTAGGTAGCTATTTTTCTTATTATTAAGTCGGGGTGATGTATTGTTGGTCAACTTGGGTGTTATTCAGATGGATCTTGGTTTTTGTAACAACAAAAGTTAAAACTACATTATTTGTAAGAGCGATGGTCTAGAAGACAATGAGTTGTTTATTGTTGGTCGTTGTCATACCTTGCACTCTATATGCTACATACATCATATCACAAATGTTTTACGTGAAAATGATAACATTGCATTGATGCATATTCTTATGGAATAAAAAGTGTGTAAATTTTATGGTAATGTAAATGAGGAATCTCATTTGAGCGGCTTTGCTCATTGAAAGTGTCCCCTATCTGACATTGAGCCTCTCATCTTGAGAGACAAACTTAAAACTTAATTTCTGCTTTATTTTTTTGGCTTGTTACTTTGTAACCAAAAAAAGAAAGATATAGGGGTTGAAGTGAAAAGTGTGTCATGAAATTAATTTTCAATACCAACAAAATAACAAACATTTGCGTGAAATAAATATTCATGTGAAAATAAAAATTAAGCACTGTTTATCACTTTATTTTTAACTCCCACCCTACCACCAAGCCTACATTATGCCAACTTTCCTTTTACCGGAGATAAACATATTATTTATAAATGATCACAAAATATCAAATAAGTGTAATTTAGTATAGTTATGAGGGACAATATTTGAAGGGGTTGATGCTCGAATCTCTTTCTTATTTCTCTCTACATTTAATAGTGTGTGAATCTATCCATTAAGTTATTTGACTCCATGAACAAAAATCACAAATTTTACATAATTTAAAAACTTAGTTGTTGAAATGTCCATTGCAAAAGAAAAGGCACGAACCTGTGTATGTCAACTTGTATACAGAGTAGTGACAAAAGCATCCATCTTGAAAAACAAATTTTAGAATATATATAAGTTTGTGATTGAAATTAACAAATGTAATTTGCTTCCAAACGTGTAATGGAGGGTTTAATTGAAGACTGTGTACAAGTAATTAACTTATATATGGTGCTGAACCTTGTAACGTCCATCTCTGATATAGCAGAAAATCAACCAATTAATTCAAAACTCTTGTGAGTTTTTTTTATCTGTCGGCAAAGTTTGCCCTACCATGCACCCTCTCTCTTCCTCTATGTGTGACCGACAAATAGTTCAATATCCCGTTCGTGTTTGTGTAAATTTGTCAACACATGTTGGTCAAGAAAAGAAGCTCTTGCAAGCTGTACGTGACTTGTCCATACTAGACATTGTGTTTTCAGTTTTTGATAGAATCATGTGAATCACCGTCGTTGTACAAAATCTACAAATATTCTGTTTGGCAAGGTTAATTTCTAGTTTATAGAGGACAATTAGTTTATATGATCATATGATAAAAATAGATATGTTTAGTAATAATTTTTCTCACAAGTTTATAGCATTTTCTTCTAGCTTATATATTTTTTAGAAGCTATTCAAGCAACATTTAATTTTTTTGTCAAATTTTCTCTAATCTTAATGAAAGAAAAACTAGCCATTAATTAACCAAGTTTTTTTGTGACATTTTATATTTATCCACTAATTCAACTGTTAAATTTACCAAACATCATGAATTCAATCTGTTTGTTTATCAACTATGAATTATTTTATTTGTTGTTCATTATCAACTAACTTATCATACATTCGTAATTTATTGTAATTTCAACAAACTCATCGTAATTTCAAACATATATATATATATATTAATGTATAGGATATATATGATTTGTTCATAAGGGTTTAAAATGTTAAAATAATTGATAGCATACTGTTATACCATCTTAGGATTTGAGTTGTGTCTAATCGAACCTTGCAAAATTAACTTATAAGGTGAGAACTCTCTTTACCTATAAACTCATGTTTATGCTTTATCTCATATCGAACACGAGACTCTTAAGGTTTTGTTTGTGAGTTTGAAGGAGAAGAAATGTGGGGATTTTGGGAAAACGGAATGAGCAAGTGAAAAAAATAGAGTACATTGAAAGATGAGGGTTTTGGGGGTTAATTTTTCTTCATAATGCAAAACATCATCATTTAGGGAACTAAGTAAAAAGTTGTATTGGAGGAAGGTTTTGGAGGATTTTTAAGGGTTTATATGAATTCTTCAAATTTATTCTATGTTGTTATAATATTCTTAATATTAAAAATATATGAATTATGTATTAGTTTATCATTTTCTAAAAAACACTCTTTCAAAAAAATGTGAAAGATCTCCATTTTCTTCTATATTTCCCACCTCTAAAATCATTCATTCCCCTCCCTTCCAAACTCCCAAACAAAACTTAACAAAACTCGTTTCACTTTATTTCAATAAACTTTTCTAAATAAATCAGCTGTGATTGACAATGATAGTTGAACTCATCGTATTAATAAGTTTTGACTTATAGTATATGTTTAAATCTGAAATGATACTTAAACAAACAATATCGTATCCAAAGATAGACACCTACCTTAGGGGCTCTAGTTCTTTACAAGGATTGATTCATATTTCATATTTCAATCACTCGTAATTTATCAATATTATCATTAACTTATTCATCAATAATTGTAATTCACTTTACATGAGGTGAATAAACGGTCGTGTTTTGGTTGTTACTTGCAGGAACCTCAATAAAAGCATCTTGTCTCATGTGATTTTGTGGTATGTTTCCGGGGAACCATGCCTTAATTAAGTGCATGTACTTTGACACCCCAAAGGCCCAAACATTTTTTTACTTTATGTTTTGTATTATTCATTGGTCACCGATACACAAGATTAAATTGCAAAGTGGTTCGAACCTCTTACTTTCCATATGCAGATAAGAATTGTGAAGAAATGAGGTGTTTGAAGTTCGAACCTAATGACTAGAACTAACATATTTTAAACGTAAAGAAGTGAGGTGTCTGAAGTTCGAACCTTGACCCCTACATAATTATACAATGTCCGTAACAATTGAGTTAAACTCACAAGAACAACTCAAACTTCTTTAATCTAATTATCTTGTTTGTTTATCAAGATTCTCTAATAATCATCCTTGAATCTAATTATTTGCATATTTGAGTTTATAAATGCGGGGTCAGGAACGGGTCGAGCTCCGCCGGTAAATATTCATTTGAGCTAAGAGAAACCAAACAATTGAATTCAACATCAGATCTTCCCTAAACATTATTTATGTCATTATGTGTGTGTCAGTTAATTGATTAACTTGAATTGTGATCTGATTCGACATTTTGGAGCCCAGCATGGCTATGAGCTATATACATTTGTTCTTCCGAAAGAGAATAGTCTCTTTCACTGTCTATAGGCAACATTGATAAACGATATAAATATTTGTATCTTTTTATTTTATCATCTCCAATTTTGTGTGGTTTGTTTGTTCCTCTCTATCGCCATTATGCCATAAATCAAAGAGAAAAAACAAAAGGAGAGCAATTAATGTTAATTCATCGCACTATGGTCAGAACTCAGAATTAATTTTACCTTCTATCAAACCTCATTTTAGTAAAATACCATATTTAATTTTTTTAAGGGATATTTATTTAATTTTTGTTAGAGTATCTTCATCAGTCTTTTTAAAGGAACTTACATTAAGTTTCATCTTCTACAAATAAACTGTCATATTTATGTAACTCATGCACATTTTACTCTAATGGTAAAAATGCAAACTGATACACATTTTGTTCAAATGGTAAAAGTGTGTAAGATAGGATACCACAAAAAAAAAATTATGATAGATTACTTGCAACAACAAACATTATTGATAATATTATATCTTATTAAACTACTTCTACGATTTTTATACTACTCACTATGCGACGTCGAGTTCTTTCAATGAGAAAAAAACAGGTTTCTTCTTGCAGTATGAAACTCGCATAAACATCCTCATTGAAGACGCTTTGAAGACAAAATTTTATCTTCAAAACACTAAATTATTTTTTTTATCAAGTAGTTTAATGGCTAGAGTTCACACAATTTAATTGTGGAGTTTTCGGGGTTCGAACTCTAATCTCTACATATATTATGCAATATTCCTACCATGTGAGCTAAACTTACGAAAATTTGTTTATACCAAAAATATGGCATTGTCAAGAATCTATCAACTAGGAAAAATGAAAACGTTGGAGCAGTAAATCTAGCATCTCGCACCTCTGTCATTCATCATTTCTTTAATGCCGACAAAAGAATTGTGATTACTTGATCCTTTTATTTACTAAAATTAATTGATCCCTGTTAAAACAACATCAACAACTTGTACCAGAAAAAAAAAAATCAACAACAACAATTATTAATAAAAAAGACAGTAAATTACACTGATTTCTTTCTTGATACACTTCATTCCACTAAAAAAAATATATATGAAGTAATTTTACTCCTCAAATGACATATTCGACTCTCTGCTCCGTTAAAAATTAAATATGTATTAATATATTTTAGTTTATTTAAATCATAATAAAAAACAGCCACCATAACAAGGAGGGTGAGTTTTTCTCTAATTTTTTTTGCTTAAAAATTAGGTCGAATATTTTAACCGAAAGAATAGTGCAATTCAAATATTTTCCAGATGAAAGAAAAGTAATTTTTTTTTATAATAACAGTAAGAATAATAATTTCTTTTAAAAAAATAGTAAGAATAATAATGTGATTGGTTGAGATATATGAGGACTCATTTACTTGATAGATCAATGTATTAAGAATTCAAATAATTCGTACCATCATCAAAGATTATTCTACTTGTCAATCAAGCGTACATATGCCCCACTGAAAATCAAATCAAGCTTTGAGGGTCCATTAATGGATAGTTTCTTCTGACCTACCCATCCTTCATTGATGAAGTTCACAAGTTAAAACACACCGTTGCTTTTGTTTGATTCATGAGAATTGACTATATTAGAATCTGTCCCATGATATGATTTCATTAGTTTTATTTTGTTTCATCATTCATGCATTGGCCCATTTTGGCCTTTACTTGCCTTTGATTTGTATGTTTTATTGATGATTGGTACTCCGTAGTACATCTTGTATATTAAAGGGTCTCTTTGATCCGGAAAAGTTAAGTATTGAGTAGATAAGATAGTACACGATAAATTTTTAAACTATTTCGACAATTTTTTCTTTTTTTGTCATGTTACATGCTTGGTGGATAGTAGTAGAAAACCCGAATAAAATAAGGTGAAATTTATATTATGTACTTTAAACAAAAAATTATCTAGATCATCGAATTCCACTTGGATGGTTGAATAGAGAATTTTTTTTGGTGTTTTCTTTGATACAAAAATACGGCTAAAGTAGATGGGAAAATTTCATTATACAGCGGTAAGAACAACAAAGTTGTATATGATATAGTGTAGAACGATGGGAGGGAGGGAGAGAGGAGCCTGGACTTACAATGTTGGCGAGACACAATTTTAATTATTATTAATATTAAATTAAATAATTAATTTCATTTTCTATTTTTTTACATAAGTAAATTTATTCCCCATGTGTCAAAGAAAAAATACTTCAAGTTATTATATGCATGTGCTTTGGAAAACATAGATATATACTAAGTCCCACATCGACTACATTGCAGGGTTACAAAGTCAAACTACAATATAAATAAACGAACAACATGAGACAAAGGTAGAACAATTCTCTTTCGTTGAATACAATGAATTTTTCCCCCGAATGCATAGCGAATATACCTGATTGGCTGAAATATGATTTATAATAGAAAACTACGAAAAAATGCTTGATTGTTGCTGTGCTTTAAACCAAAAGTTATCAAATGATTTAACGAGAAACAAGAATTTAGCTTTTATTGAGTCTCTTATCTACCTCTTATACAGTTCTACGAACAACTTCGAAATGAAACGCAATATAATTGGAGTTGTTTTGTCTCATCCTAAATTAAGACATCACAAATGGAGCTTCTTTTGATCTTATTTGACAAAATTATCTAATTGTGGCACATGTAAAAAATTATAACCATGTGCAATAAAATACACATGTGATCAGTAGAATATCGTTTTCTTAAAATGCATGTATTACTTTAAAAGACATTTAATATGAACCTAGAGCAATTGACACACTGAAAAGGTCAATGATATGGTAAAAACTAAAACAAATAAGGTTAATCTGGCTATTGCTTTCAGTGGTCAGACCAAGATACCTGTAGTCCTTAAATGTAGATAGAAATTTAACAGGCACAACCCTATGATCTAGTTGGACTCAGAAAGCCATGGAACACAATTAAGATACACATTTAAGGCATACTCATCTACCCCTTCTGCATCCCATCATCTTTTTTAACCTTTACAGCCAAGCCAACTGGTTTTCTCTCATAAAGAGATTGGAAAAAGAAAACTAAAGTAGTTGTTGGGTGAAAAAAATAAAATAACAATAATTTCAATAATTTAGTTTTGGTATATTGTCAATCTTATTGTCTAGTAATCGCAATTTACAGTCAATTTTATGTGTGACTATTTATTTATACAAATATAAATAAAATTAAACGTTTTTAATGATCTGACGAATATAAAGATTGTCTATATAATTTTTCTATATTACCAATTCATAAAAATTAAATCTTAGTTTTGTTTTTGTTTGAGGAAAATTAAATCTTAGTTTAAATGTCAATACATGGCATAATTGAATGATATCCAACAATTAAAGATCTACAATTGGTCTACAAGGATCTATGAATAATAATTGATATGGTAAGTTTAATTCACATGCCTCCAAAATTTCATTTCACCACTAATTCTCAATTTGGGACCCACTAATAAATTTGATATATTTATATCAAACTCACTGCCATACTCTTCTACCATATGACTCTTACTTTGATCAGCACTTCCCATCCACAACAGATCATTCTGGTTCGTCATGGCTCTCTTTGTAGTTGCTATGTTATTCTTAATGACATTTTCAAGCAATGCTTATTGGCCACCTTCACCTGGCTACTGGCCAAGTTCAAAGTTCAAGTCTATCAACTTTTACAAAGGTTTTACAAACCGTTGGGGCCCTCAGCATCAAAGACTAGAACAAAATGCATTAACTATTTGGCTTGATAGAACCTCAGGTTTTGAGTCTGATCATCAGTTTTCTACTTGTTAAATATTATTGAAATTTAATCAATATTTTTATTGTTTTTTTTATGGTAAAAACAGGAAGTGGATTTAAATCGGTTCGTCCGTTTCGATCAGGCTACTTTGGTGCTTCCATTAAGCTTCAACCTGGTTATACTGCAGGAGTTATAACATCTTTCTATGTAAGATGTTGCAATATGACATGCATGTTTAGATTGGCACTTAGTTTCACGAAATTACGATGACACAGTGATTTTGTTGAACCTCGAAAATGTAGTTTTCACTGGTCTGATTTGAAGCTTATACATTTTGTTTAGATTATTAATTACTATTAGTCATAATGATAATTAATGATTGAATTATTGGCAGCTATCAAACAATGAAGCACATCCTGGTTACCATGATGAAGTGGACATTGAGTTCCTTGGAACAACATTTGGAAAGCCTTATACTTTGCAGACCAATGTTTATATAAGAGGGAGCGGTGATGATGGGAAAATTGTAGGTAGAGAAATGAAGTTTCATCTTTGGTTTGATCCTACCAAAGGTTTTCATCACTATGCTATTCTATGGAGTCCTAAAGAGATAATGTAAGTCATTGTATAATTTAATTGGGTAGTGTTAACTTGTGCTTTTAGGGCAGATGTTAAGAAATCCAAAAGAAGAAATGTTCTCTAAAGTTTTGTGCATTCAATTCATTAAAAAATTAAAGATTAAATATAATTCACACATTCCAATAAAATATTTCTATATTTGATTCATTGACTTCTGCCTTAAGGGCACAAGTTAACATTTTCCGATTTAATTATATTCCTGAATGTCTCGGAATGAGAAATTGAATGCCTAGATGAATTATTAATTAGTACTAATCTAAAATAGTATAGGGTACTAGACAGGACATGCACTACTTTCTCTTTTGATAGGGAAATGGACTTACATGCACTTAATAGTCACTACTACAGTTACGATCTCAACCATTGATTAAGATTGGACAATGGAGACTGATTGTTGAACTTATAATTGAAAACATAAGATTTTTTTTAACCATGGTTTGGACTTGGTGATTATAGTGACTCTTGAAAATTCTAACCATTGATATAGATCGGATAGTCGAGACCGATTTGTTGACCATACAATATAAACCGTTGGATTAGTTAACTTTAGTGATTCTTGGAAATTATGAGAGCATGAAATCTGATTTGCAAGATAAGAAGAGATGAAGAGAGTCCACAATTGAGCTTGGATTCTGCTTAGGTGGCATTGTTTGATTGGTTCTTAATCAATTGGTATCAAAGTTTAGGCAAGACTTATTAATATTTTGGATTTTTTTTAGAAGTGGAAAATGAAAGGATAACAACATAATTTTCTATCCTCTAAAAAAATATATAATTTTCTGAGAAATAAAGGAAGAAGGCAAATAAGGATGTGACAGGATTAAAAATAGTAAATCATATCATATAGAAATACTAAATCAAGGTCACATGAATGGCACAAAAAACATAACATAGAAGTGTGGGGAAACAAATATGATAGTAGCAGTGTAGCACCCAACTAATGAAAAGTTAGAAAGTGAGAGTAGTTTATTTTTTATTTCTGAAAGGTTAAAATATATACTACTAATACTAGTAACGTTCAAAAAGCTGTAGCTATTATATGAAATATGAATCATAGAAATGATTATTAATACTATATAGTTGCTTTATACTGACATTAAATAATGTGTCAGATTTCTTGTGGATGATGTGCCAATAAGGAGGTACCCGAGGAAGAGTGACACTACATTTCCTATTAGACCAATGTGGCTTTATGGTTCAATATGGGATGCTTCATCATGGGCAACAGAAGATGGAAAATACAAAGCTGATTACAGATACCAACCATTTGTTGCACAATATACAAATTTCAAAGCTAGTGGTTGCACAGCCTATGCACCTCGTTGGTGCCATCCAGTTTCAGCATCACCATATAGTTCTGGTGGATTGAACTCACAACAAAATAGGGCTATGAGTTGGGTTCAAAGATACCATATGGTTTATAATTATTGTAAAGACCCCAAAAGAGATCATAGACTAACACCTGAATGTTGGGGTTAAATAAAGATTAAAAACTTGCAAATTTGGGGGGTGTCCCAAAAAATACTGTTCTCTTGTGATCTATTTTGTTTGTTTGTTTGAGAAAGTTTTCTTTTTACATTGTGGGGGTGACATGAAATGGAGCCCCTATCACTTGAGTGTCCAAGGCTCTAAAGACACGAGAAAATTTGGAAGATTGTGTGAGTTTTTTGTTTTTGTGACATTTATTTGGTGTAAATCAAAGGGGGAAAAAATAAAAGAGGGACAGAGAAAGGAATAATGTTTGTCAATGTCCAAGAAAAGCAAAGTGGACAATTATGTATTGGTTGGTAAATGTGGCGCTGTTGAGTGCAAAATACGATAAGCATACTCCTCATTTTATAACGTTATTGTCATTTCAACGATGAAAACGAGAACACCATTATAAACAAGCTAGACCTCTGACATGAAATTTGGTTATCAATGTCATCTCTTGAAAAATGTCTGTTGGCCGTAGACACAATAGATCACATGAATCCTATAAGACCATTTACAATGGTCAATTCCATCCAACAACACTAAGTCACTTTTTCAATTTCCAACACTTCACATCATTTTCTCTCTTATTCAACTTTTACTCTCTCCAATGGTTTTTTCTTTCAACACTCTACCCACCATTTTTTATTTCATATTCTTATTTAATTTTATATTTTTGTTTTTATGATTACATAAAATTACAATTATCGATTATATTTAAATTAAAATAATAAACACTTACCAATTTATTTGTAAAAACAAAATTTTATTTAAATAGTTTAATTTAATTTCACTAAAAAAAAATATTAAAACTTCAAAAGAAAAGTTAATAGAAAGATAATAATATTAAGATAGTAGAAAATTTCGTTTTTTTTTTATGTCCAAATCAAATGAACCAAGTCTCTATTTATAGACAAAAAAAAAATCATGAATTTTGGTAAAAAAAAAAAATTAAAAATCTTTTGTAATAAAACAATTGAGTTCAAATAATTAAAATGAGATAAATCCAGACAGTCAATCAGGAAGCGCCACGTGGCCTGCAACCCCCACCTTTTCAGCATTCAACATGTTGACTTCATTCATCATCTCTCTCCTCCACATCAACTTTCAACACCCCCTTGCAACGTTTCAACATGTTTAACATGACTTTCAACTATCTCATTGCATATGGTCTAAAGTAAAGATCGTGGACATTGATATTCGATCTATATAAAAGTAAAACAAATATTTTTTTTCCTTCTTCTGACCCTCAAATGCAAGGTACAAAATTTAAACAGTTAGACAAAAATTACACCAATTATAGATAGCTGTAAGTTGTTAATTTGTTAAGGAGAACGAGAATTTGTGTACATTGTAAGAAAAATTGACAAATTGGGTACAACGTAAATTGTTGTTGTTGCCAATCCTATGAAGCACGAACACGACACATACATCGGATACGACATAAATACCAACACTTCTGTACAGAAAATGACATAATTCAATATAATTATAGATGTTGTCTCGATGTCGGACACCGACGCGTGTCCAACACGGAGACATATTTGTTGGATGATATGGTTTTGCTTCTGACCTTTTAGCGACATTGTTGACTTTTTTTCTAAAAGTTTAGAGTTTGCCTTGCCTTTACCATATAGATTTATCATCGAGCTTGACTCTAAAACAACGATGTCTTTGATTCAGATTGGTATCCAATTAATTGTACCATCCTTATGCAACTTTGATACGCCTTATTTGTGGCAACAAGAGCCTTTCGAAGTCTTCCTTTTTTTAGTCATGTTCTCCTACAACCTATCTCCTTAAAACTCAATTATTCCCGCCTATCCATGGATCTCCATGTATTAAATGCCTCTTTGATGATTGTTATCATTTAATGAAAATCATCCCTTCACATCCCTTTGCCACCAAGAAAGAACTCTCTCCGGTTACACGAGAGATCATTCTGTTTTCAGATCTTGATTTAGTAAGGGAGGGAGGGGATTTCTAAATTGGAGAAACATGAGTAGAAGAAAAAAACTAGAGATATTTATTTCGTCCTAGATACTCCTTGTCTTTCCTTATGTTCTCACTATCCTTCCTTCTCACTCCACCAAGTGGCCCTTATGCAACTACTAGAGCATTCTCATGCTATTGTGTTGTTGGATGGTGGAATACAAACCTATTCCCTCTAATCTCAATCACTACGGAGGCAGCTCAGTTGGAAGAGTTAAACACATAAAAGGACATGTTTGAGTTATGGTGATTGAAACAAAAGTGGTAAGCTAAGATAAATGGACAACATGATCGTTCACAATTTCAAAGTAACCACCAATGTCGCTATTTTTATTACTTGCGTAGTTAAAGTTGTGTAAGACAATGAGGTGGCATTGACCAGCTTAGAATGTAATGTACATAAATCAATTTGAGTTCGCCGTTATGAAAAATTAACTTTTAATACTGGCACTAATAAATTTCCGTTTTTCTACAACGGTTAATATTTGTGCTTATTGTATCGCATCTCATTGTAAATATTTTAAAATATATTACAATCAAATAAAGGATTTAACTGATCTTTTAATTAAAGATTTAAATAACATTATGAATAGGATAAAATTATATAATTACAATAATAATTCAAATTGGAGGGTCTAATAGGAGAAAATTACTACACCAATACCAAATATCCCCATCCTATTTATATAGATGTGCCCCAAAGTTTCAAATTTTCACACGATAAAAAAAGTTGTCCAGCCTTATACTAATATTTGATAGAGGTTAAAGCAAGGTTTGTGATACAGGAACATTGCGCAAGAAAAGGAAAGGAGAAACATGGGAGTGCTAGCATTCAACCCAAGAGGATGGTTCACACTTCACATCTTCGGTCATGAGTTCTAGCAAAACTATTTACCTGTTAGGATCCGCGGCGTTGCTAGAAAATCTTCCGTCCCAACGTTTGTATGGAAACAACATTTTTAGACACGCGGTGGCAGTGGGATCAATTGGTGCCCAAACATAGGCTATGTAGTAGGCACTTGTGCAACTACTCACATATTTCCATGTCACTGGAGTGTTGGATTCAACAACATTGCGTTCCGCTTGTGAACTCGCATATTTCCATGTCACTGGAGTGTTGGATTCAACAACATTTCGGGAACGCATGGAATCAATACGATGTCCCTCTATCTCATGTAGGACATTTATGTGGAAGGTGGAACATCAACTAGTAGAAGTAAGTGATAGTGATTGAAAACTAAAAAAGAAACATTGATGGGTTAAACTAAAGGGACATGACTGCTTGCAATTCAAAGTACCGCTACTAGTGGTGCTAGTTTACATAGTTAATTTTGTTAATGATTATGCTAAGACGACAACAATTGGGTGAATCGAGATTCTCTCCATGCAATGAATACTTCTATTTCGAGAGAAATAGAGACATTGAATAATAATATGTTGAATAATAATATTATTCTTTTATTTTAGGTGTCGATATCTTTTCAAATCGAAGTGTCTATTAAATCAATATGATTCCACTTCCATTTACATGGCAGCAGCAAGTGAGGTGGTTAGAATGTAACATACAAATCAATTTGAGTTGTCCATATTGAAAAATGACCTGAAGACTCAATCAAACGATTTATCCTGGTCAGTACATACTTTATCCTCTATGATAGAATATCCACTATTTTCAGAAAAATATTAATATCAAAATCACGGCTCTAAAATATAAAATACAAGAATAATTACAAAAAAGCAATACCCTTGCAAAATAATTAGAGAAAAATGAACAGATCATTCACAGGCTCGTGGCAAAGTGATAAATATCTCAACTACTTTATGGACAGCTTCTAAAAAACAAAATTGAACAAAAAAGAAAATCAACAGCTATGAAGTAGTACATAATTTCCTTCCTCAAGAGAGATTGGTACGGAAAATTTGCAATGAATTCTCACTTAAACAACCAAGCATTCCATGACAAGGTGAGTACCTGATATCACGGGCTTGAGCTGGCATTTTGAATCGCTGAATAACTCTAAAAGATGGCAACTCTTGTAAGACCAAGTCACATGTAACTTCATCTCCAGATGCAAACATTCTATTCTGATTTGCAATGTCTATAATTACACATCTTGGTAGTCTAATTTTACTTACATTGCCATACGAGGAACCCGTCTTTTGGAAATTATTACCACCTGTTCTCTTTAATAATACATGAGAGCCCTGTACTCCTTGCCCAATAACCTGAGAAGGAGTGGGCGATGGTGGAGAAATAGGCGCATCCATCATGTTGAACTTTGGACGGTATGAAACAACAATGTCATCACTGCTTGGGGAATAGGCAAGGGATATACAAACTCCTTGATTATCAGTCCCAGGAACCATAAATGGCCTTCATATTTTCAGAAGGAAAAAAATGAGTTAGGCAAGCGAAATAAATATAGCATAAACTTTTATCCAATAATTGCTTCCAAGATCTAATTTGGCTTTATAGAACTAAATTAAAAGAGACAAAAAAAAAAATCACGATATGTTGTCTCGTATCAGACTTATTGACAATAAAGCAATATGTGAATTTCCAAAATACAAAAGAAACCATCTAAAAAATTTAGAGAATATAACTTGAAAAAAACCATTACACTATCATGCAAATTACAGGATACAAGTAAAATAAAAATAAAAATTCCATCAAACTAAAGAGACTACAAGTTGAATAAATTTTTATAAGGCATTGATAATTGACTGATAATATAAACAAAAGAAAGTGAAAGCTAATATCCATAAAATTCAAAAAGCTTACCGATCATCAGAATCAATGTCCCACCGACAAGCACCGATGGCAGAGGCAGATATAATGGTTCTGACACCAGAAGGAAGACTCGTTGTTTGTGCAAGAGACTGCAAACTATGAACAGGGTTGCTAGTCAACCCAACTAAAGATTTTAAGGGCCCTGCAGTTTGTCTCATGTCAAACACCAGGACTTTACCATTCTGCAAAAAAGTTATATGAAGATTAGCACTTGAAGTTCCAAGCTCTAATATATAGAAAAAATAATAAAAATAATGCTGACCTGTAGTCCAGCATATATGCAGTGTGTACTGTTGCGATCCCATGAACAGGACCAAGCAGGAACCTGGAATACGATTATAGCAAGTTATATACCCCGCAGAAGGACATGTAAACTGACTGGTGAAGATTGCATGGTATAAGCAATAACATTAGTACAACGGGAGAGAAAAGGTATAAAAATTTGTGATTATATAAATCTATTTCGATAAGTATGTGGGAGCAATTTCTGTTGTTTTTTAGGTTTTGCAGTAGCCGAAGAGTGTAAGGTTCTCTTGCAGTGCATTTTATGGTGCTTTAAGGTTGGAGAGAATTGCTATAATTTTTAGGATAGCTACTTACGAAAGTTACAACAGCATCATTTGTGGAAGAAAGAGGTTTTCTTTTCTATACTCATTTATTTAATGGGTACTTTAAAAGACAGTGGCTAGCTCTAATTTTCCAAAATGCCATCTTCTTGGCTGCTCATTTTGGTTTTCGTTTACTAAATTTAAGGAGGACACTTATACTCAGATTTTACTATCTTGTCTTTCTTGCCATCCTCAATAATAAAAATAAAATACTGTATGTACATTCCAATAATATTCTAGAAAACCATAAGGCATGGAAATATAAACTATTATTAAAAGTTTTATTTCCACTGAATCAGAATTATGGAATAAACTTATACCTCTAGATCATAATTGAGAACAGGGGTGCTGCTGTTGAAGCTGTAACAACGTGAAATACGTCAACGACAAAATTTTACATTGTAAGACTAAATGAATCAGTACTTAATACAACTATACCTGAGCACTGATAATTGCTTCCCAAATGACGCATAGAGGGCCTGTTTACTACCAAAAGGAGAAATATGCAGGTCTCTAACACCATTTGTGGATGAAGGCAGTTCAATATGTTGCATCTCAAATGGAGATATCAAGCTCATCTATAAAGCCAGGTTTCCAGAAAGGTCAAAGTGAAATCAGTCATTGAATGAAGAGATTTAAAAGCCTAGTACATACAGGTGAGTATTTCAAATTCAAGAATCTTACTTTAGTTACACTGTGCACATCACCCATTGCTTTTGGCTTTTGTGCGATTATTACAATTTGATCAGAAGTGTCCATATCAAATACACGAGCACCATGCAGGGGAAATGCATTCTAAAAACAGGGAAACAAATTAGTAAATAAAATCCATGTCACTGAATAACAACTACATCATATAATGATGCTTAATGGGGTATTTTTATTATATTATAGGCATTTGAAGAAAATCGGCCCTTCTACAGATGGAGAACGAAGACCCATAAAGTTAGGTAAGAGAAACAGAAAATGGCAAACCTGAAATTTAAAATTGCAAGAAGATCCTTTTCCATGGGTCATTGGGTTATAGTTGCGCTCTGCAAGGTACATGGAGTAAAAAATACATTGCTTAATGAAATTAACTCCAAAGTTTCTTTTGGTAGAAAATAGGCTTTTTTTTGTTATTATTGTTATTGACAGAGGAAGGGGGAATGAAATCAAAAAAGGTCTTATGAGGTGATGATACATCATTTGAAATTTTAAACAATTATTACCAGATTCATATCTCCATTGAGAGTTCCCACTGGCATCCATTGATCCAGATTGCCTACTCTGCATATCTAGTACCAGCTGCTCCAAATAAGTGTTTCTCTACAGAACCAAATTAAGAAATTAAAATTGTTCAAAACCACGCATACAGAGACCAATAACGATCAAACAGTAATCCTAATATAATTTGCACCCAAGCATTGTTTCGACTCGATTCTTACCGAATAAAATCGTTAAAAACTACAAAAACGGTTATTAAAGCACCATGGTAGAAAAATAACTAGGAAAATCGGAGATGTTAAATTGCTGGCATCATACAAAATACTCTAATGGGTATGGAACTGGAGCAAAGCTCTGCCAGATATTCCGTATAGAAATACTAACAATATCAGAAGTGGGTCTACTACAGAAAATGGTTCTAAATTATTAAAACCACGGACTTTTTGCAATCTAAACGGCAGGTATGCATCCATCATTAACATCATAGAAATATAAAAAGTATACCTTCTTCAGATTCCGGACATCAAAAAGCAATGCAGCTTCTCTCTTCGTCCATCGCTCTTCTTTCTTGCGCCAATCACCATCCTATAAACACGATTGACAAATTATCTTAACAAAGACTAATGAAAACATCTCCTATACTCTAGGATAACTAACCCAAACCCAGAAAATGCAATTTAAAAAAAGCACAAGACAACAAAAACATTTTCGTAAAGACATAAACAGCATCCTACCTTACTCTCAAGAGAAGCACATTTGGTCTCAAGTGACCGAATCATCTGCCAACAGAAAGGAAGGAAAAAAAACTAATCAGACAAACAAATTACTTAAAAATCAAAACTTTCTTTTGATCTTAATATTTGAAACAACCTTCTGAGATTCTTCATCAACAGTAATTACTCTAGAAGCATAGAGTTTTCTCACATCCTTCATAGAACATCTTCTATTACATTGAGGACACTGGAACAAAACAACACACAAAATATTAAAGTCAAAAACCCTCTTCCTTCTTCAATTATTGCCCTATGAATTTTCAATCAAACACATTATACAATTACCTTCCCCGAATTCTTTTTCTGTTGAAGCCATTTTTTGACGCATGACATGCCATAAATGTGTCCGCAAGGAAGACAACTAAATCATTCATCCCAAGAAAACATAGTGAATCAACCACAAGATGTAGAATTAGGATTTAGCAAAAACAAAAAACTAACCAAAATTAGACAAAATGTTGCAGAATTAGGGTTTAGCAGTGTCACCAAACGTGATGATCGCCGTCATTGGTCCAAGCATCCATACAAATAGGGCAAATGAGTCCATCAATATCGGTACGGTTACATTCATTATCTTGGCTACAATCGGCACTTTCAATCGGAATCGACGAAGAAGAAGCCTCTCCTCCTTCAATTCTGCGGCGTTTGTTTCTCTCATCGCCGGGAATAACAGTTACTTCGTCGGATCGGGAAACCAGAGACGACGGCACATCGGGAACATACTCTTCATCGTCATCATCTTCTTCATCGTCGTCTTCTTCTTCGTCGTCGCCGGAGTGTCCGTTAAATACTAAATTGATGAATCTGGGATCTGCTCCGGCGTCCATGAGTTGTTCTCTGATGGCAATTTCGCTTTCGTCGAAGTCGCGCAACTCGATGGGAACGTCGTCGTCGTTGAACGGAAAATCCATTACGATTAGTTCGTCGGAGAAAACATGTGGCTAAAAAGAAAAGAAGCGAGTAAACCTAGTAAAACACTGTAACGATAGAAAAGAAAAGGGGGTAGACGTTTGAATGTAGCGAGGGGACACCTGAAGGCGCGGAAACGGCCCACTAATTTATTTATTTTGGTAGTGAATTTATTTATTTATTTTCACAATAGTTTTTTAGAGAGATTAAATTTCAGTATTTTTCTTAAACAATGGAATTGCATTAACTGCCCACATTGATAAAATTTACACAGGAAGGATCATTGTAGTGATGAAATTATCATTATAGGTGAGAATATTTAATTTAATAAAGAAAAAAATGACATTACAACCAAATTGAAAGAGGTAGAATGAGCTCAATGTGCATATTTATTTGTATCGTATTTGACACTTAAAATGTACATTTGGAGTCTTGAAAATATGAAGGAATGTCGGATAACACTTATGTACTATTAAAGTACCAATATTATATATTATTGGTCAATTAAGGTGCGCCACAAGACACACCATTTAAAAAAATATATCTAATAAAACGCTTATAAAATAACATTGGAATGTGGCACTCTCTAATTGACCAAAGGTATGTAATATTGGTACCTTAATGTCACACAAATGATGTCTACAATGCAAGTATAAATAAGAAATATTGGTATAACCAAATTGAATCACGTACTTTGGAATTAGATTCAGTTAACGTGTATCGAAGGCAGAGGCGTGACCTGCATTAAGCTTGGTAATTTTAAAAAAATGATACTACTTGAAATTACCGTTTTAGATACTAATTATTTTATGTCACTAAAGCATAAAAATCAATCACTAATTTATTTAGCGACTGAAATGTCTCCTGTTAAAGAATAAAGTATTAAAAATTGTTCGTTATTTTGGTCGCTTTTAAATTTATTTTACATTCGGTCACAAATGTTAAACTTTTTTTTTACAACTGTTTATCTTCGTCGCTGTTTTGGTTGCTATTTGTTTAACCTCACTGATTTATTTTTTTTGGGTTTGTCCTTGATTGCAGGTGGAGCAAGCTAAAGACCTGAAGAATTGGCAACAGCTCAGCTAAAATAGTATTTGAATAGGTAACTGTATGCATAAATGTAGTCACAAATTTCATCAAACCATCACGAAGTCGAGCTTTCATTGTTGGTAAAATATGATAAATCTACGTTGAGTTTAAAGCGTCTGGGAGGACGATGGACTTATGCTTCTAATGTGCTTTATCGATTCCCTAGATGCCTTGGGCAGTTGCAACTCAATTACATTATCACGTTCGTGATTGTTAATCGATGAGAAAATATAAGCATCTTCATTGTGATTTCGAAGAGCTTACACCATAACTCCAAATAATATAAATCAATCCTAAAGTATATTACCAATTTCCTTACACGTCAAGCAAAAAGGATGACACAAAAGAACTTACTTCAGTGTTATTCTTTAATAATCATAGACCAAATCTCTTTTGTATCTTAATAATCTTATGGATTTGTAAAATCGATTATGGGACTTCCATACATCTACCACACTCGACATCTCAAGTCATGCATATTTTGTGTGAGGTCTTTCATTGGAATTTTCCACAAAGCAATTATAATTCTAGTTGGTTCACTCCACTTTCAAACTTCATATTGAAATTAAGTGTACTTCATATTGTAGAATAAAATGGCAAGTCAGAATCACACAAGATTGAAACTCTACGGATCAAAGTAAAAGATCATGATACATTTCATAATGGGAAATTCAAAAAACACATCAAAGAATGACGAAATGAAGACAATCAAAGGTGTGGCAGAAAATCATAATGATGCATAAGAAATTTGGTCAATAACACATAACACCTTTGACAAAAAAACGAGTAGCTTTCCAAACAGATAGTTTACTTGCTTAATTACCAAGACATATTTTTTATAAAAAGGAATCCACTCGAAAAAAGAGAGTGTCTCACACATCTCATCGAAAATATTTTTGTTTTCCTTTTTGAAAAAAGATATACATCATATCATAAGAATATTAGAATACAAAAAGACTAGATTGCTTGAAAAATATCATATTCAATTTCAAAGTTGAGAATCACTCTCAAACATAATAAAACAAACTCAAAACACATCTAAGACTGCACTACATATTTGTAATATCGTTTAAAGTGTATTTGATGGTCAGATCCATTAACCTAGTGAGATCATATTGAACTTTGTGAGATAAGAAAGGTCATTATGAGACCAAATTGATCAAAACATGATCACATGTAACTCATTGTAGTCGTCAGAATATCACTAGTCCCTTATAGGGCATTAAAGGTTGAACTTGAGGTTGCAAAAGTTTATAAAGGGGTTATACAAAATATACGACCACATAATAACTTAACCATGTTTTTTTTTTTTTGAAAGGGTATAACTAAACCATGCTAATTTTATTTTTTATTTGGATGAGATGGATTGTTGTTGTGGATGGGAATAGGGCATGTAGGTCTACAGAGGTCTAGGTCAGGTTAGACCAAACTAGATTTTGTTTTTCTTAAATAAGGAAGACATAGACTTTTTTAGAAGTCTATTTAGTTTAAAAGGACAGACCACGTGCCATTCAAAAAACATCTTAGATGTATTAGGCGACCTATTTAGGTAAATTTGAATAATATTATTTATTATTATATTATATTTTGTACTTTGAATTAAAATAAAATTTTGTTATCTTAAAATACATACAATTGAAATATCATATAATACATAGTCAAATTTCTTACAAACTTATGTTGATTATCAAAAGAGAGTTTAGAGATGTTCACGTGGGAGAGCGATGATTTGCAAAAACTAATTGGACCTTAACAAAATTACTAATCAAAAGTACACCGTGTGCATCCGGTTGGGTTGCAAAATGAGTTGGATTCGGAGCCAGCCTTTGGTTCCCCAAATAAAAGTGAATCTGAGAGGAATGGGAGTCGGAAAGAGCAGTCAGCGTAGAAACAGTGAATTACCAGCAGCAGTAGAGAAGAAGATGGCTCACAGTATCTCATACGTCACAGGCTCTGAGCTTCTCTCTCTAAAACGCCAACCAACCATCGCCATCGTTGACGTGAGAGACGATGAGAGGAGTTACGATGGTCACATATCCGGTTCTCTTCATTACGCAAACGATGGTTTCTCCCAAAACATTTCTAAGCTCATTCAAGAAGTCAAAGGCAAAGACACCCTCGTCTTTCACTGCGCTCTAAGTCAGGTACCTCAACTTCTTTTTGTCAGATCCTGATCCATATGTATCTGGTCCTTTTGCTCACGTGTATCTGAATCACATCACCTATCACCTACCTACTAGGAAATTAAACGCATATGTCCTGTCTTGCGCCGTTACTTACTTTTTAGCAGATGAAAATGAAATACATATTTCTCCCAAACAGTTTCGCAACTGCTTATTATGTTGGTAGATAACCTCCTTATTCAACCTTATAAAAAGCCTTCAGGAATGGTTTCAGGGAAGGCTTGAGCAATGTTATGCCTTTTCTCAATTTCACAAAAAAAATAATACTATAGAGTAGCTAGTACATCATATTACTGATTATACTGCAATTTCTTCTATCTGTCTGTTAGCCCTAACATGTCTTTGGTGTGCTCCCCTGCCCAATACCCTCGGAGGTGCCTCTCTGATCCTTGTCAAACCATCAACCATTCCTGTGAGGGGTATGTAAGAGATGTAACCATTCCTGTGTCTCCAATTAAAATCCAAACGTTTGAGAAAGTTGGCTGTTGACGGCTGACACAATTAAGTATGTGTATCACTGTCATAGTGTATATAAACTCTCCTTTGACGTAGATTTGCGATAAATCTACAAGCTTTACCAAAACCAAGATAATTGGATAGCCTTGATGTGTGGGAAACTGTTTATCATTGGCGAGTGGAATATAGCTCTATGACATTGTTTTACCCAGCTTTTCTCCACACCTCTAGACACAAATCACATCTATGCATATTTCTGTTCTGAGCAACTCATTTTGCTAAAGATGGTGCTCCTTAATTTGGAGTTTTCATTGGCAGCTCTGTAGCTGACTAACAGTAGTGTAGAAAGAAAAAGAGAGTATATTTGATTCAAAGGTAGAGTTTAAAATAGGAGAGGTAGTTGGCCAAATTAAATTTGAGGAAGGAGGGAGTACAGCGTAGAGCCACTATTTTGTTTATTTAACTACATTCCAATATTCAAATGGCTCAGGCGAAGTGCTACATTAAATTTTCTCATACTGAATCTGATTGCTGTTCTTAGGATGATATTGTTCTTATAAAATTCCAATTTTACATGATTGATTGATCAGCTTCTCCTATGCACTTCCACACTCTAATGCAAGCAATTTTCTAGGATGTGCTTAGTGATTTTTATGTTTTACAGTTGTTATGACGAAAAAAATCAACTTGACATGCCTTGTCAGAAACATGTTTCTACTGATTATGAGTCATGACATTTGAGAATCTTTTTCATCATGGGAAATGGATGGCTTCCTACACCTTTTTTGTATGGTACCAAAATGTTTCTCTCTAAACTGAAAGTGGTGTGAAATATTTATAGGTTCGAGGCCCAAGTTGTGCTAGGAAGCTTGCCAATTATCTCGAAGAGAGCAAGGAAGATGTTGGGATAAAGAACATCATGGTCTTAGAACGTGGCTTCAATGGGTGGGAAGCTTCTGGTAGACCTGTTTGCCGTTGCAATAATGTTCCTTGCAAGGGGGGTGAGTGTGCTTAATCGAAGACATCTTTGTGGCTGGGAATTGGGATGGAATCATGGAAGTCTATTGTCTTTCCTATGTGATGTATCTGCAAACATTTGTATACTAAAGAAAATGTATGACTACTATAATTACATTACCATATAAATCATAGGTAAGCTGAATATCTAATTTCTGTTTTGTCCATCACTTTACGGTTAAAGAAATCCTTGATCGAAGATTGGCAAGAATAACAAAGTTATCCATTTTCTTTATGAACTTCTCTGTGGTATTGCATAACGTAACTTAATGAATATGGTTGAGAAGTTCTGCTTTGGCTAGTTTCAAGAGTTGACGTTGCGCTCAACGAACATTTTGTGGATTTGGAGTCAAAATTATGTCTTTAACGAGCTTTGTTAAATGTAAATAATATGGTCAGCAGCTGTATGTACGAGTGTGAAGGTTGCTCTGTCTCACTCATGGTGCATATTTTGTAATGTTTGATGATGTACATGTAGCTTGTCTGCTTTAGATTTCCAACCAAAAAAACACCTCAAAGCACTTTTTATCAAAGTTACACGTGACATGTAAGTTTGAGCCAAAATCTCATTTGTCTGCTATTTTGGACGTGCTTCTGGAATGCTAGCTGTGTCGGATCCCTGTAGTTCATTCGTAAACTATGGTCAAAATCTTATTCGACCCTCCGCAGTAGCTAAACAAAACATTCCAAACTTGATCTACAAAGACCATATTGTCTACTACTTCGGAGTAGGGGGTGACAAGGTACGTCAAGTTGGTTTGTTTAGCCATGTTTTTTTGGCATGACTGGGATTTCCAATCCTTCAATCGGCCGCATAACCCATAAAAAAGACCGCGAGGGAGGCGGGGCATGCTGTTCTGCTGCGTTCAAATTTGGCTTTTACTTATTTACGAGGTTTTATGTGTTTTAAGGAATGCCTCACCTATTTTTTTTGCTAACACGACAGTTCTTCAAACAAGCAGCACCCTTCGTGCGTTTTCTTTTTGCTATTGGAGGGTCGACACCCCAATCCATGGTTCTGTGTGATTTTCAACCAAGATTCTTAATTCAACCTGCATTGCCATATTTTAGAGAAGTTAATCACAACCAGGATCAAATGTGATGGGTTGATCCATTGTCATCTCTGCTTTAGAGGCGCTTCGGCAAAACTATTTGCACACCATTCTCATTGTGCATATATAATCTTTAACATATCATTTGTCACTCTCTAAAAGCTAAACCAAACATTAATCTCCTCCATAGTTATATTGTTTACTATTTTTTTAGGTGATTCCGAAATCTCATTTGCCTTTTTTCTTCTTTGTTTCTATTACTAACTACACAATGAATACCCAAGAAACCTAAATTAAGCTGTTAGCAATAATTTGAAGAGTCATTACTATCACATCTTTATAATTTGTACCTTGTTAGTGGTTCGAACGCAGTGATATGGGAATCAAAGTGATATAAGGAGATCACCAAATTTAACTCCTCCTACTTGCACAATAACAACTAACATTTCTTCTAATAAGATAAAATTAGCTCATGGCCATTTACATATAATTTTTTTAGAAGCTTTTCTCATTAAACATCTATAAGCTCATAGAGACTTTTTTAATTTGTAAATAAAGAATAACCAACACTACTTATGCTGACTGAAAATAGATTAATAGACGTTGAACCAATAAATAGTTTTACTATGGAGCATTATAGTATTAATAGCACTACCCAATTTTTTTCCTTCTAGTTTTAATAGACGTTGCTCCCAAATCCCATGCCACTTAGCATGCATATGTGGGAGCTATCCAGTTTCTATGCTTCCATCAAAACTTTACTGTCTATTACGATTGAGTAAGTGTCTTCAACTCTAAAAGCAAAATCAAACGGCGTTATATTTGAGTATAAAAAGAAGCACTGACATGAAGGCCCATTAGCTCAGTTGGTTAGAGCGTCGTGCTAATAACGCGAAGGTCGCAGGTTCGAAACCTGCATGGGCCACTTTTTTATTCGGCGCAACGTATACAATGACAGACAGTAAAGCCACACAGCATTTATTTACATTTTTTTTTTCTTTTTATAATTGAACCTATTTCTTGTTACCTTCGAAATCGAAAACCGTTTGTTACTCATCATCTTCTACAACTCGCTCGTGACTCTTGCATCGACTCCAACTCTGCAATCACAAATCGATAGATAATTCATTCAAACATGGTAATTTCTATTTTCTCTTCCGATTTTCAATCCATCGATTCAATTTGTATTCTAAATTCATTTCTATTTTTTCTTTTTGTAAAATCAATTTGTGATTTAGGTCTGCTTGTTTTGCTTGTTGCCCCTTTTCCTCGTTCCAATCGTCAACGTATTACCTATTCTCTTCTATTATCTTATGGTAAGTGCTTCTTTTATTCCATTGATTCTTGATTCTCAATTCTATGATTTTAATTAACGCTAATTAGGAGAAGTTTGTATTTGAATTGAAAACGTCTTATAATCGAAATCATACTTTGGGAGGTTTGGGGAAAACACGCAAAACAAGGTTTTTCCTAAATTTGAATCACTCTTGATTCTCTCTTAATGGGTTATAAGTGCACATCTGTTATCATATTTTTTTATGAATTTTGTTTGAACTTGCATAAAATTTGCAGGGAAAAGTATATCGGCTTTTCGGCTGGGAGTTTAGGAAACCAGAGATGGCACCTCCAGCATGTCCTTACAAGCCTGCAGCCCAAAAGGACAGTAAAGTAAGTCAATGTCGAAAGTATAGTGATTAATATATTATTTAGGTATGAAATGAATAATTATAAACTATGAAGCCCCCGATACCTGACACAATACGGATACGATACTGGTACGGGAAATTTTTCAAAATTTCCGATACGATACGGCCTCGATATGTTATTAAAAAATTAAATTTAAAATTAATAGTATAAGTGAACAATGTATAAACATAACTAAAAATGATAGTAAACAAACATTCACATTAATGAAAATGATCAAGTGACAATTACATATTTTTCAGCATAAATTAGATAGAATATAGCTAAACACCATTAGTACCATCCAAAGAGAACATCATAAGTACTATAAAAAAAAGAACATCTTTGTCTAATGTTGACTACTTAATAGTTAACATTAATTTATATCGAAAACAAACAGTTTTTTCCCAATTAGAGAGAAGAATAGAAGAAACATAGCATTCAAGTTAAGAGAAACAAAGTAGAATTCAATCGGTAGTAATGGTTAGAAGAGGGAATAGCTATCGCTATGTGGTGACGAGAAACCCTATTTTTTTGGGTTGGAAGAGATAATATGTTTTTGATAGCGATGCCGGACTTATAGTTTTATTTCTAATTATTTTATTTTTCTTTTTTTTAAAAGGAAACATGTAAAATAGAAGTATCGGTGTCAGAGTATAAGTTAGCCGTGTCGGAGTACAAGTTAGCCTTATCCAACACGTATCGGTTATTTTTTTTCAAAAAAATAAATATTAATTGCCCGATATGCGTATCCAAGCATAAGTTAGCCGTGTCGGAGTACAAGTTAGCCGTATCCGACACGTATCGGTTATTTTTTCAAAAAAGTAAATATTAATTGCTCGATACTTCTCCGATACGCGTATCGGTATCGGATACGTATCGGACACGATACTTCACCATTTTTGGAGTATCGGGGCTTCAGAGATTATGAAACATATTCTGTTTATCCGTTAAGGTTGTATAAGCTAATTTCATATCCATTTGTGAACTTCTGTTTTATTAAAATAACTGGGACTGTGATCCAATATTCATATTTCTAAATGTTACCAAATGTTATTCTTTTCTTTTTATGGCTATCGTAAGAAATGATTACCATGGCTGGAATTTATGTATTTAGAGGTCAAGAATTACCAACAAAAGTAATGCACAAGTACATGAGAAGCCGGTATAAAACATGGCAACAATCTGTATCCATGTTCAAACCAGCCTAGCACCTCTTAGCCCAAGTCAATCTTCATATCATTCAATCAACGATGGCCTCATAGAATGTATATATTTGGAGGAAATGGTTTTCAAACTCTTGAATTAACTCATACCAATTTACAACTCTAGGTATACGTATCATAATCGAGTTAACTAGCTTATAAAATAGTTTATTTGCCAACGTTTGGACAAGACTACAATATAACGGTTGTTTTTCCCTGAACGACGGTAATTTGGTCTTATTTGGGAAACCCGAATTGTAACAGTTCAATGCATCTAATCTAACATACATCCCAACAACCCATCGCTAGAGGAGGTGAATGATACTGTATTGAGTCTTAACCCCTACAGCTTCCAAGCATAATGGAAACTACGAATTAGAGAACATAAACAAGCTCATCGTTGCAAGTTTGCAGTGAACCAAGCAAGCCAACAGAGTGAATGAACCCAACTCCAATGAGCTGAAACATAGCTCTGTCAAGCTGAATCCAAGTCTCATCCTTCACTCTTAAGAAATTTGGAGTTTTGTCCATTGTCCATTTCTTTTATACTTGCTATGCTCGTTCTGTATGCTGAGTTGCGAACCTCTCTTGTGATTTGTGAATACGTCTATTGGTTTTGAATTGTTATGGCGTGTTTGTACATTTTCCTCCACTCTGATCCAGAGACTATGTTTGAATATTAATTGTTGACTTTCTTATCGATGGTTGCCTATTTTTTTCCTCTGAAGTGGATTACTTTGTTTATCGATGGTTGAGCCGCTCCCTTACATTATTTGGACTTTTCTGCTTAACTATAATTTTAAGATTTCTTTTCTGCTCAGATAGTTTCTGAAACCCAGCAAGAACAGTATTATAGGTCAACTGTTCTAATTAAAGGAGCACTTTTTCTTCAAATAAAATAAAATAAAGGAGCACTTTGTCCTGGAAGAGTATCCTAGACTTTATTATAAGCGAACTCTGTTATGAAATACTCTAGGTTTATTGTTCTATGTAACCCGGATTCATTCAATCACAAGTTTTCCCAAGATATTGTTCTATGTTACATGATAGGATGGATGATATACCATTCATGGAGGGTGGCTGTATATAAATAACTATCAGAGGTGGGGAAATATGAATATATGATTCATGCCATAATTGTTAGTAAAACATAATCATAAATATTCTGGTTTAACTGACAAGCTCATATCACTTATGTCATTGATACATATCTCCCTCCCTGTATTTGTGATTTGTTGGGGTTTGAGTGATCCTCACTGGTAGGTTCTGTTGTGTTTTCTCCATCATGAATGTTATGTACAGTACACATGTGCATCATTGCATGCCTAGAAAGACGGGTTGGTTTAATGTTATTGCCATGAAATTGAACAAATCCAAATGATTTTGCAGGTAGAAGCTGAAGCTGCGCCAGCTCCAGTAGAAACTGTTAAAGCTGGAGGAGTAGACGTTAAGCAGGACTAACATCACATCTCAAGATCATTCAAAATATAAATTATAAATTGGAAATGATCTTAAGATCTCTCAGAAAAAAGACATATATGATATGTATATAAGAGTATGTTCAATTCTGTTTGGATTGCGTTGTTTTTTTTATAACGGAGTTGAAAATGAATCAATTCAATAAAAAAAGTTTGATTTTTGGTTATCAGTTTTTGGCTTAGTTATTTAGATTTGCACTCTCGTTGAAAATGCTTTGTTTGCTTCAACTTCTTCAACACGCCTCTGTGGCTGATGATGAACTTATGCAATCCGACAATAACCTGCCCTCAGATTCTACCCTTTTTTACCTCTATGCAAAGATTCTATGATCTAGCTTTACCAATATTATAACAATCCTTTGGATTATTATTGAATATTCATCCTTGATTTTTTTTGGCTCTTTCTATCTTTCATTTTCACACTACGAACGAAAAAAAGAAAGAAAAATTCCTGAGATCAAATTAGTGGTTGTGGGGGATCTTTGATTAATATCTCTTCCAAGTGGGAAGTAGATGCATGCTAATGTTTGTTTACCCATAATATCTTTCACGTATTATTAGATACAGTCACTGATTAACTGCCGACTTTTTTGCTTCTATGTGAGATCATTTTTCTTTGTTTAATGGCAAAATTACACAAATAATTTTAGGTAACACTTTCGTCCTTAATCTTTTTTTTGTCACGATTTAGTCCTTTATGTTATAAAATGACAATATCTTATCATTTTTACGAGATTTTTTCGATGAAATTTGATTTTATAGGCTTGTATGATGAATATTTGTGTTTGTCAATGAGTTTGATGATTTTTTTTTTTTGGAGTTTTTGATTATTTTTTTTCATAAAAAAGGATAACTATGTTGTTATTTTATGACATGAAGGACTAAATCATGACAAAAAAAGATAAAGGACGAAAGTGTTACCTAAAATTAAGTTAAATGAGTAATTGTGTAATTTTACCTTGTTTCTATTAAGACATTGTTTGCTTCTATAAATGCATATTGGAAAGCAGGGGGGGTCCAGATTCCAAATGTTAGATGATATATGCATGTTAAATTGATTATTTAAAGTGGACTTCGATTGAGTGGTCCTAGAATAAGAACAATACATATCGATACATGATTTAAATTCCCTATACCAGGTAAAAGGTTACTTTCATGATTTTTTGTTAGCAAATACTCCATATGGTTGTATGTATTTTTCCTCTCAAGTCTACAAGAGTCCGTGGACGTGAAACAATGAAACTTCGAGGAAGCAACACGGTAGTTGTATTTTTTTTGTTACTCCGAGGTATATATTTATGATTGTATGTCCTCAAACAGACAATCAATTGAAATATATTTTTTTTCTTTCTGAAATATCAGTAATTACGTAATAATATTTGATCTAATTTGCGCAACAAAAAATAAAAAGTAGAGGTAAAATCTCAAATCGAGTTGGACCATGCCATACCAGCGTAGTGGAGTTGGAATTTTGACATATTTTTTCCTAAAGTGCTCCCCATTTTCCAAGTTTCCCACCAAATAAACAATTTGACAACTTACCCTAGCCAATAACATGGTTGCATAATGACATGTGATTGTCTCCTCTAGTGCGGGAAAAAGGTAGTATTAAGATTACCTAACCATGGTTACATAATTATCACTCTTACATTAAACCAGTAACATCAGTTCCTTTGTTCTTGGTTCTTTCTTTGATTAAGGTAAGTTTAGTGGAGTATCATGTCATTTTAACGCACTTACTCACACTCACAAGGCTACTAGTGTAATTTCCTTTTTAATTTTCAACCATGTGATATTTATAAACTCATCAATACACACTTATTTTCTCCTAGCTTTCTTTCTTTCTTCTATTTCAAATAAATTTCACACTATAGTAGCACACAGTTAAAACCGTTTTTAAACCATAACAGTAACAGCAATGGGTATACTACATGATGATGTTGTGATTATGAGAGAACCAGATAAAGAAGGTGAAACTACCATCATAACCGTTAACTGCCCCGACAAAACTGGTCTTGGTTCTGATTTATGTCGTATCATTCTCTTCTTTCATCTCACCATTCTCCGAGCAGGTATAATAATAATATTCAAAATCTATTCTTTATCTTTTGTTTTTATTGTTTCTGGTCTGTGTCTTTTTGAGATTCTGAGAATGTTTTTTTGTTTTGGTGGAATGAAGATGTTTCAACCGATGGAAAATGGTGTTATATAGTATTTTGGGTGGTGGGAAAAGAAAAAACAAGGTGGAGTTTGTTGAAGAAGAGACTAATTGCTGCTTGTCCAACTTGTTCTTCTGCTTCTGGATTTTCTTATTATTGCTCTGATTTGCAGACTCAAAAGCCTCCTGAAGTTTTTCTTTTGAAGTTTTGTTGCAATGATCGGAAAGGTCTTTTACATGGTAATTAATCTTGGGAAACTCCACTTGAATTTCAAACTCATATGTGTTTGTTTTCAGATTGAATTGGAATTGATTTTATTTAATCTAGACTATCAAATTGATTTTAGTGGAATTATAGTTGTTGAAATGAATCAGAATTGATTTTGAATTTTATCAAACTAAATTTAATGCAAATCCATGTAAAATTGATTATGTCTGCAAACTTCAATTTGACCAAGAGTGAGAAAAGGTAGTTTTTTTTTTGTCTTAACCTATGGTTCATAGAAGAAATGGTCACAAGTAATCCATAGTTTGGCTGAGAGCTAAGTAGAACCTAGTCAAAGATTGTTTCAATCATGGATCAAACTCGCGTGCTCTAGAAAAAGTAGTTTTTGAGTTGTTTTGAACAATTTATACTATTCTATGAGTCAAGCTTAGCTTTCAAAGTGAAAACATTCAAATATAACTGTTTCACTTCTAACTCAATTGTAACCTAATAAATTTAAAAAGAATAAAGTTTTTTTTTTATTTTCAAATTCGTCAAGCATGTTTTTAGTTTTGTTCTCACAGTCTTGCAGATAGAGATTTGATTTAGGATTTCATAATGATATGTTTTTCAAACTTTCTAATTCTAAAGCTTCATTGTCTTTTTTTTGTAGATTCTCTGCATGCTTTAAATTTTGCTGCTTATGCTTGTTGTGTGTTATTGATGGGTTGAAAAACTAACTGAATGTCTTTACAATTGAA
This sequence comes from Medicago arabica, assembly GCA_946800305.1. Classification (NCBI taxonomy): domain Eukaryota; kingdom Viridiplantae; phylum Streptophyta; class Magnoliopsida; order Fabales; family Fabaceae; genus Medicago; species Medicago arabica. Next base: position 53,399,609 of record OX326969.1, read on the forward strand.
TCAGATGTCACAGAGGTTCTTTGTGAGTTAGAGCTCACCATAAAGAAAGTGAAGGTCTCTACCACACCTGATGGTAAAGTGTTGGATTTGTTTTTCATCACGGATACAAGGTTGTAGATGTCTATACATGTATATTTTCTTTAAGAGTCTCGTGTCGTAATTTTGTTCCTTATAATTGCTAGTTTTTTCTGTATCTATTTGCTAAAACTGTGTATTTGATGAGTTGGATTGCGATTTGCAAGATTTTCTTTAAATGAATGATTAAAATAATGAACTTGGAAGAGACTAACAAGGTAGCTAAAGCATTTGATAAATCACTCTTGCGAAGTTTTCCTAAGATGTTTGTTCCCTAAAACCAATTATTCTTATTTCAAGAATTGTACTTTTGAACTAATAACTAACCTACTGCACAATCTTATATAAACAGGGAACTTCTACATACAAACAAGAGAAAGGATGACACAATTGAGAAGTTAACGACTGTTTTGGAGGATTTCTTCACTACAATTGACATTGAATTAGTTGGCCCAGAAACTACTGCTTTTTCTCAACCATCTTCATCCCTTCCAAATGCAATCACGGATGTGTTTGATTTGCAAAGTGGGACTTCTACATTAGATTCGGTTTCTATTGTGATGGATAATACATTGAGTCCTGCTCACACTCTTGTCCAAATTATGTGCAAAGATCACAAAGGTCTTCTTTATGACATCATGAGAACTCTGAAAGACTTCAACATTCAGGTATAGTAATTTAAAATTCAAATAATTCAACATTTTTTCAATGATGCTTTTAGGCTTGATATGTAGTACCGACACTTTACATTGAAGATGTGTCCGATTGTCTCATACTGACACATGTGGTTACATCCAAATATTTCACCGTCAATTTATTATCAGTGTTGACATGTCAGCAATGTCGAGTCTGGTGTCTGTGTTAGTGCTTTATAGGTCTTGATAGTATTGTCACTAGAAAGAATTGATAAGCCTTTGAAGTTCACTTGATATAAAATTTGATGTATTTTTAATATATTTTTATATGATATGAATACTGCATCATGAAATTTCCTTTTCTAAGCAACTTGTAACAATAGCATGCCAAAAAATTCTTATTCATCTTATCTAGTATGCTAAAAGTAAACCAAATGTGTCATGTGAACAGATATCTTATGGGAGATTCTCAAAGAAACCTAGAGGAAAATGTGAGATTGACTTGTTCATCATGCAAGTTGACGGGAAAAAGATAGTTGATCCGAGCAAGAAGGAGTCTTTGTCGTCACGCCTTAAGACGGAACTACTGCGCCCACTCAGAGTAGCTGTTGTGAGCAGGGGACCTGATACAGAATTGCTGGTTGCAAACCCTGTGGAATTGTCAGGCAAAGGAAGGCCCCTTGTATTTTATGATATCACTCTTGCTCTCAAAATGCTTGGACTTTGCATCTTTTCGGTATTTGCTCATTCAATATGCTCTATGTTACTTCATACAGTTTAGTAGATTGAGTGTGATCATTTACTACATGTTAACATTGTTTCAACAGGCTGAAGTTGGAAGACATGTGATTGGAGACCGTGAGTGTGAAGTGTATAGAGTCTTGCTTGATGAAGGGCATGACTTATCTTTTCCAAGGAACAAGATTGAGAAAGGAGTCTGGAAAATGTTGATGGGTTGGGAGTGATTCATATATGGTTGGTGACACTGTCCCATTTGTACGAACATGTGTCCTTGTATAGATAACACAGTTACTATATAGTTCCTAGAGTTAACTAGATGGATGTATATATTGTGTAAATAGTAATCTTTGCCACTTACATATTTTTTTTAGAGGTTTTGTAAATATAATTTGATGTAGCAGCTAGCAAGTTTATGAAGCAAAAGTGAATGAAGATGAAATATTGTAAATTAGTTATATCCATTAGCTTGCAATTGTTTACCATGTCAAAGATTGAGATTGTTACAACATTCACCACAACGATTTAGAGCATGTTTGTTTTGGCTTTTCAGCATCAAGAAACACTTCTACAACCTTTAAAAGTGAAAAATTGAGTTTTCAATGATGTTTGGTTTGACTTTCGATAATTGTTTCTATCCTCCAAAAGTAATTATCCTTAAAGCTACAATTCCTAGCTTTGACTTTTTTAAAATCAATTCTACATTAAATTATTATCAATTCCATAACTGCTCTCTTAATTATCACCAATTTCTCCCACCCTTTCTCCAACCATATTTAATTATGTTTATTTTGGTAATTATACATTCAAAAGCAATTTTGATCAAAACTATTCAAACAACAATCATTCTATTTAATCAATTCCGCATTATTGCATCCAAACATAAATCAATTCTATCAGAATCAATTCTATCATAATCAATTCTTTACGCCGGAAACCAAACACACACTTACTTTTTTTTGTTTTGTTTTGCAAAGTTGACAACGACTTACTTTATGTATGGAATGAAAGTGTTAGTGGTGAAGCCACTTTACTGCAATCTTTAACGTACAAATCTCATCAACCTGGTTAGTTGGTTCCAAAGGTTGTTTTGTGCTAATCTTGTTCAACTACTCGTTGCTTCTTATGTATGCTGTTTCATTTTTTATTCTGTCGGTTTCCTAGGACAGGACCAAGTTGCTTCATTGTATAATTATCTTATAATCTAATCAATAGATTTGTTTAACGTAGACTTACCGGTTGTCCCCCACATGAATATCAACATCCATAGACATTAATTTTAATTAGGTCTACAATTTGTAGGCACGTGTTCAACGATGTTTGGTGATTGTGACGTCAGGGACGGTAATCAGGTGAAATTATATAGGACTAATAGGCTTAATTAATTAACCTGGGGCGAAGGCAGATTTCTTTTTCTCAAGGTCCAAGTTATAATTTATACACTCCTGTAGATTATTATTGTCAAATATTTAGATAGTTATTATAATAGGCATAAATTTTGTGACTTATTATTGTTGCGTGTGATAAAAGAAAGCATATGAGTGAGCCTAAAGAAAGCCAGATACTTTGGCTAAAAAATGTGCATTTATTTAAAAAAAAACAATTTTTAAATAAAAAAATGGAGGAAGGGAGAAATTTTATTAATTAAAATGACACTAATTATTTTATAAAAAAAATGAAATTAACGATCATTTTAAAATTGTTTCTGAAAGGATTCAAAATCAACACTTTAAAATTATAAAGTTAAACTCTTATCACTCAGCTATTACTTGCTAACACGTGTCATTGGAATTACTAAAAAAAAAACATGTGTTATTAGAATATACGTTAAGAAACTAGATTAGAATATATGTTAAGAAACTAGATGTAACAATTCTATTCCAAAAGTTGTGTATGCAAATTCTTAAAAGTACAAAAAAAATATTTTCAATGCATGATTTTTACTCTTAATATGTGCCATTAGAACACAAATTAGCAAAACCTTTTACTTTAGTGCTATGTTTGAATGAAGAGTTTAAGAGGGAAAGATGAAAGAGAGTTTACTTTTCTTTTTTAAATAATGGACACTATAAAATGTGTTTTAAAACTAATCATGTGTCATTGAAGTATTTTATATGATACCATATTGCAATTTAAATTTTTTTTTTTAAAATAACAATTATATTTTAAAATATAGACTTTAACTTATTCAAGCCTTTAAACTCCTTCCAAACAAACCTTTAAATTATTCAAGCATTGTTTTCCACTGCATATTTCTTAGGACACGTTCCATTTATTGACATAGTGTGATTGCTTATTAGTATAATCAAATTATCTAGATATAGTTTTATCATATAAAAAATGTTTTAAAATAAAATATTGTTTCGACTTTTTTATGCAACAATAATTTATTATTATTATTTTGTGAAACCTATACAACAATGAACTTGCTTCTCATTGGTTTTCAAACCATCATTTTACAGACATAGGAAGCATTTGATTTTTTGTGTGCCTTCCTATTACCATATCTTCTTCCAGCTGTTAGCCCCTGAAGAATCATAATGGATCAAAAAGTCATAAGCGGATTTCATTGTGAATAAGCCATTCGAATAAAATGGCCAGTAGGGGCTGTCCTCTGAGGCATCTGGAACTGCAGCTTGACAACCTATCTGCTCTCTAATGTTCAAAAGAAACAGAATTGAATATGCTATAACTGATTTACTCCTTTCAAAGAATAAAGGCCATTCTCTCATAAATTATTTAACCTTTCTTTTTAGGCATCCATCACACTACTGATGTTTATATCAAATATGTCCACATCCACTCGGTTTCACCACACCGGTGTTCATCAGAAACTTCTATGCACTATCTGTTCCCCTAGCATCACAATGCTCACTGGTAAAAATGCATATGCTACTCTGAGTCATGATGGCAGATTATTAATGTTGAAGTTAATAAGTTATGAGTTATGATATGGCATTCTTCATTTTCTCATTGTGGCATTCTCTTCTATTAATGTTGAAGTTTTCAAGGTGAAGTTGTGAAATGTCTCTTGTAAAAAAAGTAGCTACAAGTCGTTTATCTCTGGTTAAGCTCGGCTAACTATTATAATAATTTGGAGTTCATATTTGAGTCATTGAACTATATGATGATCAAGAGCATGTACATACTATACCAGAAAACAATACTAATACATGAACATTGTATTTAATCCTCAACAGCATGCACATCTAACTACAAGCAAATTAAACCAGGTTATGTACATCGCATTTAATCCTCAAATGCGTTTTTTGTTAATTTTCACATGTTGATAAGCTGATTTTGGCTTTACTTAAAATAAGTTCTCAAAAATAGGCTAAGAATGAGAAGTTAATTAAACTCACAGAATACCTTATTAAATAAGCATTTAATGTAATTGTTTACCCAAACACACCTTTATTTTAGAAGGACTAAGTTCATATCCATAACTACTCTCAATAGAAATAATACATGAGAACCAAAGGTAGGCCTCATGCAAGACTCAAAGGTGAAACACACACTAATGATCTTTACCAACAATGAATCAGAAGATTTGCAGTTTTGCACAAAGTCAGATCCTTAAGTTGGTTAGACAAATGTTGGTCCTGCAGGGGCTAGTGAGAAAAAAGTGTTTGCTCTGAGATAATACATGTAAGTTCTTTCAAAATGTGATGAAGATAAGTTAAGCATGCTTGAACATCTTCATGCTGAGCCAATGGAAGTACACAACTACTACAATTATAGGGAGAGTCAATGGCACCAAGAAGCAGTAGTACCTATGAAATAAATACAAGTTAGGAAAATAAGGATGGTTCCCTCCTTTTGGGATAGGTAAGAGTAATAGCAACTAACATTTACAAAGAAATAACAATAGCAATATATTGCAATACTGAAGTATAGTTTCTGAAATGGTTTTCATTGTCATGTCATTCATCACATCTTCTTTTCCGCACAGTCCAAATTCCAACAGGGAGAGAGTGGCGGTGGCAGACAACGAGAAAATAACGGTATGCTCAAATTCTATAACGCTACAAATAGTGTATCGCATGACAATGGCAATTAATTCAAATTCTTTCTTTATTTTGGTCTTAGATGAAGGGGTAATCCACTGAAATTAAATTGTGAGATCCCGGGTCATGACGTCCGGCCTTGCAATTTCGGCATTTGCAGTTGAGCTAGGACTTTTAGACTAATTCATTCAAATTCTACTACTACACAACAATATAGCAGCTATTTGACAAAACTTTGTACTGAATAACAATTTGTTCAAATTCGGATATATGCTATAATACTGTTATAGCCGCCGTTTGACAACATAACATTTTCTCATTTGTACAACATTGACATAACAATCAAAGTATATTCTCAGTAGTTGGGTTCAGCTACATGGTTAAATCAACATCATAAGATCCTAATCATAAATCATAACAATCAAATTGATGATTTAGAATGAAATAGTAGAAAAGATTACTGACCAGTCATTTTGAAAGGAAGAGGTAAGTGGAATTTGAGAAGGAGGAAGAAGCTTTGAAGAAAGAGCAAGAAAGAAGTAACCAACAAAGAAAATAGATCCAATTGATAGCAAAAAAACATCCCCATAATTTTGTCTCATCAAATGAAGAAGCCATAGTTTTAAGGTGCGTGCCACTAGGTCCTTCGTTGTGAAATAGATGATCCGTGTCAATCATTAGTTAGGTTGGACTATGATTTGCAAATTAGGGTTCTTCAAAATCAATTTTCCCCTCTCTATTTTTACTTCAATTTACCATCTTTTTTCTGGGAGGAGATTGTTTTTCCCCTCTCTATTTAATTTTGTTTGATGGGTTGTGTTGCATATGAATGATTTATTTATTTTTGTTTTAAAGAGTCAAACGTCGAAACACACACACCAAATGCTAGGAAGTGTGAAATTGTGTGTTCAAACCTGCGCTTCAATATATTTAATTTCCTTGCAACCTTTTACATATGAAAAACTAACTGAATATCTTTATTATTGAAACTATGTCAGTATGTCACAGAGGTCCTTTGTGAGCTACTACACCTGATGGCGGAGTGCTGGATCTGTTTTTCATCACAGATACAAGGTTGTAGATATGTATATCTTTTACTGTAAAACCAGTTTTTCTAAGCTCAAGAAATGTGCTTTTTTCTCAAGCATCTTTGTGAGACTTAACAAGATGTGCTTGATTTGCAAAGTGTGACTTACACAAGATTCTGTTTCTATTGTGATGGACAGCACATTGAGTCCTGCTCACACCCTTGTCCAAATTATGTGCCAACTGCCAAGATCACAAAGGTCTTCTTTATGACATCATGAGGACACTGAAGGACTTCACTATTCAGGTACGTTAATTCCAAATTAAAATACTTTAATGATATTTTAAGGTTTGATACGTAACATTGGAAATTCAAATACTTATGTTTGACACGTGTCAGTGTTTGACACCGGCACATGTGTTGGTTACATTCAAATGTTTCACTTTCTCAAATTATTATCACTATCGACGTGTCAATGCTTCATATTTGACAGTGTTGTGTCGATATAAGGAATTGAAAAGTCTTTAAAGTTCAGTTAATATGAAATTTGATGTTTTTTAAGATATTGTCATTTTATATAAGTACTGCATTATGAAATTTCATCTTCATTTTCTCAACGGTACATTCTCTTTCATGTTCTAAGTAACTTCTACAGTAATGGCATTGCCTATACTTTGTTAGTCATCTTATCTAGTATGCCAAAGGTAAACCAAATGTGTATTGTAAACAGATATCTTATGGGAGATTCTCAAGGAAGAAAAGAGGAAAATGTGAGACTCACTTGTTCATCATTCAAGGCAAGAATCTTTGTTGTCACATCTTAAGACCGAACTACTCTGTCCACTCAAAGTAGCTATTGCGAGCCAGGGACCTGATACAGAGTTGCTGGTTGCGAATCCTGTGAATTGTCTGGCAAAGGAAGGCCCTTGTTTTTTATGATATCAGCCTTGCTCTCAAAATGCTCGGACTTTGCATCTTTTCGGTACTTACTCGTCTCATATGCTCTATATTACTGCATACAGTTTAGTAGATTGAGTGTGATCATTTACTGACTATTGTTTCAACAGGCTAAAGTGGAAAGGTATCTGATTAGAGACCACGAGTGTGAATGATATAAAATTTTGCATGATGCTTCTGTGAATCTGATTTGATGTGTATAAAGAAGTGATGTAGCAACTAGCAAGTTTATGAAACAAAAGATAGGGTCAAGCGGGTTGGTCAGAATATTTTATGAATGAAGATGAAATGTTGTAAATTGGTTACACAATAAGTTTGTTGTTATTTACTTATTATTTATTTAGAATTTTGGTTTGCTTGCATACTTCTTGAAAATGAAGAGCATCATTATAAATCAAGGGTTCCAAAATCAAGTAACATCTGTGATGAAAAAACAGTTAATGAATGAATCTCTTGTGGTGAGCAATAGAGTTTGTAAAAAAAGTTGATAGAGTCTCGTTACAATTCTTTTATATGAAAGTTTTAGCAAGCAATGTCTGATTTTGAGTTCCAACTTAGAATCTTCTCATTACTACTTCGCAGAGTCTCTTATTAACTCACCATCTGAGTTGTTTGGTTGGGAGAGATCCTGACGATAATTGATGTTGCATCATATAAATTTGCTTGCAGTTTTTTACCATGTCAAAGATTGAGATCTTTGCAACATTCATGCCAAAAGCTTACTTTCATTTTTGCAAATTACTTGATGTATGGAGTGAGTGTCTTAGTGGTGAAGCCACTTTGCTGCCATCTTTAGGTTACTTGGTTCGATCAACATTCATATAAAAACACTATGATTATTTGGCCTAAACACTTTATGATATGTTAATTGCTAGCTGAAATTCCATTATTTTTTTCTCGGATGGATTTTGCGTGCTGTTCATAGAGAAGAAATTGCTGCAACTTACAGGTATGTGTTCTTTCTTGTCGTTTTTAATCCCCATTTGGAGCATATTTTGGTGCAGAGAAGTGTGATTTAGACAATTTGAATGCAGAGAACAATGAATATAGATGAAATCAGTTATAAAGTTGAATGTTAATGTGGCCGATGATTGCTATATAGCTTACAATTTCCAATATATTTTTAACTTGTGTAACACGCCAGCTACCACTCCCCAAAAAGTGATTTCTGCAAAGATTACATATAAGAGAGTTCCCACCCTATCTGAGTTCCACACATTGATAAACACATGCTTCTTGATCCAGTGTACCTAATTTATATTTTCATGTGCAAAATGAAAACATATTAGAAAGTTATACATAATAGAAAATTATGTTAATTAAGAGATAGCATAGACTAACAATATAAAAGGTTTCTATGTTTCTTACTAGTGACTTCTCTGGATCTTCATAATACCAGCCATTTACAAATGCTGCAAAAATGCCCTCAGCTGCCATCACATACACTAACATAGCATTCATCCCTATCCATTCCAAGAACAAGAATGGAGTACGGATCCCCCAAACATCAATCTGTTTTTTTATCACAAAGGTGATGTTAAATAATAAATTAATAACTAACAATAAGAAAACTTTTTGATTTAAAATATATATTGTATTTTTCCTACCAATATGTAAAGAGTAGAGAAGATAATTCCAGCTGCCCCAGCTGTGAAACAAACATAGCTGAAACTATAGAGTTGCTTGTTGATTGGAATAGCTGCAGGGTAACATGAAAATTTTGTTAAGATATTATCTTGAACTCAAATGGTATGTTTTCTAGGATGGATTTTGAGGGATTTTGGTTGTATACGGTCAGAATTCCATGTTGTCTGTCATATCGGTGACAAATCAAAATTTGATTATCCAAATCTTAATATAATGGCCATTGATGTGACTGACTGCGTGACTGCATGAGATCGTGACTACACACAATTCAAACTAGATTTTGAGAAGTACTTGTGACACTAACTTACCATCTGTAAAGTGAAGGATAATAGCGACTACAAGTAACACAGACCCCATTGAGAACCATTGTTTGAGCCTCTCTGAATGACTCTGTCAAATTAAGATTCACTTCAGTTTTAGGCCTTTCACTGAATTGCAATTATAGAATAGACATTTATTTAGTGGGTGTATAATTATTAACATAGGGTAAGATTTTATAACCTTGAAATGAATCAAGACGTGCCCGTAATGGATGCCAATGGTGCCTGAGAGGATTGCTGATATTGAACTAGCAAAAAATAAAAAATCCTTCTTTAGGATATTTCTAATAACATATATCAGATGCTACTCAATACAAATTTTAGAGACAAATACCTCAATAAGCCCTCTGGTTCAAATGGAGCAAGGCACCAGCTTGGAGCATCATCACGAAATGAACCTTCACTTGGGGAACTAAATGTGCAGGTCTACAAAAAAATCATACAAAAATGGTAAGGACAACAACATGGTAACTCATCAATATATCTAGAACAGTACCAAATTATTTAGACCAATGCCATTTTGTTTACAACATTTTATCATTTGTGATCAATTTTTGACCAAAACCTTGTTTATTTTTGTTATATATGTAATTACTCACCTTCAAACGTCTCCAAACAGGTCGAGAATAAAGATGATTAACCCCCCAAACTTGTCTATCAACATATCCAACAGCGTTACATGCAGGGCCTAGGTGTCCTCTCATCCCACATATCACCTAATAAACGAAAAGAAGAACAAAATAAATTAAAATACAAACAAAATAAAATAAAGTTAGACATTGCAAAGAGAACATACAGTGTATCTCTTTAGTTCATTGCCGTTAACATGGTCTACAAAACTCCAATTAGGAACATACAAAGCAAAGGTTGTGATCATGTAAATGAGAAATGCCATGAAGCCTCCAAACCTAAGTCACACATGTATATTCACAAGAGTTCACAATTTCAATTAGCATATTTGAAATTTGAAATTAAATGTGTGTTGTGTTATCTCACCATTGCCATTTATAGGCAGTGAAAATGGCTATACGTCCAGGATTCAAAGTATTGGGTCTAAGCTTGGTGGTAAATGTCTCTATTAGAGCCACAATACAATATACAAGGGCTATTCTCTGCGCACAAAATTTCATAAACTTGGTTAATGATTATTTTGTATTAGGCCCCCCCATAAATAACATTTAATTTCATTTGAAACACACCTGGAGAATGCCACACCATCTGATAAATTTCATGTTGACTCCATATACGAGTTCATCAGGGGCATGAGAGTATCCACCTATAGTTTGTTACATAGTCAAATATATTAGTGCACCAAGATTTATTCATCTAACTATGCAACTTTTGTGGATTTAATATTATAGATAGATTATATTTTAGTGAGTTTAAAGAGTTTTGTTTACCTTGCAAAAGTATACCCCAAAAGAGAAGTTTCAATGTTCTAAGGATTATCTTCTTCACGGCAGAATTTATCTTCGGAATTTTCTGCATTATTACAATCATAGTCTATTCATGAGTTAAAGGACATAAACCAAGTTTCATATCACTAAGTGTGGTCCGCGACATGAATCAAAATACGTCGTAATGTCACTTTAATTAACAGTAACTATCCATTCCCCAGTTTTTTTTTACTAAGTTTGGTAATAAAAATAAGTCAGTTATGAATAAAAAATTTAAATAAGACCGTGACGGTGCACATAAAAATTGAAAGACAAACATCTTACAGGTTTTATAGAGGATGCAAAACTTATTACCTTTAATGCAAGAGCTATGGCAACACCAACAATGAAAAGAAAGAAAGGCATAACAAAATCAGCCAAAGTACATCCATTCCATGGAGAGTGATCAATGCGTGAATAAACTCCACCAGCATCGTCCACCAATATCATCAACTACACAGACATAGCAATAAATTTTATTTTTATGACCATACCCCTTAATGCATTAGTAATAAATTGTACACTAAAAAAAATATTGTATGCAGATAGTGTATACTATATTGTATAATATAACATATTATATAGTATATGCAAAAAATATTCAAAATAAAAAGGTTTGGAATTGGAATACACAAACTAACCACAATGGTGAGGCCCCTAAATGCATCAAGTGTTGCAACCCTTTTTGTCTTTTGCTTAACTAGTACAGGCAGCTGATCATCCTGTTCAGCTATTTGCTGCTTAATATCAGAATCTCCATTAATATTGGTTGTTTCTTGCTTCTTCAAGACTTCATTTTTAGCATCATCATCCAATAGTAAATTGTTACCTTCTTCCATTCTCTTGGCACCTTCATCCATAACTAAACAGTGATGAATGATACTCAATAAACTGTTCAAACATATATATATCCTTAATTTTTTGTGTTTGGGTGTATGTGACAAATTAAAAGCTCTAAATGAAGGATAAGGCCGGCTCTGAAGTCAATTGTGGAGAGAATTAATATCTAAATCAGAGGTACATTACAAACATAAGAGACATATGGAGGACATTAGAGAGAGCAGAAAGGGGTCCATATTTGCATTTTGTTATACAACTAGTAGATTAGTATTGGCAGGCTGGTGCATGTTAATTAGTTCCACTCTTTGTTGTTTCTTCTTGTTGCTCTAAATTTTGAGTACGTATAATTATTTTGTCTCTCTTTGACACATTAAAGATTCCCCTTCTTATCTTATGCATTGACCATATTTTCATAACATATTAATTTTCGTGTCTTTAGATTCTTGTGTTTGGAATTTGTGTATATATGGTGTTAATGCAATGCTATATCAAGCGAAAACTTTTTCCCGAATTCATCGTTAAGCCTTACGTGTCCTTTGCTTAAAGGAAGGCCACCATTAGGGATGGCAATGGGCCCCAATAGGCAGGGTACTATAATGTCCGTCCCTGTACCCGTGTTTATAAAAGATGTCCGTCCTCGTACTCATACCCTCGTGGGCAACAATTTTAATGCCCGTCTCCATGCCCTATGGGCATCTAAATGCCCGTACCAACGCCCATTATCCGCACTTTAATTAAAAAAAAATAAATAGAAACATAACTAAATTTTAGTGGTATATAAATTTAAATATATATATATATATATATATATATATATATGCGGGCTGCGGGACGGGCTGGGCATTAGAGTGCCTGTACCCGCGCCCATGCCCGTTCAAGTTTGCGGGTAATTACCCGAGCCCGTCCCCATACCCGTAAGTGCAGGTATTTACCCGCCCATTGCGGGTATTTTTTGCGGGTGCCTGATGGGCTTGGGTCGAATTGCCATCCCTAGCCACCATGTCAACTATGGGCAAAAAAAGGCAGAGAGAAAGTACATCGATACAATACAAATTTAAAATTACTATAGTCAAAAAAGATGAATATGCTAACAAACTCACAACATTCATATTAATAACATAAAATCATAGAGTACATATGCCTACAAATATGACTATATTCAAGCTACCGAAATATTAATGTTTCTGTATCTGCAACGTTGACAACGCAAAATCATTGATTGTATCTGCACTTGATCAAAACTAATATTTCAACCTAAATCAAATAAACATTGTACTAAGACGGGAATAAAAAACACACCACACAAAGATAAGATATCAAAATAAACAAAGTGTTGGACGACGAAATTACAAAACTAGCGAAAGAAAACTGACAATATATTAAGTACTCCCTCCGCCTTAAAATAAAAGTCGTTTGTCCGAAAATAATTAATTGTGTTGATTTCAAAGGTAAAATTAATATTCCCTCTGTTTCACGATACATGTCCATTTTAAAGAATAATTATGTTTCATTTTACTTGTCACTTTCAAGTTTCAATGCAACATTAATTATTGGTTTATCAATAATACCCTTACTTATTTATTGTAGAGAGAGAAATAATAGAATGAAATAATATAAATGAGCAAGAAATTATTGATAAAACACAAAGAATTTCATCAAAAATAACAAAATTTATTTGATTTCTTGGTATGTGTAATTTCTCCAAAATGGATATGTATTGTGAAATGGAAGGAATATCATTTACTAAAATATACTTATTAATTGTAGTTAGTGGAAGAGTAGTTAAGTTGGATGAAATTCAATAAATAAAGGTATAATAGTGGAGAAATAAATAAATGTTGCATTGATATTCTAAAGTGACAATAATTGTAAAACAAAAAAAACTAAAGAGACAATTATTTTGAGACGAAGAAAATATTTAACTAAAGATCATTTATTATATATTAATTTTGACCCAAAATCACGGTAATACGTATATATTATTGATTGCATAAAGATATGCATGATAAATAAGGTTATATTGGGAAAGAAAAAATTAATTCGGTTGAAAATTCAAAGGTCTTATAAAAATGGCTAAATTATTTTCCAAGAATGTCATATATTTAGGGACCGAAGTTGTAGTATTTTATACTTTAAATTTTTATCAAACTTATTTCTTACCCGTGACTTTATAGTATTAATATTAATTTTTTTTTTATATTCTGGTGTAGCTTGGATATCCAAAAAAAACAATCAAAATTAGATCATATTTAATTAGATCAAGTTTGAATAGAATCGTTAGTGTGATTGGATGAGGGGATTTTCTAACATAATGTAATTTTTTGAGAAAATTTAAATTCTTTCATGTAAATTTCTTTGTTTAGATGATTAATTTGGAGAATTTTCATAATGATAAAAATTTATGAAGTATTTTATCCTAGATAAATTTAAAGAATTTGAAATGGCATCTAAAAATTTAAAATTTAAAATTCCTTCTCTACTCTATTTAATGTGAATTCAAATTGGTTCTAATAATTTTTTCAAATTTTACAAGTTGAAGCCCTTTTTTTTCAAAGGAATCAAAGTGCTCCATATAAATTTTCAGAACTTGTAAATTGTTTCTATTTTCAATTTTTAAATTTGACCCAAAGCTTTAAATTTTTTAGAAGTAGTCCAAAAATGTTATCAATGAATATTTTTATTACTTTATCAAAATAAAATAAAGTCAATTGAATTATTAGAATCGTCTAAAATTTTAAATTCTCTATAAATTATAATTATCTCACTCAAACAATGATTAGATAAGTTTTTTTTTTAATGGGAAACCAAGATATCCCTCGAGGTTATGGATTGAATCTGAGACCAAATAGTTAAAGAACTCAAGTATCACTTGCATCAAAACATGTTAGTGTTTGAATTGAGATTTGGTCACACCATGTTAGTGTTTGAATTGAGATTTTTACCGAGATATGAATCATAACTCCTTTGATTATGCGGATTAGTGGTGCGCAAGGAACACACTTGTATTTGGAGATACACGTTCAAGGGATGCACCCACGATTGCCTTAATTTTTTCTTCATAGCTTTACATATCACAACGAGCATTTGACAGGTCACATTCCCTACCCCTTTTGCGCCCTCCAAGGGAAGTGTGTTGGCAATATGATGATAATGATACTTTCATATTAAACGTTGATGGCAGTGCTTTAACGAACACAGAACGATCAATACATGTTGGACTTCTGTGTTCAACTCTAACAATAAATTCTTAGTCTGGTTTTTATAGATCCATGAGTTTGTCAAACATTCTACATGTAGAGATTCACAATTTCACACTCTATTAACTTAAATTACTCTTTGTTGGGAAGACTTCAAAAAATTTATTTGTTTTCATGATTCCCTCCATGTCATCCCGTTATTGGCAAAGAAAACACTGGAGTTCAATCACTTTGCTGACCTCTTTAAGATAATTCGAAGTTATCTGATTAAGAAATAAGATAGCACTATTTACCGTGTTCTCAAAGAAAGAAACCCTTAGGGAGATATTTTTGTCAAATTAGGAACTAACCAGCAAGGACCTTTGGCAAAAAATAATTTACATTGAAGTCTCTTTGGTTAAAAAATAGAGTATATTAGCGAAAAAAAGAGAGTATTTTTAAAATTACACGATTTTTTAGTTGGTAATTTTACGACCATTTACGAATATGAGGGAATTGACAATTCCACCTCAATTGTGAATGAAATTCCTTGCTGCAACTCTCCTCCGTTCTCTATTGGAGCTCGATCTCTCTTTCGTCGTGGCTGTTTGTCTGCTTCCCGTACTCCTTCGACTACTTCGTCTTCGTCTTCGTCTGTGCTTCTGGTAATCTCTCTCTCTTTTAATCTTCAAACCCTAGTTTCCCAACACCACGCTTATTATTCCTTATGTCAACCTCTTCGATTTACATGCAAATTTCCAAAGAAAAATTATGTTAATCTGCCTATCATTATCTTTTTACTAACCAAACCTCAAAAACTTAAAAATTTGATGAGAATATGCAAATGACTAAAACTGATAATCTAGGGGGTGAGACACTTTCACTATAGTTCATAAATGTATCAAAATTCCAAACACATCCAGAAGTGTCTATTTTATTAGTCATTTTGGTAGCCAATTTCGTTATCAAATGTATTTTTTGTTGTTTAATACGGTAGAGAATTGGGGATTTGTTTGCAATTTAGATACATTTAAGGACTATAGTGACAGTGCCGCGGACATTCAGGGACCAAAATGGTGGTTCGCTCGAAAACCTATTAATTTGTAGATAAAAGATAAAAAGAATAACATTACCCCTCTTTGATACTTATATCTTAGTGTTTGCAACTTAAGTTGTTTCAGACCCTGCTGGATAACGCTAACTACGCGTTCATTTGAATGTGTCAAAAAATGATTTTGTCACTCCATGTGAGTGCTATGCGCGGCAAAGTCAGAGTTTGTGTGCATATATATTGGAAAAGAGACCTGAAAACAAACTACTTAATCTGATTAAGTTTACTACTTAGTAAATATGATACTGTTATTCTGCATTCTGGACTACTATGAAGTATGAACCAGCCTAGTCATTTTCATGTATTGTTCCCAGCAATTATTTAGCATTTAGGATGCCTCGTTTGCTCTGTTTTTATTCTAGTATCTATTCAGCGGCACTATTAATGTTGGAGAAATGTGTTAGTGGTTTGCATCTAAACAAACACCATATCACTAGAGTATCAATTAATAAGGTTCGTTGCTTGCAGCTTTCTTGGCGGCAACCTCCTCCAAGTGTTTTCACTCTTGCTTACTATCAAACGATATCATTTTTTCACCTTCAATTCTCTCAAGGTTAGTGATCTCATCTCAAATTTTTATTATTGTTGTTGTTGAATTATAGAACTTCTTATAAATAGCTATTTAGTTTGTTGAAAAACTTGTTGAGAATTACATGGCATTATGTCCCTCTTTGTAGAGATCAATGAAAAATTCGAGAAACTTCAGGATTTTCTTGGAAAGATGTATTTAATTTGCTAAGAAACTTGACAAACAACCTCATCCGTATTTAATTTGCTGAGAAACTGGCGAAACAATCTCATCCCTCCAGTTGTCATTTTAGTTTTTTGCCCTCTCTTCTCAGTATAGTTGTCTCTACTTGTGCTTTGTGTATGTGCTAGGTATTCTTACTAATCTACTTTTCACTGGATTGAACTAAAATGTTCTCATCACTATACAATCTAGGTTGAACTAAAATGTTCTCATCACTATACAATCTATGCGATTCATCTTATGGAGGTGGCTTTGTTTATAAACTTTTACTTCAATGGGAAACTATGAACGTGCATTTAGTCATTATTAAGCAGAAACTGCCTTCGAATTCCATTATGTAGAAGAAGGAAAAATTGTCTTTGATTAATCCCTCTTCTTCTTCATTGTCCTCATCACTACTGTGTTCTACTTTCCTTTTGTCTTCCACGTCCATTTTGTATTAATGGCGGAGAGAATGTTGTATTGGATTAGCATTGTCCTCATCTCTTGTTGATGGGTGCGGAAGAAGGCCAAAAACTCTTGTGAGCGAACATTCGGTTGAATCGAGATTCAATTGAAGCCTTTATTTGATGCTTTGGAGCCTCTCGAAAACAAGGGCCGATATGAACCAGTGGAAATTGAGGATCATCGATAACCTTGTCATGACTTTGTGGTGAATTATCAGACTTTGAATTATTCTTACCCTTATCCCTGTTCTTCATCTTCTTCTTACCTGTTCTCATAGTGGTTCTTCTTGGTTGCATTTTTGGATCCCATTATGGAGGAGATTCTCAAGTATTATGATACACTTTACGCCGTCAAAATTGTCTTCGAATTCCAAATAGGAGTACGATGAATACGATGATATTTTATTTATATAATGGATCAAATGAAACTATATGAATCTTTTTTTTTTTTTTTTTGGAAAACCGTTGTAGGTGTAGATATTTTCTTGTGGATGTGGGATATATAAATGGCCCTAGATATTTAGCACCTTATAGAGAGACTAGATATTATCTCAAAGAGTGGAATGGAGACACCCCTCAAAATTACAAGGAGTTGTTTGATTTCCGTCCTTCAAGTGCAAGGAATGTAATGGAAAGGTCATTTGGGATATTGAAGAAAAGATGGAGCATATTAAGAACTTTTTTTTATGCAAAAACACAAATTAGAATTATTTATGCTTGTTTCATGTTGCACAATTTCATAATAGATGAAAAAAAGTAATCAAATTTTAGAGGCTCAAGACTTGGAGCTTTTATCTGTTGTTGATCAGGAGTTAACCAACTAACAAAGGGAAAGAGTAATAACTAATGGTGTAAATGAGGTCGCAACTGTTAAAGTGTCTGAAGATCAACACGTGACGCTTATGCGATGAAAATGTTTGTTGAATATCAGGATAAGAAATATATCTTAGGTTTAGTGGATTTTAGATTATTTTTTTCTTTTTATTTGTAACCGACATATTATTTCGAGTTGTTAGGGTGTGCTTTTCATTTTGTTGCTTTTCATTGCTAAGGAATCTCATAGATTGCGTGGTTATACTTTTGATTGATATCTTATTGATTACTATCTTATTAGTATATTTGTGTTTCTATCTTATTGATATCTGATTATTATTATGCGTGCTTACTTGATTTCAAGAAATGAATTCTAGTCTAGTCTATGCAAGAGGTTTGGGCCGCAAGACAAAGGGAAAAAGAAAGATGGAAGAAAGCAATATTTGGGTTAAGAAAGAGGATGCAAGAGCTTACTTCACGTGGAATTTGGACATGGAGCGTGTATTAGCTGAGGCACTTAGAGATCAAAGAAGTTTGGGCCGCCAGACTAACGGAATTTGGAAAACAGAAGCATACAAAGCTGCAGCTGATGTGTTGTCTACACGTTTTAATGTTCAGCTTATTGGAGAGAATGTGAAAAACCGTGTCAAACTTTGGCGAAGATGGTATGGGATAGTTAATGATATTCTCAGTCAAAATGGATTTGGTTGGGATGGCACAAACTGTATGATAACCGTCGAAGATGAAAATGCATGGAATGAATATGTCAAGGTATTCACTTTTTACTACTGCTGTATTTTATTTCTTATGTTTGTGTATATGTATAGCTACAATGTTAATAACATGATGTAGTGTATTCTATCACTCTTTTCCTTCATTGATGATGACAACCTTTATTCTGATCCGTGCCATGCATCCTCTTTTTTCTTTTGTTGTGATAAGCGCCATGCTTTCTCTATATTGGTGTCTTTTGTTAGAGGGTTATTAACATTAAAGCTAAATAATTGAGCTGGGCAACCTGATTATGAATGCCTATATTGATAGAACCTACATTAAGCAAAATAATTGTGAAATCAAAATAGGAAATATGTGTATTGTTAAATGATAAAGATGAGCTCAGAGACTCTAAATTAAGCGCCATGATTCCTTACACAAGTCTGAATGCCCTCACACACCATCCTACCCGCATATAATCCCCCCCCCCCCCCCCCCCCTCCAAACAGAATCACATGACCCCATATGACACATCACTAACTAACTCATTCTCCGACATGGCCCCGCCCTCTTCTATGATATTCATAAGTGGCATATCAGATATTGAAACAGGGTTTCTTGAAGCTTTCTCTGAACATACTCTGATGTTAGTATTAAAATTTATTTGGGGTGTGATATTTCATATAACAAACGTGCATGAGCTGAAGTTTTTGATTTTATGTCAAATACTATTCTTTTGTTGTGTTTTTCATTTGTAGGACCCAAACTGTTATTTTTTAGGCCAAATTACACTTTTGGTCCCTTAACTTAATTTCAGGTAATGATTTGGCCCTTTATCTTTTTTTATTTCATTTTTTCCCTTTTGGTTCATTTGCATATGGATTTCAAGCTTCAAATCTATGGTCTTTCATTCATGTTTGCATATGAATTTTAGATTTAAAGCTTGAAAATACATATGAAAATGAACCAAAAGATAAAGGACCAAATTGTTACCTGCAATTAAGTTAAGGGACCAAAAGTCTAATGTTGCCTATTTTTTATAGTGGTCATGATTGAGAGAATATGTCTCATGCTTATGTTTTAAATTGCTTTTTGGGTATTAGGTCATGTTTGTGGATCTAAAAGTTTGATTGGGTTTAGATTCTGGATTGTTATAGCTACGGGTGCAGGTCCTTGTTTAACTTTAAATAAGTATATGCCATGGTTTATTTTGGCAGCTTAATTTGTTGTGTTTTGTGAGAATCTGACCATAGTAGTAATATACATGCTAATCGGAGTTAGAGAAATAAAATACTTGATTATCTTATTTGGTTTGTGGGCAAAATAAGCCAGGTCCTATTTAGCTTTGTTTGAGTAATAAACCAACTCATTATTGATTGTTGCTGTTTCTTTTGTTTTGTTTTGTTTTGAAGTCTCATGAAGAAGCCAAACGATTCCGATTTAAGATCATTCTAAATTGGAATGACATTGTAGATATATGTGCTAAAGATAAAGCAAGTGGAATTCAAGTAGAACGTGCACTTGATGTGGATGATGTCACGAGCAAAGATGCAAATGTAGATGAAGATGAAGAAGGTTCCAATGAGTATATTGACTTAGAGAAACCAAGTTCTGCAGCAAAGAAAAAAGTACAATGTACTTGTGCTAATAAGGGTAGAGACAAAGAGGGGATGATCGACTCTATGAGAGAAGTTGCTGAGATATTGAAAGACTTTGTACAAATTAGTAAAAAAAGGATGGAAGGAAATACTCCAAAAGAGGTGCAAGAAGTGTTGAATGAAATGGAGATGATTGTTGATATTGACGATACACTTCGCTATAAAGCAATCAATTGGTTGATTGACAATCCAAACAAAATAGCTATTCTCAAAGCTCTTCCGTTGAGTGAGAAAAAGAAGTATCTAATGGCTTCAATGTTTTGAGACCGAGGTAATCTTAGTTGTTTTTGGGTTTATTTTAGTTGCTAACGTATTAAAAGTAAGTAATATAGAGATCTAGTTAATTCAAAATAAGTTTTGGAATCACAAGAGATATTGTGAGAGAATTAAAAGAATGCAATTAACTCCGAAAATGGACTCTTGATTGACACTGTCTTTTTTTGAAGAAGATTAGAAAATATATTATTCAAACGTAGGTCTCGTAGATATCCCGGACTTACAAAGGAATCTTCGAGTGACTTTGTTCATGTTCAGAGATTGCATTGTAGGCTCAATAGGTTGTGTAACACTTATTAGGACATCATTAGATCACTTCTTAATAGCCATGCCAACTTTATTTTTTTGTGGACAACTATTGGCTTAAATTTGTTAGGTTATTGAATGGGTTGATTATAAGAGCTTTTACGAATTGATTATTTCAATAAAATTAAATTTCTGTTATTGGAAGCATTGATACTTCACTAGTGCTCTTGTTAGTTGGTATACATTTTAAGACAATGCAATATATGATTTTTTTTTTCTTTCTAACTTCGTGCTTTAATTTGTGCAGTTGACGATTGAAGGATGCTAACTTGAGTTGGACTCTAGTTATGTTTGTGTATACAACATTTGTTGTGGGAATTATTACACCTTTTTTTTTTGTTAATGTTATGTTACACCTTTTTTTTTTGTTAATGTTATGTTAGTATTTTTCTTCTTACCAGAGACTTGATCCTAGATTTTAACTCCTTTAATCCTTTATATCAAATCAAATGAGATATCCAACCCCAAATTTAGTAGTTGTAGATTATATTTATGTTCAAACACTTCGGGTTGAGTAAAATTCTTATAATGCAAATACATATTTTAGTTTCACTGTAAGTCTTTTGTTTAAATGTTTTTTCTGTTCATGTTAGTAATTTTTTTTATAATAAATCTAATTTAATTGTCTGTTAGAAAAGTATGTAACTTCATACTGTCTTTATGTGATTTTATTTTTATAAAATATTAGTACAATTTTAACTAAATTTCTCTAGATTAAAATGTAAAATCTAAGAACTTAAACAAATTAGAAGAAGATTAATTACATTAAAAAGTAAAAGAAATTATTAGAGGATAAGCTTCAATTAACTACTTTAAAAAATAAAAAGAAATAATTAGAGAAGAATAAAATATATGAATTACCTCATCCAAAGAACCAATTTTGGAAATGAAAGGAATTCAACTACATGACCCACACAAAAAAAAATTAACCGGTTAAATATGTTTTTGGTCCTTATAAATATACCAATTTTATGTTTTAGTTCCCATAAAAAATTTATTCAACTTTTAGTCTTTCAAAAAATTTCCGTCACCACTTTCGATCCCTAATTTTAAGTCAACTCATGTGTAGCAGTATTTATATTTTTGAATGATTTTTTTTATAATATTATAAAATTCTATCGTAAGAAATTTTTAAATAAACATGAATTAAGAATAAAGAAATTATGTTTTTTTGCGTTTACAAATTCATATTTTTGTTAAAAAAAAAATCGAGAGATTGTTATAATATGTCGCACATTTTTGAAAATTTTCATTCAAAAATATGAAGACCGCACATGAGTTGACTTAAAAGTATAGACTAAAAGTGGTGATAGAAAACTTTTGAAGGAATAAAATTCGAAGAAAATTTTAGGGGATCTAAAATAAAAAATCGTATATTTTTGAAAACCAAAAGCATATTTTTTTTAAGGGAAGGGGCACTAGTTAAGGATATTAATTTAGAAATTTTGCATTGGAAATTGTTAAAAAAATGGTATGTTCAACTTTTTAAAAGTCAAAGGTTTGTTGTTTTCAAGTAAACATTTCTATTTTTTACTTTCTTAACTAGTGCCCCCGAAGGCACCGGTTAACACAACCCTTTTTTTTAAAAGGAAATTTCATGGAATGTCAAATTCTAGTGAATTTAAAAATCTCTTGTCCAAACACACTAGGTAAAAAATATTATTGTTGATGGGAATATGTAAAATTGATTTGACAGTAGGACCGTGACAGATTTAAAATTTTTGAATAGTGGGGGCACCATCTATATAAATTAGTAGGCGCGTGTGTTCTATGTTTTTAGTCTTGTTTGCTTTTGTTTTTCTTATTTGAACGAATAGACCGTCGGTTTTGTTCATAAACTATTATTTTATTTCCAATTTAGTCCGTAACTATGTAAATATAATAAGTAGTCCTAAAATCATATGAAATCCGTTAATTTAGTCATGAAAATTCATCAATTTAATATCTAACATCTTAATAGCAAAGATTAAATTCCTTAAAAAAAATAGCGAGGATTAAATTGACGAATATTATATAATTTAGAGACAACTTATTGTATAGTTATCTAGTGTATGGACTAAATTGGAAAAATAACGATAATTTAGAGACTAAATTAATGATTTATTTTTATTGAATATGCTCTTTTTATATTGGGAAGTAGCTTGTACAACTTCACTTGAGATTGGTTGAGTCAAGAACGAAAGGTTGTGTGAAGGGTGTGAAGGCAACTCCTTCTTCATGGTATAAAAATATATATATTATACTACTAAAAAAAATTGTGAAAATTTTGTGCAGCACATGCCTTCAAGCCACTATACATGCATCCGTCCCTGCAGTAGGAATATTTTTTTTCTCACTTTTCTATTGTGTTATAGATTAATGATGAAGAAGTATTGCAATTGTCAAATATTGAGTTTAGTGAAATGAGTTAGACTTTCATAACACAGTTAATTAAGATTCAAATTTCAATTAAGATATGTATTTTTTTTTGAAGGAATTAATTAAGATATGTATTTGCATTTAATGTGTGACACGTCTCTAATAGGATTACATTAAGTAAAAAGAATTTATGAAAAGAAAAAAAAAAAGGATTACCTCAAAATATACTTGATTCTTTTATTTGTTACTACTCTGGACTAGATTATAAACAAAAATATAGTCATGTTTGGTGGACAAAATGTAAACAATAACCGCACCTTATTCAACCTCTCAAAAAAGAGTGCACATATTTAATTTATTATTCTCAAAATGTCCTTCAATGGAGCAAGTTTCTTTTTGTTCATTTAATCTAGTGACTAGAAATTCTAAATTGAGTGTTTGAGATTTGAACTTCGGTCCTGCATATATTATATAATGTTCATACCAACTGAGATAAGCTATCGAGAACTCAATGAAACAATTTTTAATACAAATTTAAATGAAAAGAAATTATATTATAGGAAATGAAATAAACCATCATTCATACATGTGCATGATAAAATACTTTTACTTGGCTTATAGTTGAGTTCCGATGGAGTATGTATACACTCAATTATATCACATTTATTTTTTTCTATTTCAATATGTTTGATTTTGGGGCCAACTGAGATCCAACAGAGAAAAAGAATTCCAAAAGAAGGAGAGAACAGGATCCCCATTTTAATGGACCCAATACAACAATGTATGATCTTGCATACATCAATTGATTAATGCATTTACTTCTCTATCGTATTGTCTTATAGTTTCCAGTATATTTTTAACTTGTGTAACACGCCAGCTACCACTCCCCAAAAAGTGATTTCTGCAAAGATGACATATAAGAGAGTTCCCACTCTCTCTGAATGCCAAACATTGACAAACACATGCTTCTTAATCCAATGCACCTGAATTATATATTCATGTACAAAATATAAACATATTAGAAAAATACATAGTCTTAAATTATGATATAATTAAGACAGACTATATACATATATGCAATATACAATGGAAATAAATTAAAAAAAATGTTGCTTCTTACTAGTGAGTTATTTGGATTTTCATAATACCATCCATTTATAAATCCTGCGAAAATTCCCTCAGCTGCCATCACAAACACTAACATAGAATTCATTCCTATCCATTCCAAGAACAAGAATGGAGCACGAAGCCCCCAAACATCAATCTGTGTTATTATCAAGAATATTTATTAAAGAAATACAACGTGACAAAAATAAACAAAGCAAAAAAGGAACATTTGAATGAAGTCCTATACTTGAGTATATATACCAATATGTAGAGGGCAGAGAAGACAATTCCAGCTATTCCAGCTGTGAAACAAACATAGCTGATACTATAGAGTTGCTTATTAATTGGGACAGCTGCAATATTCCATAAGTTTTTTTGTTAAGATTTATCTTGAACTCAAATTTTATCTTTTTTTAGATGGATTTTGAGAAGTGGTTGTCACACTAGCTTACCGTTTGTAAAATGAAGGATAATGGCTATTGTGAGTAACACAAATCCCATTGAGACCCATTGTTTGAGCCTATCCCAATGACCCTGCCAAAGATTTGTTTTGTTTTAGGTCTTTCACTGATAAGATTCAATTTACAGAAAAAAAAATTGTTGTGTGTATGTGTATAATAATTAACATAGGGTAAGATTTTGTAACCTTGAAATGAATCAAAACATGCCCATAATGGATGCCGATGGTGCCCGAGAGGATTGCTGATATGGAACTAGTTAAAAAGAGTTATGTTATTTAGATACACAAAAATCAACATTGTTTCAGACACTGTATAGATGCACATTTGAATAAGTACTAATGTTGTGAAGAGATAAACTCAACCTCCATAAATGAAAGGGTAGAGAAACTAATGAACAAAGTATAGAATGATGAGAAGAATTGATATTCACAAATCTAAAATGTACATTTTGATCACATACATACTTATACTATCCATAGCTCTATACAAATCTAACTATGATAACTGTTTTAACTATCAAAACAGTTAGTTGTCTAACTAGTCAGTTACTTATGAAGCAAGAAACTGCCTAATCCATCATATTTTCACACTTAAAAGATGTTGGACCCGAAAAAGAGCTATATAGAATGCAAAAACTGTATAAAAATATGACATGGATGTCAAATGTCAAATTGTATGCCAAAGAAACTGTTCTCTATTTCTATTTACTCTGGATATAGTTCTTTCAAGGATTTTTTTATATTTTTTTACGAAACATTTTGATGTATACTCTAGTACCAATAGGTAGAAAGGGAAGGAAACATGAAGGCAAACCTCAACAAACCCTCCGGTTCAAATGGAGCGCGACACCAACTTGGAGCATCTTCACGAATTCGACCTTCACCTGGAGAACTGAATGTGCATTCCTATAAAAGAAATATACGAAATATCTTCAGAAGGAAAACTGCAGGGCATTTTTACTAAATTCATTTAGAACAATTAATACTTTTTTCTTTCTTTTTGTGTTTGGTTTATAACTGCGTAGTTTTTTATTTTTTATTATTAGTCAATCGAATTTACAACACTCGCACCTCAACCAATTGCGCTAGATCTCAGCTGCTATTATGTAATAAAAGTTACAAGTCGTTACTAGCTACCTTCAAGTGTCTCCAAACAGGATGTATATAAAAGTGATTAACCCCCCAAACTTGCCTATCCACGTATCCAACAGCGTTACACGCAGGGCCTCTGTGTCCTCTCATCCCACATATCACCTAATAAATGAAAAGAAGAACAAAATATTAAAAAAATTAAAATCTTCAACTAACAATTTAGACATTAGAGAGAGTGAATGTACTGTGTATCTTTTTGGTTCATCGCCGTTAGTATGGTCTACGAAACTCCAATCAGGAACGTAGAGGGTGAAAGTTGTGATCATGTAAATGAGAAATGCCAAAAAGCCTCCAAACCTAGCTCATGCATATTATTGTACATTAATAAATGAAAGTTCACAATTTTAATTAGCATATTTGAAATATGAAATTAAATGTGTTATCTATCTCACCATTGCCATTTATAGGCAGTGAAAATGGCAAGGCGTCCAGGCCTCAAGGTAGTGGGTCTAAGCTTGGTGGTAAATGTCTCAATTAGAGCTACAACACAATATACAAGGGCTATTCTCTGCACACTCAAATTCAAAAATGCGGTCAATCAACATTGTGTTCAAATGTGATTATTTATTTTTGCATTAGGCCCTGCATAACATTTTTCAATTAGTTTGATTTTTTACCTGGAGAATGCCACACCATCTAATAAATTTCATATCGACTCCATATGAGAGCTTATCATCAGGTGCATGAGAGTATCCACCTGTAGTATGTTACATAATAAAATTTATCAATGAGTTTAGGTAGTATTAATCTTGTTATTTAAATTTATGCAAACTCTTTTTTTGCTTAGTATATCTAGAAGGATGCTTAAATTAATATGTATATATAGCGAGTTTGAGGAGTTTAGTTTACCTTGCAATAGTATACCCCAAAAGAGAAGCTTCAATGTCCTAAGCATTATCTTCTTCACAGCATATTTTATCTTGTGTATTCTCTGCATTATTACAATCAAATTTTGTTCATGATTTAAAGAACACAGAGGATACTTACTATAGTACTAACTCAGAATTGAAAACGCACCTTCAATGCAAGGGCTATGGCAACACCAACGATGAAAAGAAAGAAAGGCATTACGAAATCTGCCAAAGTACATCCATCCCACGGGGCATGATCAATGCGTGGATAAGCTCCACCAGCTTTGTCTACCAGTATCATTATCTACACATAAATAGTAGCCCAAAAAACACCATATAGGTTTTTCTTTAAGGAACTATATAGGTAATTCACTTTTACACATTGATTAGTAAAGGAATATTTTAGACCATTAATTTATTTACAAATGGCGAACATTTGTATTTTGTACCACTTTTTTTTATAATGGTTTTTTTGTTAAGTCGTCTAATAGTTTATACTCACACATTTTAAATGTGAATAAGTGGGAAGTCCAAGATTCGAACTCCGACCCCTAAAAATATGTTTTGGAATTGGAAGACACTGACTAATTAATTACCACAATGGTGAGACCCCTAAATGCATCAAGTGTAGCAACCCTCTTTGTGTTTTGCTTGGCCATTGTGTGTGTGCCATGCTGATCAATATTTGAATCTACAATATTATTGGTTTCTTGCTTCTTCAACTCATCTTTAGCATCTTCATGATCCAATTGTAATTTGAGGCCTTCTTCCATTCTCTTAGCTTCATCCATGAATAAAATAGTGATGAATGATATTCAACAAATTTTTCAAACGTATATCCTTTTTTTTCTCTCTCGGTTGGTATATATATATATGAGACTGAGAGAGTTCTAATTCTAAATGAATGAACGACAAGACCGGCTGAGAGGTCAATATCTAGAAACATAGCAGCTACATTACAAATATAAGGGACATATATTAAAAACTTTGGATAAATAGAGAGTGGTGATTAATTCCGCCAATTAGCTGTTTCTTGTTGCTCAATCAATATTAATTTGAGTGTATGTAGAATTGTTTTGTCTGTCTTTGACAATAATGTAACACTCCCCTTGGATTACATCTTATGAGTTGATGTCACAAATACATATTGATGAGAGAATTAAGATAACACTTAAAAGATAAAACTTTATTCCAAAAATATATGTATCTATTAATAGGGTCGATCCTAATATTTTAGACTCTTTCAGCAAGCCAGATAAAGATTTTAGATAAAACTTTTTTTTAACACTTTCTTATAAATCATAAATGTGTTATCAAGTAGAATTTTGAAGGATAAAAGGACATGAAGCATTTGGGCTCCACGACTGCCACAAGAATGAAAAACAAACCCTTAGGAAAACTACAAACGGCGTTTATAAAAAGAAATTAGAGAGTAAATAAAGTATCTATCAATAGGATAAAGGAAAAAGGAAAATTAGAGAGTAAATAAACAAACCCTTGGGTTAATAATAACCCTGTGGTACCAACGGAAAAAGGACTTCGGTAATAGAAAAAATAACTAGAAAGTAAATAAAGTCGGATTAAATATAATACGAGCCCACTATGGGTCTAGTAGGTGGGAGTCACTTACAAGCCATTTAAATTTGATTACCGCTCTCTGCCCTATACAAAACACTCCTGTCTTGCAGGCAAGACCAAAATACCCTTGCGCTAGTTAACTAACGCAAATGTAAAACTATGCGTTAGTTAACTAACGCTACGTGGCTTAAGTCATGCATGTGTTAAACGTTGCGTGACTTAAGTCACACATGTGTTAAACACTGCGCAAGTTAACTCACGCACAGATTTAACACATGCATGAGTTAACTAGCGTACAGTCTGTGCAAATTATCAGAAGAGGCAAAAACCTCTCTTTTCCCTGTTTTTTTTTTCATTCCTTCTTTCATACATTCATTCATTCAATTGCATGCATTTTTTTATTATTCATTCAAGCATTCCTTCAAGCATGTGTTAACTCATAACCAAATTACAAAAAATAAAGGACCAAAATAACAGAAAATGTCATAAAAACGCTAAAAAACGCCAATGTAATATGATTACAACCAAATCCAACATAATGTCATAAAAAACACTAAACAAAAGTCAAAATGGAGGTTTGAGAGAAGTTGGAATATGAGGTTTGTGTTTGCTGAGTTGCTGTTAAATGACTTAAGTAACGCTGCGCTACTTAAGTCACGCAGCGTGACTTAACTAGCGCAGTACTATTTTGATCTTTTCAGCTGGGTGCGAGTGAAAAGTGCAGATGTAGAGCAATATTCTTTAAATTTAGAGTAAATTTTTGCTTTAAGTTAGCACTTGTAACCTCATTTCAGAAGTTGGAAATTAATTAGAATCGTTCTCTTAATGAGAGTGGTGAATGAGTTAGATCTCATCGATCAGCTCTTTGATTATAACTTGTTGGAATTTTATCAATGACATCCTTATTGTGACTATTACACTTTGACTTATTAATCATTCATGGTTGTGGTGGTTCTTCGTATTGACTTTTTAAGTCGACCCTAGTTTTTTAGTGAGAGAAGATCTACCTTTTTTCTAAGCTCTTTTTCTCTTTCATTTCATCGAGGAGGGGGTGGTTTTAGGTCTTTTTTTTTTTACCTAAAATCTCTCATTTGCGTCTTTTTTTCCCTTTTCTTTCAATCTAAATAAGTTATATTCACGTATATCAAGTTTTTTCTCGTGATTTCGTCATTTGTGCAACGTTGTTTGATTTTCCGCCTTGTTGCGTTGTTCGTTTGGTTCCTGTTGAAAGATCAACTTCACTCAACACATATTCAATCAATGATTTGGATGTCAACGTTGCAGATCCGGAAGCATGGGTATTCCGGTGATTTAGATTTTATCATATTATTTGTAGGCATTTTTTCGTTGTATGCTATTAACTTGGATGATGTGAGTTTGTTTGCAGATTCACCCTTTACATTTTTAGCAATATTGATGTGTTATTGTATCTGATGTATTCTATCAATTTAAATGAATGAACATTGTTTTATTTTTGTCAAAAAAATATATTATGGTCCATTTTATTTATAGATGCTGCTAAAAGACCCTTGGTTTATATTTGTGTCAAACTCTGACTTTTTATCTCACAAAACAATTTTTTTTAAGCAAATGGGATGCAGAATGATCAGCATCACACTAAATAGATTGAAATAAAAAGGAAAAGCACAAACATACAATCTAACCAAGTGAAATAAAAAAAAACCAAATGGGTGATACAAAATAACTCTGTAAATTAGTCACAAATTCTAATAAGGAACAATCAAGTGAACCTGCATACGAACCTAAAACCGAATTACAAAAAAATAAAATAAGGTGTGAGAGATGACGAGCACCAGAGTTGGATCTTTGATAGAAATGATTGAACACTATCGTCAATACGGTTACGAGTCCATACACCGACAATTCATTGTTACAACAACAACAACAAAATAAAGGTCATTTTTAGCCAATCTGTCCGAAATCAATCACAAAGGATTGAAACGGATTTAAAATCATCCCCAAATTCTCCGGTGCGGCGGACACAAACTCGTAAACTTTGAAACTTGTACATCTCAACATATATGGAATCGAATTAGGAAACCAAAACTAGAAAAAGCAAACCAACAATCAAAT
The DNA here is from genome assembly GCA_946800305.1 of Medicago arabica. Classification (NCBI taxonomy): domain Eukaryota; kingdom Viridiplantae; phylum Streptophyta; class Magnoliopsida; order Fabales; family Fabaceae; genus Medicago; species Medicago arabica. The sequence continues at coordinate 53,430,142 of OX326969.1, forward strand.
CCAACACAATCTTATAAGGTGAGAGTCCAGTCAAGTCCTCACCAACGGAGATAAAAAATTAGGAAAATTGTTCTTCTTCCAACAAAAAAACGCTCACTCCCATACAAACTGACCAAAATACCCCCGCGTGAGTTAACACACGCAAGTGTTTAGCCCAACGTGACTTAAGTCACGTGAGTTAACTCACATAGGTTATAACTCAGTGTGAGTTAACTCACGCAGGTTATAACCCCAACGTGAGTTAACTCGTTTTAATTTCATTCTTTTTTGGGTTAACATAGTATTGATACGTAGTTTTCACCGCCGTTTAACAATGACTAATATCCGTCGAAGAGTCAGTGGGACACATAAGGTGTGTTCTTCCCTTTCATTTGGATATTTTTCATACACATACGTCAGAAATTGAACTCCAGAGTACATCCTTAAAGGATCAAGTCTTTTACCACTTGAACTAACTCATTGTTGGTCATTTTAATTTCATTATATCATAATAGTCATTATGGATGACAAAGTGGGCCAACTTATCCCGTTTAGACCCACCCCACTTAAACCCGCCCAAAACAAAATGAGACGGGCAGAGTAAATTTAGACGACCGAGTTTAAAATCTCACTTCCTGTTTAGCAGCGAGTTGGCGGGTCAGTCCGCCAAACAAAAAATAATAATTTCTAATGAATATTTTTGACAATTTATTTATATATAAAAAAAATATATGGTGTTCCTTAAAAAAAAATATGGTGTTCTTATTTAAACAAATAAAATTGGCAGCAAATGAATTTGTTGTAAAAACAAGTTTACGAGACAAATTTAAGTTATAATAGGTTATTGGATCGCTCCCATTCAAATTTTGCCTAACGAATTGAATGAAAAAAAGTTAAGAAATAGCAAATTGACGAGTCATGGGACCAGCCCTTCCTGTCCATTCCCCGACCTTTTCTTAAGCGAGCTAAATAGAGAAAGACAACTGAAAGGGACGAGTTCAAAATAACGGACTAAACATACCGTCCGACCGACATGTTGAACCCGTTTTTCCACCCCTAACAATCATTAACCCTGTTTAAAGAGACGTGACCCGGAGTTAACTGCCAAAGACCACGAAGATCAATTTGTTGTAGGCCTCAAGCTCTCATAAGTGGAGATATATCAACCATACATCAGACTTCTCTTATGAGTAATGGTCATCCCCACTTTTCCACTATAGTGCCTGATTGATAAACACCACGTAGTGCTCGTCATTTTCTCCATTCATATCATTGTACATGTTACATCATATAGCATAAGAATATGACGCTATTTATTTTTAAAAAAGACTTAAGCTGCGAACCTTACACTAAATATTGAGAAGTTGAGATTTAGAGGTTCAAATCTATATTTCGATGAATCAAATGTCTTTGTAACTATAATACATGATGAACTGTATTTACAAAAACTATGACAGTATTTTTTTCTTTTTTTTGCAAATGACATTATTTTTCTATTACTTCAAATCATGAGATAATTGTCTGCATCTATATGGGTTAATTTGGGATAATTGTTGGAGTGAGGAGGTGCGGAATAAGAAGTTGCGTAAAGGATTTTCGTTAATTTGGCATGCATCTATATGGGTTATTAGTAAGACTAGAAATGATAGAATCTTCAAGGATATGAGTAAAGGGGTGGAGGAGATTGTTGATGAAATCAAGTTTTTGTCTTGGCAATGGAGTTTGAGTAGGTTGAAGACTCTAACTTGTCTCTTTTATGAGTGAAGTTGGAATCCTAAGGATTGTATTTTGCGATAGTTTTTCGCTTGTTTTTTATTTTTGTGTCCTTTGCGAGTTTTTGGGTGTTTCGTTTTTTGTTGGATTTGGGTTGCCGCAAATTTACGATGTCCATTGTAGTTTGTTCTTTGCTCATTCATCCTTCTTGTGCGGTACACGATGTTTAAAAAAAGTGATAATCCTAACTGCACTGGCCATATTTTCTTTAATCATGGTGTTTGGATGTCAATTTCCACATGGATCTGGGATGTATATCACTAAAAAAAACTACCCAATTCTAGAGGACAAGGTAGATAAAAAATACTCTATGTAGAAACGGTGGGAAAAATTCCTAAAAAAAATATTGTTTAAGGAATTCAAATAAAAAAAATATTTTTTGAAAAAATTAAGTTTTTTAACTACTAATATATTGAATGCACAATTTTGACATATATAAAAATACAAATATACGTTTATTAATGCTAAGTATCATCCTTTATATCTCTCCAAATAGATCCTAACATTTCTTTTGAGAAATGAGGAAGATTTTAACTCATGTTAGATATAGTTAGAGATTTGTTAGTCCAACTAGCAACTAATTATAAATAGTAGTTGCCTTAATCAATACTAACAAAAACTCTAGCTATCTATAACATTTCATTTATAAATATATCATATACTATCTACCAGCAATTATATATATGAAAATTTAACACAAAAAATGTTAGCAATGCATTTCTTTCAACACCTTCAATAATTGAGTACAATTTATATTATCTCTCTAATTTTATGGGTTTCTATTGCATTCGAAGAACCATTTCTAAAGTGATGTGACTCATCCAATCCATCCAATAACAAATAATATTTTGGAATTGGTAGTTATCTGTTTTTTCATTGCATAGATTTTGTCAGAAGAAAAAATGGAGAAAAAGAATCATGTTATACATAAAAAATCTTGTTAGCGAATGCTTAAGACATTCTTAAAAAAAATTGTTAAGAAATTTAAATATTTCAATTTACAATGTAATGATTGCATAAATATTCATAAAAATTATTATTTAAAAGGTTCAATGAGTGTCCTCAAAATACTCGTTAGCATTTACGGTACATAAAAAAACATACACAGAAATGTATTCTAATGTTGTATAAATATGATTATATATGTGTGTAAAAAAGTTTCACCAGTGGATATAAATTAAATCATTCTACAAAATTATGTATAAACCTTTTTTTATTGTCGAAGAAAATGTATAAACTTTTTCCTTTTTGTAATAAAAGGGGGTCAAAGATCCGCTAAAAAGAGAGAGAGAGGGGTCAAAGACTTTATAAAAATAAAATAAAAGAAATAGGGTCAAGACCTAATTATGTATAAACTTTAATTTTAGAAACTATGAATTTGTATTTTTCTTTCTGATACTACTTTTTACTCTGAATTAAAAATTTTACAAGTCTTATCCATAAAATCCATACTCATTTTCCCCCTATATACCCACACCACACACCCCATAATCCATATATACACTGTCCTTCATAGCATCCATCATCCCATTGAATCATTGATCCACAAAAAGAGTGTCAGAAACATAATATAGTAACAAAATGGTGGCTACAGAGCACACCACCAATTGTGTCCTCAATAGTTGGAAAGGAACAAAAACCTTCACATACCAAGTTCTCATAGGTCGTTGGTTCATGTTATTTGCATCATCACTAATCATGTCCGTGGCAGGTGCAACATACATGTTTGGTCTATACTCAAACCAAATAAAAACATCTTTATCCTATGACCAAACAACTCTAAACCTCCTTAGTTTCTTCAAAGACCTCGGAGCCAACGTCGGCGTTATCTCTGGTTTAATCAATGAAATCACACCACCTTGGGTTGTTCTCTTAACCGGTACCATCATGAATTTCTTTGGTTACTTCATGATATGGCTTTCCGTTACTAAAAAAATTCATACACCTAAAGTTTGGCAAATGTGTCTTTATATTTGCATTGGTGCAAATTCTCAAACTTTTACTAACACAGGTGCTTTGGTTACTTGTGTTAAGAATTTTCCTAATAGTCGTGGTAGTGTTTTAGGTCTTTTAAAAGGTTATGTTGGTTTAAGTGGTGCTATAATTACACAAATTTACCATAGTTTATATTTATTATGGTGATAGTAATAATACTCAATCTCTTATTCTACTTATTGCTTGGCTTCCTGCTGCTGTTTCTTTTCTTTTTCTTCCAACTATTAGAATTTTGAAATTAAACAACATACAACAACAAAAAGAATACAAAGTTTTCTATAATCTTCTTTATATTTCACTTGGTCTTGCTAGTTTTCTCATGGTTTTGATCATAGTCCAAAACATGTTAACTTTCTCAAGGATTGAGTATATTGGTGATGGAGTTTTTGTTATTATCTTACTATTTCTTCCACTTGTTGTGGTATTTAGTGAAGAATTCAAATTCAACAACCTATTGAAGGATGCTTCAATAACTCAATTGAAAGTAGTCACTGATGTCCCACTTCAGAACATGTCATCACACGAACAAGAAGCGGAAGTATCATCATCGTCAACAACTACAAATTCAGGCAAGAAAAGTAGTTCTTGTTGGAGAACAATATTCAAACCTCCTAATAGAGGTGAAGACTACACAATTTTACAAGCTTTGTTTAGTATTGACATGTTAATTCTTTTCCTAGCAACAACTTTTGGTGTTGGTGGAACATTAACAGCGATCGATAATTTGGGACAAATTGGTCATTCATTAGGATACCCAAATAAAAGTACTACAACTTTTGTGTCACTGGTGAGCATATGGAACTATCTAGGACGGGTTGCATCGGGTTACATCTCAGAGATTTTATTAACCAAATACAAAATCCCCCGTCCGTATCTGCTCACTTTTGTTATGCTTCTCTCTTGTGTTGGTCATATTCTCATCGCGCTAGGTATTTCAAACTCTCTTTACTTTGCGTCGGTGATTATTGGATTTTGTTTTGGAGCTCAATGGCCATTGATGTTTGCAATCATATCCGAAATTTTTGGATTGAAATACTATTCAACTTTGTACAACTTTGGAGCTGTGGCAAGTCCTGTGGGATCTTATATATTCAATGTGAGAGTGGCTGGTTATTTATATGATAAAGAAGCTTTGAAACAATTGGAGGCCAAGGGACTTACAAGACAAAAAGGGAAAGACTTAACTTGTGTTGGAGTAGAGTGTTATAGGATGGCTTTTATTATAATTACAGCATCAACTTTAATTGGATGTTTTATTTCTTTTATTTTGGTGCTTAGGACTAGAAAATTTTACCAAGGGGATATATATGAAAAGTATAGGGAAGAATTTGAAGCAGCAGAGGCTCAAATGAAGATTGTGAAAACTGGTGATGGTTTGTCCGAAAGTGAAGACCACGGCAACGCAACGTTAGGCGTTGCCGGGGTTACTCGTAGTCTCCCTGGGTAAGGACATGTCAGGGTAAAGAATTGATCCAATCAAAGTTTAAGATATGGTTAAAGACATGTATAATTTGTCTCAATTTTGTGTTCACTCCTTGCCTAAAATTGAAAGAGAAAATGTACTTCAGTTCTAATATTTATAAAGTGTGTTTTCTTGGATTTTTTTTTTGTTGACAAAAAAGTGTGTCTTCTTGGATGATTGGTTTAATTTGCGATGTATATAGTAAAATTATGATATATATAATTATTTGTGTGATTTTTTTGTCAAAAAAAGTTATTTGTGTTTTTTTGTTACTGTTATGTGGTGATCGAATTAGTGTAACTTTTAGTGGTACCCAAGACATATAACTATTTAAAATTGATTTTGAGAGAATTGATTTTGTTTAAAAGTGAGTTAAAAGTAAATTGATTTTAAGACATTCACATAAATCACATATAAATAAGGGCAATGTAGACATATAAAGACATAACATAAAATATTTGTCCAACAAAGTAGTAAAAATTACGGATACACGTTTCAGACTAACTCAACTATAGACGTAAAAATTATCTTTTGTTGAAGTCAAACATAATTCTTTGCAACGTGCAACCAAATAGGTATTTAATCATGAGTTGAGACATTCTTCATTTTCATTTTGAGATCAACAACGTGATTAAGAAAGCTAAAAACATGTTAAAGTTGCACATAAATATTTCAGAAGTCAATGAGAAATAACAAGCCAAAGTTGTGATTCTACCAACTAAACAAAAACAAATTCACATGTGGCCAATGGTTAAGAATAAATGTAAGATCAACAATCTTTAATCTCATCTATATATTGAAAAAGAAAAAGAATTTAATCTCATCTATATATTGAAAAAGAAAAAGAAAGTTGATTTTAGAAACATGTAATGTGAAATTCGTGTACGACTAATGAAGGGAATTAAAATTTGGCCAAATATTATTCCTAGACTATTAGTGATCGAGCTTCTAACACATTTTTCACGTTCACGCATGTTGAAATATGTACGGTTTGACGCAACAATGACATGGAAATTTCGTTGGACTTCTCTACAGGTCTTAGTGGAATTGGAGAAGCCATAACTGTTATTCGTATACAAATGTAACGTAAACGATCACTCTAGTCCTTGATTATGTATCTCGTTGTTACATAGGGTCCTAACTCAGGATTAAATGTAAAGAAGTCTCTGACTCTGCACTTCCATTATCACATTAGTCTCTGACGTTAAATAATTATGTTAAGTGTGTCACAGTGACTAAAGTAAAAGTATAAAACGGTCACTTTGGTCCCTGAACCAAAAATCAATATCCCTAACTTGAATCTCAAATCTCTAATTTATTATCTTTTTTGACAATATTAATATAACATTTTTTTTTGGTCAAAATATAGCGTTCTTTTATTTAAAATAAAAAAATAGAGATTAATAATATCAACATTATTTTTTTTACACAATTGATTGTTTAATACTGTGGACAAAATTTTACGGTTAAGCATAAAAAAAATACATAAAATTTTTGATACAATTTATAGAACATACAATATTCAATATATCTGAAGAAAAAAAAGTCTACAATGTTTTGAAAATTGAGAATATTGATTTAGTTAGAGATTTGATATTCAAGTTGAGAATATTGATTTTTGGTTCGGGGACTAAAGTGGTCATTTTCTACTTTCACTTTAGTCTGTGTGACACACTTAACATAGTTATTTAACGTTAGGGACTAAAGTGATAACAGAAGTGCATAGTCAGAGACTTCTTTGTATTTAATCTTGAGTCAGGGACCTATGTGACACCGGATGTAGAGTTAAAGACTAAAGTGATCATTTGTTCACAAATGTATGTTGGTTCACAAGATCATTCACATGAAAATTCAAAATTTGACAACTTTGTTTGAGGCGTAGTGTACAATCTAATCTAACAACCTAAGGTGACGTTTTACAAGGCTTGAAAACAATTTTAAAGAAAATATATGTTGAATCTAAAAACTTGCTCCTCTAAAAGGAAATTTGATAAGCTATGTTGATTAATAGATAATTTTTTTAGAGAATGATAAATTTAAAATTTAATTTTGTCAAAATAAGATTTTGTCAAGATCATTTATCACAATTATGTTAAACTCACCATCAATGCCATAGTTTTGAAAACCGGATCGACCGGTTGGACCGGTCCGACCCTGAGCCGATGGGGTGGCCAGTTTGAGTCAACTATCGGATCGGTCATGCATTCGAACCGGTGCGACTCAGTCTAAACCCGTGAAAACCGGTGAACCGGTGGTGTTTGAAACCGGACAGGTTTAATTTGCAGCATTATGCATTATATTAATTAAATAAATTTTTGTAAAAAATGGCATGGCTGGGTGTTGAACCAATGACAATAGCCCCCAAGAGAAACACTGTGCTATTGCACCACTGAGAACGTTTTGCAAACTGATTGCTTCAAAAACATTATATATAATAAACATATTTTGGAATAGGAATACATATATATATATCATTAAACTGTGACCTCAAATATAATTGTCATCGAAAAGAATTATACTTGAATCAAAAAATAATTATATAATATAAAATAATTTCATAAACATTTTACTTATAAAAAAATCATGAATATTTTTCTTGATTACAACTTTTTTTTTAACACACTTGTTTTTATTTGTATTGTAGATTTTTTTTTAAGAATTTATTTGTATTGTAAATGTGAAGTGAAATATTTTTTTAATACAACATTGTATATAAATATTTTTGAAACATAAGCATATATAATTATCAAGTTTAAATATTTTATTTAAAGCTCATAATAATTAATTTATGAAATTATGTTTGTTGGATATTTATTTGTATTCCATTTGTGTCATTATTTTAGTTTTTGAAGAGACTGAGTCACCAGTTCACTCCGATTTAATTTGATTAAATACATATCTAAACACCGGGTTATTTAATCGAGTCATCTGGTTTAATCTGATTCAGTCATGTGGTTCAACCAGTGACTCAATGGTTCGACTATTGACTCAATGACCCAGTACTTCTGCCGAGTCGATAACCGAGCCGAATTTTAAAACTATGAATTCAATGCAAACAAACACGGATTTTCCTTTGCATTATCGTGGAACCTGGATTTGATTTTATTTTTTTTATGCATGTTTATCCACGTGAGGTACAATCAAAACTCCTCGCCATTCAATTTACTTCCGTATATTGATTTTTTTTGCTTTAGGGAATGATCAAATATCTAGTGAGTAATGGTTAGGAAAGAGGTCCCGTTGTCCCAATGAAAATGGTCGTAACTTGCTTCACATGGGGAATAAAACAAACAATGACAACCACTATATAGGACTGACACACATGGTGAAACACACGATCTAAGTCCATATGTCATTTGCAGAAACAAACCCCTCGATACCACCTGTGAGTGGGAGTTGCATTCCATGACCATCGTGTACGCCCCACCAAGTATAACTAGGTTTGTTTCTTATAATAACATTATTAAGAATATCTTTGTTTGCATATTATCTGGTCTCTAAATTTGCTTGGTCATTGGCCAACATATCTTTATTGAAGGCTCATTTGACAGTTATTTATTCTTAAATTAAAATGACTTACATGATAATATGACAATAGTTCTTATTAGATGATACTGTAAAATAGTTTCATGCCACGAGTATAAATTATAAAACTAATTTATACACTATGGTTATGTTCATTAAACTCATCCAAAGCATCAGTTTAATTAGGTGAGAGAATGAACCTAACATTTTAAGTTGGCAAAGATCAGTTTTAAGCCACATGAGAATTGAATATGGCAGTGATCAATTAGGAATTGTGCACAAGATATATATTTTGGCAGGGACCAAAATGTGAGTGTGGTCATAATGATGTTGATAACTTATTTATATCGGCTTCAAAAACAAAAACAAAGAACTCATTTATATCAAACCTTACGTGTTAAAAGTAGAATTCTAGTTCAATTCGGACTAGACATGGCAACTAAAACCGCCTCCGCGAGCCCCGGCCGCTCCCGCTTCGAATTTAACGGGGAAAAGCCGATTTAATTGGGTGTGGGTGTGGGGGAAATCTGAGTTTTTAGTACGGGGGCGGGGCCGGGGGATGCTTACCTCCGCCCCGCACCCACTCTTTGAAATTTACTTTATTAAATTTTTTAATTTTATTTCCATAAACACCAAACTATTTTAATATATTATTACTATTTAGAAACATAATTATTATATTTATTTTAATTTTTTAAATAAAGTTTATTGGATATTTAATTATTAATATAATTATTGTATTTTATTGCTATGAAAAAATATGCATTTTTAAAATATTTTATAAAAAATAGAGTTTTCGTGGATGGGGGTGGGGCGGGGCCGGGAGACCCGTCCCCATTGGGGGCGGGGTTGGGTGTTTAATTTTTACATCCGATATGTTTGGGGACGGAGGCGGGGCGGGTGCATGCAAGCGGGGGCGGGGGCGGGGATGCTTAAACCCGCCCCCGCCCCGTCCCGTTGCCATGTCTAATTCGGACATGCTCGTATTTGGGTCAATTTGCTATTGACCACTTAGATTGGATTCAATCGGATCAAATTCATTTTTAAAAGAATGTACCAAAACAAATCTTACCTAATGCCCCTTATTAAAAATAATCTTAATATCATTAACTTGTTGAAAAAAAATTACTCTGGAACATAACAATATATACGCTGTGACCAAAAAATAACAATTTTTTGGCCCTCTAAGAAGAAGAAAATTGGCAAACATACCACTTTTACCAAAGCACAATAATAAATTTTCATATATTCTTCTCAATTAGAAGTAACCAAGTATCAAAGTCATAATTTTTTTTATTTATAAAAATGATTAAATTGTTATCCACATAATTAGGGGTGTGCAAAACTTTTGGTTTACCATAACCAAATCAGTAACCAGACCAGTCCATATTTTAAAACCCAACTCATTTATTCCAAAAACCAAACCAGACCATATAGAAACAATTGGTTTATAACCGGTTTACTAATTGGTTTAAAACCAGTTTTACAAAGCCATATATTGTATCTCTCAATTCTGAAACGTGCTTCCTGTCCAATTAAAAAAAAACTCTGAAGCGCGCTTTCTAGATAACGCCCTTCACTGAAAACGCGCAGCAAACATTGTTCTTTCTGAAAACGCGATTCACTGAAAATTTAATTTTCTACAAACGTGATTCTTGTTAATCGTGGTTCATAATCTCTTTTCTCCTTTTAATCTCACCTTCGATTTCAACTAATTTTTCTTTTAACGTCTCTTTGCGTTGTTCGCAACGGCGGTGATGTGAGGGAGAGAGAAGAAGAGTGCGGCGGAGAAAGCCAAGGCAGAGGCGGCGGAGGAGACAGAGGAGAGGGAATGTAAATAAGGTTTTCTGGAAAATTGGGGGAAATTGAAGCTGTTGAATAGGGTTTTGGAGATTTAGATTGTTTGATTATGATTTTTGATTGAATTGCAGGAAGGGAATTGTGATGATGTTTGTGATTAATTGAAGAATTAAAATGATGATGGAGAAGATTAGGATTAAATCAAGTTTTTATTGTAAACCAGGTCTGAATCGATTTCAAACTGGTTTTGACTCGGACCTGAACTGTTTTTTTTTTGCAAAAAATCAGTTTTTGATGAAATGGCTTTAAGAACTGAACCATATATTTGGATTCAATTTGGTTTGGTTTTTAACCATGCACACCCCTACACATAATCTTATTGTTAGCTTATATCTTTGATGATAAGAACAAAAAGGTATATCTTTAATGTGAAGACTTTCACATATATTGTTTTGGTTTAATTGCAGTTTTAGCCCTCTAACTTTTCCAAAGTTGTGATTTTGACCCCTTAAAAAAAACTACAAAACCGCTCTCTAAGTTTTGCAAATGTGACAGTTTTGGCCTCCAAGGTCAATTTTGACCCGGTCTACGCTAACGTATCACCCTAAGTGAAGTGACACGTGTTATTTTTTTTATTTTGTTTTGCCTTGAGGGGCCAAAATTGCTATAGTTGCAAAACTTAAGGACGGCTTTGTAGTTTTTTCGTAGGAGACCAAAATTGCAACTTTGAGAAAGTTAAGAGGCTAAAAGTGCTATTAAACCTATTATTTTTTGTGATATTATATGCCGCTGTAGCTGAATGCAATGCAAGAACAACAATTGAATGCACCTCTTGGTGATCAAGTTGCACAAAAACTTGTTCTTTCATCTCGGAGAAGAACGTGATAGTGAATTGTCTTTAAACTTAACTTTTTCTTGCCAGAAGTTAAACAGAATGAAAATTATGTAACTACATCAACTAAGGAATGAAGTCCAATATCGTTGTAAAGTCCTAAAAGAGACTTCTTGAACGTGCTTATGATGATGTGAAGAAATTAGTTCACTTAACACTATGGTTGTACTTCAATTTTATCTGGCATGATAAAATAAAAAAATCAAAAACATGGTCATAATATATAAAAAAGTTTGCCATCTTTTTAATTTTTCTTTAAAAAGTCAAAACATTTCAAAGATAGATATATTCATTTTTAATTTTAGCCCATTAACTTGGCTCATCCCTGGCATTTACCCATTTGCAATATAAATAAAAAAAATCATAAAATACGAATAGAAAAGAGAGAATGCCCTCGAATCAGATTACTCATTAATACAACCATCGTTGAATAGAGATCAAATAGTTCAAATTTCAATGTCTTTTTAAAATAAAAAATACAAAATTAAACTTAAAATATGATATGTTGGATCTCAATCTAACTATCATTAATGTTCCAATTTTGTGAGTGAATCAAGTATTTGATTGCAGGCATTCCTAACTGTGTGTTTTTACATTTTGAACATCCTCCAATTTATTATTTTTCCTTTGCTTTTTCAAGGTTCCATTTTTGCTTAAAACATTATCCATTACATGCATCTGTGCGGTTTCTACTATCAAAAACCTTACAATTTTGGCACCACCACTATAATTCTGCATCATAGGGTACAGTTTGTTGTTGACCATAATTTTGGCACCATCTCCACAATTTATTTGTTATAAGTATAAACATGAACGCAGAAGAAGAGATGTGTTGTAAAATTTCAGGATAAGGAATATCGATCATAAAGAAACATAAAATCTCGTTTTTTCACAATAACTCTATAGTCTCCTTCAAAAAAAAAAGTCTCATCGTTTTTATCCCACATCTCCTCCATTTATTCAACACCCTTCAACCTCACAACCCAAAAATAATACTCGCAACTGTGAATAGATGGTGACTTAATTCCCCAAGCCTTCGTCCATCTTTCTCTATGCGAGGGAAAAGGAAACAAGATCTTCTATATAAAAAAAGATATTTCTATTTTATTAGTTTTTTGAGCTAAATTTGAGATTTAACATCTACTTAATCTATATGTAGATGAGTTTATCATATAACAAATGTTGTTTTTTTGTCCTTGTAGAAAAAAATGGCATGTTAACGGTTTTTTCGTTTTTTTTTTCCTTAAAAATAATGGGTTTAGATAAAAGTGGCATGTTAACGGTTCATTAAATAAGTTTTTAATCTATATAAATATATTAAATTTTGTGTTTAGTACCTCTAAAGTTTTTCTTTGAATAACGGTCCTACCAATGTTTTTCTATCACTATTTTCTGTTCTTGTTTTTTTTTTTGTACAAGATGGAAAATAAAACACAAACAAGGGGACAAGAAAGAAAACTATGCTCGTGGACAAGCGGTACCTACAACATCGTTCATCAACACGAGACCGGGTTGAGGAGGACAATTATTCCAAATTTTCAAGGTATCTTTGGAAGAAACTCTAGTCTTCGTAAGCCAATTGGTACATCCACTGCCCTCTCTAAGAGTATGTTGAAAAGAGACGTACAATCTCTCTGATGGAGATGACAAATTTGTTTCTTGGAACCAGCAGTGGAAAAACTTGTAAATACGAACGTTGAAATTTGTACTAGGAGCGAAGATAAGAGAACAAAGTGAAGAATGAATTTGAACGCAAGTGAGGATGAACGAAACAATGAGAAATCTAAATTGAGTCGAAGGGAGAATATCGATGCAACGAGAACTGATATTTAAATCAAAAAAAGTTGATATGGTTTTTCATAAGGCAATTCTTTGTCTTAGGAATGCAAGAGGGGCGAAAGGCAATAAGTAATTTATTTGCAACTTCAAAATATAAAATTGGAAGGTCGAAATCAGACAGCCAGTTGATATCATGGTCAACATAGGCAAATTTATTCTACATAAACATTGAAAAGAAACTATTTTTTTAAACCTCTCACATTTTAAAACATTATATAGAATTATGAATGTATGTGTATCCCTTTGGATATCTTGGGCAACCAAAAGATTATACTTCCAAAATTATGTATTGTTTTGTAGAAATGTGAGAGATTTATAAAATAGTTCCTTGTTCGATTTATATAGAATAAATTAATATTGTTTAGGCTAAAATGCACTTATGGCCCTCAAAGTTTCACAAACTTGCGATTTCGACCTCCAAAGTTTAAAAATAACATTTTTGACCCCTTAAGTTTTACCCCCTTTGCAAATCCATCGTCCCCCCTTGATTTTGACTCAGTCAAAGCTGACATGGAACTTTTTTTCAGAAACAAGTTGACATATAAGCAGGTGACGTGAAAAAAAATTAAATACCCTCACGTGATCGTTGAAGTGCGACGGATCTATTTCTCATCCTTCTTATCTTCTTCTCCATAAATATCCAAAATCCTACATTGCTCTTCTTCTACCACACCCAAATCTCCATTACTATTCTTTCTTCTTCTCCATAAACAATCTTTATTTCCAGTTTTCAAAGGATTCCCTGTTTTTCTTCTTTTTCTAATTCTTCCTATTCACTTGATTCCTCTTCTTCTTCTTCTTCTTCCTATTCACTAGATTCCTCTTATTCTTCCTATTCAATCGATTCAAACCCTTTTACAGTTTTCAACTGATTCAAACTCTTTTCCTTTCATTTTTGTTACAGATTTATGGCTTGTTCATGTGATAAATCTGCTTCAAGTTCATCTTCATATGAAAACAAACAGGGAAGGTTGTATGCTTTTGTGGAGTTGATTCAACATTGGTAACTTCATGGACAAATGAAAATCATGGGAGAATATTTCTTTGACTTGTTCCATCACCCACAACATTGTCCTTCATTCCATTATTTTCCTTCATCGCATCACGCGTCAACTTCTTCATATCGACCTTCTTAGCAACACCCTTTTTGAATCTTTCTTCTTCGAACTCATTTTCAATTTCGAATATGCGCCTTTCAATTTTGATTTTTCTTTGGAATCTTAGTCTTTCCAAATCATTTTCGCTTTCGATTTCACCTTTGGAGATGGTTTCGTCATTCAATGAGTACTTTGATTGAGATGAGAATGAGACCCTAAGCCCTAATTCCCAATTTGATTTTGCGTTATGATTTGGAAATGGAAAGCTCATGTGACCTTTCATTATTTTATGGTTTTTTCTTTTATTTTAAATTGCAATTATCATAGCTGAAATAATTTAATTTTAATGATATCGACCTCAACAAAAAACATTAAAAAAAGCGTCCCGTCATCTTTGATTGAGTCAAAATTAAGGGGGACAATGAATTTGCAAAGGGGGTAAAACATAAGGGGAGCAAAAGTGCTATTTTTAAACTTGGGGGCTCAAAATTACCGGTTTACGAAACTTCGAGGGTCAAAAATGCATTTTAACTTATTGTTTATTATGACGTCAACTACTATTTGATTTCCACTAAATTTCAATTCTATACATTTTATGCTTTAAATAAATTGTTTCTTGTCTTTCGCCATTCTAACGATCCAAACATGTTACATTGTTCTATTAATATCTATTCTATTCGACTTAAATATCGGGGCTCATAGTTTCGTTTCTCTCTCTCCGACTCAATTCTAGTTGTGTTGTTCCTTCTCATTTGCATTCAAATCTAGTATGTTCGCTTAACACCAACAAATCTCAATGTTTGGATTCACAAGTTTTTTAATCTAATTCACTCAGCTTGTCTATACGTGAAAAAGGCGTATAAACAAAAGTAATAGTATTTCTTATATCGCTTAAGAAATGAATTAAATAAAAAAGTGTTTCTAGCTATGATTATGATTGACTTCACTAGAGGCATATAAACAAAAGTAATAGTATTTCTTATATCGCTTAAGAAATGAATTAAATAAAAAAGTGTTTCTAGCTATGATTATGATTGACTCCATCTCTAGTGAAGTTCGAAAAAAATAGATTAAAGAAAGTTGGTGTATTTGATCTAAATTTCAAATAAAAATGTATCAATTTTTTTAGATTAATTGTTGAAAGAGCCTTGTAATATATGTGAAGTCAAGAAACAACCGTTGTAATAAATTAAACACCGATTCTTCTTATTTTGGTCATCCATCAGCCAAGTCACACAAGATAATATACACTGATGTGGTAGAGAATCACACGATTCTTTAATGACGTGACATTTTTTTGCCTCAACATTTTTTCCCCGCAATTTTTTTCTAACATTAATTAAAGGTTTGAAATAAATAGAAAAAATCGATCAATTTTTTACTATAGATATAAAGTCTAGAAAAAGGCCCTAGAAGGCAAAGTTTTTCATGATTTTTTATATACATGTTTATGACATTAAAATAAGGCATTCCATGTAAAATTAAAATTTTTCAGACTTTGTACATATATTTATGATATTTTGAATCATATAAAAGCAAAACAACGAAAACATTGACCTAGAAATCAAATTATAATATTTTGACAATAGATGGTTAATTATGATCTTTCAATCAAAACATGCAAAATCACATTTTTATTTCGAGTAAGCATACATCTACGGGTCAAATTATATTCCTCAATTTTTCCAGAAAGTTTATAACATCATATGAACCACCACCACAAAGTTTTGGAGTTTTTAAACAAAGGACGAATTAAAAATATCTTATATATAATGTACATTTAAAATTTATTTTTTATTTACATAATTATACTTTTAAACTTTGTCCCTCACTGGGCTTAATTCCTGGCTTTATCCATGTTTACACTCGTCCTCAAACTCAACATACAAATACCTAATATTTTTCTTCGCCAACTCCAACTATCTCCCTCAACACCAATGTCCAATGCCATATCATTTACATAAACATGTTTCTCCATCGCTAGATTAAACAACCTATTAAAATGATCTTTTACCCAACTCCATCTTCAATCACGAGTCTTGCGGGTACCAGTGGATAAAATATGTCACGGACACGGGATAGATAGCTAAACGGATATCCATGAGTATAATAAACAGGGTATTTAACTACTCGTTACTTTATGGATACATACACAAATTTGATTATACATGTGCCCGCAGATACTTGCACCGATAATAAATTAAGTAAATTACTAAAATATCCTTGTATATATAAGAGTTAGGTCACAAAAAACCTTAGTTTACTGTGCAACAACTCTTCTCTTCTAAGTTCTATCAAAGAAGCTCTTTTATTCAAAGTGAAACTATTGAAGTTTGGAATGCATATGAAATTTGGATGTTTTTCAACTTTTATTTTACTTCAAGAATTTTTATGAATTATTAAGAATCGTAAATTTTGTATGGATTATGATATGGTGAATTTGTATAAATTATGTAAAAATCATGAATTTTGTTTGAATTATGATATGATTTATTAAATATGAATTAATTATATATGAATGTTTAAAAATAGAAGTTTTTTGTTGATTAAAAAATTGTTATTCTTTGTACCAAAAACCGATGGATATTCGTGAATACTCATAAATACCTTAATATCCGGAACGAACATATGTACTATATATATCCAACGAGTCGGGGTTGGATATGATACTACTCATACTCATGAATACCCATTAATATTATAAACATAAACATCTTCCACAAACCATCTCCATCCACTTCCCTCGTCACCCCTTTCAACAGTACAAATATCCTTATACCAAAATGAACCTATACTTTAAAAGCTAAAACTTGACAATTAATTTAAGATAGAGAAAAAAAATGTTAAAGACGAATCAAATATTACTACCATAATACACTAGTGTAGCAACTATTGGCAAAGTTGGTCTGTAAATATTTCGTACAAATATAGCATGACTCTAAAAAAGTGAGTATATTATTCCACCTATCATCTGTCAAAAATTAAATTAAATAAAAAATTGATAATTTCTCCTAGTCGTAATTGTAAAAATTTATAATGCATTATCCATTGATATTGATATTATCCCTTACACAAATATGCACCTCTTTCTCTTTAATCATCACCTCAATTTTACTCCAAAACACAAACACACTCTCTCTCTATAATTTACCACTCATTTCATCGCCGGTAAACACATCTCCGATCATCCACCACTCGGATCCACCGTCTTTTTACCTGACATGCGACGTCGTTAACTTAGGGTTAGGGTTCTCAAAATGTTCAAGAAATTAATGAAAGGAGGGCAAAAGAAGCCCTCCAAATCCGATTCAACCGATGGATTCGGTCCACCGGCGAACACCGCCGTTGATTCATCGGCGGTGGTCATACCACCACCGTCCGGAACAATCGAAGCGCTTCCATTGTTCCGCGATGTACCTGTATCCGAGAGACAGAATTTATTTCTCCGGAAGCTTCAGATTTGTTGCCACACTTTAGATTTCACCGATACTTTGAAATCGGTTCGAGAGAAAGAAATCAAGAGACAAACGTTGATGGAATTGGTTGAATTTATTCAATCTGGTTCGAGTAAGATAACGGAGATTTGTCAAGAAGAGATGATCAAAATGGTTTCGGTCAATATTTTCCGGTGTCTTCCTCCGGCGTATCATGAGAATACTGGACAAGATGCTACCGATCCGGAAGAGGAGGAGCCGTGTTTGGAGCCGGCATGGCCGCATTTGCAGCTTGTTTATGAGCTTCTGCTTAGATATGTGGTTTCATCTGATACTGATACGAAGGTAGCGAAACGTTACATTGATCATTCATTTGTGCTTAAATTGCTTGATTTGTTTGATTCTGAGGATCCTAGAGAGCGCGAATATGTGAAAACCATATTGCATCGTGTTTATGGAAAGTTTATGGTTCATAGACCTTTTATTAGGAAGGCAATTAATAACATATTTTATCGGTTTATTTATGAGACTGAGAGACACAGTGGGATTATGGAGCTTCTCGAGATTCTTGGGAGTATAATTAATGGGTTTGCATTGCCAATGAAGGAAGAGCATAAGCTGTTTCTTGTGCGAGCGTTGTTGCCTTTGCATAAACCTAAACCGGTTGCTGTGTACCATCAGCAGTTGTCTTACTGTATTTCGCAGTTTGTTGAGAAGGACTATAAGCTAGCGGATACTGTTATTAGGGGTTTGTTGAAGTACTGGCCGGTGACTAATTGTCAGAAGGAAGTTCTTTTTCTCGGGGAACTGGAGGAAGTGCTGGAGGCTACGCAAGCTGCGGAGTTCCAACGCTGTATGGTTCTTCTTTTTAGACAGATTGCTCGCTGCCTCAATAGTCCGCATTTTCAGGTTTGTAGAAAATGGCTTTTTCATTATTTTGATTGAGCAGGATTACTACAAGGGCTTTTTTAATTACCATTTTCCTTTGGATGTTGTGTTATAAATTTGCAATGCTTCTTATTGAACTCTTACTCTCTTTGTAAGGTAGATCTATACTTGGCCCTTATTTGGTATAATATTAATAACCCGTTGTTAATATAACTTTTGCTTGCGTGGTTAGTAAACTTCAACTGACGTATCTTCAAGTCCCAAACTCGGTAACCTACGTTTTTCTTAGTTGTAGACAGGTACCTAGGTTTTTTTTGTTTTGTTTTGTGGATAGTTCATTTATTGTTTAATGATGATGTCTTTGTCGATGGAGGAAAATAAAGAACTATGTTTTATCATCACTATTAATGTGGAAAATATTTAATGTTCTCTCATAATTGTTTTCAACCCTAACATAACATCATTTCTCACGTACAGGAATTGTCTATTCGTTTTTGTTTTTCTTTCGAAATAGTGTTGAACTGCCAAAGTTAAGCAGAACTAAAATTTGATTGACAGCTATTTCTTGACAATTTACTTTATGAAATTTATATATATGTATGTATATCGTGCCAATTAAATGGACTACAATCCTTGTTATAAAAAGATTACATGGCTTACATAAGTGCTTGTATTGTAAATGTTATATTCAATAACTGTAATGGTGAAGTTTGTGGTTTGGCTTTTGCACTATTTAAACTATCTTTGAGTTATAGATTTTTTTCTTTCTTAATTACCATTATTGTTATTTACTTTTTTGGTGAGGTACGTGAGGTGCACCATGCAGGGATATTTTGATTATAAAATAACTGATTATTGTTGGGGTCAACTGCACGTGCCTTGTGGTTTATTAAGTCACATGCAATGCCCATGGTGATATAAGAAATCAAACACATTCTTAGATACTTTAACATTATCGTTTGCCATGTGCCACCTAACATCCCATCATGGGTTAAATTTGATTGTAAGGGAAGTTTTGCGATGAATGGGCAAGGCCGAAAAAACCTTAATGAACTCGTTTTCTGGAAAGTCTTTACTATCTACGTTTATGTGTCAGCTAACGCTTTCCTTTCTACGAACTCGCCGTTTAAATTCCTCTATAGAAGGACTGGTCTTTTATGAGAACGATGACACGGTCACAAATTATTAAACTTTATGTACCTTTCAATTAGTTAAATCCCAACTTATGACATGGCCGAGCATTTAATATATTAGAATCTAAAGATTGTTGGTTTAGCAAACTTGAACCAGCTAAGGGCTTATTTGGTATTTGAATTTTTTTTGTTTTCACTTTTAATCATAACTGTCATCTTTCAATCTGTTTCATGTATAAACCTTTTAAGACACGATAAGTGAAAACAAAAGGCGGTATTAGAATTTGAATCATTAAAAGCCAAGGGCTTATTTGGTATTAGATTTTTTTTGTTTTCACTTTTAATTACAAACTGTCACCTCTCAATCTGTTTCATTTATAAACCTTTTAAGACATGAAAAGTGAAAACAAAAGGCGGTTTTGTAATAAAAAGTGAAAACGGCAAATGAAAATAGAGAACACATTCTCAAACCAAATAGGCTATATTCTTTCATTTCACCCAGTTCACTTCTATTATTTTCGACCATTTGGTAGTTTTGACTTTTGAGCACTCATTTTTCTCACAGTACCTTTATTTTTTTGTTAAGTAAATGTTAGTTGTTAGTATGTTATGTTATTAACCAGAGTTTGAACCTTGAACCTCAAACTAACTCAGTCACTTGGGCCATGCCTTGGGGACTCTCACCCCTTGCGCATCTATTATCCATACAGGGGTGACTAGAGACATATCTGAGTATGCTTTGATCTATAATTATTTATGTTGCTACAAATCATTTAAACTCTGAGTGATCGAGTAACCCTTGATCTGTTATTATTTGCAGAAATTCATTAGTCAAATTCAATGTTCTGACCACTTAAAATAAAAAGAAAATAGTGTTACCTTTCTTTGTTCTTCTAGCTGATCCATGTCTTATGTTATCATGAAGTTTATAATTGTGTAAATGTTGGGATTTAAGAAATTCAGCCATTTAGGTATGTATACCTCATTTGCATCATGAGTCAAGCCTAATCTCTGGCAGCTATTCTTTGCGCTGGAGTGAAGCATGTCTTTTTTAGTAGTGAAATCACTGAAAACAATCTAGTGAATCTAATTTCGTGAGGAATTTACAAGGTCTGATGGCTTGAGTCTTTTGAAGTTATTTTGTCTAATAGAAGGGATAGGATTAGGAATGACACCATTAGAGAGAGAGTTGGGGTAGCACCTATAGTAGAAAAGATGGTAGAAACTAGGCTTAGGCGGCTTGGGCATGTAGAGAGAAGACCTGTAGACATTGTAGTACAAAGAGTAGATAAGATGGAAGAGTGTCGGATCAGAAGAGGTAGAGGAGGAAGACCTAGAAAAACTATAAGAGAAACTATTAGGAAAGATTTAGAGGTTAATGAGTTGGATCCAAATATGGTTTATGACAGAACATTATGACATAATTTGATCCATGTAGCCTACCCCACTTTGTGGGATAAGGCTTGGTTGTTGTATATGAAAGTTGCTGGCTGCTGGTCAACAACATATGTTCCTGATAGTCCCAGTCCTACTCATACATCATCAAAACCTAAAATACCTATCAATTTGCTGCTGAAGGCGTGCACTAGAGCAAGAAATTTAGTTCAATATTTGCAGTTATTTTAACCATAGAAAACATCTCAGAATTAAAGATGGGATTTACCGAGACTTCAAATTTATCTGCAAATTGTTGCTGTGAGTTATTATAACTTCCAAGTTTGGGAAGCAAATAGAATTCTACAAGTTGAACCAGAATGGTTAAATTTGGATTCATACGTAAACAAATTGAGAAACAAAATAGAAAATATGTTAACATAAGTTGTTTTAACAAATACTTACTTCATTTAAAGCTCATTAATCACATGACCTGTATGTGACTCTTCCGTCACATATATTTTTGAAGAGTGTGTGTGTATGTTTGAAGTTTTCACCACATCCTTAAAAATAAAATCTGAAAACAGTAAACTGAATGAAAATTAACCAAACATGCTCTAAAAATACAAATTCTTAAAATGACACATAATCAAATCTTTACACGCCCAACACACAAACCCTTTGTTTTGTACCTCTTTGGAATTGAGTGAGAAACTGGAAGTAAGATTAGAGGTGTATTATGCTATGGAATCTAAAGTCCAAACCCTGCCTAGACTTCTAATATTTACATTGCATGTATAAAATGGAAAATTTGTTTTCCTTAATGAATTGATACTCTTTGTTAGACTGCTAAACTAAGTGTCCGTCTAATTCATAGGAGAAATTTGTTTGAATGGAATTTCTATAAATACATCTTCAATGTCATTGTCGTACTGTGGCTTGGCAGTATGTAGTCAATGTTCCCAGAAAGCTAGCAGAGAATCATGAGGTGTTTATTATCCAAAACTATTATGTAGTTTCATTATTTCGTCCTTGAACAAAAAAGTATGGTGATACTTTTTAAAAGTGAAGGAAGAAAGGGAGGAGTAAATTCGTTCCCCTATTTCGAGATTTCAGAGTTCTGCATCACTCAATTCCTTCCTTTTATTAGCTTTACCAAATCTGATATTGGTCATCAACTGTAGTTTGAGCTTAAGCTCACCAGAGATGGAAAATTGAAGGTTGGCAAGGTCTTGACCACAAACATGTAGAATTTATGGAAACGAAAATAGTGTGCAAATGAGTTTCTCTACTTAGTGATATTTAAGGTGATGTTCGTATAAATCTTTTTATAGGATGCTTTTATAGTCTCGCTTGCTGTCAATATGGTCATTAGTCATTACAGGATTGAGGATTTTTCTACAGGTTATTAGTTTTTTAATTTGAAAAATCTGAACTGATTCTGTGATTAACTATACTCTCCTTGGCCTTCTGGGTCGATGTCAGATCCATAAACCCATATAATCCAGAAATATTAAGATTATGACCGACCTCTTGGCTTTGTCTTGAACTTGAATGGTATTCATTCCAGATTAGGTTGGCCTAATCGAGAATTTCCTTTCTTATAATGATAATGATTAGTCTCGAGAGTCATAAAAGTGTGCTTAAGGATCGGGAGGTTCAGAACGAATCTTCACACACGTTAGCTTTTGGATTTGGGTCTAGGTTAACCTCCATAGAGTGAGGTCAAGTCTGGAAGTTCCTTGTGCGGACATTATTTTTGGGAAATCTTATCTCTCAAGTGATAATTAGCATACTGAATTAGATTTAGAATCCCGATTGCTTAAAATTGACTTGTTTTTTCATTGCTTTAAAAAAAATGCATTCTATTTCATTTATTGTTTCTAGCTAAATTATCCCTTGTATGATCATTCACATCTATATTGTAGGTCGCAGAACGAGCTCTCTTTTTGTGGAATAACGAGCACATCGTCAGTTTAATTGCCCAAAACAGGACTGTCGTATTGCCCATAATATTTGAAGCATTGGAGAAAAATGTCCAGAGTCATTGGAACCCGGCTGTAAATGGGTTGACTGTGAATGTTAGGAAAATGTTCCTTGAAATGGATGCTGAATTGTTTGAAGAGTGCCAGAGGCAGTATTTGGAAAGAGAGGCTAAAGCTAAAGAGGTGGAAGAGCTGCGGGAATTGAATTGGAAGAGACTGGCAGAGGCGGCTGCACAGAATGGGGCGGATATGATCACAGCTTAGCCAAATTTAAATTATTTTACTGCCCTAAATGGGATTGTTCATTGGATAGGCGGAGGATTATGTTTTATATACACTCCTTGCCATTTTGGTGCCATTATTGATTGGTTTCTTTCTCCCCTCTGTAATTTATTTTTGCTCTCCATTTTCTTCCTTGGATAATCAGAAAGTTAAAGAAAGCAGTGATTATTGTAAGATAAAAATGTATTAGACGTTGTAAACAATGTCTGCAGATTAAGAATGTTTTCTGAAATACTTGTATTTATTTCCCGTACAGAAAGATACGGAAATTTTTTTCTCGCTGTGGCAACAAACATGCATTTTTTTAGGTGTGACAAGTTCTTTTCATCTTTTTGTGCTTGATTTGTACTTTGATTGGAGTCGATTTGCAATAAAGCTGAGGTTGGTTGCTGCATGGGCTGGACATATATTGCCTTTGCAAAGTGGCATGAATTGCAATCTATTAACAACAAAGACTTCATATCATCTCATTGACACAATGCAGATGAGGTCTCATAGACACGATAACATGGTTTTCTCTCATTGACACAATGCAGATGTGGTCTAAAGGATGAATCAATTTTGTCTCAGGCACCAGTTCTTTGTTTGTTGCTACTACACATGACTGGCTTGATTCAGACTTCTTACTTAGTTTAGACTGTGGCCTTTTATGTTATCTGTAATAAATAGCATGCTAAGCACATCCTCTAATTACTGGAAAATCTACGGGTTTTTCCCTTCAATTTTAACCATCTCTTGATATCTCTGGATGTATACCCCCCGATAGTCTTATCTTTTCATACATGATTAAACGCAAACAAAATGTGTAAAACAGAAGTTAGGAATAGTTGCTTCAAGTTAGACGCAAGTTTATTGTAGTTTCACCGCATAAACAAACATACCATAAAGTGTTCACAAAATCATGCTAGCTAAGAAATAAACATTAATTGGATTGGTCATTCAGTCAAACTTAAAGTTTCGCACGACCTTCCATAAGCGTGTTTCGGTAAGAGACCGAATCGTCTACTGTAGTACAAAGAGTATGTTTGGTTTGACATTTGTAGGAGTCAAAATTGATTATAGAAATATATAATTGATTTTAACATGTTTGATTTCTCTTGATTTTAACTTTATAATTGATTCTAGTTGAAGTTAGGAATTGTAAATTCCAATTCTATAATTGATATTTACATTTAAATTTATCACTATAATTGATAATTAATCATAAATCAATTTACCTTTCAACTAAATTTTTATTGCATTCAATATTACAAAATCAATTATTCACAACAAAAAAAAATGTGTGAAAAAATATGAGGATATTAT